>NW_026847660.1:40804295-40832135 GCF_025583915.1 Anolis sagrei ordinatus
CCTCTTCCCTTTGCACAATTTGAAGGGAAAAACCCAGAAATTGAAAATTGAAACATCTGCTGGTATGAACACCAACGTTATTGCCTGCAAACATCTGCACACTGAACTCTTGTGAAAGAGGCAACCAAAGTAGCTTGTGGAACCGTTGGCATCCTAGAAATGTTTGAACGAAAATATGACTCATCTGTTCAACTAGTAGTGGTGTTTCCCAGTTCCAAATCTAATTGTATATAGGTTATTAAAAGACTGCCAAACAAGTTCCTTCAAGCCAGCGTGCATGTCTGTGGGCAAGAAAACCACCAGTTGCGCAATGTCAGTTGTGACCATGCGTTTCTCTACACGTGCAAAAGACTTTATTACTCAAGGGAGAGTAATAGGCTGCAGCATGAATAGAACTGGCCCAATGCATCTTTATATACCCGGGGTGTCCAGTCTTTTGGCTTCCCTGGGCCACATTGGAAGGAGAAGAATTGATTTGGACCACATGTAAAATACCCTAACACTAACAATAGCTGGCAGTGGGTTAAAGCGCTGAGCTGCTGAACTTGCTGACTGAAAGGTTGCAGGTTCAAATCTAGGGAGCACGTGAGCTCCCTTTGTTAGCACCAGCTTCTGCCAACCTAGCAGTTCGAAAACATGCAAATGTGAGTAGAGAAATAGGTACCGCCCCGGCAGGAAGGTAGAAGTAGAAGTAGAAGAAGTAGAAGTAGTAGAAGTAGAAGTAGAAGTAGTAGAAGTAGAAGTAGAAGTAGAAGAACTTTATTTTTCTACCCCACCTCCATCTCCCCGAAGGGACTCGGGGCGGCTTACATGGGACCCAAGCCCAGGCAGAATACAATTAAAATAAAGCAATAACAATTAAAACAACATAAAAACAGCATAAAACAACATAACGTAAAATAGTTAGCAACAACAATAACAGCAGACTAATTTTGGAGGGGAGGAGGAAAACCACTACATGAACTAGTTAAAGGATAAAGTGGTTTAGTAAGGTAGATGACAATGTATAACGGCATAGGAAAAATCATGGAAACAGAGCAAATTAACAGGATCAGTTAATATAATATAGGACATCAGACTGAAGTCATGTCATGATACAGGCCATTTGTTATAGGAGTCGTCAATCGAAAGCACAACGAAACATCCACGTCTTTAATTCCTTACGGAATGTGGCTAGGGAGGGTGCCAGCCTAACCTCCCTGGGGAGGGAGTTCCAGAGACGGGGGGCCACCACAGAGAATGCCCTTTCTCTCGTCCCCACTAACTGTGCCTGAGATGGGGGCGGGAGCAAGATAAGGGCTTTTTTAAGGACCGCGTGGGCTCGTAAGGGAGGAGGCGGTCATGCAGATAGGCAGGTCCTGAGCCGTAACGGCGCTCCATGCAGTCATGCTGGCCTATGACCTTGGAGGTGTCTATGGACAACGCTGGCTTAGAAATTGAGATGAGGTCAAAACCCCAGAATCGGTCACGACTGGACTTAATGTCAGGGGAACCCTTTACCTAACAATAGCTGATGAGTGACATTGCAACAGAGACTTCTTGCTCTTTATTTTATTTATTAATATTAACATTTTTTTTGTTTATTCTGGCCAAACTGTTGAAAATTATAATGCAAATTATGGATTTTTTAATTGTGTCAGAAGCAAATTGGTCATTTCTGGTGTGAGAGAATTGGCCATCTGCAAGGACATTGCCCAGGGGATGCCCGGATGTGTTACCATTCTGTATAATAATAATATTTATTTATTTGACCAGTCATATGACCATTTCAAAATAGAACACGAGTAAAAAACAAGGCAAAAAGGTGAGGACAGCAGCTGACCTATTTATAGTTAGAATCTTATTTTCCTGGTTCTTCTTTCATGAAATCTGCTCTTTTCTTAATAGCTTTCAGAATAAAAAAAGACTTACTCTGATTATGTTGGATCTTTCCTGACCTTGCAAGGAGGCTTCTCTCATGTCCCTGCATGAGAAGCTGGGCCTGACAGACAGGAGCTCACCCCACCTCACGGATTCAAACTGCCGACTTTCAGGTCCTCAGGTCAGCAGTTCAGCCAACACAAGGGTTTAACCCATTGCGCTGCCACAGCTTTTTATAGATAATACCGAGTTACAAAAATAAAATAAAATAAAATATTCTCATAATGTTTAAGCAAGCTTACAATTTTGAGTTGGGCCATATTCATAGCCGCCTTGAGTTGGACGTTGTTTTAATCCTGGCGAATGTTTTATTATGCTTTTTATCTGATATGTATTTTTAACTTATTGTTTATATATGATGTTTTAAAGGTTTGTGTGTGAGCATTGAATACTTGCTGTTAGCCGGTCTGAGTTCCTCTARGGAGGTAGAGAAGATCGGGCTAATAATAATAATAATAATAATAATAATAATAATAATAATAGCTTTATTTATACTCTGCCATCATCTCCCCGAAGGGACTCGGGGCAGCTTAAATGAGGTCAAGCCCGTCAAATACAAATACAACAATACATCAACAAACAAGCAAGCAAATAAAACAATATAAATAATACAGTTAAACATATAAGCAATAACACACAAAAGATTTAAAAAACATTATGGCAGGGGCAGATGTAGATTAAAATTTTAAAATCCTGGGCATGTACAGAGTAGGGTATGTCTAGGCATGGGGTTTTTAAAAAGTTATATGGGGGGATCAATCCAATCGATAGATAAAGTGCTTCAGAAGACATGTGGAAGGAAATTGGTCAGATCAGGCATTATTTCCTTCATTCAGGGAAGGCACACTGGAACAGCCACATTTTCAAGCTCCTCCTAAAGACTGCCAAGGTGGGGGGTTGTCTGATATATTTAGGTAGAGAGTTCCAGAGTCGGGGGGCCACCACAGAGAAGGCCCTCTCCCTCGTCCCCACCAATTGCGCCTGCGAAGGGGGCAGGAGCGAGAGCAGGACCTCTCCAGATGAACGAAGGGATCACTTGGGTTCGTAAACAGAAATGCGGTTGCGCATTTTAAAAAAGTTTTAAATAAATAAATAATATTAGACAAATTTGTTGTATATTAACTTTTTCACAATAATGGCAGGGACACTCCTAATTAGTCCTCTGTAATCCCACTTTTCCAGCTGCTTTTAAAACGCCCCAGATTCTCTCCCCTGTTTTTTGTCTCTTATGTCCACAGCATGCTTCAGGCAGGCCCGTAGCAAGGGGGGGGGGGGTTTTAGGGGTTCAACCCCCCCCCAAAATGTTTCAGATTTTTAAAAAAACCTGGTTTACTCATGAATTTTAACTGGTTAACCAAATCCCCATGCTAAGTCTATGAGATGCAAAAAATCAAGAGTCCCTCCAGAACTGCAAGCACTATCTCAAGCAAATATTAGCAATTTATTCACACTGTCATTACTTGCAGCAATAGCCGATGTAGTTGTTCTGGTACAGCTGTACCAGGAGCTCCAACTTTATTTGCTTTGTATTAAATGTTTGCTTGCAGTCCTAGGTTTCAGGGACTCTGCAGATAGGTGGCTTCTTTGGTTGCAGTCATAGGGCAAGTCACCTGTCCATCATTGTTAAGTTTTGGTCCCGCCCCTTGCTCAGGGCAATTGGGAAGGGAAGGGAGCCATTTTTAGTTAGTCTCAGCAAGGTAAGCTTATGTATAGGATGTGTGCAAGCTTCCCCTGTACAAAAGCTTCAACCCTTAAGACCTTCCAGGGGAGAAAGGTCTTAAGAGTCTCCAAAGAATTTCCAGGAAAACAGCCCTAAAGACCAAAGAACTCCAGCTGGAGAACATCTACTGCCTTGCTGGTAGGTCCACTCGGCGTTCGTGACGCAGTTCGACCCGGTAGCGGAGCCCACATCAGTAAGGGTTAGATTACAGTCAGCCTGGGAGAAGTTAAAACGGGGATTTTCCTTTAAAGAAGAAGTTATTGAGGACAGTCCTTCATGAGCAAGATTAGGAATTCACCAGTTGTCTAAAAGCTTGGAATCATTTGCTTAACTTTACTGAAGACAAGAGAAGTTTCTGTTTGATTGTTCATTAATAAAAGACTTTGTTGTACTTCTCAAGCCATCTAAAGACTGTTTGTGGTGGAAACCTCTGAGAACTTCTCTTTAGGCCCCCTGGCTTCCCGCTGGGCAAAAGTTGCACATCCTGTTCTAAAGACAATTATTTACAGGCCCAGCGCGCGACAGAACAGTAGTGAAGCAACCAAGTTGGGGGGGGGGGTGTTGAATGCTCTCATTAAGGAGGCCAGACTTGGTGGAGGTGGTTGACAAGGGCGGAGCTGCAGGCTATTGAAGGCTGCTCTGCCCTGCTGTGCTCTTTGCTTCAGCATGAGCTAGGAGGCAGGTTTCAACCCCCCCTGCGAAATTTTCAACCCTCCCCCCCCTGAAAATTTCAACCCCCCCTCAGCCAAAGTAGTTTACACTCCGTTAACTCAGAAGAGAGGAAGGTGTTGAATCTTATCTTTCCTAGTGAATCAGGCAAAATCAAACTGCTGTTTTTTTCTTTTTCCTCACTGACAATTTTTGCCATCTTGATCATACACAAATGTTTCTTGGCCATGTGCGCCCCAGTTTTAATCTGTGAAATATTGAAGGTTATGTGAGAAAATTAAAACGCCAACAGCAATGATGAACAACAATGCTATAAAATAGCTTAAAATGCATCGCTGTATGTAAGTCAAGCAAATACTAGATTAGAGAAACAGCTATCAATGCATAAACTGACCTACAAACCTCACCTCTTTTGAAAAAGAATACTCCTGCAGCGTTTCCATGCCAAAAATGCATTTAAAAGTCTTGGCAAAGGGTGTCCTAGGCACCTTGATGAATATTTTGTATTCTGCAGCTGTCTTGTCCCTGTGTGTGGCTGCATTTGCAAAGGAAGCTGACTGCACCAAAAAGCAGGGGGTGCAGGGAGATGCCTTGGCTTTCTCTAAGAAGAAAAATCATACATCTCTCTGCAGGGAAAATATCAGCGCTGTGCATTTCTGCGGATGTGTGCACGCTAAGGGAACACAAATAGGTTATTTAATTAGAGGGATTGCCCTGCATTCTCAACTACCTCAGTTTCACAAACAGCTAAATTATCTCACACAAGAGTTCCACCTCCCATCCCAAAGCTTTATCACACAAACACATACCTCCTCCACCTTGGCGTTCAAAAACATCCTAAAAGTGCCTCAGCTACTTCCATTCAAACCAACATCCACTCCATTAACCGACTCTCCTCAAACCCACACTTTAAAAACATTCCCAGACATTGCTAAAATCTAAAGAATCTCCTCCAGAATAATCACTAGTCCACAATAACAGTTTAACTGGGAGTTGAAGGCCAAAACATCTGGGGACCCACAGGTTGAGAACCACTGCCTTTTTAAAAATCATTTTATGTACATGAGGTCCGCCCAGTTTACCTGTCCGAATGGATTCTCCCCTATGAACCATCAAGATTGTTAAGATCTTCTGGAGGGGCCCTGCGCTTGTTCCCACCATCCTCGCAAGCGCGTCTGGTGGGAACGAGGGACAGGGCCTTCTCGGTGGTGGCCCCTCAGCTCTGGAACTCTCTCCCACTGGAGATTAGAACTGCCCCTTCTCTCCTGACTTTTAGAAAACAGGTGAAAACCTGGCTCTGGAAACTGGCATTTGACGAGTGAGTCAATAACTCGTGACTACATGGACGGATGGTGATGAACTACGATTTTACTTTGACGACTTGGCCAATGTAATTATATGACTGTATTTTAGTATTTTAATGTTTTAGTGTATTATGGGATGTGATGTTTTTAAATGATTGTCTGTGTTACTGTTGTTGTGAACCAGCCTGAGTCCCTCTGCGGAGGTGAGAAGGAAGTTCTAAATAAATAAATAAATAAATAAATTTTATTGCAATTTGTATTTTATTGTATTGTAATTTGTTGTTCGGGCTTGGCCTCATGTAAGCCGCTCCGAGTCCCCATTGGGGGAGATGGTGGCAGGGTATAAATAATAATAATAATAATAATAATAATAATAATAATAATAATAATTATTATTATTATTATTATTAAAAACTAGCCACCACCATTTTCTGACATTAACCCACTTTCATTCCAGAATTCACCACCAACATAATTCTTCTCAGATTTGTTCAGACACCAGTACTAAAATACCATTTGGAACAGCGGTTCTACACCTTCCTAATGCCGCGACCCCTTCATGCAGTTCCTCATGTTGTGGTAGCCCCCAACCATAACATTATTTGCATTGCTACTTCATAACTGTCATTTTGCTACTGTTATGAAATGTAATGTAAATATCTGATATGGAGGATGTATTTTCACTCACTGGTCCAAATTTGGCACAAATACCTGATATAGCGATGTTTGAATTCTGGTGGGGTTGGGAAGGTGGTTGTTTTTGTGCTGGCTTTAGCCTTGAAAGCCCTAAACGGTTCTGGCCCAGTTTACCTGTCTGAACACATCTCTCCCTATGAACCATCTAGGTGCTTAAGATCATCTGGAGAGGCCCTGCTTTCAGTCCCACCCCCTTCACAGATACAATTGGCGGGAATGAGAGACAGGGCCTTCTCAGTGGTGGCCCCTTGGCTATGGAACACCCTCCCTAGGGATATTAGATCGGCCTCCACCCTCCTAACATTTCGAAAGAGAGTTAAAACCTGGTTGTTTGGGCAGGCATTTGCAGACGCAGTGTAACAGACTAATTGAGATCCACAGAATGATTGGACGATGTGATGGAAAATGATTTTAGTGATGAGGCACTGAGGACTTGTGCTTTAAGGTTTTTATTGTTTTATTGTTTTTATATGGTTTATATTATATGTAATGCTTTTAACTGTATTTTATGTTGTTTGGGGGCATTGACTGCCGACTGTAAACCGCCTCAGGTCGCCTCCGGGTTTAGAGGGATGGTATACAAATATGGTAAATAAATAAATAAATACATTTGGGAGTTGTAGTTCCTGGGATTTATAGTTAACCTACAATCAAGGAGCATTCTGAACTCCACCAACAATGGAATTGAACCAAATTTGACACATAGAACTCCCATGACCAAGAGAAAATACTGGAATGATTTGGTGGGCACTGACCTTGAGTTTTGGAGTTGTAGTTCACCTACATCCAGAAAGCACTGTGGACTCAAACAATGACGGATCTGGACCAAACTTGGCACGAATACTCAATATGCCCAAAAGTGAACACTGGTGGAGTTTGGGGAAAAGAGTCCTTGACATTTGGGAGTTTTAGTTGCTGAGATTTATTGTTCACATATAGTCAAAGAGCACTCTGAACCCAGCCCACAATGGATCTTCACCAAACTTGGCATACAACCTACACGGCCAACATTGAATACTTGTGGGGTTGGGGGGCTGTTTTTGAATTCTGGGACCTTATTCCGAAGTATTACATTATACTTCAGAATAATGGGATGATATTGTGTTCCCCTTCTCCTAGAGCTCTCCCCATGGAAGAAAGTGTTTTATGTTTATATTTATGTGCTTAGGAACACACAGCCTACCATTTCAGATAAGTTAATACAAATTAAACCTCCTTTACCTAGAACTGCAAAATCTGAAATACTTCAGCATCGTTCTCATGGATGATTTGGGACAGTGACACCTCTGCTTTCTGATGGTTCAGTATATGCAAGTTTATTTCATGCACAAAAATATTAAAAATAATGTTGAACAGGAATGTTTCCTCTCTTATAACATTCAGAGGTGTGGTTTCTCCTCAGCACCATCACTACCACCACACAAACTATCTGTTTTTGTCCCACAGAACAATGGAGTCTTCTTGTTTCATCATTGTGGATTTGCCATCCACCCCCTGCAATTATTCCTGCTGCTTCCGGATTCAGTGTGCAAAAGGGAAGGCATAGGAAATAGGGGTGTATCACATGCCAATGCAAAGGTGACTGTGCAAAACCTTGGGAAAGTTAAGCAAGCATATCCATCTGTGGTTGGCTCAGGCTTGGGAGATCATTACCTAATTTAGTCCTAGTTCCCACTGCAGTGCTTCAGCCTGTCTGATCTGTGGTGACTCTTCCCACTACAATTAATTTGAATTGGTTGGGAATTATGGTGATACTAAGGCAAACCTTTCACAGGGTTTCCTCTATGAGATTGGTTCAAAGGAGTTTGCCATTGCTACTTTCTTAGGCTTTTTGTGTGTGTCAGGAACAACTTGAGAAACTTCAAGTCGTTTCTGGTGTGAGAGAATTGGCCATCTGCAAGCACGTTACCCAGAGGACGCACTGATGTTTTGATTTTTATCATCCTTGTGGGGGGCTTCTCTCATGTCCCCGCACAGGGAGCTGGAGCTGACAGAGCTCATCTGTGCTCTCACCGGATATTTATTTATTTATTTATTTATTTATTTAAAGCATTTATATTCTGCCCTTCTCACCCCGAAGGGGACTCAGGGCGGAGCACAACATATATACGGCAAACATTCAATGCCGGGGCACGAATTCATATACACATACATAAACATTAAAAACATTGACCTCAATATTAAAATACACCATTTAAAACTGTCCTAATAAAATAAACCTCTGACCTGTTGGTCTTCAGTTCTGCCAGGACAAGGGTTTAACCCATTGCGCCACCAGGGGCTCCATCTTCTTAGGCTGAGAGAATGTAACCTTTCTAGGTTTGCCCTTAGCACAAGCCTGTCCTCGTTAAGCAGGTGAACACAGCACTGAAACATGCAGAATAATCACAGGATGTTTTAAACCTACACCTGTTGATAAACTCTACAACAGTGTTTCTCAACCTGGGGGTTGGGACCCCTGGGTGGGTCACGAGGGAGTGTCAGAGGGGTCGCCAACGACCATCAGAAAACACAGTATTTTCTGTTGGTCATAGGGGTTCTGTGTGGGAAGTTTGGCCCAATTCTATCAGTGGGGTTCAGAATTCTCTTTGGTTGTAGATAAACTATAAGTCCCAGCAACTACAACTCCCAAATGTCAAGGTATATTTCTCCAAACTCCACCAGTGTTCACATTTGGGCATATTGAGTATTTGTGCCAAGTTTGGTCTAGATCCACAGTGCTCTCTGGATGTAGGTGAACTACAACTCCAAAACTCAAGGTCAATACCCACTAAACCCTTCCAGTATTTTCTGTTTGTCGTGGGAGTTCTGTGTGCCAAGTTTGGTTCAATTCCACCATTAGTGGAGTTCAGAATGCTGTTTATTGTAGGTTAACTATAAATCCCAGCAACTACAAATGACAAAATCACCCCCCCCCCCAAACCCCACCAATATTAAAATTTGGGCAGAATCGAGTATTTGTGCCAAATTTGGTCCAGTGAATGAAAATACATCCTGCATATCAGATATTTACATGACGATTCATAACAGTAGCAAAATTACAGTTGTGAAGTAGCAACGAAAATAATTTTATGGTTGGGGGTCACCACAACATGAGGAACTGTATTAAGGGTCGCGGTATTAGGAAGGCTGAGAATCACTGCTCTACAAACTAGCTGGCATTGCCCCCCTCCTCCCTGCCCCTCGGATGCGCGATGGGAATTTGCTGCTAACAGTAAAAGAAATAAGGTTGAACACTGTGAAAACCATCCATTGCATGGCTATCAGCCTCCTCCCAGTAGACTCAAATCAAGAAAAGCTTCATGAGAACCACCACTCCTCTTAACATTCCCCCAGCAATAGCAAGAGTATCCCTCTGGGCAGCTAAACCAGGAAATCCTAAATTGATGATCCCCCATGAGGGTCTGCCTGAGCTTATTCCAAAGAGGGTCTGGAGAAAACCAAGAATGGGCAATGCTTCTGAACAGACTCAGAAGCGGTGTGGGTAGATCAAAAGACATCTCGGAAAAGTGGCACAATCTAGAAGAATTCTCTACCTTGTGTGACTGTGGAGCAGAACAAACAATTCTGCATATGTATGCTTGTCCACAATGCTCTGCCTCATGCACAGAGGAAGAATTGTTCAAAGTTACAGACAAGGCTGAATTATACATTTGACTCTCCACATTTTCAGGTTTGCCTTTTGTGGATTTGACTATTCACAAATTTGATTAAAATTTTACCTTTAGGTATCTCTAAGTCCTCCAGTGTGTTTCTGTAGTCAACTTAGGTCACGTGATTTAGAGATGTTATATCCGGTAAAAAGAACAGCAATTTTTTATGCTGGGTTTGTCATTTTCAGGAATTGTGCTTTTTACCCACGAGAATATGAAGGGTTGACTATACGTAAACAAAGGAAAATCCTTGAACAGACAATAATCAGTGTTATCAGAGGTACTGGAAACCTTTTATTCACTAAGAAACCACTCTCACCTCCCCATATCCTCCTGTAGGAAGTGGCAGAAAATCAATCTAGTCAAAGCTTGGAAAAACAACTTTTTTGGACGTCGGTTTCCAGAACACTAGGATTTGTACTCTACAAAGTTTATTTCTCCAGGTTCGGTGTGCACAGTCCAAATCTTGTATTGGTGTGTTCATGCAAATACTCTGGGTTCATGCCCCTGACCCTGCAATTCTGATCAGTAGATTGTGGAGAGGTCGCCTTAAGGCAGTGTTTCTCAACCTTCCTAATGCTACAACCCATTAATACAGTTCCTCATGTTGTGGTGACCCCCAACCATAAAATTATTTCGTTGCCAGTTCATAACTAATTTTGCTACTGTTATGAATTGTAATGTAAATATCTGATATGCAGGATGTATTTTCATTCACTGGACCAAATTTGTCACAAATACCCAATATGCTCAAATATGAATACCAGTGGGGTGGTTGATTTTGTCATTGGAGTTGTATAATCAAAGAACATTCTGAACTCCACCAACGATGGAATTGAACCAAACCTGGCATACAGAACTCCCATGAACAACAGAAAATACTGGAAGGTTTTGGTGGGCATTGACCAGTTTGGGAGTTGTAGTTCAGTTACATCCAGAGAGCACTGTGGATTTTATTTATTTGTCGTGTCAGGGCAACCAGTCAATTATATTACATCTCTAACAGAACAAAGCAAACAAACAGACAAAATACAAAATTTGTGAGTTTGCTAGTTGATTAAATGTCCTTTGACCAGTATCTGGCCACTTGGAGTGCTTCTGGTGTTGCTGCAAGAAGGTCCTCCATTGTGCATGTGGCAGGGCTCAGGTTGCATTGCAGCAGGTGGTCAGTGGTTTGCTCTTCTCCACACTCGCATGTCGAGGATTCCACTTTGTACCCCCATTTCTGAAGGTTGGCTCTGCATCTTGTTGTGCCAGAGCGCAGTCTGTTCAGCGCCTTCCAAGTCGCCCAGTCCTCTGTGTGCCCAGGGGGGAGTCTCTCATTTGGTATCAGCCATTGGTTGAGGTTCTGGGTTTGAGCCTGCCACTTTTGGACTCTCGCTTGCTGAGGTGTTCCAGCGAGTGTCTCTGTGGATGATAGATCTGTGGATGATAGATCTGTATCAAACTTGGCACAAACACCCAATACATCCAAATGTGAACACTGGTGGAGTTTGAGGAAAATAGACCTTGACATTTGGGTGTTATAGTTGCTGGGTTTTATAGTTCACCTACAATAAAAAGACGTTCTGAACCTGACCAACGATAGAATTGGGCCAGACTTCTACACAGAACCCCCATGCCTTGAAGGGACTTGCTAGAGCAAGCCTCCCTCCAGCCTCACATGCTCTCCGTCATCCACATATGTGTACTATGCTGCCATGCGCCAAGCACATCTACTCTCCCTCCCCACTCGGAGTCTCAGAAGTAGCCTTCCCCTTAGCTGACAGGCTGGCTGAGAAGCTGGCCAATCACAGCAGAGGAGGGCTTTTGGTGGGAGGGTTCACTGTATGTTTCTCTGCCAAAGGGTTTCCTAAGACCAACAGACATATGTTTTCTGATGGACTTTGGTGACCCCTCTGAAACCTCCTTGCGACCCCTCCCAAGGGTCCCGACCCCCAGATTGAGAAAGGCTGCCTTAAGGACTGCTGCCTCCCACACATCTGCCACTTGGGATCAGAATATGTGTGCTGCAATCAATGGAAAATTTGATAGTGAAAGTCAACGGCGATGGAGAATTAGACGAAGGTGGGGGTAATAAAGCACAGGAAGGGACACATGTAACACCAGTTGTAAACCTCCGTGCTTAGTTCTTGCAAACTCAGAGCCATTACTTCCTCAATTGGGTTTTTCTATTTGTAATGTGGTCTTCCTCTTGTCCTACTGCCCTCAATCTTTCCAAGTAGTAGTGTCTTTTCTAATGAGCCATGTCTTCTAATGAGGGGGCCAAAGTACAATAATCTCAATTAAAGGCATCTTGGCTTCTAGGGAGAGTTCAGGCTTCATTTCCTCTAAAACCTATGTTTAGCAGTCTGCTGAATCTGTAGAACTCCTCTACACACATTCAAACATTCTATATACATATATTCCGGATATATACAAGCCTAAATCTTATTGTTAGACCTTGTTGCGCTAAGCGTACTCCAGTCAAGTCCGATACAGAAGATACAATAACATTGCACCCTGGCAAGAGGGGGAAAAAAAACAGGAAAACTTTACTCTTATCGGCAGAGTTAAAACTTAAACTTGCAATGTTACAAACAGTGCAACAAACTTACATAGTCTTTGTAAGCAATACAGAATAAGGCTTCTTCATTTTCATCCAAATGAGAGAGCAGTAAAAATGGTTGAGCAAAATGCCAGAGCAAAGGCTCCTCAGAGCAAAAGCTGAACTGTATTCTAAAAACCATACAGTTATACCCCATCGGGTGTGATCCAAACTTACTAGTTGACCTACATTAGCAGCTGCACATAATAATTAATAGCATAAGGTTTTCTTTATTATTATTTATTTATTTCATTTCTACCCCGCGTTTCTCCCCACAAAGGGGACTCAGGCTGGCCTCACATAAGCATCAATGATACTATCAACATATACAATAAAAATGTAAATTAAAACTGTAAAACTCAATTTAAAACATTAAACAACACATTAAGAAATTCATCTATATAAATAAAAATGTAATGTTAGTTTGTGGGATTAACATAACTCAAAAACCACTGGACGAATTGACACCAAATTTGAACACAATACACCTATCAGGCCAACAAGTGACCATCACTCATAAAAACACTGAAAAACAGCAGAGACTTAAAAGGCCAAAAAATAAAAAATACATTACAATGCATGTGCAAAACCACATATGTACACAAATATATACAAACACGAAACATATATACACAGACTGGGCCACAGCAACGCGTGGCAGGGGACAGCTAGTTGGCAATAAAATAACATGCCGCTATAACCAAGATCCAGCCAGGTAAATCCAATGTCGCAATGTTCAAAGATAGAGCCACTGGATCAATTAGATTTACCATGGATTGAGCCACTATTCAAAAATCAATTCAGTGGGTCAACTCAACCATACGATTGCACCGTAATTCTATTAAGTCTTTAAGTCAGATTTTCTAAACCAGGGCTCTCTGAAACTCAGTTGCTCCATAAGAGGCTGCTAGAGTTTTGGCAAAAATATGAGAACAGAATTTATTTATTTTTTTGCAAGGGTTCCATGAGATCTAAAAATGATTTCAAGGGTTCCTCCAAGGTGAAAAGGTTCAGAAAGGCCACTTTAAGACGTCACTACAAGACTGTGTCACTAACCAGAACACTCCAACCTCACACAGGCTAAGCATCTGAAAGTCAACATGACTTGGGTTTATCACGGCACCAGTAAGAACTGGGTCAAATCTTGATTTACAGCTTTAAACTTTGCAAAGCATACAGTTCTCAGTTTGAAGGGCAATCCAGTTCTAGTGAGGCTTAACAATCAAGAACCATAAGGAGGAGAGGAAATGAAGGATTATAAGATATTCACCAACCTATTAGGCAAATGACTGTGGGTCATTTTTTCCTCTGTGCTAAGCTGCACTTCTGTTTATGCGATAAGAATTTATCATTTTAAATTTACATCAGATTTCCATCAGCACGTGCCAATCGTATGAAAATCAATCAGCTCTTTTCAGGTCATAGTTTTCCTCTTTGGAGCAATAGATAATTGACCAGTTGGTTCACAGCACTATTGACACAGGCCAGAGAAGAATGTGTTGCCATTCAGATTATTATTTACATTTCTTTTTTTCCTGGTAGGACAGAGTGTTGAACTGGGATCTAGGGAATTTAGATCTATCAATCACCCACTGGATGACCTTAAGTTAGTCTGATCTGTCAGCCTGACCTACCTCACATGTTCAGATGCTGTCTGAGTTTAAATCAGCAAACTAATGTCTTCCAGCAGGCCTTTCCAGCTTATTTTTATATTATGATTTTGAAGTATTTGTCGATAGATTTTAATATGTATTGGTTTTACATTCTCTTTTAGCCAATGTTTAAAAAGTTATATGTTGTCATGCTTGTTGTAGTTCCCCACCTCGATCCACAGAGAGAGGCATGCTAGAAATAAATCTTACACAGGGCTCCAATGAATCCCAACTCTATTATAACTCTATTATATTTATAGCTATTATAAATATATTTTGGGGTGCTGAATATGAAAAATAAAAATCCTGATCAGTTGCTTTAGGTTACCACCGGAGCTATTTGGAGACACACAACAGCCACATGAGAGATCTTGGATCATCTATATAAATAAAAATGTAATGTTCGTTTGTGGGATTAACATACATAAAAAAACCACTGTACAAATTGACACCAAATTTGGACACAATACACCTATCAGGCCAACGAGTGGCCATCACTCACAAAAACACTGAAAAACACAGCAGAAGGGACTTAGAAAGCCAAAACAGCAAAAAGGTGCTACAGCGCATGCACAAAAACAACTCCCCCTAGCAAACAAAACTCCACACAATAACATAGCCACACTCTCTTTCGGACTACAGCTCCCAACATGCCCTATACCAGGCCCTTTAGGAGAGGAGGATGATCCAAAAGCAATGCTTCAAAGATGCAAGCTTTCTTCTCCTTGAGTTTTGTTGAGAGCATCCCTGTATATTTCCAATTTCCTTTTTCCTGGACTGCAACTCCCAACAATCCTCCAGATAGATAAGATATATAGATTATCTAGAGATAGATAGTAGATAGATTGATCGATCAGGAGGGCTGCTGGGAGTTACAGACCCAGAATAGATAGAGAAGGAAAAAGAGAGAGAAAGAAAAAGGGAGGGAAAGGAAGGAAAGGAAGGAAGGAGAGAAAGAAAGGCGGAAAGAGGGAGAAAAGGTTGGCCACAACATGTGGCAGGCACAGCTAGTAGAATCATAGAATCTTAGAGTTAGAAGAGACCTCCAACCCCCTGCTAGGAAGCAGGAAAATCACATTCAAAGCACCCTGAACAGATGGCCAAAAAAACCCCCAAAATGTTTTGGGGGAGCTGTCCATACCTACCCCCAGAAAGTGCGCACTTTTGAGGTGGGTTGTCCACAAATGCTTTGGGGACTAGCCTGAGAGAACATCTGGAGGCTCTCCCCCCTCCCCTCAAGCCCTTAGATCCCTTAGAAAACTAATAAAAAGTTACGTAGCCTCCATTGGAAGCTCCGGTGGACTCTCCCAGCACATAGAAATGATGCGCCAGAACAGTGGGAAGGGGAGCGATTTTCCTCCCTCCTCTCCCCCCCCCCCCAACTCTCCTAGCGTATCATTTTGACACACCGGGAGAGCTTGCCAAGGCTTCTAATGGAGGCTACATACGTTTTTCTTAGATTTCTAAAGGATAGGGGCTTAAGGGTAGATATTCCTTTCTGGAAAAAAAATAAAGACCTGGCTCTTTGAGTAAGCTTTTGACAATGCAGCGGAATAGATAACACGGAACTCTGAATGAACATGGAATGGCCAGACGATGTTACTGGGAAACGTTTTTAACAAGATGACACCGATGATTATATGCTTTAACGGTTTTTATTTATGTTTTATATTGTAATGTTGATTGTTTTTAATGGCACTTTTATGAATGCCTGACATCAAATTGTGCCAATCTGTAACCCGCCTTGAGTCGCCGTATAGCTGAGGAAGGCGGGTTATAAATATTGTAAATAAATAAATAAGTAAAATATATTCCCAGAGTTTACCAGGCTTATTCAGCCTGGTAAACTGTGGGAATGGTGTCTGGACTGTAGTGCATTTATTCCATGCCTTCCAAAAAGTGCGGAATAAATACACTATCAAATTAATTCGCTACAAACCAGGATTTTCCTGGTTAGTAGCGAATTAATGCAGGACTGTCCATAACAGTGTCTGGACAGCCCCTCCTTTATTCTGGAAGTTCCCGCAATATAGGCCCTGTCTGGATGGGTCCTCGGATAATGTGGGGGTTTCTGCCTTGATAGTCTGGGATATAGGGCTGTGTAGAACGGCCCATAGTGTAATCTGGATCAGATCCTGGGGTATTATAATAATAATCTATATAACTAAAAATGTAATATTTGTTTGTGGGATTAACATAACTCAAAAACCACTGGATGAATTGACACCAAATTTGGACACAATACGCATATCAGGCCAACCAGTGACCATCACTCATAGAAACATTGAAAACACAGCAGAAGAGACTTAAAAAAACAAAAAAAATTACAACACATGCACAAAACCATATATACACAAAACATATATATATACAGAAAGGAGGAGGGAGGAGGGAGGGAAAGAGGGAAAGAAGGAGGAAGGAGAGAAGGAAGAAAGAAAGGTAGAGAAGGAAAGGAGAGAAGGAAATTAAAAAGTGAAAGAAGGAAGGAAGAAGAGAAAGAGGGAAGAAGAGAGGGAAGGAGGAACAAGAAGAATGGAACCAAAGAGCAAAGGAAGGAAGAAACAGGTAGAGAAGGAAGAAGAAGAAGGGAAAGAAAAAGGAAAGAGGAAGGAAGAAAGAGGGAGAGAAGGAAGGAAGGAGAAAGGGAGAAAGCGTTTGGCCACAGCAATACCTGGCGGGCACAGCTAGTAATAATTAATTGATTAATTAATTAATTAATATATTTGTACCCTGCCCTTCTCAACCCCCCCCCCCCGGGGGGGGGCTCAGGGCGGCTTCCTGCTGGTAACAATACGATACCTCTAATGTATACATAATATAATACATAATAAAATCCAATAATTATATACATTTAAAACATTAAATCACATTAATTCATTATAGGGCAGTGTGTATCCTGCTGGAGTTGCAAATTGCTATAGAAGGTTAAAGACTTTCTAGGACTCCTCTATAATCCCATAGTATTGAGCCAGGGCAGTGACAGTGGGGCCAAAATGAATTCAATATTATCTTGGAAGACCCCAGGATCTGGCCTTCAATCCATTGTCAAGGCGTTTGGATTGCTGCTGCCTTTGGCCTGAGTGTAACTAAGGCAGGAGGGAGGGAGGGAGGGGGGAAGGAAGGAGTGGGGCTTCCCTGCTCACGCGGCCGCCCGGCTCCTCCTCCTCCTGCTGCTCCCTTTCCAGCCCTCCCGGGTGGCCGTCTGGGGCGGCTCCACGGTCACGCGGGGAGGCCACGCGCTGGGTCCGCGCCTTCCCTGCTTCCCCGAGCCAGGCTTTGGGGCAAGAGCGGGAGGGCGGCCAAGAGAATGGGTTGCCTGAGGGTGCGTGCGCCTTTAAGAACGTGGCTCTCTCTCTCTCTCTCTCTTCCTCTTCCCTCCTGCCAGCGTGGCGCCCTGGGTTGAACCAGGGGTGCATCTCACCCTCGTGGAACCCATGCAAAGGCCCCACACCGCCTTGACTGCCAATCACTCACTGCTGTGGGGTCCTGGCAGTGGTCGTTTTCACAAGGTCTTCTCTGTCAAAGAGGGCTGGAGCCTCACCCAACTACAAGGAGGGCCAAAAAGTCACAAAGGCTTTCCAATAGGCCAGTGGTTCTCAACCTTCCTCATGCTGTGACCCCTTAATACAATTCCGCATGTTGTGGTGACCCCCAACCATAAAATTATTTTCCTTCCTACTTCATAACTGTCATTTTGCTACTGTTATGAAATATCTGATATGCAGGATGTATTTTCATTCACTAGACCAAATTTGGCACAAATACCCTATACGCCCAGATTTGAATACTGGTGGGGTTGGGGGGAGTTGATTTTGTCATTTGGGAGTTGCAGATGCTGAGATTTGTAGTTCACCTACAACCAAAGAGCATTCTGAACTCTGCCAAGGATGGAATTGACCAACAGAAAATACTGCAAGAGTTTAGTGGGCATTGACTTTGAGTTTGCGAGTTGTAGTTCGCCTACATCCAGATAGCACTGTGGACTCAAACAATGATGGATCTGGATGAAACTTGGCACAAATACTTCATATGCCCAAGTGTGAACACTGGTGGAGTTTGGGGAAATAGACCATGACATTTTGGAAATTGTAGTTGCTGGGATTTATAGTTCACCTGCCATCAAAGAGCATTCTGAACCTCACCAAAGATGGAATCGAACCAGTCTTGGTGCACAGAACTCCCACGACCAACAGAAAATACTGGAAGGGTTTGGTGGACATTAACCTTGAGTTTTGGAGTTGTAGTTCACCTACATTCAGAGAGCATTGTGGACTCAAACAATGATGGATCTGGACCAAACTTGGCATGATACTCAATATGCCCAAATGTGAACACTGGTGGAGTTTGGGGAAAATAGACCTTGACATTTGGGAGTTGTAGTTGCTGGGATTTATAGTTCACCTACAATCAAAGAGCGTTCTGAACCCCACCAACGATAGAATTGGGCCAAACTTCCCACGTAGAACCCCCATTACCAACAAAAAAATACTGTGTTTTCTGGTGGTCTTTAGTGACCCCTCTGACACTCCTTCATGACCCCTCCAGGGGTCCCGACCCCCAGGTTGAGAAACACTGCAATAGGCAATAATGTTATTTTAAAAATTTACAATACTATAGCATCATAGAATCTGTTATTTATTTATTTACATTTATATGCCACTCTTCTCACCCTGAAGGGGACTCAGAGCGGCTTACAAGATATATATATACATACACTATATTATTAGCATAGCACAATATCAGTATTATTATATCGTCTATATAAATAAAAATGTAATGTTCGTTTGTGATATTCACAGAACTCAAAAACCACAGGGGGAATTGACACCAAATTTGGACACGATACACCTAACAATCCAATGTATGTCCTTCACTCAAAAAAATTGATTTTGTCATTTGGGAGTTGTAGTTGCTGGGATTTATAGTTCACCTACAATCAAAGAGCATTCTGAACTCCACCAACGATGGAATTGAACCAATCTTGGGACACAGGACTCCCATGACCAACTGAAAATAATAGAAGGGTTTGCTGACCTTGAATTTGGGAGTTGTAGTTCACTTACATCCAGAGGTGGACACAAACAATGATAGATCTGGACCAAACTTAGCACAAATATTTCATATGCCCAAATATGAACACAGATGGAGTTTCGGTAAAATAGACCCTGACATTTGGGAGTTGTAGTTTCTGGGATTTATAGTTCACCTACAATCAAAGAGCATTTTGAACACCATCAATGACAGAATTGGGGCCAACATTCCCACAAGGAACCCCCATGACCAACAGAAAATACTTAAGGCCATCCAGTCCAACTCCCTTCACCAGGGCAAGATCAAAGCCCTCCTGACAAAGAGCCATCCAGCCATAGATATAGATAAATATATATGATTCACGCACATGGAGATATAGTATCCTAGATTTGAAAGGGACCCCTAAAGAAGGACAATTATGTGTCGCATGTTCCAGAGTAGGCAAACCAGACAAACTCCACATCAACACTGACATAGAAACAACAAGGAATACTGTTTACTCACAAGCATAAAGGAATTACATATATTAGAAATCATTACTTTATTTTCCAGATCACCAGACTGGGCCACAGCAACACGTGGCAGGGGATGGCTAGTATTACTATATTGTTTTACACCATTATATTGTAATATTATTACATATTGTATTATTATTGGGTTGTTGTAGGTTTTTTCGGGCTATATGGCTATGTTCTAGAGGCATTATCTCCTGACGTTTTGCCTGCATCTATGGCAAGCACCCTCAGAGGTTATGAGGTTTGTTGGAAACTAGGGAAATTGGGTTTATATATCTGTGGAATGTTCAGGGTGGGAGAAAGAACTCTTGTCTGCTGGAGCTAGGTGTGTGAATATTTCAACTGACCACCTTGATTAGCACTTGATGGCCTGGCAGTTTTTTGGTGTGGGGAGGGGCTCCTAGCTGATGATTTGGGAGTTGTAGTTGCTGGGATTTATAGTTCACCTGCAATCAAAGAGCATTCTGAACTCCACCAACAATGGAATTGAACCAAACTTGGCACAAAGAGCTCCCATGACGAACAGAAAAGACTGGAAGGGTTTTGTGGGCATTGACCTTGAGTTTTGGAGTTGTAGTTCATCTACATCCATAGAGCACTGTGGACTCAAACAATGATGGATATGGACCAAACTTGGCACAAATACTCAATATGCCCGAATGTGTACACATATAGTTGACATACAATCAAAGAGCATTCTGAACCCCACCAACGATAGAATTGGGCCAAACTTCCCACACAGAACTGTGTTTCCTTATGGCCTTTGGCGACCCCTCTGACACCCCCTTGTGACCACCAGGGGTCCCGACTCCCAGGTTGAGAAACATTGATCTACACTATAGAATGAATGCAGTTTGACATCACTTTTATCTGCCATGGCTCAATGCTATGGAATCCTGGGAATTGTCGGTATAACAAATACACCAATTCAGGGTAAGCATGCTTAAGAGCAGGCATGGGCAAACTGCAACCACACTGCACCACCTTCCTCCTTATTATCCAACATTTTCGCTTATCCAATGGTCTGCCAGCCCATTTATGTTGGATAAGCAAGACTCTACTGTAGCAACCTTCCAAACCTCCACTAACTTTGTAAATGTGTATAATTGTTAACCTATGTTATACGTACATTTTGGTTTGCCAGTTTGACAGTGTGGGTGGGGCTTCAGACACAGGACTCCTTTTTAATATCATATGCTTTTAGACCTCAATGGAGGTGGGTGCAGTTTGTCTCCTTTCATACTTCAGTGAGTACATTTAAATAGTTTGGACTATATTTATATGCTTAAAAACACTGGACTATGGACTAGTTTCTTGAATATATACAAGAAGTAGGTCTGAGATGTTATTTTTTAAAGAAGGCTACTTTGTTTTTATCTCTGAGTGCATATTTTAACTAAGAGGTTTCAAGGGAGTGTATAACTTTTGGGTAATTGCAACCGCAAATTGTACTTCAAAGAAACAACCATCCTCTGCTAACCCAATATATTTTTGTAGTGGCATGTCTTTATCCTTGGCAGTTCAAAGACATGGTTCTTCAGTTTAACAGCTGAGTTACCTGTGTGCCATTACATTAATGCTTATGAATATCACTTCTTCAAAGGTTTGACTTCAAACAAGATCACGCTTTTCTCGACTAGTGGTTTTCAGAAGGTGGTCTCTACATGTTCATGGAGAGTCACATTTGCCAAACGGATATTTAACAAACTTAGAGGTTCCTATTCATCGAAGGGCTTTCACCCTGGCTCGATGCCACGCTCTCCCATCAGCTGTACTCGAAGGCCGCTACCGGAAGATCCCTTTCCCAGAGAGACTCTGCCCCTGTGACTCGGGTCATGTAGAAACAATAGAACATGTGCTCCTTCAGTGCCCGTTCTACAGGGATATCCGTGCCAGGCTTATCTTACCTCTGATATACAAGCACCCAGGCCATTCAGGACAATTTTATACTTCCATGCTACTTGCAGATACTAATTCAGCTACAACCTACAATGTTGCAAAGTTCTGTGCAGCAGCATACAAATCCATCAGGGAATAAGTAGTCCCAAAAGTTAACTGTGTGTCCAGTAATCTTCTTCCCTGAATCTACAATTTGGTGATGGATCTGTGCATTGTATGTTTTTACCCTGTTTCCCCTTCTGCTCCCTCACCCAAATTGTGCTTCAGTAGTTATATTTATATTTTTAATGTACCAAACATACCAAGTTTGTATGAAAATGTGACTCTATTTCCTGTGCTGGATGGCATCCTTGAAGTGACTGGACTGACCTTGAAGGAGCTGGGGGTGGTGACGGCCGCCAGGGAGCTCTGGCGTGGGCTGGTCCATGAGGTCACGAAGAGTCGGAGACGACTGAACGAATGAACAACAACAACATTGCCTGTGGTGGTCAATGACCGAAATAAATGATTTGATTGATTGATTGCCAAACAGATGTGACATCATTTTTACCTTTTCAATAAGGTTATAGTGCGTTTATTTCCAATAGTTATGGAATTTCCAATAGAAACAAAAACCACTCTCTGAGCAAATATTGACAAGAAAACTCCAGGACTGGTTTGCCATAGCTCAGAAATGACTTGAAGGCACCAAACAGCCAAAGCCACCTTGAGTGCATCTGCACTGTAGAATTTATTATTTACTTATTTATTTACTTTATTTCTATACCGCTTTTCTCAGCCCTCAGACGACTCAAAGCAGTGAACAACATCAGTACAAAATATCACAAAACAAGTATAGGGCAATTAAAAACAATTATCACATAAATCATTAACATCAGTATAACAATCATTAGCGCCTCAACAGTAAAATCAGAATCCAGTCTCGTCATCCATTATTCCGTATTCCTATGTTCAATAACACTGTTTATTCAAATGCTTTTTCGAACAGCCAGGTCTTCACTTTCCTCCGAAATGCCAGCAGGGAGGGGGCCAATCTGATATCTGCAGGCAGGGTGTTCCACAGCCAAGGGGCCACCGCTGAGAAGGCCCTGTCTCTCGTCCCCGCCAAGTGCGCCAAGCGCGAATTAATACAGTTTGGCACCACTTCAACTGCTATGGCTTAATGTTATTGAATCATGGGAGGAGGAGTTTTACAAGGTCTTTAGCCTTCTCTACCAAAAAGTTCTGGTGCCTCACCAAACTACAAATCCCAGGACTCTATAGCCATGGCAATTAAAGTGATGCCAAACTACATTGATTCTGCACTGTAGATGCAATTCTTCTCATTTGCATCCAAGGCTAAATGACTTCACATTATCTCATCAGGGAAATAATAATATAGTGGTTGGAAGGAGGTTGAACAGCATTGAATTCCACCCCATGTTTATTCCTTCTCACTGTAGCAAAACAACAACAACATTGTTGTGGATCATCAACTAATTTCTAGAGCAGAGACAGCTATTTTGACAGAGATTCTCTGGGATCACTGCCTTGCCTCCTCCAGCCCTCTTACTAATTTTTCAAAATGTTCTTAAAATACAGAAAAGGGTTTGGTTTATTGGCACGGCAGAAGCACTTCTTTTACAAGGTCTGCGCCTTGCTTGAAATACATCGGAAGGGATGGTTTTGTTGTGAGCAGAAAACTTGATCTACCGAGAGACACACAACTGCCGCTCTCTGTTTTGTTGGCCACTGCAGGGTTTTTGTGTGTGAAGGTCTGGAGTGCTGCATTGCAGAGGAGGAACGTTGTTACAATTTGGCTGCCGCACTGTAAAAAAACAAGTATTTTCATTCACTTTAGTTCCATTTTGGTCAGTACTGCTACGAAGACTAAATCTTTGCTCTGGTTTGGAGGAGTCTCTTACAGAAACATGTTGGTTCCCTTTTCTGTGCCAGGCACTGCATTGCAGATATTAAGCTTTGAGAGCCTATATATGAATTCTTTAAAAAGTATGCTCTCTTTCGGGAGGTGCAGTTCTGATAAGATATCATTAGGAAATTTGCACCTTTAGTAGCACTATACTTCCGAAGTACATATTTACTGTTTGTTGATGTTATAGCCCTAAGCAGAGTTTTTAAAAGAGATCAGTCTGCATTTTAGTAGTATTTATCTCACTTTGAACTTTTAGGCTGCAGTTCTGTGTATCTTTACCAGGGAGGCCCCATCTACATTGCTATGTAATCCAGTATCAGAAGTCAGATTAATTGCATTGAACTTGCAGTGTAGACTGACGCCCCTTCTACACTGCCATATAATCCAGATTATCAAAGCAGATATTTATTTATTTATTTACGACATTTATATGCCGCCCTGAAAGGGACTCAGAACAGCTTACAGGTATATATTACATACAATATATTATATTATTAGCATAGTACAATATCAGCATTAAACATTGCTATATTGCACCATACCACTATATCGTAATATTATTAGTAATATTACATGTAATATAAATATATAATTATAATATCTTATTATTATTATATTGCATTATATTAATCCACATTATCTGCTTTGAGCTGTAATGGGAGTCTACACTTCTATATAATCCAGTTCAAAGCAGATCATCAGATTTTATACAGCAGTGTAGAAGGGACCTTCAATAATCCAGTTCAGTGCAGTTCAATCTGCATTATATGAGTCTAGTAAGGTAAATGTTTTCCCCTGACATTAAGTCAAGTCGTGTCCGACTCTGGGGGTTGGTGCTCATCTCAGTTTCTAAGCTGAAGAGCTGGCGTTGTCCGTAGACACCTCCAAGGTCATGTGGCTGGCATTACTGCATGGAGCGCCATTAACTTCCCGCAGAAGCAGTACCTATTGATCTATTCACATTTGCATGTTTTCGAACTGCTAGGTTGGCAGAAGCTGGGGCTGACAGCAAGAGCTCACACCACTCCCCAGATTTGAACCTGCGACCTTTCAGGCAGCAAGTTCAGCAGCTCAGTGGTTTAACCCACTGCGCCACCGGGGGCTCCTACACTGACCATTGTAATTCAGTTCAAACTGGATTATATGGCAGTGTACATGTGTTATGAGTAACTTTTCAAAATTATAGATTCTTTTTATTACAATTTTCCAGAAAGAGAAAGGGTATCAGAACTTTTACAGAACTACATTTAGACATAAGAAAAATACAGATTCTATGTAAGTACACTGAATTCACAAATAACCTTACATTGGCTAACAAACAAAGGGAAATTACATTTTTGCTCAGCATTTGCATTACACATACACATTAATTCATCCTCATGCATCCAAATATTACCATATCCTTTCTCCCTCCTTGGAGAAGCACCTGCTTAGGCCAGACCCTGTTTTCCCTGCAGCCTGCCAACACACAGTTCCAAAACTTACAAAATGCCAAAACTTTTCCAAAACACACTCCTTCCAACCTAAGAAAGAGGCAGTAACCAGACTCTGTGTTCCATTGTAGATCTGCTTTTTTTTTGTCGTGTCAGGAGTGACTTGGGAAACTGCAAGTCGCTTCTGGTGTGAGAGAATTGGCCGTCTGCAAGGACGTTGCCCAGGGGACGCCTGGATGATTTTGATGTTTTTATCATCCTTGTGGGAGGCTTCTCTCATGTCCCCGCATGAGGAGCTAGAGCTGAAAGAGGGAGCTCATCCGCCTCTCCCGTGGATTTGAACCTGCGATCTTCAGTCCTGCCGGCACAGGGGTTTAACCCACTGCACCGGGGGCGCAGATCTGACACTCTCCAAAGTTACACCACTCTCTCCTTCCCAAGGAGAAGAGCAGTGAGTGGGCCAGACTCCTCTGGTCTGCCACAATTTTGGAATATTAGAAGGTCTCTTATATAGCAATATTTCTTGCTGATGCTGTTTCAAAGTTGTAAATGAATTATAGATGTTTTTCCAGCTTGAAACATTCTGACTTCATCTCAGTTCTGTACAGATGTTGACTCTCGTTAATTGGTGTTGGTAAATGTAAGGAGCCTTGTGTTGACTTCCTTCTTAACATAAGGAACCTTGTAAACATTTCCTTAAGTTAAAGAGCCATCATCTCTGATAATGTAAACACGTTTTCCCCAAAAAGTTCAACAGTTAATCATTTGTCACTGGTCATCAACAACTTTCAATTACAGTCCATTAATTCTTCACCTCCTTGTAGTTTTCAGGCTTCATCTTAGGAATGTATCTATGATTATATAGATCCTAATCATATATCTTTCATACAATTCCCTTCAAACCATACATCATATTTCATGACATATTGGGCCTTAGTGGATCTTCCTTCTGAGCAGAAATGGGCAAGATAGCATTGTTATTTAAATTATATGTGTGGCATAAAATAAAATATGTCCAGAATTGGATGTGTTGTTCTTATGTACTATCAAGTTGGCTCCAAGTTATGGTGACTCAATTAATGCTAGACCTACAAGAATTCCTGAGTGCATCTACATTGTAGAATTAATGCAGTTTGACACCACTTTAAATGACATGGCTGTAAAATCATTGGAGTTTGGTGAGAAACCAGCAGTATTTGGTGGAGAAGGTTAAAAACCTTGTAAAAATATAACCCTCCTGATTCTGAGCCACGGCAGTTAAAGTACTGTCAAACTGCATTAATATGTTTTGTATCGACATTCCCTGGGGAACTCGCATGCTCCTTTTCTTTGGATGCTGAATTGAATTTCTTAATACTCAACTGAATTTTTGAAGTTACAGCAAAGCTGGAAAATTCACTGGGAAAGGCAGTGTTTTTATTGGGAGGGGAAGCCCCCTTATTTTAAGTGAGTCTGTTTCTTTTTCCCTTTTCTATGCATACATTAAAGATAATCCTATGGAAATGCCTCTGTACCTGAAAAATCCATGATTAGTTGCCCTTTGGGACCTCATCTCCCCAGACACGCGGCTGCAGATGAACTTAGATGCTGGCTGAATTTAGATCCAAATATCTCTTTCCATGAATGGGATTCTACTGATCCTCACACAATCAACGTGGAATAGAATATCCCATTGACATGTGCGAGGGGGATAATGTCTTCCGACTTTTCCCCCTTCGTGCAAAATAAAACCTGGGCCACTGCCCGTCTGACTGTGTCTCAGAGCCTCTGTTTAAATCCTCTGCGTTTGGCAGGTGCTAGTTGAAGCTTGGAAAAAGTGATCAAGGTGACAGGAGCAGGAAAGGTTATTCCAGCTTAGGCCATGCCTTCTTGTCCCTGCTCTCAAGGCTGTCTCAGGACACTAGGATCAGTCACCCTTGCTAGACTGACCAGGTCATGTGCCATTGAACTTCTTGACAAATCTGCCTTTCCAACTCCAGAGCTTGGAAAAGATAATTTCCAAGCTCTGGGATTCTTTAAATTGTAGTGTCAAAAATCAAGCTCTGTTCAGTTCCAGAGAGTTGGGTATCCCATATTTGGAAGATGGAGCTAGTTCTTATATCAGCTATTTTATGTTGTTGCTTTGATGGGCTATCAAGTTGTGAACTCTAAGGACTCTCTTGATAACAGCACTGCTGAGGTCTTGTGGAGGCCTCCTTGATGGAGTTAATACACCCATAATGTGGTCTTTTCTTGATATTTTCCATTCACACGATATACCAATATACAATACTATAGCCTCAGTTTAGTGAGCCATTTTGTCTTCTAGGGAGGTTCAGGTTTGATATGTTCTAGGACCCAGTGTGTTCTAGTCAATCTGGTATAATGGTTTGAGTTATGGATTACAACTCAAACAGACCATGGTTTGATTTGCTCCGCATGAAGATGCCAGCCACAGATGCAGGTGAAACAACAGGAGAAAATGCTGGTAGAACATGGTCATACAGCCCGGAAACCCCATAACATCCTAGTGATTCCAGCCGTGAAAGCCTTCAACAACACATGGGTCAATACTCTATTGATAAATCCAGATAGGTCCCCTGCAGGTGTTATTTCCACAGGCAGACAATATCAGGATAGAGCAGTGGTTCCAACCTTTTTATGTCCAGGGACAACTTGACCAGGAACCACTTTGACTAAGGACCACCTGACCAGGGACCACTTTAACCAAGGACCACCTGACCAGGAACAACTTTGACCAAGGACCACCTGACCAGGGACCACCTTAACCAAGGACCACCTGACCAGGGACCACTTTGACTAAGGACCACCTGACCAGGGACCACTTTAACCAAGGACCACCTGACCAG
>NW_026847660.1:40832717-40852120 GCF_025583915.1 Anolis sagrei ordinatus
TTGCCCACAGAAAACCATATTCAATCATCTAGAGCCGCAGACCTTATTTTAGGTCTCGTGGTCCACCAGTGGGCAATGCTCCACAGGTTGGGAACCACTGGGATAGTGTATACATAGGGCCCCTTCCACACTGTCGTATAAAATCCAGATGATCTGCTTTGAACTGGATTATATGGTAGTGTAGACTCATATAATCCAGTTCAAAGCAGATCATCTGGATCTTCCACTTTGATATTCAGCATTATATGGCAGTGTAGGAGGGACCTAAGGCTACCACACCTTTAGAGTGCATCTGTTTGACACCACTTTAACTGCCATAGCTCAATGGTATGGAATTATGGAAGCTGTGGTGACCCCTCTGACAACCCCTCGTGACCCACCCCCCCCCAGGGGTCCCAACCCCCAGGTTGAGAAACACTGCTCTAGAACATGGCCATATAGCTCAAAAAACCTACAACAACCCAAGTGATTCCGGTCATGAATGCCTTCGACAATACAATAAAGTTGTTATTATTATATAGAGGGGAAGTGGAAGGAGGGAAAGAGAAAAGAGCAGCTGGGAAAATGAGAAACAAGAGAGGATCAATTGGGATTGCCTTGCTAAATCAGGACAGTTAGGGGATAACTACCCATCTCTGATCATCCAAATGCCTCATCCCATTCAGGCAGCAAGCTGCTGTTTGTTTGTTCCTCATCCACTCACAAGCGACAGAATACCATTCTTACACCTCCACCCTGCAATGTGAATTGCTTACTCAGGAACCAGCCACAGGCCATTAAGAAAAATTAAAATTCTTTTGACCTGTCTCTGGGCATCAATTTGGTGTGATGGAGCCACTCAGACTCACCACAGTATTTTGTTTGTCCTGTGAGGCTGGCTATTATCATTCTTCGTAAACAAACTGGAACCTGAGGCCTGGCTGAATGCTAGAAGGCTTCCTTGTGAGCTCATGGCTAGAGAAGGATTTGGATACAGGGTCCATATTTTAAATGCACACTTTCAATGTAACTATGTACACAATGATAGTAGCACTTTGATACCAGTTTAACTGCCATAGTTCCATCCTATAGAATCCTGGGATTGGTCATTTTTGTGAGAATTTCTGAATCCTTTGCTAGTTGGGTCCGACTCTGGGGTGGTGGTGGTGATCTCTGTTTCAAAGCCGAAGAGCCGGCATTGTCTGTAGACACCTCCAAGGCCATTTGGCCGGCAAGGCTGCATGGCGTTGTGCTTAGACACTTCCAAGATCATGTGGCTGTGATGACTCTATGGAGCGCTGTTATCTTCCAGCTGGAGCGGTACCTATTGATCTACTCATATTTGCATGTTTTCGATCTGCTAGGTTGGCAGAAGCATATGTCATCAGTTGGAGACCCCTTTCCCCAATACCATCTACCGCTCTGGGCCAGAGTGTTGAGAGAGGGGGCCAGGGGGCAGTTCCATCTTGTCTCCTGTGCTATGCTAATAATGTAATATAATGCAATGTAATATATTGTATACACATAAGATGTAATATTATAATGTAATACAATATAATACTAATAATAATATGATACTATAATTATATACTTTATATTACATGTAATATTACTAATAATATTACAATATAATAATATTGTAATAATAATGGTATAATAATGGTATAGTACAATATAGGAATATATAATACTGATATTGTGCTATGCTAATAATATAATATATTGTATGTATATATATCTTGTAAGCCACTCTGAATCCCCTTCAGGGTGAGAAGGGCGGCATATAAATGTCGGAAATAAATAAATAAATAATAAAATACCATGAAAATGAACAAAATATGCCTGCCAGTATTAAAAAAACTCTAAAATTACAACAGCACAACAACAGAGAGGAAACAAACAAGGACATTAATCACCTCTCAACAAAAGTTTGCTCCAGGCACTGTCAGGCCATTATATGCTAATTAAGGTGGTCAGTTGAAACATTCACACCTAGCTCCAGCAAACAAGAGTCCTTTGTCCCACCCTGGTCATTCCACAGATATATAAACCCCTTATCCTAGTTCCAACAGACCTCACTACCTCTGGGGATGCTTGCCATAGATGCAGGCGAAACATCAGGAGAGAATGCCTCTAGACCATGGCCATATAGCCCGAAAAAACCTACAACAACCCAGTGATTCCGGCCATGAAAGCCTTCGACAATACAATAATAAAATATATAAGCTGGGGCTAACAGTGGGAGCTCACCCCCTCCTGTGGATTTGAACCACCAACCTTTCTAACTATATATCCCAGGATTCCATAGGATACAGACACGGCTGGTAAAGTGGCATCAAATTATGCAATGCAGATAAAACTTTTATATGTCTGACAAAAATATATTGTTGGTTTCAGTTGCTCAGAATTGTTTTGGGACTCGAGAAATCCAGGTACCAGCACTTGGGCAAGGCATTCATTTTTCAGTGCAGGTTTGTTGTCAGGATGAAGTGGGAAACAGCACACTGCATAGAAAATTAATGGATATAATAAATAATAAATATGCTGCTGCACATATAGGCCTCAGTGGAGTATGTTGGCATATCTGTGGGTTTATGGATATGTTAATCCATTGTTGGGGTGGTTTTTATTCCTGCCTCGCCCCATGTATGTGTGTTCTACATACTCAACATATCGGATTTGTGCATAGCCTGGAAAGTTGTTTCTGTTTATGAACTTCATTTAAATTCATAGTATCATAGAGCTGAATGACTGCATATGGACCATTATGTCCAGTGCCGTACTCAATGAAGGATCTCCAGCTAAAGCATCCGCAAACTCTTTGCAGAAAATAGGGCCTTGCTACCTCTTTAGGCAGTTGATTCAATTGTCAAATTGCTCCTCCTGTCCAGAAGTTCCTTTTAATGTTTAATTGAGCTTTGTTGTCCTGTTGTCCTTGAATGCATCTTTCAGATTTTGTTAAGACCTTTCCTTTAGTTATTATATTAAACTGAATTAATCCAGTCTGCATTCTGAATTCCACTGTCTACCTCTTCAACATTTACATATAATTTTCATTCCATTTTGGAAACAAAAAGAAGTAGGAGGAAAAGAAGTAAAGAAACACGATTGACCTACAAAAATAAAGTGCAATTCTGCAACACTTGATCTAAAAGTTAGAGGGAGCTAGGGGGATGCAGATGGTCCAAACGGCACATCATATGCAAGCATTTCTAACCAAAATATGATAGGAGATGGATGAGGAGATAACCAAGGAGCCCTGCATCTTAGGAATTTTTTTTAGAAAGGGTGATTTGGAATGAAGAACCAATTTAAGGGAACAGACCCTTAATCCTTTGCTTGTGAACTATATTTTTGTTTCATATAGGTAAAGGTTTTCCCCTGACATTAAGTCCAGTCGTGTCTTTCTAATCTTTGGTACTTATCTTCATTTCTAAGCTGAAGAGCTGGTGTTGTCCATAGATACTTCCAAGGTCATGTGGCCGGCATGTCTGCATGGAGTGCCATTGCCTTTCTGCCAGAGTGGTACCTATTGATCTACTCACATTTGCATGTTTTCAAACTTCTAGGCTGGCAAAAGCTGGGGCTAACAGTGGGAGCTCACCCCACTCCCTGGATTTGAACCAGCGACCTTTCAGTCACCAAGTTCAGCAGCTCAGTGGTTTAACCCACTGTACCACCAGGGCGCTCCATGGCTTCTGCGTTCACAGACCACTGTCCACAGCTGGATTTTAAAAAAATGCAAAATTCAAAGCTTGATTTTGCCATTTTATATAAGGGACACCATTTTGCTATATCACTGTATATAATGGGACTTCAGCCTCTGTGGATTCTAGTATCTACAGAAGATCCTGGAACCAAACCCCTGCGGATTTCACCAGGGGCCCACTGTATCATTTCTTGTGATTGTCCATTATATATTATTATAATCTTGTGCTTTTGAACTGAACTGATGTTTAATTGTTATTTTTTAATTTGGATGCATAATTTCATAACCATTCCCTGCATTTTATAAGCTGCATTGGATCCTATATAATGAGAAAGGAGGAGTATAAATTAAACATAAATACATTCATAAATAAATAGATAACCTTGGAATCATAAGTGGGTAAGGTGAGTCAGTAGTGACAACTTGCTGGCCCTTTAAGTGGTTTTACTATGCGCAGTAAACCCGACTATAGATAACCAGCATGGTATCACAGAATCATAGAATCAAAGAGTTGGAAGAGACCTCATGGGCCATCCAGTCCAACCCCCTGCCAAGAAGCAGGAATATTGCATTCAAATCACCCCTGACAGATGGCCATCCAGCCTCTGTTTAAAAGCTTCCAAAGAAGGAGCCTCCACCACACTCCGGGGCAGAGAGTTCCACTGCTGAACGACTCTCACAGTCAGGAAGTTCTTCCTCACGTTCAGATGGAATCTCCTTTCTTGTAGTTTGAAGCCATTGTTCCGCGTCCTAGTCTCCAGGGAAGCAGAAAACAAGCTTGCTCCCTCCTCCCTGTGGCTTCCTCTCACATATTTATACATGGCTATCATATCTCCTCTCATCCTTCTCTTCTTCAGGCTAAACATGCCCAGCTCCTTAAGCCGCTCCTCATAGGGCTTGTTCTCCAGACCCTTGATCATTTTAGTCGCCCTCCTCTGGACACATTCCAGCTTGTCAATATCTCTCTTGAATTGTGATGCCCAGAATTGGACACAATATTCCAGGTGTGGTCTAACCAAAGCAGAATAGAGGGGTAGCATTACTTCCTAGATCTAGACACTATGCTCCTATTGATGCAGGCCAAAATCCCATTGGCATTTTTTTGCCGCACATCACATTGTTGGCTCATGTTTAACTTGTTGTCCACGAGGACTCCAAGATCTTTTTCACACGTACTGCTCTCGAGCCAGGCGTCCCCCATTCTGTATCTTTGCATTTCGTTTTTTCTGCCTAAGTGGAGTATCTTGCATTTGTCCCTGTTGAACTTCATTTTGTTAGTTTTGGCCCATCTCTCTAATCTGTCAAGATCGTTTTGAATCCTGCTCCTGTCCTCTGGAGTATTGGCTCCCTCCCAATTTGGTGTCGTCTGCAAACTTGATGATCCTGCCTTCTAGCCCTTCATCTAAGTCATTAATAGAGGTGTTGAACAGGACCGGGCCCAGGACGGAACCTCTTTATCCAGGATTTGATCCCAAGTTTTCTGCTTTAATCTGGATTATATGAATCCCTCTGCCAGATAATCTGGGATAAACAGAAAACTTGGAATCAGATCCTTGGACATAGGACCTGTCTGGAAGGGCCCTGGTAGACCAGGATTTGAATCCCTGCTCAGCCATGTTTATCCATTGTGTGTCCTTGGGTTGGTTACACTCTCTCAGCCTCAGAGGAAGGAAAGGGCAAACCCCCTCTGAAAAAAATGCCAATTAAAAATACTACTGGCATAAATCAGAAATTACTTGAAAGCACACAGCAATAACAACTGTAGATATAGTTGTCCCGAAGTGCAGCTTTGCTAACTGATTTACAAACAGAGCAATAGAAAAGGCAAATAGTGCACCACATTTTAATCAACATGATAATCAGCCATGTTTTAATCAAAATCGAGTTGTCAAAACTCAAATTGTATCCAGCTGCCGGTAAATGACAGCGAAGGACTCAACCTATTATGGCTCTGTTTCCTGTACCCAGCCTGGCAAATTGTTCTGAGTCAGCAGTATAGAGCTAAATTGCCTAAGGGTTTTCATTATGATTCAGCAAATGATAGCTCAGGTTCATAGTAATTTAGAGTGACTTGGTACATTAGCATCCACACCTTTTATTGTTCTTTTATTTATCTAGCAGTTCACATTTCATATTACTATATCACTTTGCTGCCTGGAAGAATTTACTTATAGATATAGCCAACTGATAAAGTTTCTCAACAGTCATTGGTCTCCAGAAACAAGTATGAGTTTGGAAATGTTACTTTTTGGACCACAGAATTCCCCAGCTGACCTGGCCATACTTATTGGGGGATTCTGCAACTTGTAATAAAAAGGGGAAAAAAGTAACAAATTATGTGATATTCTTGTAGAATACAGAGAGGCAGAATAGATGAAATGACATATGAGCCAACGGGTTTAAAGAATATACAGATATACCTCACTTAGGGTGCTCTTTTACTGTAGAATCATAGAGTTGGGAGAGACCTTGTGGGTAGTTAAAGCAGTCTCAAACTGCATTAATTCTACAGTGGAGACGCACCATGAGCTATGAGTCAGAGGAGGAGGAGGAATAGTAGTGGTACTACCATTATATTTCTGATTAATAGTTGCCATCCGTATCCACGCCCTGCTCACCCCACCAGCTCAATAGATATCTTGAGCAATGATTAATCGATTTGCCCCAAAGAAATGGGAAATTATTGTTTCCATTTGATGTTGGATGTTTTGTCTTATGTCTGTTATAACAGGCTATGCTTTTTATTTAATTTTAGTTTGTTAAGTTATAATTTGTATTTAAATGTTGGGTTGTATACATTTTGTTATTATGGATGTATTGTTGTTGTATTCAGGCACTGAATGTTTGCCATTTATGTTTGGAATCCGCCCTGAGTTCCTTTGGGGAGATAGAGCAGAATAATAATAATAATAATTGTGGGAGTTGCAGTTTGGTGAAGCACTAGCAGCCCTTGACAGAGAAGGCGAAGGACTTTGTAAAGCTACAGCTCCCAGCATTCCATTGCTTTGAACCATGGTCGTTAAAAGTGGAGATGCACCCAAAGGAAGAAAATGTTGGAAATAGCAACCTTTCAAGCCTGCACTAATTGTTTGTAAATGTGTATAATGGTTAACCTATTTTGTATGTACATTTTAGTTTGCCAGTTGACTGTATCTCTCTGGTATGGGAGGGGCTTCAGACACCTTTTGAAAACCACTAGTCAAAAAAAGTATGACCTTGTTTCTAAATGTCTGCAGACCACTTCCTTAATGATCTCTTCCAGAATCTTGCCAGGTATCGATGTGAGGCTGACCAGATGGTAATTGTTTGGGTCATCTTTTTTCCCCTTCTTGAAGATAGGAACAACATTTGCCCTCTTCCAATTGGCTGGGACTTGTCCCATTCTCCAAGAACTCTCAAGATGATTTTCAGTGGCCCTGTGAAAATAATGTAGTATGATATTACTTTAGCTGCCATGGCTCAATGCTGTGGAATAATTGGGGTTGTAGGTCTTTCGCTTTCTTTGCTAAAGTGTATTACAAATCTCAAGATTTATAGATGAATATTAAGAAAACAAAAATCATGACCACAGATTATTTCTATGACTAAAGTAGACAATGGAGACAATGGCTTCAAACTACAAGAAAGGAGATTTCACCTGAACATGAGGAAGAACTTCCTGACTGTGAGAGCTGTTCAGCAGTGGAACTCTCTGCTCCGGAGCATGGTGGAGGCTCCTTCTTTGGAGGCTTTTAAACAGAGGCTGGATGGCCATCTGTCAGGGGTGCTTTGAATGCAATATTCCTGCTTCTTGGCAGGGGGTTGGACTGGGTGGCCCATGAGGTCTCTTCCAACTCTTTGATTCTATGATTCTAAGAAGTCAGAAGAACTAGGACTTGGAAAAGTAGCTATGAAGGGTCAAAATCCTGAAGCGTAAAGATAGAACACCTACTAATACTAAAGTTAGGCTTGCCCATGTTATCACAATTTCCATTTCTGTGTGTAGTTATGAAATCTGGACAGTGAAAATCAATTCATTTGAAATGTGATGCTGGAGAAGAGGTCTATGGATACCATACGCTGCTAAAAACCCAATAAATGGGTCCTGGAGCAAATCAAGCCTGAACTCTTCCTAGAAGTCAAGACGATTAAACTGAGAACTGCTGTACCTGAGCATATCATGAAAAGTCATGACTCATTGGAAAACACCATTAAGACTTGGAAAAGTAGAAGGTAGTAGGAAAATGGGGAGATGACATTCCAAATGGATAGACTCGATGAAGCCTTAAATTTGCAAGACTTGATGATAGGATGATTTGGAGGTCTTTCAGTCTTAGGGTGGAGCCGCAATGGCGCAATGAGTTAAACCCTTGTGCCGGCTGAACTGCTGACCTGAAGGTTGGCGGTTTGAATCTGTGAGACAGGGTGAGCATCTGTCTGTCAACTCCAGCTTCCCATGTGGGAGAGCAACGTCTCTGCAAACAGCCAATTCTCTCACATCAGAAACAACTTGCAGTTTCTCAAATCGCTTCTAACATAATAAAAAAACTCGTAAGGTTACCATAGGTCAAAGTTGACTTGATGGCAGTTAACAACTACAACACATTGCAACTTGCCTGTGATGAGATTTTGAAAACCTCCATGTGAAATATGTAAATATCTCCTTCTGGCTTACACATCCACTGGTTTGACAGTACCACCCTTTAACATGCCTGCGCAGATATAAGTCTAATTGAGTTCAATAGGGCACTACTCCTAATTAAATGTTGTCTTAGTGTTAATACTACCGGTATTTAAAAACTGCTTCTAAGCTGCACTCCAGATAGAATAATATTGTATGATATGGTGACAACTCCCTATTTTTCTCCCACAGAAACAAGGAGGCACCCAACAGGGAGAGATGGTGAAGAGAGTACCATACTTTCACTCCCGCCTCCTTCTAATTTATTCCCCCAGCTAGGTCCCAAAAATATATATATGTATATATTTTGTCAGTCTTCAAGCAGTTAACAAAATCATAAATAAAACACCAGCAATAAAAAGACAAGCATCAAAAGGATAATTTTTTTAAAAGGCCTAATTGTTTTGATTTTATTGCTGTATTATGTTGTCCAGGCTTGGCCCCATGTAAGCCGCTCCGAGTCCCCATCGGGGAGATGGTGGCGGGGTAGAAATAAAGATTATTATTATTATTATTATTAATTGAATATGTTAGTCCACATTTTTATGAGACGGAGCAAATTATAATTGTCTTCAGGTAGCACTCACTCAAAGGGGAAAGCATTCAGGAGTGGGGTGCACCACCAAGCTCACTTCAATATTGCAGGGAAGAAAAAAATGTTAGTAACAGGGTAGGTCAATGTGGGATAATATGGTCTATAAGACAACATGGTTCCCACTTGGGGCCATGCTTTAAAGATTAAAATCAGTACAGTGTTCCCTCACTTATCGTTGGGGTTATGTTCCAGGACAACCCGTGATAAGTGAAAATCCGCAAAGTAGGGACACCATATTAATTGTAATATTTATACATTATTTTAGCATATATATAAGAAGCGTGCATGCGCAGTCTAGACCTCACCGCGCCTCAGGCCGTCACTCTGCCGGGGTCCCTGGAAGCCAGGGAAGCAGGCCTGGATGTTGTTGGGGCAGCACTGGGGCCTCCGGAGGACTGCATCCCTGCCCGGAATGAGGAGGAGGACAAAGCACGTCCACTCGCAGACTGAGCCACACACCAGCCTCCCTTTCTGAGGCCCATTGTAATGTAAATATTTTATATTAAACTAGCTGTGCCCTGCCACGCGTTGCTGTGGCCTATAGTAAAACTTATCAAAGTTGAGGTAGATATCTGGACTATTATGAAAGAGAGGTACCTACCTATTCCTTCCCCCTTTTCCTCCCCATTTCTCTCCTTTCTTCCTTCTCTACCTCTTTCTTTCTTTCACTACTTGGTTTCATCCTTCTCTCTGTCCTTCATTCCCTCCCCCTTTCTTCCTTTGCCTTTCTTCCCTCCCTGTTTGCTTCCTTCTTTCACTTTTTATTTCCTTTTATTTTACCACCATCATAACAATAACAATAATGCAATGCATTGCCTCTGGGACCTGACACCTCTCCCATTCCTCCAGGGTCTCATAGGAACAATAGCATAATAATAATAATAATAATAATAATAATAATAATAATAGAAATAACAACCTTTACCCGCCACGTGTTGCTGTGGCCAATCTTCCCTCTTTCTCTCCTTTCCCTCCTTCCTTCCTTCCTTCCCTCCCATCTTTCCTTCTCCTCTTCTTTCTCTATCTCTTTCCTTCCTTCCCCCTTTTTCTTTCTTTTCTGCTGTCTCTCTTTTCTTTCCTTCCATCTTTCCTTTTCTTTCCTTTTCTTCTTCCTTCTTTCTCTAACTTTCCTTCCTTCCCCTTTTCTTTACTTCCCTTTCTCTTTCGTCCTTCCTTCCTTCCTGTCTTTCCTAGATTTTGACAGGGCGGGAAGGGGGCGGGGTGGGGTTTGGAGGTGGCGTGAAGTAAAAGGAGGTAAGATTGGGGCAGGGAGTGATGGAGCGTGGGGTTGTGTGTGTGTGTGTGCAGCGGCGGGGGGGAGTGATGGAGCGTGGGGTTGTGTGTGTGTGTGCGGCGGCGGGGGGGGTGGGGTTGTGTGTGTGTGCGGCGGGGGGGAGTGGGGTTGCGTGTGTGTGTGGCGGCGGGGGGGGATGGAGCGTGGGGTTGCGTGTGTGTGTGGCGGTGGGGGGGGAGTGGGGTTGCGTGTGTGTGTGCGGCGGGGAGTGGTAGTGGGGTTGCGTGTGTGTGTGCGGCGGCGGGGGGAGTGATGGAGTGTGGGGTTGTGTGTGTATGTGCGGCAGGGGTGTGTGTGTGTGCGGGAAGCGGCGCGGTGGGGCTTGGAGTGGGCATGGTTTCCGCAGAGGGAACGTTGGCCGGAAGGGCATGTGCGCACGCCAGGGAACTTGCGGCTGGGCGCCAATGCGCATGCTCAGTTGTTTTGCCGTTTTGTGAGTGTGTTGTGTTGTTTTTCATTTTGAGTAGATATGTTTGTACCTTGTGGGTTGTGTTATGGGCATGGGAATTTTGGTTAAGGTTCGTTGGTTTTTTTAGTTTTGTTGTTTTGCCGTTTTGTGAGTGTGTTGTTGTGTTGTTTTTCATTTTGAGTAGATATGTTTGTACCTTGTGGGTTGTGTTATGGGCATGGGAATTTTGGTTAAGTTTCGTTGGGGGATTTTTGAGTTTTGTTGTTGTGCCGTTTTGTGAGTGTGTTGTTGTGTTGTTTTTCATTTTGAGTAGATATGTTTGTACCTTGTGGGTTGTGTTATGGGCATGGGAATTTTGGTTAAGTTTCGTTGGGGGATTTTTGAGTTTTGTTGTTTTGCCGTTTTGTGAGTGTGTTGTTGTGTTGTTTTTCATTTTGAGTAGATATGTTTGTACCTTGTGGGTTGTGTTATGGGCATGGAATTTTGGTTAAGTTTCGTTGGGGGATTTTTGAGTTTTGTTGTTTTGCCGTTTTGTGAGTGTGTTGTTGTGTTGTTTTTCATTTTGAGTAGATATGTTTGTACCTTGTGGGTTGTGTTATGGGCATGGGAATTTTTGTTAAGTTTCGTTGGGGGATTTTTGAGTTTTGTTGTTTTGCCGTTTTGTGAGTGTGTTGTTGTGTTGTTTTTCATTTTGAGTAGATATGTTTGTACCTTGTGGGTTGTGTTATGGGCATGGGAATTTTGGTTAAGTTTCGTTGGGGGGTTTTTTGAGTTTTGTTTCCTCGTTGGATGCCCATAACAAATTTATATATATAGATTTATAAAAAATCTGCGAAACAGCGATTCTGCGTAAAGCGAACCGCGAAGTAGTGAGGGAACACTGTATCTTCAACTGAGCCAGGAAACAGACCAGGAACAGGTTGGAAAACCAGATAAATGTGTTGCATATGCCAGGGTCACTTATGGGGACCTAGCAGCTGAACTTTGCATCTAGTGTCATTACTAGGTTTCTGAAGCACAAACCCAGTGACCCTCCCCGCCAAATGCTGTTTCACCTCATATTTCTATTAGTAAGATTTCCCACAAACTCTGTCGTAATATATAGTTTTGGACATTTGCATTTGCTGAGATAGGTTCCAGTTTGCATTCCTGGCAAAACTGAAGGAAGAGAGGGTTCTAGTCAGACAGCAGGATAAGATGCTATTTCAGCAGATTCAAGTTCCCAAAATATGTGTCATTACCTAAAATGCTGGAGAAGGGAGTCCCAGTTTACTTAATAGGATATCTGCTGGGCATATTAGAAGAATGTCCTTGTAATTTGATGACATCATGGTTCCTGCCAGTGGTGCTGAACCTGTACCTCCTGTCATGAAGAAATTGATATATTTCAACAATGGTATACAATACATATCTTTCTCAAACAAGTGTGTTAAATCTATTTACTGTTGGAGCGTCCTAAAGAGCTGGGCATGTTTAACAAAGGCTGAGAGGAGACTTTTTTTTTTGTTATGTCAGGAGTGACTTGAGAAAGTGCAAGTCGCTTCTGGTGTGAGAGAATTGGCCATCTGCAAGGACGTTGCCCAGGGGACGCCTGGATGTTTTGATGTTTTACCACTCTTGAGGGAGGCTTCTCTCATGTTCCCACATGGAGAGCTGGAGCTGATAGAGGGAGCTCATCTGCACTCTCCCAGATTTGAACCTCCGACCTGTCGGTCTTCAGTTCTGCCGGCACAAGGGTTTAACCCACTGTGCCACTGGGAGCTCCGAGAGGAGACATGATAGCAATGTATAAATATGTGAGGGGAAGTCATAGGGAGGAGGGAGGAAGCTTGTTTTCTGCTGCCCTGGAATCTAGGATGTGGAACAATGGTTTCAAGGAGATTCCACCTGAACATTAGGAAGAACTTCCTGTGAGAGCTGTTCAGCAGTGGAACTCTTTGTCCTGGAGTGTGGTGGAGGCTCCTTCTTTGGAGGCTTTTGAACAGAAGCTGGATGGTCATCTGTCGGAGGTTCTTTGAATGCGGTTTTCCTGCTTCTTGGCAGGGGGTTGGACTGGATGGCCGACGAGGTCTCTTCCAACTCTATGATTCTATGGATGTAATGCTATGAATCACTCTTTCTTAACTCAGTGCTCTCCAAATTGGTTAGACAGTTGTTTATTCATTCAGTTGCTTCCAACTCTTTGTGACCTCATGGACCACGCCAGAGCTCCCTGTCAACTGTCACCACCCCCAGCTCCTTCAGGGTCAATCCAGTTACTTCAAGGATACCATCCATCCATCTTGCCCTTGTCAGCCCATCTTCCTTTTTCCTTCCATTTTCCCCGGCATAATTGTCTTCGCTAAGCTTTCCTGTCTTCTCATGATGTGGCTAAAGTACTTCATCTTTGCCTCTAATATCCTTCCCTCCAATGAGCAGTTGGGTTTTATTTCCTGAAGTATGGACTGGTTGGATCTTCTCGCAGTCCAAGGCACTGTCAGAACTTTCTTCCAACACCACAGTTCAAAACCATCTATCTTCCTTCACTTAGCCTTCCCTATGGTCCAGCTCTCACATCCGTAGATTACTATGGGAAATACCACTGTTTTAACTATGCGGATCTTGGTTGCCAGTGTGATGTCTCTATTTTTCACTATTTTATTGAGATTGGTCATTGTTCTCCACCTAAGAACTAAACATCTTCTGATTTCCTGGCTGAGGGCTGCGTTTGCAGTAATCTTTGCAACTAGAAATACAAAGTCTGTCATGGCCTCCACGTTTTCTCCCTCTATTTTCCAGTTATCGATCAGTCTTGTTGCCATAATCTTGGTTTTTTGATGTTTAACTGCAACCCAGCTTTTGCACTTTCTTCTTTCACCTTGATTAGAAGGCTCCTCAGTTCCTCCTCACTTTCGGCCATTAAAGTGGTGTCATCTGCATATCTTGGTTAGACTACAGCTCATATTATCCATAGACAACTATTGGACATGATGGGAGCTATAATCTAACAACTCTGGAGGGTGTCAGGTTGGGGGAAGCTTCCGCAGATGGCCTAAAAGCACAGTGCAGAATTATTTGAAATGTGCTATAAATAACAAGGATGATGCTGACATGTGTCCCTTTAGTAACGAGGTGTGAACTGCACAGCTTTCCACACATCTCACATTCATGACAAGTGTTGTCTGCAGCATCTCTTTGCATAATGTCGTACACAAGCTTGTTCGACTGGTTTGTATGTAAAGGAATCCACGGTATGAAGAAATCAGAAAGCCACCGTCCTAATGCGGCATGCATTATTCTTGAGCTATGTCCACAGCAGGTGGAGCAAACTATGCTTCCCACAAGTGGTGATTTGTTCTTCAACCCTGGCTTTTTGCATTTAGTAGCACCCCATTACAGAATGTCCCGCCGGGTGAGCAATATCCCACAAGGAAGAGCTGCTTGCGCTCCGTGACCTAAATATGAGTCACCGCATCTCACCCTCTGTGCTACATGCGGCACATGGGAAATAATGCAATTCTTGGAGAAAACATGTGCAGCTCACTACAGCAGCCGATTGCAAAACAGCCTCCCTGCATCAAAAAGAAAAAAGGGAGGGGAGAGTTCACTTGGTGCCATGCCTTTGAAGAACAGTGGGCAGAAATAATACACATTTGCTTACATACTGCAGCTAATCTAATACTTCGTTTTTGATTTGTCACATTTATACAATGTATTTGATTATGGTGAAAAAATATAGCCTTCAACTAACATTTTTATAAATTTAATCTCTCATATTTGTCTTAATTTCTGACAAGTTTTAGTTTTTTATATTTTGTTGCTGTTACTCTATTCGAGTTAGTTGACCCTTTCTACTGTCTGTTTAATTTATGTCCTGACCTTTTTATATCCTCGTGCATTTCTATTGTGATACCGTTGTGATTGTGCACTTTTAGGCTACTGTACTGCGTAAGTTTTATATTTTGTGAGACATCTAACATTTGTGTACTGTGTGAGTTTTATATTTTGTGAGGCACCGAGAGTTTTGGACTCAATACTTGCCCATAAAAGTAAATAAATGGAGTAAAGCATGATGATATAGCCACCCAGAAAGGCATTAAGTGTGAAAGAAAAAAATATTGTCTAGGAGAGAAGTCATTCTGTATTACCCATTAATTTTAGTAGGGCTTCCATGGGGCTTTGCCAACTCTGCCCCATCTGATAGTTTGGTTTTATACTCCAGGATCACATTGTTTGGGGCTTGTAGTTTCTGTTGATCTCCTATCTGGACAAGGAGAACCTGTAGAATGGAGGCAGGAGAACCTGTGGTGAATCTGGTGTTGTTGGACTCTACCTTACATCATCCCCAGCCAGTTTAGCCAGTGGTTAAAGCTGATGGGAACAACAACAGTTAGAAGGCCCTCAGGCCCCCACCCACTCCTTAGAAGCAACTGCATGTATGGAGCAGACTTTGAGATCAGCTGGAGCTTGGGTGTGGAAAAGTTATTTTTTGACTTGGCTTATGAGGAGTTGTGATGACCTACTTATGAGATAGATAAAAGCAGCAAATTGTCAAGAGGCAGGAAAGCCACTGTTATCAAACGCGAAACTTGCTTCCTCTTTGGGCGGTGGAAAAAAGTCTTCTTGGAGTTGCTTATGTTGTTTTTAGGTATACCAAACTTCTTGGGTTTACACCCAGTATTAATTATGCTAAAAGTAGCCCCATGAAGGCAAAATTAGCTTCTGCATCACAACTTGCTCCATTGCTTTCAATAGGGCAATCATACATTTTCCCATGTCTTATTGAAGTGCAGTTCCCAGCACTCTACGCTATTGACTGTGTTGCCAAGGGCTATGGGGACTTGCAATCCATAACAGCATCATAATTTCCACTGCTTTAATATTTGGGTCTAGTTCAACTTCAATGGCCTCATCACACTAGAGAAAAAACCCCACTTAAAATCCAGTTTCTGCTTCCTGTGGAAACTTGGGGTTTGTAGTTTAGGGAGGAGCCTTTAACAGCCTCACTAAACTACAAATTCCAGAATTCTGCAGGAGGCAGAAACCAGATTTAAAGTGGATTTTTTTTCTAGTGTGATTGAGTTCTAAAAAGGAATTCATTTTGATGAGAACGGAAAGAAAATAACATAATGCACACCATCTGAACATGTTGTGCTTTTTAAGTCCAGTTTTTTCTGAACTGAGAAATTAAAACTCCTTAAATCTCTGTCTCTTAGATGAATTGGGCTTAAGAATTGGGAATGTTTATTTCCATGAGCAACTAGAGTTGTAATTATTGTAATTTATAACCTAGTGGGACCATGTCCATCTTCTTATGTGTCTCCCAGTTCCAAATGCTGTACCAAGGGAGGTACTTCTAGAATTTCTTGTTCTTAGAACTGCTTCTGTTTAGAATGCGATGTGCAAAAAGATACAGGTTAAGTATTCTTTCTCTGGAATTCTGAAATACCAGATTGTTCAAGGGGGTGGCTGAGATAATGATACCTTTGTTTTATGCACAAAATTATTTAAAATATTGTGCATAAAATCACCTTTAGGCCCTCTATATAATGAATTTTATGTTTGGCCTTGGTCTTATCTCCAAGACACTTCGTTATGCAAGTATTCCAAAATCTGTAATCCAAAAAATTTCTGATCCCAAGCGTTTTGGATAAAGGATGCTCGACCTGTATTGCATATTAATGTCCGAACCACAGTATTGAAAGAACTGCATGTGCTTAAGCCTCCAGGCCAATGAGATTAAAAGGTACCATTCTTCCGAGTCACTCTCTAAGCTCATTAATAAAGAGGATCAATTATTTTATACAGTACTTCCAAGAAAACACTGCAACATGGAACATTGTGTTAATACAATGGGGTACATGAGTTCGGATGGCCATTTTGTGACCTCATCTGCCTGTCCTCAATACATGATTGTATGCAGTGATATGTGAGTGAGTATGTATAAATACATACTCACAATAAAGACATATTCACACATTGCTGCAAACAATCCTGTGTGCCAGGGTTTACAATATGGAAACCATATAGGTCTCTTCTAATAAGCAGGGTCTCTTTTCATCTGATTTTAGCTTCAGTCCCTAAGGTAACAGAAGAGGAAATGGGTTTGCCAACAACAATATAGTGTTATGAGTTACCCGCCAAACTATTTGGGATGATTTGTTTTTGAGTAAGCAAGACCCATTGCCTTTTTAAAACACCTGCTCTCATTGGAAATGAAATGTATACCTGTATCTACCAACGCAGCTGCCAGCATGTAAAAACTCTTATTTGGGGTGTTGTTATACTGCCATGATGAGGGCCCTCCATTCCAAGTTTCCCTGACTCCACTGCTGGTTAATCCAACATAACACAATGTAACAAAATTTGAAAAAAATCTGTTCCTGGTTTGAAAGTGTTATTTCCAGTTTAATTGTGTGGTGCTTACTTTGTACCTGTCCGAACGTATCTCCTTCTATGTTCCACCTCGCAATTTAAGATCTTCTGGGGAGGCCCTGGTCTCAGCCCCGCCTCTGTCACAAATACGATTGGCGGGGACGAGGGACAGGGCCTTCTCGGTGGTGGTCCCCCACTTTTAGAATTTGCTCCCCGGGGAAATTAGGTAATCTTCATCCCTCCTCTCCTTCAGAAAGAAGTTGAAAACATGGATGTGGGACCAGGTCTACAGGTGACTATGCTGATAAAGATAATGACAATGATGACAATTTGCTATGGTAATGGACTATGGACAAGCTTGATCGAGTCTCCGATCTCAGAACTTGGCTAGATAAGGCCATAAGGCTGTTATATTTAAGCATATTTTTAATTGAATTGATTTAAGTTTGTTCCAGCTGTAAGCTGCCCTGAGTCCCCCTGGGGGTTGTGAAGGGCGGGGTACAAATATTTGAAATAAATAAATAAATAAATTTGAAAGTCGTTGTTATATTCCAGAAACTTCATTTTTGTGGCTGCCACAAAACTATGTTGAATCGGTTGACTCCTATAAGTTATTCATTGAAATGCTAGAGCAAAATGTGCTGTGAGATGTTAAGCAAAAACAGTTTTTGCAGTTTAATAATCTTTCCCCATGTTTTTTTTCTGATAGAACTAATTAGGAAGTGACATACCTAACTCAGGATCAAAAATTGTGTTTACATTGTGTCATTTACCAACACTCCCGATGAGTAAACATGAAGACAAAAGGAGTTTCAAATCCAGATTTGGTCGTGCTGCAAGAATAAATACAGTTGGGACTCTCTTATCTATGGATTCAACCATGGTTTGAAAATAATAAAAAAAATATGCCAAAAAGCAAACCTTGGTTTTGCCATTTTGTATAAGAGACATATAATGGGAATTGAGCATCCACAGTTTTTTATATCCAGGGGTTCCTGGAACCAAACATCAGCGGATACTGAGTGTCTGCTATAAAATGGTTCAAGGACAGCAAGGTTTACTCATCTGTGTTTGTGTGTCAGGAGCCATTTGAAAAACTGCAAGTCGCTTCTGCTGTGAGAGAATTGGCCATTTGCAAGGATGTTGCCCAGGAGATGCCCAGATGTTTTTATGTTTTACCATCCTTGTGGGAGGCTTCTCTCATGTCCGCATGGGGAGCTGGAGCTGACAGAGGGAGCTCATCTATCTTCTCCCTGGATTCGAACCTGCAATCTGTTGGCCTTCAGTCCTGCCGGCACAAGGGTTTAACCCACCGCGCCATTGGGGGCCCGTGTTAAGATTCCCACATTATTCTGTAGGCATTTACACTGTAGAATCAATGCAGTGTGACACCACTTTAACTGCCATGGCTCTGTGCTGTGGAACCCAAACCCTGGAACTTGTAGTTTTACAACAGGCATCCTCAAACTGTTTGGGCCTCCAAGTCCCAGAATTCCTGACCATTAAACAAGCTGGCTGAGAGCTGGAAGAGCCATCTGGGGAGGCTGAGTTTGAGAAGCGAAACCATCTCTGCCTGCCCTAAAAAAGAACAACAAAAGGAACCCACTGTTTTATTTTTCTTTCCCTGCCCACACCATCTTTTGCCAAGGTTTGGCAGTAGCCAGCTGCGGCTGCAAAGCACCAAGGTCCTTTTCATGCCTCACGTTCCCAGGCCTCACGTTTTTGCAGGGATATTTATCTCCCCCAGCAGCTCCTTCCCGGCACTCGCCTGTGGTTTTATGTGTGCTTAAGCCTCGTAACCTCTTTTGCTCTCTAAGGGAAAACTGGATAGAAAGAGGGAGTGTGAGGAATAATGCCATAATAATATGAGAGAGGGAGGGAGGGAGAGATAGGGGAATAATATGAGAGAGAGGAATGAAGGAGGAAGAGAGGGAAGAGATAACAATAATATGTGATAGGAGGGGGAGAGGGAATCATAAAATAATATGAGAGAGGAATAATAACATGAAATGGAGGAATAATAATAAATGTGAGGGGGAGAGAGATAAATATGTGGGAAGATGAAATTATGAGGGAATAACAACAACAACAAGCAACTGAACAAATAATGATAGAAGTGGGCCAAAGTCCCCCCTACTGGGATCTGCACGCATCATTTGCAAATGCATCACACAGTCCTAGACACGGGAAGTGTCCAAAGTGTGATCCAATACAACAGCCAGCAGAGTGATCTTGTCTGTTGTGGACTCATCTTGTTGTGTTTCAAATAATAATAATAATAATAATAATAATGAGAGATAATAATAATAGAAATATGAGAGAGCGAGAGAGGAATAATGAGAGCAAGAGAGGAATATTAGAGGAATAATAACAGTAATATGAAACAGAGTAATAATAATATGA
>NW_026847660.1:40860522-40910522 GCF_025583915.1 Anolis sagrei ordinatus
ATTATTATTATTATTATGGACCCTAATGCACCCCAAGTCCTGCTCCTACATGTTTGTCTCCTGCCCCATCCCAGTTTAGGAAATGTCTCCCTCTCTTTCTCCCTTTTTGCTGGAGATCTGCCTTTTGGATCTTGCAAGGTGATGGATCCCTTTTAAAAAGGGGGATCTCATTTGCAGCTCTTCCTTTCCAAAAGAAGTATTGGGGTTTGGGAAGGGGGCAAAAGCGATCCCTCTCATTCCACACTCTTATTGCCCTGCCTTGTTTGGGTTCTCTTGCCCAGCCTATAGATCTCAGGCATCTGATGGATCCCTCTCCTTTAGGGATCAAATTGAAGTGTCAGTTTAAAGGAAAGATCAATTTTCAATCTGGGATACTAATAGCCTTAATATTTCCCTAGACTCACAAGAGAAGCAAACCATTGTGATCTGGGAGGGGAAAAAACCCTTGACATTGCTTCCTTTATGATCTAGGGGCACCTCGAGATCTAATCCAGATCTTGCCGCCATCATATCTCTTCTAGGATTCCCTTCCTCCCCATCCCCTCCGGAATCCCACTTTCCCGGGGTTCCCCCACTCTGCTTTCCCCAAGCAATCCCCTCACGTGTCCCCCTAGCCGGCTCAGCCACGTGCAAAGTTTGTTTTCCCCTCTGGCCCCGCCCCTCGCATCGCATTGGTCGGTTCCACTATCATTAGCCTATCAGGCACGCCTCCTTGGGGTGACGTCACCATCCAGGAAGAACTGAGAAGGTTCGATTCTTCCCAGCGGGCGGAGCTTCCTTCGCACGGAGGGACCAATAGGGAGGCGAGGGGCGGGGCAAAGCGTGATGGGCGGGGCTTGGGGGAAGCAAGGCACCACGTGCGAGGGGAAACACGTGGAAGCCAAAGCACTGACCTGCCAACCTTACAACCTCCTTTTTAAGTCTAGATCTTTTGGAAGTAATATTCAAAATCTGTACCCACTGCATCTGAGCACGTGCAGAGGGCTTATCATTCAAACAAAACTGGAGCATTGGGATTTTAAAGGCCGAATTAAGGCTACTGTTGTTTACATATGTACAGAATGGGCTTTGTTTATGCCCAGAATGATTTTTTTAAATAATTAATTCAGAGTAGTGCCTCTGAGCATGTGCAGGGAGCCTTCCTTGTCATTGTGTATTTCTGTATGGGACAGGTTTGGACTGAATGGCCCCATTGATCTCTTCCAACTCTTGTGTTTCTATTATTCCGTTTTCTGGGAAGAAGCTAAAAGCAGTGAAGGACCTAATAGTCTCTGAGCATGTGCAGAGAGCCTTCCTTATCATTGTGTATTTCTGTATGGGACAGGGTTGGACTGAATGGCCCCTTTGATCTCTTCCAACTCTTGTGTTTTTATCATTCCTTTTTCTGGGAAGAAGCTAAAAGCAGTGAAAGACCTAATAGTCTCTGAGCATGTGCAGAGTGAATCCCARTACTGTMGAAYTGGTCCATATAGTGCAGATATGGGCAAACTCRGGCCCTCYGRGTGTTTTGGACKTCAACTCCCACWATTCCTAACARCCTCAGGCCCTTTCCTTTYCCCCYTCAGCTGCTTAAKTTSTTCAGTACTGGGATTCACTCTGCACATGCTCAGAGACTATTAGGTCWTTCAYTGCTTTTAGCTTCTTCCCAGAAAAAGRAATAATAGAAACMCAAGAGTTGGAAGTGRTCAAGGGAGCCATTCAGTCCAACCCTGTCCCATGCAGAAATACRCAATKACAAGRAARGCTCTCTGCACATGCTCAGARRCACTGMACTGAGTTAACTAAGYRGCTGAGGRSGRAAAGGAAGGGGCCTGAGACAGTTAGGAATTGTKGCAGTTGAAGYCCAAAACACCCRGAGTTCCCAAGTTTGCYCATGCCTGATATAGTAAATAACAACAGTAGTAAWCATACTAYGTTTAGATTGCTAGAGGCAAGTTYTTTTTACTCACACGGAAGTCATTTGTAGCCTAAGATGCTGTGGAATCCRAAAGCCTCCCTCCWAGCATTGTAAACAGTAGCCAAAATAAAGGCRCATTYCTGATTGTGCTCCATSTTTCTGGGTGTATGATTCTACCTCTTACTATGGCCATCTGTCRGGGGTGCTTTGAATGCARTTTTCCTGCTKCTTGGCAGGGGGYTGGACTGGATGGCCCATGAGGTCTCTTCCAACTCTATGATTCCTGTAAATGGTACTTATTTTGTGCAGAACTTAAGTAGAGAGTTTTGRCACAATTCTTCCCATTCTGTTTGACTGAATAGTATCTGTCTGCTTCTAAGAACAAAAATAATAATGTAGTGGTGATGAATAGTGGGACAGATGTCAGGTTTCTCTGGTGAGGATGATGTCTGAGAGAGGAGGAAGGTGAGAGAGATGTAGTTTGCATTTGCTTTGCAATGATCTTGTGTAGGGAAATTCTGTAAGTGGAATAGAATGCTATACATTTCCTCTCCTAAGTATAGGAAAGTCTCCTATAGCCATTTAGTGTGAACTTTGGTACAGCCCAATCCTGGATGTATTTATTTTGGTCTAAGTCCCACTGAGGTCAGTGCGACATCGTCCCCAATTGTGACTGGTATTGTGCTATTTATTTATGTATGTGAGGCCTCTCTGTCTCTGAATTTGAATGTCCTTGGCCTGATTCCCGCTGGGTGGAATTTACCTATGTGTTGAATTACTAATCAACCATTAATTGATCTATTCTTGTTGGGCTCACCAAAGTCCCAATCCTTGTCTGTGTGGTTTCTGACATTTTCGTTTTGCACCTGTGACTTGATGTTAAATGTTACCCAGTGGAGGTGCAACATTTCTCCCATTCTGTAACCATGGGAGTTGTAGTTTGCTGAGGTACCAACACTCTTTGATAGAGAAAGCTAAAGACGTTGTGATACTACATCTCCTCTCATTCCACAGCATTGAGCTCTGAGTCCTTCTGTGGGGAGAGGGTGGTCTAAAAATTTATTATTATTATTATTATTATTATTATTATTATTATTATTATTATTTTACTGACACAAAAACACAGTATATCACTGCATACGAGATATATATGCTGGATTTTGGATCACAGCAAACAAGATCACTATGTTGGCTGTTGTATTGGATCACACGTCAGAAACTTCCCAAGTGTCTAGGACTGTGTGATGTATCAGCAAATAATGCAGATCCAAGTAGGGTAACCTTTTGCAGATGACAGTCATTTTGTCAGTGCTGATTGTGTTTAAGTGCAGGCCAAGGTCTTTAGGCACTGCACCCAGAGTGCCAATCACCACTGGGAACACCTTTACTGGCTTGTGCCACCATCTTTGCAATAATAATAATAATAATAATAATAATAATAATAGGTGTTATAGTTGTGTCAAACTGCATTAAATCTACAGTGTAGGTTCACCCACCGTAGCTGGGGTCCACTCACCCAGAGAGCGAAAAAAAGAGGGAGGTCTTATTTGGATGTCGAAAATTGACCTACAGCATCCAAGGACCACCTTCACTGGAGATCCACTAGGATCAGTCACCTCTTTCAGGGTCAAGAAGCCTTGTGTCAAAAGGCCACGTGTATGTGGCTAAAGACCCCACACGTGCCTCCAGTCATTCTTGAGCTGCCCTCTTTCCAAGGAACCGAGGACAGGCGACACCCAGCGTAATCCAGCATGACAGCGCCTTTGCCTCTCCCCACCCATTTGGAAGGCATCCAACTGGGTCCTTGCATCTCCCTCTCCCTCACAAGGTTTATTTATTCTCCGTGACCCACTTGGGACAAAGCATCTTATGCAGACTATATATTAAATTAAGCATGCAAACTCAGAGGCTCCCGACTGGGAAGGAAGACTACAGAATAGGGAGGCCTGTCTCCGCCGGAGGGCCCAGCCCTGCCACCTTTTCATGCCCTGACCTGCCAGGAGTGCAAACTCTGCTTCCTGACTGTTGAAAGAGAGAGAGTCAATAGGAGGAGGGCCCTGCGAGGTGGTTTTTCCGGAGAGGCCATGAGCAAAGCAAACACAAGGCCGTTGGTGCCAGCGGGATTGCTAGCAAGGTCACGTGCCAGGGCCACACTCACAACCCAGACAGCGTGATCGTGCCTGCCTTGACACGCCAGACACCTGGCTGGCTCCCAGACCTCTGCAGACCTAGAGGCTCTTCATTGAGATCAAGAGCCCCAGCCTGAATAATCAGTGGCCTYCTTCGTCCTTGGGACCTTGCCTGGCCTCAGTAGGAGTCCCTATCTCYCTGGAATAAAGTTCTACTTCAAAAACACTGTATGGCATTGGAAGTGTATTATTCTTYCCTGGAATGAATGACGTCCAGAYRAAGCATATCATAGAATAGCTCTGGAGGACCTACACATGTCTGAAGAAGTATTATMTCTAGGCCTTCAATATGGATTTATGGCAGTMATGGGCCAASTTTGGMCYTCTGGGTGTTTTGGACTTCAACTTCCACAATTCCTAACAGSYRGTAGGCTGTTAGGAATTGTGGGAGTTGAAATCCAAAACACCCAGAGGGCCAAAGTTGGTCCATGCCTGATCAWTGGTCAACTTTCAATGGAGGAACTTCACCCATAAAATTGTACTGGAGACCCAGGCACGATCTACACTGCAGTTTTGAATTGCACTGAAATTAGTTATATAGGTCAAACTGCATTATTTGACAGTGTGGATCCAACCCGAGAGAAAACACTTCACCTAGGCATCACTAGGTCTTCCAGAACCTCATGAAAGTCTTATTGCTGTCAGTAGAATTGTTTAGGTGAAAATATGCTGGTATTTTTAGTCTTATCCTTTTGCATAGTGCTGGAATGAGGCTCCCAATGATGTCCCTGACCCTTGTGTTTGGCCCTTCGGTGACAAGACATTTTCCAGAACTTGCCTTATGGTCTTTTAAGTGATGAAGTGAGGCTAGGAGTGCATGCCATTGGTGCATGTTACCTCCACCATGTCTGCTTGTGCACAAATGCAAAGAGAACCTCCTGTGTGCATAAGTCTCTAGAAGAGAAATGGTCGTTTGGTGACTAGAGATGAGTGAGTCCTAGAAGTGTATGATCTAGAATATTTTATTGACTCATGATCATGACCTCCTGTACCACTTCTTTTATTTTGCAAGCAAGCAAAAAGCCCCCTCCTTCCTCTATTTATTCCAGTTCAGCTTCTCATATGTAGAACTCCCCAAAAGAATGTAGCTTGCATGCTGCTTGCTCGTGATTTTTGCAATATGCAGCATACTGAGCTTGTTATGTGATTTGCCCCACAGTAGTAGAGGCTGAGACACTTTAAACTTCAAAGCCAGATACGAGTCATAGTTGGGAAGAGAGCCTCAGGGGGTCCTCTAGTCTGACCTCCTGCAGATAGAGAAATCTGCAGCTAGAGCCTCCCTGCTAAGCGCGCAGAGAGGAATTATACAGACCATGCAAGCAATTAACATATCTTCCTGCAGTGTTCTAAATGCAACAAAGCATAAAGAAGATCTTCCCTTATGGTGAATGCTTCTTCACTGTGATAGGAAAGGAGAGGAAAAAATATCTAGATTTCAATCAGGAAGTAGAGTAATGGAAGGGGTCAAAGCTTCACCTATGAGCTCTTGCCCTGCTTAAGGCAGATGATAAATTGAATTGCCCATTTGTAAAATCATGATGAAATAGTCACCTTGGACAAGATTAATTTAATTAATTATTCTTTTATTATTGCAATTTTCCTGCTGGGTGGAGAAGAGTATGACTTGTCTGCCTTGGGTGTTAAAGGGACTTGGAACAGCCTAGTATTGAGCCTAGTCCCTTCTGTTCCTATAAGGTTTTGGCTCTCTACATCAGATAATCTTAAGAAGCACAATGCAAGAAGACAGGGTTGGTAACTTACTCCTGATGAGCATTGAATAAAACAGCACATACGTCTAAAATTCTGGTACGTTTTGGGACCACAGCACCCAGAATCCTCCAGACAATATAATCCTCAGCTATTTCTGTTACATGGAAATAGAGGTGTTGGCAGGTTGAGAAAAGTAGTGCTTGGGATTATATTGTAGTGCGATCTTGGAGAAGGTAACATACTCCTGGTGAGCAATTAATAAAACCGCATATACGTCTAAAATCCTGGTGCGTTTTGGGATCACAGCACCCAGAATGCCCTAGACAACATAACCCTTTGGCTATTTCTGTGTTGTAAGAGCAGAGGAGATGTTGTCAGGTTGAGAAAAGCAGTGCTTGCCATACTAGCAGGGATTGTATTGTGTAGTGAGATCTTGGAGAAGTTTTTTTTTTTTTTTTGGACTGTAACTCTCCAAATCCTTTAGTTCCGTTCTACTCCAGAAAGGGAAAATTTCCAATTTTTGTTTTTAACAATTGCCGAACAAGCAGCTCTTTCTCTTTTCCCCAGCTCCCCAAAATATTTGGGTCTCATACAAGGAAGGTCATGGGCCAGTGGGAATCAGCCAGTGTTGATAAAAGCCTCCCAGGCAAGTGCTGGTCAAGGGCTCCTCTGGCCTGTTGTTGCAACGGCCCGCCTGGCCCTTGAACGTGGCTCTCACACGTGACCTTGTTTATAATCCCGTTGGCTCAGATTGCTTTGTTTTTCCTTTGCTTGAGGCCTCTCCTGCCTTGCTTGCCCTTTGGCAAGTAGCCCGGCTCAAAAAGCGGTGTGTGTTTTCCTCTATCTCCAGGTTCCCAGGTTAGCCACCCTCCTCAACTCCAGGGGCGTGATAGCGGGCTGTTTTTTTCCTTCCCCAATTTTTGGCTTCCTCCCATGTTTTCAACAATCGCTTGGCCACCTGCCCTGTTTTTCCTCTCTGCTCTTGTGTGTGTTTTCCCTTTTGCAGCATTGAAATGTAGGTCAGCAATTGAGAACAGAGAGGGAGTTTGATTTGCCAGAGAAGCATTTTGGCGGGATGTGCCTCTGAGCTTCCCACCACGGAACATAAAACAGGATTGGTGTTTGCTTGGTGCCTGCTGACCACAAAGTTCCCACGCACTTGGCGGCTTTGTTTTAATTTCCTCATCAGTAGTTTTTGCTCAAAAGTAGGTTTATCTCCCCCTCTCCAAATCATTCCAGTGCTTGCACGTGGCCTCAGAGACAGCTCCCATGTGCCGAGCGCTGTATCCCAGACGCTCACATGTATCGCTGAAAATTCACATGTTCGCAGGGAGAACCAAAGTATTAATTGCTACCTCTTTTAGGTGCTTGTCTCCCTCCTTCCATCTTTTCCCTTTACATGTGTATATATGATAATCCTGTTGTTTACAGCAGTGGCTGCATCTGGATGGAGTGAGAAAAATAGGAAAAAAACAAATGTAGCAGGTGGTAATAGGAGTAGGGAGAAATCCCTTCTTTAGAGACAGAAAACAGTTTAGTATGTGTCAAATCTGAAAATTATGCTTTTTCCTGATGACAACTTACAGATTCCATAATGGCTGGAGGACACTGGAGTTGCACCAGCTTTGTTGTAGTAGTCCAAAAACTAGATTTGCCAAGCTCTGAGTATATGCAGCCAAGGATCCCCATGTTCAAAGGTAGGGTAGGCATAAGCTTAAATCCAGTTAAGAATCTTAATTGGAGTGGACCCATTGAAGTGATAGAACATGCCGAGTTATCAGATTCCATGGGTTCAAAGAGCTTGTTTAGTTCCATGAATTCAAGGGAATAGGAATAGGCATTGAAATAGAATTTTAGAGTTAAGAGGATCTTGGAGATCATCTCAAGTGTTTTCCAAACTTTGGTCTCCAGCTGTTTTGGACTTCAGCTTCCAGAATTCCTGACCATTGGCCAAGTTGGCTGGAGCTTATGGGAGATGAAGTCTAAAATAGCTGGATGGCCAAATTTTGGGAATAATTTATGTTAAATGCTGAACTTTAATCCACAGCATCCTGAGTGTTGTCTACATAGGAACTCTTAGGGGTTTTTCTCTGGTCAAAGCTGGGAGCAGAACATAATGCTCTTGTTTTGATTCAGCAAAGCGATCCAGATGTTCTCATATCTTACCTAATATGGCTTGGTATACCTAGGGCTTGGTAGGTGTGCTTCTCTGCCTGCTCAGCGATTGCTGTATTTAGATTTAGGGTGACATTTTATTCAGGTCAGTTGTCTGGTGAGTATGCATGCATGTGTGCATGTTTTGCTGTTCTCAGCGTTATGGAGCTTGGCTCACTTGCCTGAGTCAGCGTCAAGCTATTTACCTTCCAGTTAATTATAACCATGCACTTATTGTCTACGAGCAACATCTGGTTGGCCATTTTGTCTCTCCACTACATTTCTATTTATACGAACCTCTGTCCTTGTGCCCCAATTTTAAGAGCTTTAAAAAAAATCTGTGAAGCTCGAAAGGTGTAACCTTTTCTGCCTTAGGAAAGGTGCTTCCTTTCTCTGCATAATAACATCTTCAGGCTTAGATTGTGTCGGTTTGTGTAGGTTGCAGGGCTCTTCCTTGTATTGAAGAACAAGGTCGTATGCTGACTTAGGGTGCTTCTTAGACATATATGGGATATATGGCTTTCCAACTGAAGAATGGCAAACCTACTTGGGCATGAGGAAAGTATAAGGGTCTTGTTCATGCATCTCTTTGCTCCCCAGAAATATTCTGCCTTCCAACCACTAATAATTGTCAGATTTTTTTTGTATGTTTGCATTTGAAAATACAACTTTTCAATGCAATTCTCGTATCTTATAGTCTTTGCAATAATGAGGCCTCAAGCTTTAAAGCAGTTGATATCTTTGAGGTCCCAATATGATGTTTCAAAGAAACTCAAGCCATCAAACACAGAACTTTCTGCATTAACAAATCTTTAACAGAAAGACAGCTTCTTATGACTCTCTCTTTATGTCTTTTGAACCTTCTACAGGTGGCGTGATCAGTTATATTGGCTCCAATGGTTCTTCACCAAGCCGCACCAGTCCCGTCTCTCTCTGCGGCAGTGACAGTTCCAATGGCAGTTGCCAACTTTCCTCGCAGTCTGCTTTCCCCAGCTACTTTCCACCTTCACCCACTGGATCCCTAGGGCATGACTCTGGTCGCCCATACGGAGGGAGTTCAGCTGGGCTACGTGATGACGCCTCTCCTTCCTCTTCCTCCTCGTCATCCTCCTCCTATAGTTCTGGAGGCTCACCAGGAAGTTTGCAGGTGGCTGTGGATGATGGAAGACGCGTATCTCCAACCAAAAGCACCAGTAGCAACATCACAAGTAAGTATATGGACAGACACTACAGCTTTGGCAATCCTTGGAAAAGCTATTTTTGGGCAACAAGTTCCAGGATCCTTGCTGGCTGGGGGATTTCGGAGGAGCAACTCCTCCAAGTTCTGGGGGCACAGGTTATCGATTTTCTGGTGGGCATTTCCACAGCAGTTATAGTTAAATCAACTCCTCTGCCAGATTATTCCAAGTCTGGGTCTTGGAATAAAGGGGTTTATAGTTAAATCAACACCTTTGCTAGATTATTAGAAGCCTAGGTCCAATCCTATCTCCTCAGTACACCTTTCTGGCAGCCTGAATGCCTCCCAGCTTCATCAGAGGCAGTTTGGCTGCTTTGGGCTTTTCAGAGTTATTACATGGGCTATGGGTAGGAGCAATCTGGCGATACAGAATAAAAAAGAGTTTTTGGAGCACAAAGTCTCATTGCCTGTCTTTCTCTTTCCCTCCTTCTCCTCTCAGAACTCAATGGGATGGTCCTCTTGTGCAAAGTCTGTGGGGATGTTGCCTCTGGTTTCCATTATGGCGTCCATGCTTGTGAAGGCTGCAAGGTGAGCATCTTTCTCTCCCTTTTCCTCCATGCATTGAAGAATGTGTGTGGGACTTCAATACCAGAGGGGTGGGATGCAGAGACTGAGACTAGCTCAAGTTATTTTTTCCATTTGAGGCTCCAAGTTTCCAATGGCACACTTTCTTTGAGTAAATGGGCATGGCATGTAGCCCAGTGGAAGTGTTTGCCTCACCATCTGCGTGGGCACAAAAAGAGACTAGGAAAGGGGTGGGCAACTTTGCTGGGCCCAAGGACCAAATTTTATATGTGAGTTGACTGTTACCTCTTGGTTCTGCAGTTGCTTTTTGTGGTACCTGCATGATAGCTTTCATTCCTCACTTAAAAATGTTAGTATTGGTGCAAAGAATCTCAGAATATCCTAGAGCCTTTCTTAAATTTGACACGCCTATGTGGGGCAGTGACACAGAAGATGGGTCCCTTGATCCCAAACTGCTGTGTACCATGTAAATCAGGAGACCTTGTTAGTTACTCTCTAGCTCACAGTCTCAAGGATCTGGGTTGGAAAGCCTATTTAAACTCTGAGGGTTTAAATTTAGAGATGAGATTGCTGCCTCACCTTACCTTGACGCTAATGCACTCTCCTCCCTGTTCCAGGGTTTTTTCCGGCGCAGCATTCAGCAAAACATCCAGTACAAAAAGTGCCTCAAGAATGAAACCTGCAACATTGTACGCATCAACCGGAACCGCTGCCAGCAGTGCCGTTTCAAGAAGTGCATGGGAGTTGGCATGTCCCGCGATGGTGAGTCCCTCTTGCACCATGAGTGGGAGGCTGGCAATTTGTGGGCTGTGGCTGGTGAGGAAAGACTAGTGGTTGTTTTGCACATTTCTTTGCTCATATAATCATATCTATGAGCACTGAAACTGCGTTTTTGTGGAGGATGAGAGAGAACCACATACAATCCCTCACAAATCTTTCAGGATGTATTTTAACACATATCTTGGCTACTCCTTCACAATTAGGCAACTTACTCTGGAATACCCTCCCAAAAGAATTTAGGTTAGCCCCTCACCCTTGGCTTCTTCTGATCCAGCCTAAAACATGGATTTTAAAGCAGGCTTTTGGCCTTGAGTAGGCTGAAATAAGTCCATATGAGGTTGACACTTTGACACTTCAGCTGTGATTTGAAGGCAGTTAGTTTTAACTACAGATGGTCTGAGTTTTAAACTGTTTTTACTTTAGTTGATGTGTTAATAGTGGTTGTTTTATAACTTTTGATATTATTTTTTATACTCCTGTACTGTTTCTGTTATATACTACACTTGTAGTGCCTTGTAAGCAGCCCGAGTCCCTTTTAGGAGATGGTGGCAGGATATAAATAAAGATTATTATTATTACTACTACTACTCCTCTACTGGTTCACTTCCACCCTATCTTCCCCTATACCAGCAATTTCAGTAGCTGTCGTACTCCCATCAGTGTGCCTTGCTTGCTCTCACCTTTATGATGAAACTTATATATGGGATAGAAATCTATATATGGAATTGAACCTATAGATGGGATAAGGACTTTTCTTTGGTGGCATTGGCAGTATTACACCTTGCCAAAAAAGTCTGCCTGGTTCCCTTGCTGATTGGTCTTTGACTAAACTTGCTTTTCAGTAGACATTGTAGAGCCATCCACTGAACCCCTACAACTTACATAGTATTCTGGGAGTTCTAGTGCAAAAATGTAATGCTTCCAATGTTGGTTTTATGAAATGATCCCTCCACAAACATCATAATAATGCTCACTTGTCGTCTTCTCTTTTTCCCCTCTCTATAGCTGTACGCTTTGGGCGTATCCCCAAGCGTGAAAAGCAGAGGATGTTGGCCGAGATGCAGAGCGCCATGAACAACATGGCCAACAACCAACTGAGTGCACAGTGTCCACCTGAGAACATACAAATGGGACACCCGCAAGTCACGACCAGCCCCCTGCAGTGCCACCAGCCCCAGATGGCACCCTGCTCCCCGCCATCCCATGCAGTCTCGCCACCCCAACAGCCTCTGTGCTTCTCCCAGTTCTCCCAGCAACTGACACCCCCGCGCTCCCCCAGCCCCGGCGATGTAATGGAAGACGTAATCTCGCAAGTAGCCAAGGCCCACAAGGAGATTTTTGTTTATGCCCATGATAAACTGGCCACAGGCACCCCACCATCCTTGGGGAGTGACAACTCTCCTACTTGGGAAAACAGCTGGTTGACCAGCAACCACCACAACAATGGGCTCTGCCCTCAGAATGACAATTGGAACTCTGATTCTTCCTCCCCCAACAATGTCTGTCACCAGAACAACATGAATGGACATCGATTTTGCCCCTCCAACTATTTGTCTGGGCAGACAGATCCTTCCACCGGGCAAGGTTGCCCACGGCAAGCAGACCCCAGAGATATACTCTTGGTAAGCGCGATATTCACAGCTCACATTGTGTTTTCCTTTCCCTGCTAAGGTTTATTCAGTAGCCAGTTATGTTTAGCTGCCTTCTTTATAAGTGAAGGATGTTCCATGATTAGGCTGTTGGGAGGCCAGAGGAGAAAATTGCTTGAGGAGCTTCATAGTCCATATCTCAGCTGCTTTGGAGCCCAACATCTGTTTGGGTGTCATTTGACCTTAGCTTACGTTTTGTTTTGAACCCATTATTTTTACAAGAAGTTGAATAATTTATTTTTCGGCACTAGAACTCCCAAATTTAGTTCTAAACGAGTTGTGTTGTAATCAGATACATTATCTTGGGTCAGTCATTGATAAGAGAGTTAAACATTATTACTTATAATAAAACAGTGTGTTCCACAGTTGCAATGCTGGGGACTTGAAATAAACATTTCTTTATGACTCTTGGGAGTAGATTAATTTCCAAGTAAACAAGTTGGGACTGGGACTCACACCATCAATTAACACATGAGATGGCATCTCAGTTGTGTTAATTAGTAAAAGTGGCTTAACAGCTTGGTGTTCCACAAGGAGACACTCATCTACTGCTACTGTTCTGGGAAGGTGTGAAGGATAAATTGTGGGTTGAGAGAGACAAAACCGCTGAATTCAGTAGCCCTTGTATTGTCAAAACTTACATCAAGGGATATATACGAAAAAGAGGTCTTAATGTAGTGAAAAATCAGTTCCATTGAGCCCTCCCTGCTGGAAGACCAAAGAAAACCCTTTTAATATCAGGGGTTGGAAACCCAAATGCCTAAGAGCTGCCATAGATGGGAGTTTAGAAACGGCTTATCTGCCGGCTTGCAAAGCCCATCAGCCAGCTTCAGATGGATCTGATTCTTGCACTTGGTTCCTTATCTAACGTGACTCTCTGTTTTCCACCTCAACAGGCGTGTCCTATGAATTGTCACCCTTACGGTCGCAGTGGCCGCACGGTCCAAGAGATATGGGAGGATTTCTCATTGAGCTTCACACCTGCTGTGCGAGAGGTTGTGGAATTCGCAAAACACATCCCTGGTTTCCAAGAGCTGTCACAACATGACCAGGTCTCGCTACTCAAAGCCGGTACATTTGAGGTAGGCTTTCCCCCCCTAATTATGAGCTACCAGATGTTGTTATGTGGGAATGTAATGAGAAAAACTGTGTCTGTGAGTATATAAACACTCATATATACTTGTACATACTGATAAAAGTAGTAAGGAGCAAGATTGCTTTATATATCTGAAGTTCAGTAATCTAATGGCTTTTCTTAGAAATAGCAATGAATTAGGAGTAAATCTATAGCTTCGATTTGTTTTTGGGAGACTGGACCACAGCCAGTCCCAAAGCAAAATAAATGCTCCAAAAGCAATTTACTTCAAATCGTTTGAGCAAAGTTCTCTTTGTTCCCCCAACAAGGAACAATGGGGATAGAGCGCCGGCTTTGATGCCACAAATGGAGTTGTAGTTAAAAGGAAAATCCAGAAAGCTCTGGGACACATATGGGCACCATTAGGCACACTCTTTGGAGCTGTGGCATTGCGTTTAGGTTTGTGGTATACACAACCATTCTTGTTTTCATGTCTTTTGAAATGGAAGTGTTTTGATCAAATCTGAACTTCTGTCAAAAGAGAGATAGATGTTTGACAGAGGTGGCTATAATGTTGGCCATCAAGACGTTGTACGATTGTAACTTTGGTCAATCTTAACCAGTTAATGGTGAGAAAAGGGAATAGATAGCTACATTAGACATTTTCCTAGACTGAGATGTCATCTCAAACATTTCTAATTCCATTTGGTTCATGGATAAAAAACCATTACCTGCAAGCCAACAAATAAGGCATTTGACTGGGTTCTGTGGACATGAGTTTCCTGTGTTCTGACGTGTTTCTCCTTCTCTCACTCTTCTCCAGGTGCTGATGGTTCGGTTTGCCTCCCTGTTCAACGTCAAGGAGCAGACTGTGACGTTTATGAGTCGCACCAAGTACAGCCTTGAGGAACTATGGGGAATGGGCATGGGGGACTTGTTGACATCCATGTTTGAATTCAGCGAGAAGCTTGGTTCTTTGGAGCTCTCTGAAGAAGAGTTGGGGCTCTTCACAGCCGTCGTGCTGATCTCAGCAGGTGGGTGTCCTTCAGCATGCATTGGTCGAAATGTCAAGCTCTGTACCACAGATGCTTTGATTTTCCCTTGATTTGAAACTGCCTTACCTATGTCCTATCCTATTCTGTTGGCTTTATTTCCCAAGAGGTATCTTTGCCCAAGACCATCAACTCTTCAAATCTTAGCCAAGGCAAAGTGCCACAGAACTTCTTTTCTCTGTTGACATGCCTTCTTTTCCATGAAGGGTTAATACCTTCAGTAYCTTTCCCCAACCATCGTAACTGGTACGAACCAGAAATATTAGCAACAACAGTTTTTTGTTGTTGTCCCCAATTYCTTTTCCYGCCTCTCMWTTTTTTAAGAAATTGAGTCAAAACTCCTTGGACCAAAGGGCYTATCATCCTTTGTGTTCATTTYCAAAGTCATACATTCAGGSATGTAGCTTTAGAAAGCATGAGTAAGGGTTCAGAAACATTGGAATCCCTTAAATCAGGCTCAGCTASAGAGTTTAGAAATAATTTAAATAACTAATTACATCTACTTTGTTAAAYATTTCAACAGCTATGTTGAAAATCYTTTATTTTAATYGTTAAATATTAACAGGGCTGCTTTTTAGTACCAGTGACTGTTTCTCATTAMTTTAGCAGTGACAGATTAATTTTCTTTAATGGCCAATGTWAATGTGTTACTAATCCTGACCTTTCAGAATTTATTCTGGSATGGTTTGTTGATATCCTGGTGAGAGGCTGGAAAGAAATACAGTACGACCACTGTTATCTATAGGACCAGTATCTGTGGTTTAATTTATCCAYATYTGCCAAGATATGTCCCCWCTGGGCATTGCYYAAGTCCATCAGAATGGCTCTGTGTTGTTCTGTGGGCYAGAGGTYCCCTTCATTTCAATTGGGATTGCTATTTATATTATCTACACAAAGTTTAGGAATGTATTCCCTGTGGATATGGRGGTTGTACTATGTTTTTAGATCAATAGCATTAAAATMACTGCATTAAGTCCTAGATATTTTTGTCTGTTTTTGAACTGTTTTGCTGCTCATATAGCATCACTAACTGGTTATCTTTGCACCATTCAGATCGCTCTGGCATTGAGAACCAGGCATCAGTGGAGCAGCTGCAGGAGACACTAATTCGGGCTCTTCGGGCCCTCATCCTCAAGAATCACCCCCAGGAGACTTCCCGCTTCACCAAACTACTCTTGAAGCTTCCTGACCTGCGCACCCTCAATAATATGCACTCTGAGAAGTTGCTCTCCTTCCGCATTGATGCACAGTAGATGGAAAGCGAGACCCACACATTTCTACTGTCCCACCTTTCTTCCTTTCTTGCCTTCCCTGCATCGTTGCACTAACCAGACTGCCCTCTGGGCCTGGACCCAGCTAACTATTTATACTGGTGTAGCATCTGCTGCCCCCACCTGTACAGAAGCAAGCAGAACTGCCGTTTTTTGTAAATATTACCTTATGTATATTGGATTTGTGTGAATAGTATGGCACTCTTCCCTGCAGTGGTGCCAACCACATGGGAATAATATATTGAAAGCAAAATGCCTGGATTGTCGTCTTGCATTGCTCGCCTCTCGTTCCTCCTTTACCTTTTGAAATTTCCTCAAGTGGGGAGTGTGATGGAGAACTGGGATCTAACAGGGTCGCCTCTTTTGCCACTGTGAGAAGGCAAGAAACACTTGAAACCTTATACACAGCACATCACTCACCTTGCTATAGACCTTTGGCCCATCCTAGTCAAGTAAATTGTGCTTATGTGCCATAGAAAGTAGTGAGACTTCCATATTCCACATCAAACGGTATGTGGTTTGACAAATGTAATTATTTTATACGTCACCTCTAGTCGATTTTATTTTGTGTATTTCCCTCCTTACCAGAGGTGAAAATTCAATTGGGTATTCAGACTATATGCACATTTTTGTTCCTTCCAAATCTCTATACTTATGGGAGGGTCTTCCTTGCCATCATATTATTTATCCCAAGCCTATTTCTCAATGAGAGGCCACGGATGTGTACCATCACTAAAATCCCACTTTTTTTTGAAAGCCAAAAAGACAATATGCTTTTTTATGTTTAGGAGTTATTGAGCAACCTCTTTTGGGTTGGGACCTTAATGAATATGAGAAGTTGCAGTGAAAATGAAGTCTAGGAGAGACCAAGCTCCATCAGAGTCTTTTTAGAGAATTCTGAGAGAATTCTGAGAGGAGGAAGGATGTTCCTTTTTCCTTGGCTTGTCTTAGCAGCCAGACAATGTTGGGACACACACACCTTCACAGCCCAAGGAGGACTGTTTAGGTCTTGGGGTGTACCTTCACAGCCAGATGAGGATTGTTTAGGTCTTGGGGCGCATCTTCACAGCCCAACAAGGACTGTTTAGCTCTTGGGACGCACTTCCATAGCCCAACAAGGACTGTTTAGGTCTTGGGGCGCACCTTCACAACCCAAAAAGGACTGTTTAGGTCTTGGTACGCACTTTCATAGCCCAACGAGAACTATTTAGGTATTGGGGCACACCTTCAAACCCAACGAGGACTGTTATGTCTTGAGGTGTACCTTGACAACCCAACAAGGCCTGTTTAGGTCTTGGGGTGCACTTTCATAGCCCAACTAGAACTATTTAGGTATTGGGGCGCACCTTCCCAACCCAACGAGGACTGTTTAGGTCTTGGGGCACACCTTCACAATCCAACAAGGCCTGTTTAGGTCTTGGGGTGCACTTTCATAGCCCAACTAGGACTATTTAGGTATTGGGGCACACCTTCACAACCCAACTAGGACTGTTTAGGTCTTGGTACGCACCTTCACAGCCCAACGAGGCCTGTTTAGTTCTTGGGGAAAGCTACATTTGGACATTATCTGACTGACGATTTGCACCCAGAGGGAAAGTTCTCAAACCTCCTTGCACAACGTGTGAGAAGAGAATTATGGTGGTATAGCCCTCTGTTTACGCCAAGAAATTCTGCCTCTGGAACAGACCTCAGTGGAGCTTGCCCTGCTCCATTTTGGAATTGTATGAAAAAGAAGTCCTGCCCGCCCCCACTCATCCGAAATGAGACACCAAAAACCAGTTGGGGCTGTGAGGGTTGGATTTTTTTTTGTCTTTTTTAAGGGTAGGTTTGTTTGTTTTTTAATCATATATTTATTACATAAATATATAGTAAAATAGACCAGCGACAATTACCATAAAAATATCTTTCTTTAAAATCCTGACCAAAAACACAAAAAAGGGTTATTTTTTTCCTCACCCCAGACTTTTCAGGGTTTTTTTTTTCAAAATCGCACGTCACAGACAAATTGTGATTGTCGTATTTTTTTTACATCAGCAGCGTCCTGCTTCCCAGACACAAAAAGAAAGAAAAAAAGAAGGGGAGGGGAAGGGGAGAAGCATGAGGTGGAGGGAGACCACTTTCCTACCTGGTGACATTTCATCTTCCCTTCCCTCTGACCACCCCCAACCCACCCTTTTTCGGTAACACACTGAAAACCTCGTGTCCCAAACGTACATTCACTATCTCCCTGCTCACAGTTTCTTTCCCTGCTGTGGACTGCGAGGGGGGAAAACCCACAATGCATAGTATATGGAGGCGGGGTAAGAGGGGAAAGAGGGAAGGGGTGATGGGGTTTCTCCCTTACTGGAAACTTCCTTTGCTTCCCAATGGATGTGAGAACAGCTTTCGGTTCTTCCCCAAACCTTCTAATCTGCATCCCAAAGGGTAACCCCTTGAGTAAAGATACTCTTCGAGAACTATCATCAAATGGGTGTGAAGGAGGTGTAGCACGGATCAGTGTGGGGTACCATCTGCAGAAACTATATGAGGTATGTACTTGGCAAAGGAATACTGAGAAGTGGTGCAGGAAAAGCGTTCCTCACTGCCTTCCCCAGCTATGTCTCTGAACTGGGAGACAGACACAAACAGACAGAATCTGGCTCCTGCTCATCAATTGTCACAGTCATTAATTGCCCCGTGTGGTGGCGGCAAGTGAGGCATCATGCCCCAAAGGAGCAAGGACTCCTGCTACTGGCTGCAAAGGCCTGATGCTTCTCCAGACAGGTTGGATACCAACCCAACTGAGAGATACCACTTGGTACCCACAAAGAGGTGCGGTAGGATGGGGGGCACCTCTTTGCCGCTTTCCTTGCCTTGGATTGTGACCCCAAAAGGCAAAATATGGAGAGAATTGGCATGAAGGTGAGTGAACACCTGAGGTGGCAGGGTTTTCGGGAAGGGATTCACCCTGAGATCTTTCTCCCTCTCTCAAGATGACTTAAGGTACAGGCCTCAGCAGACGCACAAATATATACACAAATACATATATATATATACATACACCCATGTGCCCTCTTGCCCCAGCCATCAATGAGATGGTTCACAGTGCCCTCTAAAGGAAAACTGATGTGCAGCAATGGCATCACCAATACTCTCCCCAGAGAGGAGTACTTTTCCATACATCCCTGGTACAAGCTCAGAATTGGTGGGTTTGCTCCTTCCCCTGTTGAAATAGACACCATCTGGTGGTTCTTCAGTGGCATGAGTGTGTGAATTGAGAGAAAACTTGCAGGTTAGTCCTACACAGAGATTGAAAGCAAGGGACAACAACATATGCTTTTGAGCTACACAACGGATGCAGAGATGCCCAGAGTGGACCGATTTTCTTTGGCTAAGATGCCACAGCCTCTTAACCTGAGTAACCCTTGAGAGGGAATTTTCCTGCTTTCCTTCTTCCCTATTTCTGGAGCAGAACTGTGTGAATTGGCTGCTTTAAGATTGGTTCACACAATGGTTCGTGTCACTTGGTTGCACTCCATCCACTTTGGCTTCATTCCATAGAGAAAACTGGAATGTACAGTGATATTAAATGATTTCACTGCAGTGACAATCTGATTTGCATCCAAGCCCTCTCTTTAACTCTGATATCGATAAGACCTTGCTATTGTGTGTCAACCAAGTCTTGGGAAAAGATGGCTGCTCCCAGAAGTGGTTGATCACTTGCTTTGCTGCAAAAGCTCAAGGTTGGAGGCACAAGGCCTCCTCCTGATAAGGAAGAGAAGGTTTGATGAGACTGAAATTACTCAAGTGGCCACCCAGATTATGGAGCAGAGAAACCCAAATACCGCGAGCTCAACGTTTACATGTACAATACTAAGCTGAAGTCACCCAAATGGGTAGGATCACTTTATATGCCAGAGTGATATAGGCAGAGGGAAAAATAAGGGAGTCAGAGATGGAAAAAAATGGCTGTCTGGTATCTCTTTTCTCTCTCAACCAAAATCTGTAAGGAAAATTTATAGGCAGCAGGTTGTGCATGTGTGTTGTGGCAAGGGGTTGTGCAAAGTGCACAGGACGTCTACACTTGGTATGCATAGGGAATCTGTGCATGTTTCGTTCCATGCACAGCTGATAGAACTATGTTCATATATACATATGCTACAGGTGAAGTCGTACAGGACGCGGTCCTTCACAAGTCCGAATGAAATGACTGAGAGCTACTCTCCATTTCAATAAAGCTTGGGTTGGAGAACTTCCAAAGATATACTATGCACACACATATACTTATGGGTATTTCACTCCAATGCTGACCATTTCGTCGGGGCTTTACAAGCCCACCTCTTTCCCCCCGTGTGGTTTCCCAATGCTTATGGGTGAATATGCATGGGAAGTGAATGGAGGATGATGAGGAGAACAATACATTATTTCATAAAGAGGCTTGAATATTTGGTATAAGGCAATGAGGAATTAGTACCCTTCCCTCTCCCTTCCTGATAAGCAGAGGTGTCTTTAAATACTTTGCAACGTGAGAGCAAAATACAAGCCCAATCATGCTTTCCTGGACAGAGCTCTACATCCACGCGCTCCGGCTATTTAAAAAATATTTACAAAAGTTACAAATACAGAATAGACTGTACACTGGTCAGTGTATGAAAGTGTGCCCCTGCTGGCTAATGAAAGAATAGCATTAAGGCCTCCGGAAAGAAGAAGTGGGGGGCAGATGGGGCAGAGTTAGCGCTTGAACGGCCAATGCACCATCCCCTGCGATGGGGGTGAACAAGTGCAGAGAGGTGAGGGAAACTGGCAGGAGTGTTTCAGGCAGATGTGGATACCAATGCATAAAAAGACTTCCATGGTAGAAGAATAAAAACACCCACAAGCCAAACAAAGAATGGGTTGGTTCATGAAAAGTGCCACATCTGAATTTGTGAACACTTAAGAGTACGCACCTTTCAACCAGGCTAGAGATTAGTATACCAACTTCCCCCAACCTGTGACATCTAGATGTATTATGTTGCAACCCGAATTACCCCTTGAGCCCTATGGCCAATGACAATATTGGGAGGGGATTCTGGAAGTTGTAGTCTGACACAACTAGAGTATTTCAGGTTGAGGGAAGCCAATCTAAACACAACCTTATCCCTAGCATACAGCCTGAAGAGAGCACAGCTTCAGCAGTTGCTGCCACCAGAGGCATCGATTTGGCCACTGTCAATATTGTAGCACACGTGTGGGGGCCAAAGGGATGAGCATAGACAGCCACCCCTAATACGCAAAGGACTGAAAGCATGGGAGCACCATGACAGATGTGCAGGTAGGAGCGCACACACATACACTCCGTACATGCGTTCTGTTCCGTAACGGAGGAATACGTTTAAACTAGACATGTTAGCACCTTATGGATTAAAAAATATATATAAATGGGCACACAGCCTCCCTAATCAACATAGTTACAGTCACACACATCCACAATCACACACACACACCTGATCAACACTGAACACTCACAACACTGCACATTCGTATATATGAATGACAAATGCACACTCAGATACCTGGGTGATGCGCACAAGTATGGACACATCAAGCCACACAACGCACATGACAACATATGAATTTCATGTGCATATGCGTGTCCCACTGAGCTCAATTTGAAGAAAGACATATGCTTGTACAGGGGGCTGCTGGTAATTCAAAATGATTATAGATCCTTTTGGCACCACAGTGCCATTGTACCAAGAATTACGGAGAGTCTTTTCTCTCCTCTGCAGCACTTCCATGAGATGTGCACAATAGATACGTGCAAGGTGCCAATCCTTAGTATGCCAGCAGCACCTCTGACCCACATTATTGAACAGATGCAAAGATGTGGATCGGCCCCTACCAGAACCAAATTAGAGGAAATGGGCAAAAGGAAGAGCAGGACTACTGTAAGACATTGGGGAAGAGATTTAGGTTGGTATAAGTTTTCCAGATGAAGACTTTAAGGGCAGCAATGTGTTGATACAAAAAGGACTCTCTGCACAGACTTCAAGCTTGGCCAGAGATGGGCTGAATATCAGCGAATGCAGACTGTTTCCTACTGAACATCTTTACAGACAATAACAGAGTCTGAAAGGAATGGCAGAATAGCAAAACCAGTCACTAGAGCTGAGAAATGTGAATTTTTAACCAGTGTAACATAGATACGGGACTCTAGGTGTTGTAATCCAAAAGAATAACTTTCCTGCACTCTGGCCAGTCTTTCAATTGGGGAAGAGTTTAAACTTGCATGCCAAGCGTATGGCAGAATTTTTTCCCCCTCTGGCCTCAAAGCAAGGCGGGAATATAAACCTCCCCAGAATTAAGCCTTGCTATGTGTGTGCAGCAAAGAGCTTGTAAAGTTGCTGGTGAAAGAGTAGTTGTGATAATGAGGGCCAATACCACACTGAGGTAGGGGAGTGTGCAGATGTATTTAAGAGTGACAGAGAGAAGAGGAAGTGTTACGTGTGGATAAGTGTATAAAAGAGATAATGGAACGGCATATTGTGTACATAACCAAAAGTAAATCTGACACTCTGGGGCTTTCCAAAATGGAAACTGGAGATCGTTCTTGTACTTTTACTGGTTGTGCAGAAGAGGGAACTTTAGCAGGTATTGAGAGTGTTTAACCTGGCAACCTTATATGCTCAAGCTAAATATAAATGAGCTTTTGATGCAGTGAATTGTTTTGCTTTTTAAGTCACAGGAACATTGTCAAACGACAACAGTAAAGCACCTCTTCAGAATGTAATGCAAGTATGGAACATGTTCCCCTTTGGATGAAAAGGAGCTGGAGGCAGTCAGATAGCTTTATCACAGAACGGGAGGTGATTTGAAAGAATTACTGCTGCTTGTGATGCTGACAACACACTATAGCTGCGACGCAACTAACAAATTGTAATTGACCATGAAAATGTTAGTCAATTAAACTATCCATTAAATTTACATTTTCTCTGGAGGACAAAAAAGGTGTGTGTTTATACTATCCAAACAGCCCAATGACATTGTCGAAGGCTTTCATGGCCAGAATCACAGGGGGTCCTTCCCACACAGTTCTATATCCCAGAACATCAAGGCAACGAAAATCCCAAATTATCTGAGTGTGGACTTAGATAATCCTGTTCAAAGCAGATATTGTGGGATTTTCTGCCTTGATATTCTGGGATATATGGCTGTGTGGAAGGGCCTTGGATTGTTGTGAGTTTTCCAGGCTGTTTGGCCATGTTCCAGAAGCATTCTCAAAATGTCAGGAGAGAATGCTTCTGGAACATGGCCATATAGTCCAGAAAACTCACAGCAACCCAGCCCAATGATTCATATGTTGACACTAAGATGGGAAAAAGGCATTTTTCTCCTGAAGACAACAACACACAGGGTTTCCATGATTGAATGCAAGGATAGACTGCAACCAAACACTATGGGAAATGCCAAAAAATGCCGCTTGATGTACACGATGCATATATTGCATATATATATGGAGTAAACACAACAAAGGTGGTATTCCGAAGGAAATACTGTACATCGTAACTTTGAACTATGGAAGCGTATGCTACCTTTGTTAAGACTCTGAAGTGATTTTTTTAAAAACAAAATTTACACTTTCTATTGTACTTTTTGAAAGAAATTTAGTTCCATGTGCTACAGCAAGTTCTCAAAACAGATATTTCTTTCCTATGTGTGAGAAGAGGGAAGACCTCAAGAGAGTCAGTCTGGTGTACTGTTTGAGAGAAGGATTTGAATTTCTGCAAATCCATGGAAACCCACTGCTGTCCTCAGGCAAGTCACACTTTCAGCCCTAAAGACAATAGCAAACCTTTTCTCAAGAAATCCCTGTGATAGGTTCATTTTATGGTCACAATAACTCTGAACTTTCTTCAAGACACACAACAAGTAATTCATAATGGGTCTTGTCATCATATTTTATAAGGAGGCATATTTAAAATGTTTTTCCCCTTCAAAAAATGTTGTCCCAATTAATTGGGCAATATTTTTGTCTTTAAATGATTTGAGTTGATCAAGCACTGCAGCTGTGATGCATAAACACATTTACTTCAACCTCAGGTTCAAGATTTGGTGCTGTTTCAAAAAAAATTAAACCAGACATGGCATTAAGGTAAGCGAGTGTGCCTATGTGCATGTAACCATCACAAGGAAAATCACCTTCAACGCCTTTTACAACTGCATTCATCTCCAGTCCAAAGGGTGTTTCATACATGCATGGAGACTACTTGATGACTTGCCAACTTCTTCAGTAAAAATCATGATGTATGAGAAAATATTAAAATACAAGCTGGCAGCAATTGATCCACAAAAGGAAGCCACCGGTCAATGTGGCAGCCATCCAGTTGTGGCTATACATGAGATCTGGAAATAGGGTACTTTCTCAATGTCTTTGTCTTTTGGTCAACATCATTGTGACTTTTGCAGTGAGGATGTATGGAGAGACTAATTGACTTTATCAGTGTACTGTATGTAGGTTAGTAAATATTGAGTAACCATCATCCTCTTAACTGCACGAGGAATACTGATATTCATATCCAGGATGATCTGTCAATTAGAAGAATGCAACAGTAGTATTTCACTGTTTTGACTGAACTTTGGGAAAGTTCTTAGTTTTTGGAGTACAAGTCCCAGAATATCCACCCAAGAGTTTTCCCAAAACCTCATCCCTGTGCTTTGTATTAGGGTGCACTGAAATCTCTTGAAATTGAAATCCAAGTAGGAATTGCCAATGGATCTTATTTCAAAGGAGATGGGGATTCAGTCAATGTTCTGGTAGAAGCTTTGGGTTTCAGAGGAACCTTCTGTGGGATATCTAGGAAATTGTTGGAACACTCTTAAGTGTTTGGGATTGAACACACTGACCATCCTTCCATTGAAGATGTCTAGAGTTGGACCTGGGACCTCCTCGACACAAACTGATTAAACTGAACTGGGGAAAGGGCAGTTGGAGAGCACGAGTTTTGTGTAGAGGAGGTCCAGGTCCAATTCTAGACATCTTCAATGGAAGGATCTCAGGTAGCAAAGATTCCTACCTGAAACTTTGGAGAACTCCTGACAACAGGTGAAAAAGACAATACTGGACAAAATGGTCCTATAATCTTGACTTTGTACAAGGCGGTTTTAAAAGGATTAAAATGCATAAAGAGGGAATAATGCAATGGATTCAGGAGTAGGTTGCTTGGTGTAAGTTATGAGTTGATGCTCCATCTTAGGGACAGAAATGTCATATGCTGAAAACATGGTTTGTGTTGTGATCCAGTACTGGTCAGATAACTAACACTTGTCAATCCATTCTTTTTTCCCCTCCTGTTGGAGGATTATATTGGACGAAGAGTATGATCCCTGACCTTTAAATCTATCTGCTGGAGTTTTTAGGGAAGATAAAGCTGGCAGGCAGAGAGGCTCTAGAAGCACACTAGGAATAGGATGGGGAAGAAGAAAGAGCCTTCTAGATTTCTGCTGTGGAGGAGGATCTTGCAGACAGAACACAGTGATGAAAGATAATTGAATATGGAAAAGGCTCTAGTATCATGAAAAGATTTGCAAGTTTGTGTATTTTTTTAAAATCCTGTTTAAGAAACCCTCTTCAATCAGCTGACGGCTCCTTTTCAGGACTGAGGAAAAAATCCTCTTTCATGAAAGGTCTACAGATCAGGAGAGATGGTCTAGGTTCTTGTCAACTCAGGGAACATGATATTCAAGATCTTCTGTCTTTTCCCCTCAGGATGAAAAAGAAAGGGGTGTGATTTTAATCAAAAACGTGGTCCTTCCACCGACTACTGCTCCGATCAAAATCTGATCAGTAAAAACAGAAGTCTAAATAGCATGGAGACTCTTCAGTATCTCCTCCATTGTTTTTTGTTCACCTGGATTTTCAGGTGCCTGAAAAAGTTTGGCTCAGATGGATCCTATGAGGCAGCCTTATATGGAGACACCCAATCAGCCTTTCAGAAGCTCAAGAGACCGTGACTTCCTCTGAATCCTTATGAGATAAAGGACTAAGGTAGTGGTTCTCAACCTGTGGGTCCTCAGATGTTTTGGCCTTCAACTCCCAGAAATCCTAACAGCTGGTAAACTGGCTGGGATTTCTGGGAGTTTTAGGCCAAAACACCTGGGGACCCACAGGTTGAGAACCACTGGACTAAGGGATCCACCCTTTGCACATTTACCCAGAAAAACATTTAAATGAGACTTGATAGCATGTAGCCTAGATAAGATTCTGGAATGCACATACACACACCCACACAAACACACATACATATCTCCTGGTTCATTACACAGTGCTAGTGTTAACACAAGAAGGGAAGTGTTTAAAGTGTGAAAATAGCTCTGCAATGTTTGCTTATGAATGGCATGTGAGATGAGAAGACAATGGTTAAAACTATAGGGGTGAAATCTGGGAAGAACAAAACAAAGGGCTGCAACTAGAAGGAGCAGAGTTAAGTGATTTTGTGAGCTGGTTACTTCTCAGTGTCTTTTCAGGAAACGCTCAAATGAGTACAAAGGAACCTGTACATCTGTTTATAGGGAAGTGGTTCTCAACCTGTGGGTCCCCAGCTGTTTTGGCCGACAACTCCCAGAAATCCCAGCCAGTTTACTAGCTGTTAGGATTTTTGGGAGTTGAAGGCCAAAACATCTGGTGATCCATAGGTTAAGAACCACTGCTATAGGGGCTTAGTGTATGTGTGCACATATGTACAGGGTATCTGTGTTATCACTTAAGTACAAGGAGAAAATGCCAGGGCAGAAGGTTAACCAACCAGGCCATGGGGTCTCTCATCTTTGGATGCTTTTAAAACAATTATTGCAAGGGTATTAATTAGGTTTTAGGAGCAGTTCAGATAAGACTGACCCTTCCTTTCTGTGAAACTAGAAAGTGTTTTGACCCTTAGGAAACCCACCCCAGAGGCCACCCTCCCATATACACACATTGCAATAGATTAATTTGAATCTTCCAAGCAAAGATTCTGTTAACTGCATAACCCCAAGATAAACAATTTCAAAGGCGAGCAGCTGCAATTCCCTGGGAAGATGGCTGATGGGAATGCAGCTAGGGCCGTGTATACTCTGCACTTTAAAATCACACCAGCAAACAGCTAAATCCCACATCAAGAAAAGCCGAACCGTTAAGCAAAACTGCACATCTGTGCTTGTTTTGCATAATGTATTCTGCTTCTGCGCTGGAGTCTTCCACTCTGAGCCACTAGAAATCCCGCTTTGAGATTTCACCAGGGTTTCATGCACGTCTTCACGGAATGGTGCTCTCCTTAAAATAATGAAACAGATGTATCCAACACCGAATCCTATGCTCCCATGGAACTGTGGACAGGTTATAGTCAGCCCTGAAGATAACTAACTGTGTTGTGCTGACATGTGAGACTCAATACCAGCTTAGCAGTAATGCCCCCCACGAACCCCATGCTGTTAAAGGTGATTGAAAACAAAACAAAACAAAAAAAACACTACTGTTTTCTTCCAACCCCAATTTCGTTTGTGTGATTTTTCTTTTTTTTTCTTTTTTGTGAACAGACCCGTACAAAGATTTTTTTTCTTCTTAATTAAAAAAAATTATACATACTTATATATATATTTCTGTATATTAGCTTAAACTGGAGCTGTGTTCTCCATGCGCCGGCCCCTGAACCTTCAAATGGTACATCTCACATGCACCCAAACCCATCATGTAACGTTTCCCACGGCGTCTTGAATGAGGTAAGAGGTAAAGGTTTTTTTTTCCCCAACGGAAACCAAGTGACAGAGAAGAAGAGAAAGAAAAGGAAGGGAAGGGAGGAGCTTAAAAATGTACCCCTCTCCCCGAATAATATTACATTACAGTTGCAAAAGAAGTCTGGCTGACAGATTGACAGAGAGATGGATCTATCACAGAAGAAGTGGCTTAAGCGAGAGGTCTGACCCATTAACAATGCTAAGTGCCAAAATACTTGCATTAAGGTGATCACAGTTTGGTTTGCATTAAGGGTGAAACGGACAGGAAGGAGAAAGGGAGAAGCGGAACTTTCTTATCTCCAAAAAATACTTTACCTGGGCAAATCTTTAGATTAGGAACTAGACGTTCCAGGGTCAAATCTGACCCTTAGACATCTCTTGCCACAGGGCCATCCCAGAAGCAAGAGAGCTGTGTCAAAAGGCAAGCCTGGTGGCCGTGGCAATATGGCTCTCTGGTCACCATTTTGGGGAATGGGAGGAAGGCCTGGCTAACCATCAATCTTCCTTTCCTCAAAACGGCACTCTCAAGAAACTAGTTACTGGACTGAGTATCAGTGATTCTGCCCAGACAACTAGCAACAGAGATGCAGAATCCCTTAAATAAAATTAAAAGCATGTCGCCATGAGATCAAGAATGAAAAGCTGCTGCTTCTCTCTTACCAGCTTGGACAAAATCTTGATGATGTTTTCCAAAGGTGGGATTGCTCGCTGAGGCCTGAATTAGTCTTGCTTAGAGTAGACTCAATGAGTCAATGGGGTATACCTCTATGTTCAGAAACTGAATCAATGGGTCTACTCTGAGTGGGACTAACCAACAGGATGGTCAACTGAAACTGCAACTGGATTTACTCCCACCTCGGCTGTACAACCTAAGGCTAAAAACAGGTAAAGGTTGCCACATTGGGAAAGGAAGTGCATTAGAACATCATTTCCTTGACCCAGTGCACTTCCCAAAGGGAGAACTGGATTGGATTTGGCAGGGAAGATCCAACAGACATATTGCTGTCCTGCTGCTAGAGAGGAAACATCTAAAACAGACCTGTACAACATGTGGCCCTCTAAGTCAGTGGTTCTCAACCTGGGGTCCCCAGATGTTTTTGGCCTTCAACTCCCAGAAATCCTAACAGCTGGTAAACTGGCTGGGATTTCTGGGAGTTGTAGGCCAAAAACATCTGGGGACCCCAGGTTGAGAACTACTGCCTAAGTGTTTTGGCTTCCAGATCTCAGAATTCCTGACCATTGGACAAACTGGCTAAGGCTTCTGAGGGTTGGAGTCCTAAACACCTGGAGGGCCACAAAATCTACCGGCTTGATCTAAAAGATCTTTGCTATTTCATCCCATGAACATGAATGCAACTGGTGTCAACAACTGGTTTGAGTGTAGGGCACAGGATACTGTAGAACAGTGGTCCTCAAACTGTGGGTCCCCAGATGTTTGACCTTCACCTCAACAGTTGTTAAACTGGCTGGGATTTCTGGGAATTGTAGGGCAAAACACCTGGGGATCCATAGGTTGAGAACCATTGCTGTAGAACAGTAGCCCCAACCTTTGAACCTCCAGGTGTTTTGGACTTCAGCTTCCACAGTTCCTAAGAGCTCATAAGCTGGTTGGGGTTCCTGGTAGTTGAAGTCCAAAACATCAGGAGGCCCCTAGGTTGGGAACCACTGCTGTAGAACAAAGATGTTTACTTGGCACCTTTCTCAACTAGGTTACATAGAGCTAGTCACCATAAGAGCTCTTAATGTTAGGAAGTCTGCAGATCTCTTGGTTATGAGAAGGATGCTACTGCCTCCCTGTGAACATTAGCAGTTTCTTGTCTTCTATATCGATAAGTGCCATTTGCAAAACAAACAAAACAAGGATTCGACCCTTACTGGATTCTCCTGGAGCGTGGAAGAGCCAGGGATCCTGGCTCATGGCTTCTCCAGAGAGAAGAGCAGAGGAGGGAGGGCAGGGCCTCGAGAGTACTAGTGCAGCAAAAAGTGTACCGCCCCATGGCGTGGGAAAGCGTGTGCAAAGAACTAGCGAGAGCCGTTTAAAAAGCCCGGTGGGAACGACGTTGCATGCGGCCTTTCAGCTGGGGGTGGAGGCAGTGTAAGAGTGGGCGGGGACGTGTTGGACCACCCACCCACCTTTGCCCAACATGGAGGTAGATTGGCTGAAGCCTCGGGTAAGGGAGGGGCTTTGGGGTGGGGCAAGGAGGGAGGCGGATGAAGAAACCCCTCAGCACTGGAATAAAAAAGCTGGCACCCCTATGATTCAAACCCTGCAGTGCGATTCGAAGCAAAATAAAATAGATCTCTCATTCAATCACCTGTGTCTCCACCAGGGGAGGATCAGGCAGAGGGGAGCCTTTGTTTTTTCAAAGTGCATTTGTCCTTCACGCTCGGACCTTACGCCTCAATTTGAGTTTTATTTATCTATTTGCCAAACCAACCTGTGACTTTCCTCCCCTCTGCTCTGCCTACCCCTCAATAATTTAATAAGATCTCTCTCTTAACTCTCTCGGTGCCTCTTCTTTCTTTCTTTTTTTTAAAAAAATCTTTATTTCTTTTTATAAAAAAGTGCATTTTTATATTTTAGCCTCTCAGGGAGGGTAACTAAATGCTATAAGTTCTAAAAGTAAATGAAGACAAGGAGGAAAAAATAATAAAAACATAACCAAACACACTCTGACGTTTCCTGGGACTGTTATGTGCAAAAGAAACATATATATATTTATATATATTGGTAATCAAGTCCATTTAAACGAGAGAGGTTTGATCAGGGCTAAAGCGGAGAGGTGCCAACGGTTTCCAGTGCTGTGGAGCCGGGGAAGTTCTTTCTTAAGGGGGAAAAGAGCAAAGGTGTCTTTGTTGGGGAGGGAGGGGGATAACATAACGGATTGGTTTCCTCCTTTCAACATTGCGTCAAAATCAAAGATGGACATTTCACCCTGCAAAGATCACTTTGGGACAAAAGGGGATTCGAGGAAGTAAGATACACAGGGGATGGGCGGGAATCATATTGCCCACGTAATTTTTTTTAAGTCTGTCTAGACAAAAAAAGTGTTGGCTACTGCACAAGTCTACCTTGTAACAAAGGTTTTGCTTAGTCTCGACCTTTTTTTTTGGTGGCCCAACCCCTACCGACGATGCCCCGCCTCCCCATCCACGTGATTCACTGATGCTGACGTGCAATATTTAGAAAAACAAAACAAAAACAAAAAAGAAAAATGAAAACAACAAAACAGAACAAAAAAGAAGAAGAAATAAAATCTGTTATGTCCGAGGTGATGAGGTGGGGGCACTGTGGCCCAAGTCCAGACATCGCCCCAGTCCCAAATTGCCCCACGTCCCCAATTCTCCCACACCCCTGTTTGCCCCCTCCCTCCCCACACCCTAGACTTCCTGATCCTCGAAGACCTCGAGGAAGAGTGGGGGAAAGAGCTCCGTGGGGCATTCCACCTTCATGTGCAGGAAGCGGCTGGCGTGGCAAGCCCCAATCATGCGCAGGTCGGTCACCTTCATGAGGAGCTTGGGCCAGAAGTGGGGAATGTTGTGTTTGCGATAGTTGATGTAGTGTTCAAATGCCAGCAGGTAGGTCTCTTGGCATTTTTCAATCTTGTCGACGCAGATCAGCCCACTGCGGTCTGGAGGTGGGACAGAAAAAAGGATGGCAGTTACGTGGACTTAAGCCACAGCACCTATTCTTCCGTTGCAATTAACCGATTCCAAATTACATTTGTCGTCAACTTAATCAACAAATCTATCAGCACCTTTGGAAAGCTAGGTGAGTGGAACTCCTGGGAGAGTCTGTGTGCTCAGGCACAAATGTAGGCAAGCTTTGTGAATGGCAGGAAGTATAAAAGGTCTTGATTAGTCAAGAATGACAGAAATAATAAAACCCCAGAACTAATCTGAGTATTACTATCTGCCTGCTGTGCTATTTTTCTCTAGCAGGCTCTCTAAGGACGTGTACAGCAACCCATATATTCTTCTCCTGGCAATTGCTAAAGCACTGAGGGGCACCACTATGGCCCATAAACATCTTTGGGAGGTGGTGACAGAAGAAACCCAGTAAGAAGGACTACTTCCTTTTTCTTAAGCAGAAAGAGCAGCAGGTTATTCTCACTATTCAAATCTCTCTCTTGTCTCCTCACTAGATATTTAACAGCTATATCAGGCATTCGATTAGGCAGTGTAATTGATTACAGGAACACGGAATAACGGATGATGAGATTGGATTCTGATTCTATTGACGAGATGCGAATGATTTGTCATATTGATGTTTAATTGTTGTTATGCTATTGTTTTTAAATGTTCCAATGGTTTTGTAATGTGTGCATTGAAATTGCTGCTGTTAACCGCTTTGAGTCGCCTAAGGGCTGAGAAAAGCGGTATATAAATGAAGTAAGTAAATAAATAAATAAATTTTGTTTCTTGAGAGCATGATTTAAAGGAAAATATATTTTAAGGGAGAGTAGATTTTTTTGGGCACTGAAGAGAACACTTCTGAAACTCTGCTATATATATTCTTTTTGTGCATTGGCATGTTTTATCCCTAGCAGTTCAAAGACATATATAGGTATATAAGTTCAGTAGCTGAGAAACCTAATTGTCTTGCATGAATGCTGGTGGATATTTTACCAATAAGGAGGTTGACTCAAGAGAGTTTTTAGCTCTTTTCAGAAGTCTCTTGATTTTTCCAAATGGTAATCAATGCCTTTGCAAAGGTTTTGATCTCTAACAAGATCATGCCTTTCCTGTTTCCAAAAGGTTATAAATCCTATTTCCCTTTTTATTTTTTTAAAATTTTAACAATACAAAAAAACCCACACATACCGTGCACACACAAAACATTTACAATTCCCACCACCAACACGAGGATTGTTTTCTTTTACATTTTCATTCTTTTGAGACAATCATTATGTCTTTATCTTTAGCCTACATTTCCATCCTGTATGCTATATAACATTTGTATCTTATTTCTTATGACTTGATCTCTGGAATGATTAATAATGTAGTTCTTTATCCTTGTCCATCTTTCTTCCATTTCTCTCATTCTGTTTTCCTTGATTTTTAAATCATTTAATTTCACATTCATAATTTCAAATTCCATTTGCTCCACCATATATTGGTACCATTTATTTACTGTCCATTTTGATTTATCTTTCCACCCTAATACTATTACTGCTTGTGCACTTTCTATTATTGCTTCATTTATTTCCCTTTTATTTCCTCTCTTTTCCCTAATACCGCTATTTCCTTTGTTATGGCCCACTCATTTCCTAGTATTTGATTTGACTCATTTTGTATAGTCTGCCAAAAATATTGTACATATTCACATTCCCACATCATGTGCATAAACCGCCCTTTCTGATGGCATCCATGCCAGCACTGACTACTCCCCTTTTTAAAGTAGTATGCTAATTGGCAGGGTGTATGATACCATTCGTGCAATAATTTCCTCCTTATTTCTCATACTTTAGTATTCCTTTCCATCTCTATTGTCTCTACCACATTTCGTTATTTCTTGTTCCGAGATAAATCCTATTTCCCAAATGGTTATAGAGATTCACAATTTCCAAAAAAAAAGTGCAAAATTATTTTTTTAAAGCCCCTGTGCTTACCTGAGGACATGAGCAGCACAACTTGGAGCAGCGCCACTTCCGTGTCATCCAGGTTGAAGGCAGAGAGAGACTTGCCCAGATCAAAGATGGCATCCGAGACCACGCCCAAACCGCCGTTCTTCAGCTGCTCCCGCTTGACAGCCATCTCGCCACTTAGTGTCAGAGTCTCACTTTCGGGGTCGTAGCGCACAGCCGCCCGCAATGACATGATCTCCATGCAGCAGCCCTTCAAAAGGATGATCTGGTCCTCACAAGGCAGCTGCATCCAGAGAGAGACACAGTCAGTTAGGCTCAGCATGAAGGGACTCACCAGGAGAGCAGGGCTTGGAAATACTTCTTTTGTGGTTTATGTTTACTTTTGGGTGTTCTGGATGTCCGAAAAGCAAGCTTGTACAGCTCTGCACAGGGGATAATGCTTGAAATATAAGATAAAGACTTGTGTGAAATGAATAAACCATGAGCAACAGCCACATATTAAAAAGAACGCAAGGAATGAGAAGGATGGAATCCAAGGTCCTTAAAACAGAGAGGCTGGGTGTGAATAAAAGTCAAGGGTAGAGTTGAAGTAGGAAAGAATAAACATAAAGGCAAATTGAAATGCGGGAAATGTCCAGTTCTCCTGAAAAGCCAATTGGTTGCATGAGATATGGCTTCTCCAGTTGGATCACTAAGTAGTTGGTTTCAGAAAGGTATTGACTGACTCTTGCAGAATCCTCACCGTCATTGATATTCCCCGGACAGCTAACTGATCATAACTGAGTAGTAGGTTATTGCAGGATAATGTTCATGCACTCTCCGCCCCCATTGCTCCCTACCATTTGGGCCAATCCTTCTGGATCTTGACATTAGCTTATTTATTTGCATCCAAACTTTCCTTCCGCTCAACAGGAAAACAAAGCAGTTAACAGTCGTAACACCACTAACCCAAATTCTTTGCATGTGAAACAATAAATAGGTTGGGTTGTTGTGAGTTTTCCGGGCTGTATGGCCATGTTCCAGAAGCATTTTCTCCTGACGTTTTGCCCACATCTATGGCAGGCATCCTCAGAGGTTGTGAGGTCTGTTGGAAACTAGGCAAGTGGGGTTTCTGTGGAATGTCCAGGGTGGGAGAAAGAACTCTTGTCTGCTTGAGGCAAGTGTGAATGTTGCAATTGGCCACCTTGATTAGCACTGAATGGACTTTCAGCTTCAAAGCCTGGCTGGTTGTTGCTCGGGGGATCCTTTGTTGGGACATCTTAGCTGGCCCTGATTGATTCTTCTCTTGCGCTCCCTTCAGAATGTATTGTATTCAATGAGCCAATATCTCAGATATGTTCTTTATTTCAGCCATATTATTTTGTTGTTGTTTACAATTGTGATTGTTTAATTTTTTTGTGATTTCATGTCGTTATGGATCAAAAGGATCTGTAATGAAGTGGCCATCTAAGCACACAGCCACATATTGGATGGTTGTATGCCACAAATTCAACAATGTAATTTGTTGTGCCATGGTGAAATCTCATTAAAGTGGTATTCATGATAGCCAGCCTCTTAACCCTGCTGATACGTTTTTTATATCTTTATATCTGATGTTTTTAATATGTTGTGTTTTATTTGTAAATTTTGGGCTTGTCCCTTGTAAGCCGCCCCGAGTCCCCTTGGGGAGATAGTTGGCGGGGTATAAAAATAAATTATATTATTATTCTTGTCTGGAATTTTTGTTTTTTGAGTGTTGCTCTTTATTTACTATCCTGATAAATAAGTTTCAAATTAATATAGATAATATGATAACAGTAACCACCTTTGGGTATTCCTTATGAAAACATTATGAAGCTCATGGTGTTGCTATAAGTCAACAGGTGACTTGAAATCACATATACACACACAAAATAAAATTGGAAAGTATATGAAAAAGCCTGAGAAGGAGAGGAGGTGAAAGATGGAAAATAATCTTATCCTAAGTGAGGACCAGCTTCATATACATTAAGGAAAAGACTCAGAGCAGGACCTCATGAGACTGTCTTAATTCAAATATAAATGTGGATATTCCAAACTGTTTTCATCAATACCATCAAACTGTATTGTTGACCTAATCTGTGACTACTTCAATGACAACCTTCACCACTAACTTTGTGTTAGGTGTTTCCCCTTTCTAATGGTTGTTTTGGTTCTCACATCCAGTCATCTTCTAAATATGCCATGTTTTGGTCCTGTTTTGTTGTTGATTGTAGCACGAGCTCTGATCTACATATTTCAATCACTCTTTTTGTTCTATTCAGGTGTGGATGGGGTGTATGTAGTGTGTGTGGTTTCCTGCTATTCCTTCAACACCTTCCTGTATGCTATTCTCTCAGTACTCATGTTATACCCCCCACACACAATTTTTCTGTTTTCTATTTATAATTCTCTTTCAAAATATATTTTTGTACAAAGTACAAAAGTAGTAAAGCGATGTAAGGCAGTGCCACTTTTGCACTATAATTCTAAAAAGAACAGTGAGATGAGAATAATTTTGTCTGGTAAAGGTATCTATAAACAAGGGAATGAACATGAGTGGAAAGCATCTGTGGCAACGCTCACAATCCCATTCAACACCTTATTAGTGTGGGACTGCTAAAAATACAGTGTTGTTGTTTATTCATTCAACCAAATATAATATAATGTAATACAATATATTGTATATACAATATTATAAATATTATAATGTAATACAATATACTACTAATAATATGATATTAGTAATATATATATTTATATTACATGTAATATTACTAATAATATTTCAATATAATGGTATAGTACAATATAGTAATATATAATACTGATATTGTACTCTGCTAATAATATAATATATTGTATGTATATATATCTTGTAAGCCGCTCTGAGTCCCCTTCAGAGTGAGAAGGGTGGCATATAAATGTCGTAAATAAATAAATAAACTCTTCGTGACTTCATGGACCAGCCCATGATATTGTAGGAGAAATCTAGACATTGGATACAAATGTGTGACAGACTCCAATCCGAAACCCTTGGGACAGAAAAATAAACAACAACCCTGCGGTGTGAAGAAAAAGTTGCAGTTAATACCAGCCTAGATATTTATGAGAGAATTAACAGATAGGAATACTGAACAGGTATCAGAGAAAAGTCCTTAGTAAGTACAGCTATAACTATCACAAAATCCGAGGGCTTTTGGCCAGTCTGGAGGTGCCCTCTATCATTAAGAGCAAATCTAGTTATTTAAAGTAAGAGCAGAACGGCTGGGATCATCCTAACCAATCAGAAAGGCACATGAAAGCGAACAATACTCTGTTTTCTCTTCAGATTGTATAACTCTTTCGCGAACAAATTCCATTTGGAACAATATTGTGAGGATTTGAAAAGGGATGCCATGATGTAATGGGTTAATTGAAAAGACATGTCAGCTGATTGGCTGAGCATGCCAGGGGCAAGAGTTCTGATTGGCTGCTGTCTCTGCCTTGCTGCTGAGACTAACGGTTCTAACTGCCATTTTCACTTTGGACAGTGAAGAGAAAGCTGGCTGCCAACTCTTTGAAGCTTGATCATTTTAAGGTATGAGGCATATTTTAAAGACTATTTAAAAGAACTATTTTAGTCTCTCTGTTCTCTGTGTGAATTCAAAGATACTGCTGTATATAGTGTTGCCCTGTTTGAACTTCTGAACTGAAGTAAAGATACTGTTACTTGCAGAGGCGGCCCTACGTAATTTTCAACAGTAAGCAAACAGTATTTTGGCCCCCCCTCTTCGTCATGGGAGTTCTGTGTGCCATATTTGGTTCAATTCTATCATTGGTGGAGTTCAGAATGCTCTTTGATTGTAGGTGAACTATACATCCCAGTAACTACAACTCGCATATGTCAAGGTCTATTTTCCCCCAAGAGCGCCACAAGAGAGCCCCTGGGCAAAATCAACTATACTGCAAATGCTTACTTTGTGTAATGGGTTGAGCCGCCCCTGGTTACGTGTTACATAAGCCTGAATGACACTTTATTATACTGCAGGGTATATCTTGGTTTAATAACTATGGTAATGCTTCATTTACCAACCCCCACAAATATGACACAAGCAATCCTATGGCAATCCATGCACATTAATTGAAAGCAAAGAAAAAAAGCTTGACACAGATAAAAAAATATTTATGCAGTCTATCTATCTACCATTAAATCAACCTGGTTGGACAAACTGGTAACAATCCTCCACACACTCAGTTTCACTTTCTGTATCTGTCCTACAGAGTAGGTTCAGGAACGAGACCAAGTGAAAACATACCTATTTAAAACCCAATATTTTGAATAACCACCCTTACTCCAGAGTGCTGCAGTTGTTCTTATTGATGTCTTATATCTAGAAAGGCATAGCTAGAGGAAAGGAAGTGTAAATGAAGACAGAAGAAGTAGCCCTAGGGCCAAAACTGATGTGAGGAGACACTTCTAAAATATCTCTTGCCGGTCATCAGCCCTGATGTTTATACTGAAGTGAGACAGTAAATGGCTGGTTGCAGTCGTCCCATTATTTGCCTACAAAAGAAGCTTCAACAAATCAAAAACACACATCCAAACTTCTTTCTCCATTCATTTCTCACAATCTAATACCAACTATCCACCACTCACCTCTGAAAACATGGGCAGTTTTTTGGCAAAATCCACCACACGAGTGATGGCTGGGGTGATAATCTTCGTAAACTCACTGAATGCCTCCAAGTCCACTTTGTCCCCATCAGGCATGGAGGCCATGGGAGACTGACCAATGTCTTCGGGCTGCAAGCAGAACAAAAAGAGGGGCAAAATTAATACTTTTTGAAGTAGACAGACATCAATTGTCCTGCTGACTGGAAAAACACTTTATAAGCGCAGAATCAGAAGCTCCAGCTTTCCCTATATCCTCCATTTCCCCCAGTCTTTCCAACCCAAAACATAGAATATTATTCTACTTTTGAATAGGACAAATGCTAGTGTCAAGGATACTGAGAACACTTTTGTTTCTAGTATTCCTTTTTCTGGGAAGAAGCTAAAAGCAGTGAAAGACCTAACAGTCTCTGAGCATGTGCAGAGTGAATCCCAGTACTGAAGAACTTATGCGGATGAGAGGGAAAAGGAAAGGGTCTGAAGCTGTTAGGAATTGGGGGAGTTTGGAGTCCAAAACATCTGGAAGGCTGAAGTTTGCCCATGCCTGCTTTAGGGGTTTGTAGACAACCAAAAATTAAACCCCTCCAAACAAACAAACAAACAAACAAACAAACAAACAAACAAACAAACGGAAAACATCCCCATCCCCAAACACAATCCTCCCCTTAACAAAACACTACAAGTGGTCAGAGGTCCATTTCTGGTTTTCATAAAATGACTATTTTTAAACATTAAATAGAGCAGGAGATGGCCCTGCAACGTATTTAAAAGATGAATAGTCACTTCTGGAGCTTCCAGGAGAAGCAATTCAACTTTTTTATTGGACAGGAAATGCATTGTGAGTCTAGAGGGCCTGAAGAGAGCAGAAACGGCCTTGGGGCAGCTGTACTGTGTCCATCCCAATTTAAAATGCACAATACTTGGAGAATTCAGAGTTTAATGTTAAATAATAGGAGGGGGGAACGGAGGTCTAGGATATAAAATAGCTCGATGACTCGGATTCATTAAGTCAAGGATGAAGACAGGCATAATGTCAACAGAGAAAAGTCACAGCATGTTCTCGAAACCAGAGCAGAAGCCTGACTTTCTCTTCGTAGCTTTGCAATTTGTGCAAACGCTGGTGTGATTATTAGTCTTGCAACTGCTCCCCTCTAAATGAAGTAGACTGGCTTCCTTTATAAACAGAATTTAAAAACATTATGTATATCTTTATATGATTTTCGCCTGCTATCTTTCACACAAAAAATGAAACCATATTTAAATTTGCTCTGGGGATTTGGGAGCTGCTAAGGACCCAAATGCCGCCTTTTCTATCACCATCTAACACTTGTTTTGTAATTATCTGTGTGTACAGAATCGTAAGGGTACCATTCATGTCTGTCCTATTAGACCAGCATTTCTCAACCTGGGGGTCAGGACCACGATCAGAGGGGTTGCCAATGACCATCAGTATTTTCTGTTGGTCATGGGGGTTCTGTATGGGAAGTTTGGCCCAATTCTGTCATTGGTGGGGTTCAGAATGCGCATTGATTGTAGGTGAACTGTAAATCCCAGCAATTACAACTCCCAAATGTCAAGTCTATTTTCCCCAAAATCCACCAGTGTTCACACTTCGGCATATTGAGAATTCGTGCCAAGTTTGGTCCAGCTCCATCATTGTTTGAGTCCACAGTGCTCTCTGGGTGTAGGTGAACTAGAACTCCAAAACTCAAGTTCAATGCTCACCAAACCCTTCCAGTATTTTCTGTTGGTCGTGGGAGTCCTGTGTGCCAAGTTTGGTTCAATTCCATCATTGGTGGAGTTCAGAATGCTCTTTGATTGTAGGTGAACTATAAATCCCAGCAACTACAACTCCCAAATGACAAAATAAATCCTCCCCCAACCCCACCAGTATTCAGATTTGGATGTATCTGATATTTGTGGCAAATCTGGTCCACTGAATGAGAATACATCAGATATTTACATTATGATCCATAATAGTGGCAACAGTACAGTTATGAAGTAGTAGTATGGTTGGGGGTCACCACAACATGAGGAACTGTATTAAGGGGTCGTGGCATTCGGAAGGTTGAGAAACACTGTATTAGACACAACCTATTGAAGCAAATTATGCCCTTTGTCCATGTATTAAATATCAGCACACTGGGTACAGTGCCTAAAGACCTTGACCTGCACTTAAACACAATCGGCACTGACAAAATGACCATCTGTCATCTGCAAAAGGCCACCTACTGTGATCTGCACACATTATTCGCCGAGACATCACACAGTCCTAGACAATTGGGAAGTGTCCGACATGTGATCCAATTAAACAGCCAGCATAGTGATCTTGTTTGCTGTGTACTAATCTTGTTATGTTTTAAATAATAACAACAACAACAACAACAACAGTTAATATCTGTGCCACTGTATTGTTTAAATGTAATAAAAATCTATGTGATGGTCCGGCCATGGAATGACCTGCTAGAAAACAACTGACAGCTAAATGAGCTGTCAGAATTTAAAACCCATCTGAAGATCTATCTATCTCTTCTGGCAGGTCTACCCAGTCCATTTTAATCACGAATTTTAAACTTGTGTCTTGTGTTTTAATCTTTGTTCTGTGTATTTTATTATGCATTTTATAGAAATATGTTTTAATATGTGTATTTCATAGCATGTTTAAGACGATTATGCAGCTCGAGCCACAAAGAGAGCCGAGTAAGAAATAAATTGTTGTTGTTGTTGTTTTTGGAAAGCTTTAAGGAGAGGGTGTGGGAAAAGCATGCGAGACCTTACAGCTCACTCATCTTCTCTCATGGGCAGTTCGGAAAATGTATGTGTTATTGCATGCATTACTTTTGCCTGCACGTTGTCTTTGCTGGAATAGTGTGTCACATTTTATTTACTACGCTTATCTCCTGCTCCTTTGCCACTGAATTCAGTCTGTTCTTCACTTTGGGCATCCATCCAAACAGCTCAAAGAACAGGACCCACACAACTTCAGCATTGTAACCGTATCATGATGCTTTCATGCCTTTCTCCACTCTCTCTGCACCTTAAATTTTAACAAGTATTTTGCTTAGTTTGTGTGCAACTGTTAGGCATTTTGAAATGCTGGTGCAAAGTGTGTGTATGCGTGTGTGTATATTGGGGGGGGGGGTGATTCACAAGGGCTAAAGGCTTCTCCATGATCCACAATTTCCTCTCCCCTCCTCCAGGCCCCACTTCCTGTGACCTCCATGTCCTGACCTGCCCTGGCATTGACTCTCGAGGGCCAGCAGAGGGCACTCCAAACTAGCGATTCTTGCCCAGCGGAAAACGGGGAAGAGAAAAAGTCCGGTTGGGGTTTTCCGGCCCATCTGCCCTTGGACAGAGCTGAGAGGTCACAGCTGTGTCCCTCGGCTCAATCCACTTAACCCTTCAAAGTCCTCTCTGCAGGATCCAGAGTCATTTGCAAAGCTGCTGGAGGATTGGGGGGGGGGGGGGAATCTTAATTTAATTACCATTATGGGCTCTTGGATTTATTCCTATACATGCAGACTCCTGAGTTTATCACCACTGTTAATACTTAGGACGAGCTACATTTTTCTCAGATTAAAAAAAATCATGCTAATGTCTATAGCAGTTTCTCAGCACATCTGACAGTAAACACCCTTAAATACAATTGATTTATTTGAGTAGGTCAAGAAAATGCTTATATCTCTCAAACTGAATGAAAAGGGAATAAAGCATTGCCCAGAGTCTGCCTCGGGTCAGGAAAATGCTTATATCACTGAAATGGAATGAAAAGGGAATAAAGTATTGCCCAGAGTCTGCCTCGTATTGTATGTCTAGACTATGATAAGATATATCGTGTTTAAAATTATTATTATTATTTTACTGACACAAAAACACAGTATGACACAGCAAACGAGATATATATGCTGGATTTCGTTTCCCAAGTGTCTAAGACTTGTGATATATTTACAAATGATGCACACTGATCCAAGTAAGGTGGCCTTTTGCAGTTGACAGATCGTGATTTTGTCAATGTTTATTGTTTTCAAATGCCAGCTGAGATATTTTGGCACAGCACCTAGTGTGCCAATTACCACTGGGACCACCTGTACTGGTTTATGACAGAGCCTTTGCAGTACAATTTTGAGGTCTTGATAACAGCTGAGTTTTTCCTGTTGTTTTCCATTATTATTATTATTATTATTATTGGCGAATGGAGGGCGAAAGGGAGAAGCGTGCCAAGAGGAAGGCGCGTCAAGCCAACCCCGACCGAGACCGCTTTCCACCTGGAAACCAATGCCCTCACTGCGGAAGAAGATGCAGAGCAAGAATAGGGCTCCACAGCCACATACGGACCCACAAGAATACTGGAAGACAATTGTCCTCGGAAAACGAGGGATTGCCTAAGTAAGTAAGTAAGTATTATTATTATTATTATTATTATTATTATTATTATTTGAAACACAACAAGGTGAGTCCACAGCAAACAACATCACTCTGCTGGCTGTTGTATTGGATCACACATCGGGCACTTCCCAAGTGTCTAGGACTGTGTGATGTATTGGCAAATAATGTGTGCAGATCCCAGTAAGGTGGCCTTTTGCAGCTGGCAGATAGTAATTTTGTCAGCGACGATTGTGTTTAAGTGCAGACCAAGGTCTTTAGGCACTGCACCCAGTGTGCCGATCACCACTGGGACCACCTTGACTGGCTTGCGCCAGAGTCTTTGCAGTTCGATCTTTAAATCCTCATAATAACAAAAATAATGGGAGCCTGCAGTTGACACCTGACCTCCAAAATGCCATTCTAATCAAGATATGGTAAAAAGGGAAAGAAAAAAAACTATTCTCTCTCTTTCCAGTTTGGCTAAATTCCATTGTGACTAAAGCCAAGTTCAAATAAAAAAAGGCAAATGATAACAAAAACCTGTACCAGTTTGTTCTACAAGCGGGAAATGGTACAACTGATTGCATTGGGTTTCTTTTGCTTTTCAGAAATCATCCATTTTGTTGTCATTATAGTTTCTGAAAAGTGGTTGGTTGCCAATACTCATTACAACATGGAAAAAAGTAATTTGTGTGCGTTACTTGTGGCTCACTGCTTTTTTTTTTAAATTAAAGCAGTGGTTCTCAAACTTCCTAATGCTGCCTTAATATAGTTCCTCATGTTGTGGTGATCCCCAACAATAAAATTATTTTTGTTGCTACTTCATAACTGTAATTTTGCTACTGTTACAAATCGTAATGTAAATATATGATATACAGGACGTATTATCATTCACTGGACCAAATTTGGCACAAATACCCGATAAACTCAAATCTGAATACTGGTGGGGTTGGTGGGGATTTGATTTAGTCATTTGGGAGTTGTAGTTGCTGGGATTTATATATAGTTCACCTACAATCAAAGTGCATTTTGAACTCCACCAATGATGGAATTGAACCAAACTTGGAACACAGAAATCCCATGACCAACAGAAAATACTAAAAGGGTTTGGTGGGCATTAGGTTTTGAGTCTGGGAATTGTAGTTCACCTACATCCAGAGAGAGCTGTGGACTCAAACAATGATGGATCTGGACCAAACTTGGCATGAATACTCAATATGCCCAAATGTGAACACCGGTGGAGTTTGGGGAAAATAGACCTTGACATTTGGGAGTTGCAGTTGGGATTTATAGTTCACCTACAATCAAAAAGCATTCTGAATCCCACCAATGATAGAATTGGGTCAAACTTCCCACACAGAACCCCCATGACCAACAGAAAATACTGTGTTTTCTGATGGCCTTTGGTGACCTCTATGATACCCTCCTCACAACCCACAAAGGGGTTCCGACCCCCAGGTTGAGAAACACTGTATTAAAGCAAAACAAAACTAGGTCTGGGAAGAGAAATATATCTATTTATAAAAGGCATGGGCAAACTTTGGCCCTCCAGGTATTTTGGACGTCAACTCCCACAATTCCTAACAGACTCAGGCCCCTTCCTTTCCCCCTTCAGCCGCTTAAGAGGTTGTTAGAAATTGTAGGAGTTGAAGTCCAAAACACCTGGTGGGCCAAAGTTTGCCCATGCCTGATCTATAACATAACTAAATTTTCCAGTGAAAATACCTTTTCAAATTAACTTTTGAAAGTAAACAAAACATTATCAGAATAATTAATTCCCACTTTCTAGATTACTCTGAGAAACTACAATGCACCCCATTACAAAAAAGGTGACTCATTAGCTGTACTTCTATGCCGTTAACAAAAAAGTGAGATAGGTGATAGATGATAGATAGATAGATAGATAGATAGATAGACTAACAGACATACAGACAGAAAGACAGACAGACAGACAGATGTGTGGAATAAACACAGAGAAAAACCTAGGTCAGAATATTGTCCCATTATGGTAGTCCATATGCAGGACTACCATACTGGGACACAACAGTCTCTAGGTGTTCAGCTTAGAAACAGGTTTTGCCATCCTACCTGCTATTTTTATGAACGAAGTGTTTACATTCCATCAAAGTTCGCTGTCAGGAGACAGCTGTCACAAGATGCAGAGCTAATCTTAAGAAATGGGGCGACAAAGTGGAGTCCACTAGCAAACCACAGATCACCTATTACAATGCAGCCTGAGCCCTGCCACATGCACAATGGAGGACCTTCTCACAGCGACACCTGAGGCGCTCCAAGTGGCCAGCTTTTGGTCAAAGGAAATCTCGTATAATGCCAACTTTTTAACTTCGTGTTCGTTTAAATACATTATGACTGCACACTCAATTTGCTTCTGACATGATAAATAAATAAAGCTGCAAGGAATATAAGCCCCATTGCTTCCAATAGAATCCAGTCATCATTAGCTAACTTGGAGCCATAGTGGGTAAGTTTTGTTGCCTTACTAACTTACCATAATTCTGGAAAGACAGAAGTAAATCTGTCTCTAGAGGGATTATTTTGGGAAATACATTTATTAGCATATCCCATTTGAAGACAATTTTTGTAAGATGATACCAACTTTGTCAATAGAAACTCCTTTTCTATAATGGGACAGAGAGCTCTAAGCTTCCGAAACTGAATGGACTTTGGAAATCAGAAGTTGGAGAGCTCTGAAATAAGCCATATTTCCTCCCCCTCACAAAATGTTTCCATTTTGGTATGCAGGAAATTAATACCTTTATGCAGGCACAGGGATAGCTTTTTTGGGGGTGGACCTCTAACCCTGAAGATTGTATGGAATGTGATGTTTTCTTTAAAAATGAATGTTGCAGAGCCTGCTAGAAGAACCCTGAGAACACAATGGCAGTAGAACTCTACCTGAACAGTGAGACTATATTAAATAATAATAATAATAAAACTTTATTTATACCCCGCCTCCATCCCCCCAAGGGACTCGGAGCGGCTTACATGAGGCCAAGCCCAACAACACATCAATAACAAGAAAGCAATAAACAATAACAACAATACAGATAAATAAATCACATATAAACATTAACATGCAAGGATTTAAAAACCTATGGCCGGGCCAGATGTAGTAGTTAAAAGTTAAAAAAATAAAATGCTGGGTATGAACAAGGTAGGGTATCTCTAATAGGAAGGTTTTAAAGAAGTGAGGGGAGTGCAATCCAAGCGGATAGTTAAAGTGTATTTGAGGACATTTTGCTGGGAATTGTTTCCTTATTCCCCACTTTTAGAATGGCCTCAAATCCAGGATCTTGTATTTATTTATTTCTAATGACACCTGTTGCGCTGGCCCCATATTGGAAAATTGTTATTGTCCAAAGAGGAAAACGTCTAAGAGGGAAGTCCGACTTTTCCCTCTTTGGAGAAGCAGCTAAAACCTGGCTCCATCCTTGGCCAAGTTCATATTCTCATTTCTCTCTGCAGAGGAAGAGGTTGGACCCCTTTCTCAATGGACAGAAGCACAGAGAGAAAGTGACGGACACCAGACTGTGTTTCTGTCCACCAGGAAAGAAAATAGACTCCTTTCTCAGCGGACAGAGATGCAGGAGGACTTCTGTTGCTTCTCTCTGCAGAGGAAAAGGTCAGACTCCTTCCTCTGTAGATAGAAATGCATTAGGACTTCCATCACTTCATTCCAAAGAGGGGAAAAGGCCTTTGGAGGAAAGTTCCCACAACAATGTTATCTGGTATCTGTTAATTGATTTTAAAATGTTTATTTATTCATGTTTTACTGTAAAGTCGGTTTATTTTTTATGTATGGTTGGTCTGTATTTTTTTTTAAATGTTGTGAGCTGCTTTGGTTCCCCCTTAGGGAGAAAAGCGGGCTACAAATAAATATTTATTATTGTTATTATTATTATTAACAACATCGTTTACCAGGAATTTCCGCTTCTGTTTCCAGTGGCTGCCTTGGGCATTGGTACTGCGGTGTGCCTCTGTGGCAACGTGGATCAGCTCCCACTCCTCCGCGGTTGGCTCTGGCCGATGCTGAAGGGATTTCATCATCTCTTCTTTGCGCCGCCTCTCCCGGTTCTCTTCAATCAGCTTCCGCTTGGCTACCCTCTTGGAGTCGTCCAGCACCACTAGGGAGTGGCGAAGAATGGAAAGGTGTGTGAGAAGGTGAGGTCAATGACAACTCTGTAATGTATCAGTTGCATCTTGCAACCCATTTCGCCATTATCAATGTGCCAAGTGGCCTCGTGGAAAGCAATATGAGTGGCCCTTATGACAGCGAATAGAATTGTTGGATGTTTCTATAAGCCTTGGAACAGTTAAGCACTATCAAGCGTTGAATGCATGGAGATTGAAAGATATAAACATACATAACTGTATGCACCAAGCAATGTACCCCCCCCCATCCCTTGTCACTCAAAACAGGACCATTTTTAGATTACTGCTTTCCATGTTGTTCTTGATAAAAAGAGCCATAATCACTCCCTCTCCCATCCTCCCAGACCCACCACCCCTCCATAGTGGGCTCAATGCCCTTACAGTCCATGGCCATGCCAACAGCAATGCACTTCTTGAATCGGCAAAGCTGGCACTGGTTGCGGGTGATCTTGTCGATGACGCAGGAGCCATCATACTTGCAGGAGTATGTTGGGTGCAGGTTCTTCTGGATGGTCCGTCGGAAAAAGCCCTGTAGAGACAAGGATAATATCAGAACCAGGCAGCTCTGAAAGACAGTCCAGTTTTCCACTTCTAGAAGAAGATCTACCCACTGATCTTGCTCATTAGTTCTTAAAGTCCAACAGAGCAAGTTTAGGCCAACTGATGCCCTATTAGCACTTCTGTTGTTAAATTTTGTTATTATGATTGCCATATAAGAACTGTACCACATAAATCATGCAGAAAGGGCAAATAACAGTCTATAACCCTACATAATCAGGGTGAATTGTGTCTTTAAGTGGGAATCCAGACTACAAACTGGTGCGAATTACAGGGAGCGATCAACCCCCCTGTTTAAGGAGTCCCGTTGGCTGCCATTTATTTTCCGTTCCCAATTCAAGGTGCAGGTTCTTACCTACAAAGCCCTGAATGGTTTGGGACCTGCCTACCTCCATGACAGCATTTACTTTTACGAACCTACACAATCTCTTCCATCTTCTGGAGAGACCCTTCTCTTGCTCCCGCCCCCTTCGCAAGTGCAACTTGTGGGGACGAGGGAGAGGGCCTTCTCTGTGGTGTCCCCTCAGCTCTAGAACCCCAGAGAAATTAAGCAAGCCCCCCACCCTGGAAGTCTTCAGGAAGAGCTTGAAAACTTGGCTGTTCCAGTGTGCCTACAATGAATGAATGAACAATAATCCCTGACCAAACCCTGCATAAAATGCCTTCGGAAGCATTTTATTTTCCCTGTTAGTGCAATTAAACCCTACTTCATCCCTCGGATCCCATGTCCAGATACATTACATTGCTCTCTCACCCAGTGTTTTTAAACTTTTAATATTTGCAACCGGCCCTGCCCACTGTGATCAACTTTCTGTGTTGAAATTTGTGATTTTATATTGTTCTGATGTATTTATTTATACTGTTTCTTGTATTTTATTTTATTTTCTTATATTTTATTGTTGTATTGCTGGGCTTGGCCTCATGTAAGCTGCCCCGAGTCCCCTTGGGGAGATGGTGGCAGGGTATAAATAAAGTGTTATTATTATTATGCTCCAATATTTGCATGCTCATCCCACAATTACTGTAATCCAGTAGATCAGTCCCCCGCACCCAACTTGATGCTTTCCTGCAGGTTGCAACTTCCAACTGACCCAAAGCATGGGTGCTGCAGGCAAAACCATTGCTGGAAAGTGCCAGTTTGGGAAAGACTATACAGTATTATAAGAACAGATAGGATTATATATTTTTTGGTGTCAGAAGCGACTTGAGAAACTGCAAGTTGCTTTTGGTGTGAGAGAATTGGCTGTCTGCAAGAATGTTGCCCAGGGGATGCCCGGATGTGTGACCATCCTGTGGAAGGCTTCTCTCATGTCCCTGCATGGGAAGCTGGAGCTGACAGATGGGAGCTCACCCCGTTTTGCAGATACGAACCACCGACCTTTAGGTCAGCAGCTCAGCCAGCACAAGGGTTTAACTCATTGTGCCACCTCAGCTCTTAACAGATAGGATGAGCTGAAAATATTTTGTTACTAGAATGGAATATCAAAACATGCTTCTCATTAGTTTCCAATAAGAAATAAGAGATACAAAACATTGAGAACTTCTCCTTTTGTATTTCAAGGGCTAGATCTACTATGCCACCCATGTGTGGACAGGTTTTGGATCTCTAGATATTTTGGATGACAGCTCTTGCAATTCTTACCATTGACGCTACTAGCTATTACGTCTGTGTGTTGAAGTTCAAAACATTTGCAGGGCCAAATTCTCACCACTAATGGCATCCCAAACCCACTATTAGTTTTTCCAACTTTTTCAACCAGGGCCCATCTTTAATTTCAACCACGGCTGGCAGTGATTAAGGCGTGGAACAAAGAAGAAGTGAAATCTTCAAAATCTAAAGATGTTGTCTTCAGCCCTAAAATACCTTAAAATTATCTTTTCCTATACCATGGGGTCTAATTTTATATTTTCACTATACACGCCTGGCTCTCCTTCTCTCTTTCATCTAGTGTTCTCCTTCTTTCTCTTTATATGTCTTTTATTTTTTTATATATATTTTTTAAAAAACATGGTAGCCATGCTTTCTGCAAGACTCTTCTTCAGGTCAAGATGCAACCTTTTGCACCAATTGGAAATAAGTGCACTAAATATCTTTCTTTTCTCTCTTTTCCCCTCCTGCAAGCTGAAAACAAAACAAAGGAATTCTGGTTTATGATGAATAATGCTGTTTGAGATATCCATGTGGCTCTCTTTTACATATAGTAGCATAACATGCTGTCGGGCCACATGAAAATCACTCTTCAGCTGCCCCACCAATTTGTACCCCCCAAAAAGTGCAGGCAGGAGCCATAGGTAGTTACTTTTGTATTGATTAGGAACTTTATTTGGCCATCTTCAAGTCCAGCCGATCTTTGTGACCACATCCCTCCTATGAACCTGTGCAGGCTCTAAGATCTGCCAGGGAGGACCTCCTCTCTGTCCCGCCTCTGTCTCAAGTGTGATTGGTGGGAACGAGGGAGAGGGACTTTTTGGTGGTGGCCCCTCAGCTTTGGAACTCCCTCCCCAGGGAAATAAGGCTAGTCCCTACACACCAATGTTTCCAGAAGGACTTGAAAGCTTAGCTTTTCAAGCAAGCCTTTGAAAATGGCTTTAAAAATATCATGTCAGGAGTGAATTGAGAATATACTGCAAGTCTCTTCTGGTGTGAGAGAACTGGCCATCTGCAAGGACATTGCCCAGGGGACGCCTGAAGGTGTTACTATCCTGTGGGAGGCTTCTCTCATGTCCCCGCATGGGAAGTTTGGGCTGACAGACAGGAGCCCACCCCATCTCGCGGATTCGAACCACCAAACTTCAGGTCTTCAGGTCAGCAGTTCAGCTGGCACAAGGGTTTAACCCATTGCACCACTTTAGCTACTGAAAATGGCTAAAACATCAGCTAAAATTGAGAACCAATTGAATTGTTGACTCTGGCAGTTAAATGCAACTTGGAATTGATAATGCCCATTTTAATTTGCAGCTATTGCTGCATTTTATTGAGTCTATCTTTATTTAAATTGATTGGGGTATGCTTTTAATATATTTTTTGTTTTATATCAATTTATATTGTTTTAGAAATGTTTATGGAATTTACTGTATTTTGTGTGTTCTTGCAGCACTTATGTGCTTTTCTAAGCTGCCCCAAGTCCCTTTTGGGAGATGGTGGTGGGATATAAATAGAGATGATGATGATGATGATGATGATGATGATGACAATGACAACGACGATGATCTTAGCCTTGGTACACAAACCAAGCTGGGTGGGAGCATAAATGCCACCCAGGATATTTTTATTTATTTATTTTTGGAGGGAGGATATTAATACCCATCCTCATCCAGAATCCCCAGATGCATGGATCCCTTCTCCAAGTGAGGAAGAATAAATACAGCAGTGGTTCTCAACCTGGGGTCCCCAGA
>NW_026847660.1:40913022-40970387 GCF_025583915.1 Anolis sagrei ordinatus
AGGCATCCTCAGAGGTTGTGAGGTTTGTTTGTTTACCAGCTGTTAGGATTTCTGGGAGTTGAAGGCCAAAACATCTGGTGACCCACAGGTCAAGAATCACTGCTGTAACACATGTGTCAAACACAAGGTCTGATGTCCAAATCCAGTCCACCATGTCATTTTATGTGGTCCTCCAGATTCTGGTCTACAATTCCTGCATTCCTCATCATTAGATATAATGGCTAGATCTGATGGCAGTTGTGATACAGTAACATCTGGAAGGTTGCAGTTTGTTCTGTTTTGTCAGGGTTTGAATTTAGATATAAGACTTATGGATATGATTTCTGATTTTAAAATATCCTTTAATCTTTCCCCAAAATCTGAGCCACAAGTGCTGCTGGGTTGCAATTCCCAGTATCTTCAGTCCGCATGGCAGAAAATAAAAAGTGATGGGAGCTATCATTCAATGACATTGGCTTCTGGTCGTTTCTGGAGTGACACTGTTTAGCCGGTATTGCACCACCTGACATCCGCTGGGAAGTAGCAACCCATAGTGAAAGGACCAAGGCAGTGACATCTCCGGCTCATCCTCTGTTTGGATATCAGCCAGCACGCCAATGATTTAAATCAAGAAATAGTTTTCTAAGATCTACAGAGACACTCGCTGGAACACCTCAGCAAGAGTCCAAAAGTGGCAGGCTCAAACCCAGAACCTCAATCAATGGCTGATACCAAATGAGAGACTCCCTCCTGGGCACACAGAAAACTGGGCAACTTGGAAGGCACTGAACAGACTGCGCTCTGGCACCACAAGATGCAGAGCCAACCTTAAGAAATGGGGCTACAAAGTGGAGTCCACGACATGTGAGTGTGGAGAAGAGCAAACCACAGGCCACCTATTACAATGTAGCCTGAGCCCTGCCACATACACAATGGAGAACCTTCTTATGGCAACATGAGAGGCACTCCAAGTGGCCAGCTACTGGTCAAAGGACATTTAATAAAATGCCAATTTTGCAAAATTTGTTTGTTTTTTTAAAAAATACAATACTACTGTTTGGTTTGCTCCTGATACGATAAATAAAATATTCAATGACATCTGGGGGGCAATAATGGATAAAAACTAAAGATTCATGCATTCAACAGCCCTTTGAAGGCAACCTTAAGGCTGATGTGGCCCTTGATGGAAATGGGTTTCACACACTTCTTCTAATGGAACAGTGCAACCCATCCATACAAGACGTTGATAGGAGAGGACTATGCATGTGTGGCTACCCATTAGCACCACCCAGTATCTATTCTCACTAAGAATATTTTATCTTCAGTTCGACACATTCATTTACATCCATGTCTTTCCTCCATCAGATCTGAAAGCATGCCCAAAGCACAAAAATGGAATGGGATCGAGGAGAAAGAGAGACAGCTAACTCTTCTTGTGGCTCACATTTTGTACAGTGCATATTAAATGTGTGAATGATACATGCACAGATGCTTAAAATAGCTATACATAGCTACCTACTTCTTTTCAGACACTGCTTGGATGTCACGGATAGTAGAAAGGAGCTGCATCAGCAGGCATTGCCCTATCCCTGCATTGGGTGCATGCCTAGAAGGGATTTCTTTTCCTTTTTTACTGTAAGAATATAAATAACCTGCCCTCAGAATATAAATAACCTTTGTGTCTGTGTGTAAGTCACAGTTGTGGGGTGTGTGCCTTCTCCGTGGAAGAAGACACTGCAAGTACAGCAACTCAGGCAAGGATTCAGCATCCAGCCTTCTGCAAGGGTGGGCAATTGTGCTGCATCTTTGCATAATTCATTACCCTGGTCCTTGGCTATCTTCCACCGAAGTAGGGACCGTCATGGCAATTCTGCCACATCTCTGCATTCAACATCTAATAAAAAAAGCTATATTCAACATGTAATTCTGCTAGTGCAGTCAAAGCTTTTTCTTTTGTTGTGAACTACTAGTTCCCCCTTTTCCTTTTGCACAACACAAACAATGAAACACCTCCCTGGGCCCTTTTCCCATTTTCTCTTTCTTTCCCTTCCAGATTCTTCTTTGCAGAGTTCCAGAAATGCAAGGACATCCTGGATATTTTTTTTAAAATGATCTGTACCAAAGCTAAACATATACTTAAGTAATAATCAAGGAAGGAAAAGAGAGAGGGTGAAGGAAGGAGGAAAATAAGGGGCGGAGAGCTGGAAAGGGAAAAGAAGAAAACGACAACAATGAGCGCTATGTGCATCTTTTTTACAGGCCTATTGTTAAATAAAGTTAAGTGGAACAAGACACACTCGATTCTTAAGCTATACGCATCCTTTATTCCCTAAAACAAAACAATGTGACCGTTAAGCCCAGCTGTTGGAATGTATGGTAGCCGTGGACTGACGGTGGCATACCAACTGTCCAAATTTTGTAGGAACAGTTCCAATTCTCTGTAGTCCCATTTTTTTTCTGCTGCTTTTAAAACATTCCAGTTTCTCTCTTCCTCCCTTTTTCTCCCATTGTTTCCACTTTATTTCAATTACTGCAGATTTATTTCAGTTTACACTCAATTAACTCAGGCAAAGGCAAACTGCTGCAGCTTCTCCTAGTTTGTGCGATCTTTCTTATTACAGTAGAGTTTCGCTTATCCCTTCAGCAAGATGGGGGCAGCATACAATAAAAATATTATTATTATTATTATTATTTTACTGACAAAAAAACAGTGGGGACGAGAGACAGAGCCTTCACAGTGGTGTCCCCTCAGCTGTGGAATACCCTTCCTACAGATATTAGATCGCCCCCCTCCCTCTTGACATTTCGGAGGAAAGCGAAGACCTGGTTGTTCGAGCAGGCATTTGAATAGGCAGTGTAACGAATATAGGAATATGGAACAATTGGATGATGAGTCTGGATTTCGATCTTAACTATGAGATGCGAATGAGATGGTTTATTGATTTATATTAACTGTATGCAACTGTTTTAATTGTTTTTAACTGTTTTATGATGTTTTGAGCATTGAATTTTGCTATTGTTAACCGCTCTGAGTCGCCCAAGGGCTGAGAAGAGCGGTATACAAATATAGTAAATAAATAAATAAAGTGGTATGAAATGTAGTGGTCTCGTTGAAAGTGGGACGATGGGACAACTTCTCACACACAGCTTACAGTCTAGAGTGTGTGCACCTGCCTCCGGAAAATCCTGCAAATCTCTTGGGAAGACAAGCGGACAAACGTCAACGTGCTGGAAGAAGCAAAGACCACCAGCATTGAAGCGATGGTCCTCTGCCATCAATTCCACTGGACCGGTCATGTTGTCTGAATGCCTGACCACCGTCTCCCAAAGCAGTTGCTCTACTCTGAACTTACGAACGGAAAACGGAATGTTGGTGGACAGGAAAAGATATTTAAAGATGGGCTCAAAGCCAACCTTAAAAACTCTGGCATAGACACTGAGAACTGGGAAGCCCTGGCCCTTGACGCTCCAGCTGGAGGTCAGCTGTGACCAGCAGTGCTGCAGAATTCGAGGAGGCACGAGTGGAGGGTGAAAGAGAGAAACGTGCCAGGAGGAAGGTGCGTCAAGCCAACCCCGACCGGACCGCCTTCCACCTGGAAACCAGTGCCTTCACTGTGGGAGAAGATGCGGGTCAAGAATAGGGCTCCACAGCCACCTACGAACCCACAAGAATATTGGAAGACCATCTTACTCGTCCAACGAGGGATCGCCTAAGTAAGTAAGTAAAGTAAGGAGTGGAGTGTGAATTCTGAGCAGGCTTAGAAAGTAGTTTAAAGTTTATGCATTTCTTTTTACTATGTAGGTATTTTGTTGAGTCTCTGACACTGCAAATGCCTGGGCCACCTTCTAGCACAGCTGCCAGTCTTCCTGCTGCGGACAAGACACATGGCTTATCCTCACATGCATACCAGTGCATGGGGTGGGGGAGATGTTCCCTTACCCTCATGGCTGGGTCATTGAAGGGTCATGTGGGGGTGACCCTTGCCACCACCCCAGACAATAGGACATTGTGAGGGCAGGGGTGAACGAGAGCACACAATTCTTTTCCAGGACAGGGAGGGGGCATCTTAATTATCAATGTTGATGAGGCCCCGGAGGGTAAGCAAGGTTACCGGAGTTGGTGGGGAATAATTGAAGGAGGGTCACCCACTGCTTCCTTCCCCCACAACCCCCAATGCCCAGGGATAAAGGGCCTTTTATGGATGTACATGGCGTTGTGTTTTCCGCTTGAAAGGCACCCTCGTTAGGAGTACTTTAAATAGCCTTTCAGAAGAACTAATGAAGCTTGGATTGTTGGGGGGGGGGGGTTGAGAGCAGGCAAGGACAAACCTTACTGGTGCCCCCATCCCAATCCTGGATTATGGGGTCGGGAGGGGGGTTGAGAGCCATTCAGATTGTCTGGGGCCACAAACTGCTCTGCTAGTAGCCCCCATATTTTATCAGCAGAGCAGAACTGAATCAAATTATATGAGGCAGCCTACAAATTAAACTTGAAAAGAAGGGGGTTAACACAGAGCTCAATTTTGGGTCAAGATTGGTTTTGGCAAATCTGTATCCTGTGTCTTTTTCCAGGGAGTTCAGAGTGGGATATTGAGGGGGCAGGGTCATAACAAACCTGCAAGATAGGTAAATTAAGTTAAGAGGTTTTCTGGGAATAGGAAGCCAGGTCTCCTCAAGGGAACCAGAAGCCTCTCTCCTTTGCAACATCCATGAAGCAATCTTTATGAGCATAACATTGCTGAAGTGCTTTCATTTATTGAATGAAAGCATGCAGCATACTATTAAGTATTTCGACTATGAAAACCAAGACACATGTGGTCAAACTGTTTGAGATTCTGATTTGGGATGGCTCACAAAGCACTCTGAAGTTTTGCTTCCTACCCGTGTGTGCCTATCCAGTACATTCATGCAGTATTTTTCTATTTTATGATTGTTTTCATGAGACCTTCCTCCACTTTGTAGTGTACTGTACAAGAAATGGTGGGGGAACAACAGTGATATTGGATTTGTTTGATGGGCTTTTCCCGCCAATGAAAAGAGACAATCCAATCATGATTTAGGTGCAAAGCATCTATGGGACAGACACAACACTGTCCAGTAAGCCCCAACCAAAGGCCCTTTTATTCTGCCATAATTATGCTTAGAAATTGTGGTGACGTGGGGTAATCTGCTGAGCTGTTGAACTTGCTGACCAAAAGGTCCACGGTTCGAATCTGGGAGCAGGGTGAGCTCCCGCTGTTAGCCTCAGCTTCTGCCAACCTACCATGCAAATGTGAGTAGATCAATAGGTACCGCTTCTGTGGGAAGATAATGGCCACATGACCTTGGAGGTGTCTACAGACAACCCCAGCTCTTCGACTTAGAAACTGAGATGAGCACTCCCAGAGTCGGACACGACTAGACTTAATGTCAAGGGAAAACCAACAACAACAATAATAATAAATTTTATTTATACCCCTTTACCTTTACCTTTAATTACACTTTAGGGATAAAGTCCCTAGGAAGCTCTGAATCTCCTCTCCATTTCTTTCCTTCCAGCCTCCCCCTCCTTCATTTATCCTCCACTCAGGTTTTGTTGTCTTATTTTCGTGCCAATGTGTCTCATTTCTTTAGCCATCTAATTTTGGATTCCCTGCTCCTACTTTCATGGACCCTCCCCTGCCCTTCGGCTGCCAACAGCACATTGTATTTCATTTCCTCTGTCTCGTGTACCTTAAAACAGTTCCCTGAGCCAAATTGTTTTTCTTCCTGTCCTAACAGATGTCTTTATTTCATTTCATTGTGAAAATTAAAAGAGAACAAAAAGTTAATACAACTATAAAGAGCAAATGCTTGAAAAGAATCACAACAATCAGAAAACAGAAAGTGCAGAAGGAAGGAATTCCTTACATGTTTTGATAGCAAATATGCAAAAGATGCTGATGGAGGAAGGTGTGAATGGCTCAAGAGCAGTACATGGGAAAAAGATCTTGGAGTCTTCGTGGACAACAAGTTAAACATGAGACAACAATGTGATGCGGCGGCAAAAAAAACCAATGGGATTTTTGGCCTGCATCAATAGGAGCATAGTGTCTAGATATAGGGAAGTAATGCCACCCCTCTATTCTGCCTTGGTTAGACCACACCTGGAATATTGTGTCCAATTCTGTGCACCACAATTGAAGAGAGATATTGACAAGCCGGAATGTGTCCAGAGGAGGGCGACTAAAATGATCAAGGGTCTGGAGAACAAGCCCTATGAGGAGCGGCTTAAAGAGCTGGACATGTTTAGCATGAAGAAGAGAAGGCTGAGAGGAGACATGATAGCCATGCATAAGTATGTGAGAGGAAGACATAGGGAAGACGGAGCGAACTTGTTTTCTGCTGCCCTGGAGACTACGATGCGGAACAACGGCTTAAAGCTACAAGAAAGGAGATTCAATCTGAACATCAGGAAGAACTTCCTGACTGTGAGAGCTGTTCAGCAGTGGAACTCTCTGCACCGGAGTGTGGTAGAGGCTTTTAAACAGAGGCTGGATGGCCATCTATCGGGGGTGCTTTGAGTGCAATTTTCCTGCTTCTTGGCAGGGGTTGGACTGGATGCTCATGAGGTCTCTTCCAACTCTATGGTTCTATGAATGCGGTTGTTGTTGTTCATTTGTTCAGTCGTCTCCGACTCTTCGTGGCCTCGTGGACCAGCCCACGCCAGAGCTCCCTGTTGGCCATCACCACCCCCAGCTCCTTCAAGGTCAGTCCAGTCACTTCAAGGATGCCATCCATCCATCCTGCCCATGGTCGGCCCCTCTTCCTTTTACCTTCCACTTTTCCCAACATAATTGTCTTCTCTAGGCTTTGCTGTCTCCTCATGATGTGGCCAAAGTACTTCAACTTTGTCTCTAGTATCCTTCCCTCCAATGAGGAATCGGGCTTTATTTCCTGGAGGATGGACTGGTTGGATCTTCTCGCAGTCCAAGGCACTCTCAGAACTTTCCTCCAACACCACAGTTCAAATGCATCTATCTTCCTTTGCTCAGCCTTCCCTAAGGTCCAGCTCTCACATCCATAGGTTACTACAGGGAATACTATGGCTTTGACTATGCGGATCTTTGTTGCCAGTGTGATATTTCTGCTCTTTACTATTTTATCAAGATCGGACATTGCTCTCCTCCCAAGAAGTGAATGTGGTTACCAACTAATATACCATAGCCCAATTTTGGGTTCAGAAAGACTTGGTTAATTCAACACTTTCACATTCATCTTATGCCTGATTTCTCCTATGTTGCAACATAAGTAGAGACCAAAGAAGTAAAATGGAGGAGGGAGGGACTGCATAGAGACTGAGATCAGCATTGTTTGGTTAGAGCAGCTCTGTATTTTGTGCAGCAAGCATGAAAAATGTTGGTGACGTATCCAAAATTTGAAAAATCGATGTCCATGGAATGTTTAAAGGCACACGTATGTTCATATTGCATGTAAACTGGGAAAAACACCAGTATGCTTATGGATTTAAACCCATCTGGAGTACAGCTGTTTGCTACATGAAAGCCCTATGGATTTGGGGTAGGGGAGATGAGAAGCCTTCCCTGCTTTCTGCCAGAAAGACAGTCAGCATCTGGGTAGGAAGCAAAAGCATTCAGTTTTGCTTTTTTATATATCCTCCCCCTCTCAAGAGACCACACAATCTGCAGCCACATTAGGTCAAAATAAACCCCCATTTTGAAACTGAATTGTTAAGGCATCTTCTTTACTCAGTCTTCGAGAGAGCAAACGGAGGGGAGAAAGCACAGGAAATGCCTTGAAATGAAGTGATCCTACACAATGTCAATGGGGAGGAAGAATATCTCTAGGAGTCTGAGAACAGGAATTCCCTGTAGGAAAATCCATTTCCTTCCCTGGCTTCTAGAGGGAATCCAAGATCCTTTGGAATGCACAAAAGCAATAGATCCCAGGGAGGAGTTCTCAAGGGGATGGGAAGTCTCTTGGCACCAATATCCTCCCCCGAATATGCTATTCGATGAGGAAAACACACTGATGTTATAGCGCATGGCAAGGAAGAGATCAAGGGCCATGTTGCTGCGGACTTCTGTAAGCGAAGAGGAAGAAGCGCCAAGAGTTGCAGCTGGTGAATGACTGGTGCCAGCTACACACATCTCTGCACACACTCGGACAATTTAAAAATACACAATTGTGTATGTGTGTGTGTGTGTTTACAATTACACATACACACATGATGCTTAAAATAATGTAAAGGCAGCCAACCTGCCTGAAGCATGGAGGGATGTTTACAAGAGACTGATGACTAAATCTGTTGGAATGCAGGGATGTGAAAAAGTCTCCGATCTGATTCTGCTGCATTCCTTCCTTCCCTTCCCATATGGAAATAAGTGCACACTCTAAATCATGTTCCATGAGTTATACATTTATTTATATACTTTTTTTTCTAATGTACTGTTGTGGACTTATTTCATCCAGTGATTAAACATGTTTGCAGCTGCTTTTTGGTTTACGTGTGTTTAGCTATTTTTAATGCATGGGTGATTTTATGTGCAAGACTCACAGACGTGCAAATTTCTCAGGCAAGGTGTGCTTTATCTCACTACAAGTCTCCAGAGGCGTGAAATGAGTACTTTTGGCAACCCCCGCCCCTTCAAACCACTGATGTTTTACATTGTTGGTTGAACATACAGCCCTATGTAAATGCTCAGGCTGTGCATGTGTAAGTAGAAAGGATGGTGGGGCAATGGTGCGTATACAAGCCCTACAGCGAAGTTCCTGTCGGCCAAGATCTGTAGGCAACCTGTTGACATGCCCGGGACTGTGGAGTAGCTGGCTGGGAGTCAGCTCCATTAAGATTACTACTGAGCTTCCGACCAATTTGTGCAATTTGCTGTTGACCTTTGCAGCCCGAAAGACAGTTGCATCTGTCAAGTAGGAAATTTAGGTACTGCTTATGTGAGGAGGCTAATTTAAGACGCCATAAAAATCTCCAGCAAGCATGCAAAGAATGAGGAAGTACTACATTAATTATGAGATGTTCTGGTCTGTATTGGTGGCCCAATACTTTTTAGGTACTTTTAGGTATTTTTTATGTATATACATGTATGTATTTTATATTTTAACTTTATAACTGTAATTGGAATATTGTAGTTTTAAATATGCTGTAAACCGCAGTGAGTCGCCGTATAGGCTGAGAGACTAGCGGTATATAAGCGTACCAAATAAATAAATAAATAATAAATACATCAGTGTCACAAATGGACGGTGAAGCAACAGCTCCCCTGGTGGCCAGAATACCCTCATGAAAAAGCTGGAATGTTAAATAGCCTCTGTGTGTCTGTCTATATATGTTGTGTGTCTATGGCATTGAATGTTTGCCATATATGTATATTGTAATCCGCCCTGAGTCCCCTGCGGGGTGAGAGCCCCGGAATATAAATACTGCAAATAAATAAATAAATAAATAGTTTGTTAAAAGCCTTTCTGCAATGAGGAACCTACTAAACTAGAGTTCCAGACTGTGGAAAAAAATGTAAGCATTTGGAGGTGCAAACATAAGGAAGCCAAAGAGGAGGTGGAGGTATGTGGTCCGTTACTCACACAATACCTTTTAATCCCCATGGGCTCACACTGGCCAGATAAGCATGTCTTACTTCTACAACTATGAAGACAGGAGGAGATTAAGCTCATCCTGAAGATCCACTACCATGGCTATTATAACATAATTATGGAAAAAATAGGCCCATGTATGATTCCATTGCAAACAGATTGCCTTTAAAGAGCACTTTAAAAATGCTTCAAAATATACATTTCCAAGCTAAACACATCGATAATAATGCCTTAAGACTATTTGAAGAAAACCATACATGACTCATGTATGTCAGAGGTATGTGTGTATTTTCCTCTCTCCCCTGAGTCCTTCTGGGGAGAGAGGGCGGTCTAGAAATATATTTTTAATTATTATTATCATTCCCTATATAAACAAAAATATAACGTTTGTTTGTGGGATTAACATAACTCAAAAACCACTGGACGAATTGATGCCAAATTTGGACACAATACACATATCAGGCCAACGAGTGACCATCTATATAAATAAAAATGTAATGTTCGTTTGTGGGATTAACATAACTCAAAAACCACTGGACGAATTGACACCAAATTTGGACACAATACACCTATCAGGCCAGTGAGTGACCATCACTCATAAAAACACTGAAAAACACAGCGGAAAGGACTTAAAAAGCCAAAAAAGCAATAAGACGCTACAGCGCATGCACAAAAACGACTCCCCCAGCAAACAAAACACACAATAGCATATCCACACTCTCTTCCGGACTACAGCTCCCAGCATCCCCTAGACCAGGCCCTTTAGGAGAGGAGGATGATCCAAATGCACTGCTTCCAAGATGCAAGCTTTCTTCTCCTTGGATTTCTTTGAGAGCATCCCAATCCCTGCATATTCCAATTTCCTATTCCTGGACTGCAACTCCCAGCAGTTCTCCAGATAGATAGATTAGATAGATAGATAGATAGATAGATAGATAGATAGATAGATAGATAGATCAGGAGGAGTGCTGGGAATTGCAGTCCAATAATAGGTAGAGAAGGAAGAAAGGGGGACAAGTAGAAGAGAAAGATAAGAGGGGGAGGAAGGAAGGAGAGAAAGAAAGAGAGAGGGAAGGTTGGCCACAGCAACATGTGGTTACAGCTAGTCACTTAAAAAAAAAAAAACACTGAAAAACGCAGCAGAAGAGACTTAAAAAGCCAAAAACCAAAAAATGCCTTACAACACATGTGCAAAACCACATATATATACAAACACACATATATACACATATACACACACAAAACTCATATACACAAACTGGATCACAGCAACGCGTGGCAGGGGATGGCTACTTATGTATATAGATGCACATGTGCATGCCCACAAGCACACATATATACAAACAAGCATATATACAGAAGCATGTCCATTGCCTTGCAGTTTGTATTATCCTCACACCCACCGAGATGCTTCCTTGTTTTCAGATCAGTGTTCAAATTTCTGCACACCAGAGGCAGTTTCTCCCTCTGACATCAACTGAATTGAAATGACACCAGGTTGATGGCAACCGACATCGCACTTGTCAATTGATGCATCTTTTAATTTGCTCTATCCAAATGTCAGAACACAACATCTATGAGTCAACGTGATGTGAGAAATGTGCATGGTTAAAAAATGGTGCTCAGAACTCTCCACGTCTATTTTAGAAATACTAGTTTAAAAATGTGGCAAATTACCATATTTCCTAACAATTTTCAGAAGCCCAAAAGGTCCAGGTTGAGAAGATGCATGGACTAGAAATTGGGGGAAATTGTTTGATTATGTGAATGGGGATAGAGGGGAGCAAGGGACTGAAAGACACAATTAAAATGATCTTCCACATGAAAGGTAATGGATATTAAAATAAATAGCTAGACTCTTCCTGAGGGAGAGGGAGGGTTTAATAATAGGAGAAAAGGAGATAAGTCGAGATGATTTTGATTTATGGAATAATTATGAGAATTAGTGATGAGTTATTGAATTTTATATGTGATATTGTATTTCATTTTTTTAAAGAAACCTTCTCTTCTTTGGAAAAGAATAATAAAAAGGCTTTTCTCCTTCTCTCTCTTAAAAGAAAGCCTAGAAATCATAGACGTGAACCATGTCAAAAACCCAGGACCAAAAGTGAGTTTTCTTGGGGTTGGTTAGGGGATTGATTGAGCTGATGACAGGATGAAGGGGCACAAGAAGATGAGAATTGACCGAATAGGTAACAACAGGCTTACAACGGACATTCGCCAATTCTACCTCATTGTGTCTTGCCCCATGACCCATTGTGGCCCCACCTCTTGTGTTCCCCCAGCCTTTTTTTTGGTTTATCTTCTGCCTCCAGACTTTTGACATTTGGGAACCGATATCCTGAGCTGCCCCGTGACCTCCTCCTCTGGGCCAGGGGAAAAACATCAAAGAACCTCAATGGGTTCAAGACAAGACTTAAGTTACATTTATGAAGGATATCCTGTTCTTTAGCTTCTGGTATTTAGGCAATGGCAATTTTTTCCCCTTCCTTGCTTTCCTTCTTTCCTCTCTCAGCGACAACCGTAGAAGTAAAACACTTCACGGAGTTGTCTAGGACTAAAATATTTCCGTCTTTAAATATTTTTTAAACTACATAATCTCCATTACAATAAAATATTGTAAGGAAAAGGAAAAATATACAAACAAAAAGAAAAAAGTCATAACAAGGAAGAATGAATAAAGATAGAAAGAACATTTGACTTCCGACTTTTCTAACAATGCTAACACATCTTATTATGTAAAATAACTTCTCCAACTATAATTACTATTCATATACTGGTTCGGCTTCACCAAACCTATTAATTATCAAAACCTACAGTTAACACATTATTCTCTTCTTTTTCTGCAAAAAAGACAATCAAAAGTTCAAAGTCTTTTAAAAATATAGCCTCTGAATTCTCTAAAACGAATGTTGACAATTTGTCCATTTTCAGATAGGTCAGGCAATTTCAACAGCCAGTCCTCACTTGTTGGAATTACATTATTTCCATTGCTCTGCACAGACAAATAATATCACTAAAATATCTTGAAGAAGTTCTACTGGAGGAATGAGAGGGTTTTGGGTGCTTTTCAAGAGGTTCTCCCAGAACGGACTACGTTCCTGACTTTTGCTCCTCTACTCAGAGAAGGCAATGGCTCCTTTTTTGATAGGAGTAAAGGTACAGAGCTCACACTGACCTGTAGATGGTCTTGGTCTATAAAGCCCTATACGATTCCGGCCCAGCTTACCTGTCCAAACATATCTCCCTCTACATCCTGCCACATAGTTTAAAATCATCCGGGGAGGCCCTGCTCTTGGTCCTGCCAACTTTGCAAGTGCGTTTGGTGGAGACAAGGAACAGGGTCTTCTCGGCGGTGGTCCCACACCTGTGAAACTTGCTCCCTAGCGAGATTAGGTCGGCTCCTTCCCTCCTTTCTTTTAGGAAGAAACTTAAGTCATGGTTCTGGGACCAGGCTTTCGGACAGCAGGCATGAGAGCACTTTGGATGATGAATAAGACTGGAAATGGCTATATGGTCAGACAATAATGCTTACAATGTTTTTAACTCAACGTCTTATTTTTGGTTTTAAATTGTTGTTATATTTGTTTTATTGTTTTATAGTTGTTTATATTGTTTGCATGTTGCGGCATTGAATTGTTGCCGGTGTAAGCTGCCCTGAGACCCCCTTCAGGGGTTGAGAAGGACGAGGTATTAAATAAATAAAATAAATAGATAAGTTGACCTAGTTTTTTGGGGGTAGATCATTTTGACTAACATTTCTAGACTTATACATGAGTATATAGCAGGCATGAGCAAACTTTGGCCCTCCTGGTGTTTTGGACTTCAGCTTTCACAATTCCTAACAGCCAGTAGGGATTGTGAACCTGGTATGTGTGATATTTGCATATTCCTCGATTCTGTACTTGACTCACTTACTGGAACTATCCGCTTTGAAAAATACATGGCTGTAAAAGAGCTCTTTCCGTGCTTATAGCTCACCTTGGTCTTAACTATGAAGATACTCAGAAATGGGGTGCTAGTGAGCAAACTAGTCTGCAGCCTAAGATAGATTGGTGGGATGGAAGATGGAATTGGTGGGATGGTCTGATAGACCTCAGACCATTATTCCCTATCTGGGATTAAAACAGTTTAGGAGTGAAGGTCACTAAACCCCTATAACAGTGGTTCTCAACCTGGGGTCCCCAGATGTTTTTGGCCTACAACTCCCAGAAATCCCAGCCAGTTTACCAGCTGTTAGGATTTCTGGGAGTTGAAGGCCAAAAATATCTGGGGACCCCAGGCTGAGAACCACTGCCCTAAGACAATGGTTCTCAACCTGTGGGTCTCCAGGTGTTTTGGGCTACAACTCTCAGAAATCCCAGCCAGTTTACCAGCTGTTAGAATTTCTGGGAGTTGAAGGCCAAAACATCTGAGGACTCGCAGGTTGAGAACCACTGCCCTAAGAGAAGACTACAGCATCATTTTTATGCATGGTCTGAAATTCTAGGGAATTAAGAGGGACTTCTCATCTTTAAAGCTGGAGAAGCAGAAATGGAACATAAGGAACTAGTAAGAAGTTGTTCTGTCTGAATATCTCTATAAATCTCTACTCTGGCACTGTTCACCCTAACTCTTCCACATTTGTAACCAACTAAGTCAAATACAGCTTAGATATCATGTATGGAATGATGATATCATTCCATACAAAGGCTAATCAATCTCACAGTTTTTCTTCTTGCCTAGGACAGCAACTGTTAAAACACTTGGCAGGTCACCAAACATAGCTTGCTGATGGGTTACATGTGGCTTAGAGGATCACAAACATGTACAAACGGGAGTTACCCCCCACACCCCTTTCTCAATATGGCAACATCCAAAGCATCAACAGATGATAATTCTGGAGCTCCGTTAATATGTCTATGACCCCGCAGGGAAATTTATCTCTTGACAGGGTGCAAAAATCTTGGGGCGATAATTCCGACTCTCAGGCAGAGTTACCAATTCAAGATTGTTCCAGGCCCTGAGGTTTCTGGCCAAATTCTAAGAGCCCATTAAGCATTTAAGTACCAATCACAGATGGTCACAGTTTGTTATTCAGGCATACAGAGAACACATATTCCTGTTTGGAAAGTTAGTCAAAATTTTAGCCACAGAGACTCAAAATCAAGGTGAAATGAGAGGATGATTCCTCCTCACTTTTGGATTGCTGTGCTATTGTTATGTGCCTTCAAGGCATTTCTGACTCATAGTGACTCCAAGGTGACCCTATGACAAAGTTTTCTTTGTGTTCAGAGGAGGGCTGTCTTTGTTGTCTTCTGAAGCAGAGAGAATGTGACTTATCTAAGATCATCCAGGGGGTTTCCATGGTTGAGTGGGAAACCATGGTCTTTAGTCATAGACCCCCTTCTACACTACCATATAAAATCCAGATAATATGATTTGAACTGGATTATATGGCAGTGTAGACTCATATAAGCCAATTGAAATAAGGTTGAACATTGTGAAAGCTATTTACTACATGGCTACCAGCCTCCTCCCAGTAGACTCAAATCAAGGAAAAGCTTTATGAGAACTACTACTCCTCTTACTGTCCCCCCAGCAACAGCAAGGGCATCCCTTCGGGCAGCTAAAGTAGGCAATCCCAACTGGTTGGCCCCCCATGAGGGTCTTCCTCCAGAGGCAAACCAAGAATGGGCAACTTGGAAGTCCCTGAACAGACTCAGAAGTGGAGTGGCAGATAAAAAGACAACCTGGCAAAATGGCACTATGTAAAAGAATCCCACACCTTGTGTGACTGTAGAGCAGAACAGACAACCCTACATCTGTATGCTTGTCCACTATGCCCTGCCTCATGTACAGAGGAAGAATTGTTGGAGGCTGCAGACAATGCCGTTGCTGTTGCCCATTTTTGGTCAAAAGATATTTAGCCACCTGCACTCCTTCTATTTTTATCAGTTTTATACTAATTTATGCAATGCTTTTGATACGAAATAAAATAAAATAAATATCCAGTTCAATCAGATAATGTGATAATCTGGATTATATGGCATTATAGAAGGGACCATAAGTCTCACACTCAAATCACACAATGTAGGCTCAAGAGATGAGATAAGGAACATTTCATCTAGCCTACTTTTCAATAGTCAAAAGGAGTGGGAGATGAGCCCTGGCACCTCAATGACTGGGAGGGAAGGAGAAAGCAAATACTATACATAAACACCAGAAGTTCCAGCAACAAATCAATTACCAGTTGGAAAGTACAGCAAATAGCCACTCTACTGGCCAATTTCAAGATTTGCACACTTGTCTCCCACCTGGAAGTGATTCAGAAAAACCGGAGGCTCTGGCCCAGGCCCTGAGACATGGCAACACTGCTTTCAGGGAAAAGGCATAGGAGTAAGAAAATGAAAGTGGATTCTTTCCGCCACAACTGGATCCCTTCCTTAGCCCAGTGATTGCCGAAGTGCAGTAAATCCACTGCCCTCTAGTGACAGAGGGAAGCATGATGGTTGGAAAGAGAACACCATTGTCCAAATAGGAGCAGAAAAGGTAACTTACCTGACATACTGCTTTTCACCGAACATTGGCTGCTTTTTCTTTTACGTTTCCCATCCGGCCACCTTCAGAACAAAGAGAAAGGGCAAAGGTTAAAGTAAATTTGCCATGATCAGGAAACCTAACAGGTTCAAGCTACCATTCATCCATCGCAACAATCTTATCTCGTTTTATCACCCCATCCATCCTCCAAAGCTTTCCCAACCACCCCAGCTCACTCTTTGGCTTCGTACAGCTCCACTTCCATCATCTCACACCCTTTCAGAAACCAGGAGGCGAGAGCAGTACAAGTGGACTCACTTTATGTTATCTGAGAGTAGCAGAAGCGATAAGGGGGTTGGGGAAGAGGTCGCATCACACCCAAACGCATCTACACTCTTGGGAGCACGTGCAGGGCTAGCCCCCTCTTGACCTGAGATTCCCATGCTGTCCTCCGCACAGCCTTTCGTGTCAGCCCAAGCGAACCCATCAGCAAGATATTGAAAAGCAGAAGTCAGTCCATCAAAAAGGACTCCAAACCAGTTAAACCAAGGTACATCATGATTCCAAGTTCAAGACTGACTTTTTCAAAAAGTGGGAGGGGAGAATAGAGATTGGGGAAGGGGACAAGTTAAAAAAAAACACATTTTCCAAAGTTGTTGATATTTTTAAATAGACTATGAAATATTTTCTTTTAGAGTGAAGGATAAAATGTTTGATCAAAAGGAGTCTACATATTTACTGCACTCAAATCATTTCTAAAAACTGTATTTGACTATATAGTTGCCCCGTTTTACTAATCTTGATATTTTCTTCTGTTTTTTAGTTTTTATTGCAGGTTTTTTTTTTGCTGACTTCTTATAGTTCAAATGATCACATGGATTAGGATCTTGTCCTTCCATTTGTGTGTGTGTGTATCTGTGTACGTATGCATGTATGTAAGCCCCATGAAGAGTTGCTTAAAGAGCTGGGCATGTTTAGCTTGAAGAACTTCCTGACTGTGAGAGCCGTTCAGCAGTGGAACTCTCTGCCCCGGAGAGTGGTGAAGGGTCCTTCTTTGGAAGCTTTTAAGCAGAGGCTGGATGGCCATCTGTCAGGGGTGCTTTGAATGCAATATTCCTGCTTCTTGGCAGGGGGTTGGATTTGATGGCCCATGAAGTCTCCCGTCCACCATCTCATCCTGACCAAGGCTAACCCTTTTGGGAATCAAACATTTCCTATCTTTCCTTCACTTTCTGCCTCCGAAAGAGAAGAGGAAGGGGAGGAAAGGGCAGGGAGGGGGCTTGGAGAGAACGATTTCCCTCCTGGCCCGCCTACCCCACTCTGGCCCATCATGCGGTCTCCAAGTTAGAAAGCTGCCCATGCCTGTCCAAAATAACTTTTGATCTGCAACAGCAGGAGAATATTGATTTTTTAAAAAAAAATCCCCAAAATTTCAATTTTCTCAGAAAAATAGAATAAATGCTTTCCTTCTCATAGCTTCAAAGTTTCTGGACATTACACCCCTAGTGGGAGAATTTTATTTAGATTTGCACATACTGTATTTCTTCAATTCTCGCAGGACACACTTTTTTCCTATATAAACATCTCGAAAAATGGGGAATGTGTCTTAGAATCGCAGATGCATTATATGTATTTTTGTTGGTGGTGGTACTGAAACTAGGGTGCATCCCACAATTGAACCGCCTTGAGTCGCCTCCGGGCTGAGAAAGGCAGTATACAAATATGGTAAATAACTAACTAAATAAATCAATGCTATCTCACAATTGAATAAATATGGCATATACTTTTAAAAATAGTAACTCCTCAAACATGCCCCCTTCACAACCATCCTGCTCAGGGGATTCTGGAAACTACAGTTCAAAAATAGCTTTTGTAAGTTCTCTGTACATGCTGTCCTTTACACATGGTGATATACATGGGAGTGTGATTATTCGGGAAACAACTGTGCGAGGTAAATTAGGGCTGAGGGAAGTAATTGGGTCAAAGTCAACTGGCTCAACAGACAGGGATTTGAATGCCCCACAAACCTCATAACCACATTGGCTCTGAAAAAAAGACGATAGGAAGCTAAAAAATGTGATGTTACAGTAGCTGAATGCTTGGTGGCGTGTGGAAACAGAGTGGAGAGAGAACTTATGAAGAAGGATGGACTTAAAATAGTTTCCCCCCCAACCTGGTGCTCTACAGATGTGCTGGAACATTGCAGGAATTCAACAGCTGAGCATGAGCTTTGGATACAGAACTGAATGATCTGAGAAAACTGATTTTTTTAATTTTTCAAAAATATACAAGTCATAAGACTCTTCCTGAAAAATTAAATCCTTGCTGAAAAGCGAATTTGACATAGTTGCCAGAAACAGCAAATGTTTTGTCCCCAAGGGAGGTATTAGACATAGCAGATACTGAAAATATTATAATTGATTTGTTCTAAATATTTACTCGTTTCCACCAGGCAGCTAGGTTCAAAGTGGAGAACAATAAGTGAGAATGGATACAGAAAAAGACATAATAAGTTTTTAAAAATAAAATGTGGTAATTTATGCATACTCCTCTGATTTAGGTGCATGCTGTGTGTGTATGTATGTATGTAAGAAGAGAGAATGAGAAAGACGGTGAGGATGATATAAGATACTGATATAAGATACGGCTACTGATACAAACTAGATTAAGTATACCTCCTCATGTTTTACAAGGTCACCAAGAGCATGTGTGTGTGTGTGTGGCGTGTATACCGGTATATATATGTGTATACTGGTATAAACTGGTTTATGTATGGTTCAGTGGTTCTCAATCTGTGGGTCCCCAGATGTTTTGGTCTTCAACTCCCAGAACTCTTAACAGCTGGTAAACTGGCTGGGATTTCTGGGAGTTGTAGTCCAAAACACTTGGGGACCAACAGATTGAGAACCTAGTTGTTTCTCAGCAGGGCATCTGCACAACGAACTGGTGTCATTGGTGAATGACCATAGATCGTCTGCTTGGTAAGTACCTTTGGACCAGGGATGGTAGTGACTGTTGGCTGAGAAAGAAAAGGGGTTCTCAATGGTGCTTGAAAGGAAGAGATATAAGAAATGGGCTCTTCTACTGCTCTCCCCTCCTTCACTGTCTTTTGTGGGCCATTGATTTTGATGAAAGAGATCAAGGTGGGGTCCATGAATGTCTTTTCCATGCCACAGCTTCACAACACTGTTTGATTAGAAAGATGGAGATGATGATATTTATTTATATCTCACTTTTTCCTCTCTTAAAAGAGACTAAAGGTAACATGAGACTCAAAGGGGTGCCTACTGTAGTCAGGGTCACCCAATGAATGTAATGGATTCTTGGAGACTAGGGGTACGTCTATACTGGAGAATAAATGCAGTTTGTTACTAATTTAACTGCCATGGTTTATTGTTATAAGCAGTAGTAGCTTCGCAAGATCTTTTGTCTTCTCTGTCAAGGAGTGCTGATGACTTACCAAACTATAAACCCCAGGATTCTATAGCAGTGAGCCATGGCAGATAACATTAGGAAGAACTTCCTGACTGTGACAGCTGTTCAGCAGTGGAAATCTCTGCCCCGGAGTGTGGTGGAGGCTCCTTCTTTGGGGGCTTTTAAACAGAGGCTGGATGGCCATCTGTCAGGGGTGCTTTGAATGCAATATTCCTGCTTCTTGGCAGGGGGTTGGACGGGATGGCCCACAAGGTCTCTTCCAACTCTATGATTCTATAAAATGGAAATCAGAAGACGTTGACTTCTTGGGAGGAGAGCAATGACCACTCTCGATAAAATAGTGAAGAGTAGAGACATCACACTGGCAACGAAGGTCTACATAGTTAAAGCAATGGTATTCCCCATAATAACTTATGGATACAAGAGCTGGACCATAAGGAAGGCTGAGCCAAAAAAGATAGACGCGTTTGAACTGTGGTGCTGGAGGAACATTCTGAGAGTGTCTTGGATTGCAAGATCAAACCAGTCCATACTCCAGGAAATAATGACCGGCTGCTCACTGGAGGGAAGGATATTAGAAGCAAAGATGAAGTACTTTGGCCACATAATAAGAAGACAGGAAAGCTTAGAGAAGATAATGATGCTGGGGAAAATGGAAGGAAAAAAGAAGAGCGGCCGACCAAGGCCAAGATGGAAGTTATCCTTGAAGTAACTAGCTTGACCTTGAAGGAGTATGGGTTGACGACGGTGGGCAAGGAGCTCTGGCATGGGCTGGCCTATGAGATCACGAAGAGTTGGAAGTGACTGAATGAATAAACAACATAAAGTGGACAAATTGCATTAACTCTACAATGTAGAGCCAGCGTGGGATCTCCAGAACTCCATTCCAACCAAACAGAACCTAAACCACACCATGTGGATGGCACATTTACTACTAACATACAGTAACATGATGCACATTCATACTTTTATTATTAGGAAGCACATTGATTTCGGTTTGGGAATAAGCAACAACAAAAGAAGGGCTGGTGTTGTTTATCCTTTCAGCATATTGTCAAAGGGTTAGAACTCTGGCTGAAGTTGGAGAGTGGCTATATTTATATCTGATGTCATGTCTCTGTCATTTCTTCTTTTTCCCCCGACTGAGCATCACAGCAGAAGTTGCATGCTTGGTTTCATTTTTATGCTTCTTTTTTCTGCAAAGGCCACTGAGTCAAATTTCCAAATAAACTATTAACCAACTACCCTAGGGACGATTCACTGGGATCTTTTTGTTCCAGCTGGAATTATTCACCCTGTTCTGGTGGCCTGGCACCTCACTTTGTGGCAATGTCCTCCCCCTGCCCCCCAAATCCTCATGAAAAGGAAAGTCAATGAGTTGTTTATTCTACAAAATCCAGCATTGATGCAGTGGTCAGATTGTTGGATTAGGAGAAGGGAGACCTATATTCCTGTCTTCGCTTGGCTATGGAAAGCACCTTGGAGCAGTTCCTTTTTCTCAGACCAGCCTACTTCACAAGACTGCTGTGAAAATAAAATTATGGAAGGCAGCCATGTATACAACCCTAAGCTCCTTGGAGTAAAGAAAGATATAAATAGAAACAAACACACTCTTCTTGCACTGACTTTAGCTATTCCGTTCAAATCTCCATGATTGAGATTTCTCATCCTGTAAAAAATAAGGTGCATAGAGGCACACAGTGGAGGTCATGTTTACATCAGCTTAACCCCCAAACAGTTTTAGGATTAATTGCAAGCTGAATAATCTCTTTCCCCTTCCCTTCCACCCTTCCAATTTCAAAAGGATTGGGGAGGGAGGGGGAGAATTACATTCCAGAAGGGGAAGGCTACATGGATTAGGCATGAACACGAGCTGAAATATGGGAAAGGTTGATTAACAGACAGGATTTCAAGACAGATGCAATATATATATATTGAAATGCCTGTAAGCCTGTGAGCAGGGTTTGCTCTTTTGAACATACATTTCTTGGAAAGGGGGGTGGGCATGGTAGCAATATTAGTCGGTCAAAGAAAAACAGTCTCGTTACACCTTAAAGATCATCAATGTTTACATGCCTTCAGCTTTTTTAGACCTCCATCAGAGGCTTTTACATTTAACATAGTATATAGCACTTAAAATCTCTCTATATATAAATGCTCTGTGCATAATGAGTACCTTACAAACAAAAGAACCAATGAACGAAATCACACCAAATTTGGCAACAAAACGTCTCACAACACAAGGAGTGACCATCACTCAAAAAATATGATTTTGACATTTGGGAGTTGTAGTTGCTGGGATTTATAGTTCACCTACAACCAAAGAGCATTCTGAACTCCATCAACGATGGAACTGGACCAAACCTGGCACACAGAACTCCCACGACCAACAGAAAATACTGGAAGGGTTTGGTGGGCATTGACCTTGAGTTTGGGAGTTGTAGTTCACTTACATCCAGAGAGCACTGTGGACTCAAACAATGATGGATCTGCAACAAACTTGGCACAAGCACTCAATACGCCCAAATATGAACACAGATGGAGTTTGGGGGAAATAGACCTTGACATTTGGGAGTTGTAGTCACTGGGATTCACAGTTCACCTACAATCGAAGAGCATTCTGAACCCCACAAACGACAGAATCGGGGCAAACTTCCCACACAGAACCCCCATGACCATCAGAAAATACTTAACGCCATCCAATCAAACCCCCTTCATCGGGGCAAGAAAATGTAATCAAAGTCCTCCTGACAAAGAGCCATCCAGCCATAGATAGAGATAGATGGATGGATGGATGGATGGATGGATGGATAGATAGATATTATTCAAACACACACAGATAGAGTATCATAGACTTGAAAGGGACCCTTAAAGAAGGACAATGATATGTTGCATGTTCCAGAGTGGGCAAACCAGACACTCTCCACTGACAAAGAAACAGCAAGAAATACTGTTTACCCACAAGCAGAAAGACATTACATATATTAGAAACCAACACTTTCCCATTAATTTATTTTCCGGATCAACAGACTGGGCCACAGCAACGCGTGGCAGGGGACAGCTAGTAAATTATAAAATCAAGAAATCATCACCCAAATTGATCAGAAAACACATATGACATTTCCATACACTCCCAACTCAAGTGGAGGCTGACCTCGTTCTATCAGTTATGTGACATGATGCATTTTAGTGTGTCTGTATGTATCTATCTATGTATATGTGTATACAAATTTCTCATTCTATAAAATGAGATGCATACACATGGGATCAGAAGGAATTATTTATTCTGCAAATTTCCTTCCCCAAAATTTAAGTTAATAGTGTTTGACCATCACCCTGAATGAGGGGAAATGTGTGCGCATGAATGGCTGTTGCTCCACAACTTTTTTTCTTCCAAGTTAAATTCAAAAGACACAATGTCCTATCTGGCCCAGATTAAAGCAGCAGCAGCAGCAGCAAAAACAACAACAAGGGTGATCTCAGCTGCAACTCAGCCAATTGGCTGTCAGCTGTTCCAGCCTCATTTGCATGCTGCTCTCCCATTGGCAGAAGCGGTGCTAACAGAATGCAGAAGGTGGAGCTGATCCGATCTGCTGTTAAATCTTGTACGTACATGCAAATATCTATGAGATTCGTGTATATATGTGGCTTCAAGTTGCCTGCCGATTTACAGCAAACTCATGAATTCCATGGAGTTTCCTTAGACAAGGAATAATTATTGGAGATTGTTTTCCCAGCTCCTTCTACTGAAATATTGCCTGGAGCACCTGCTTTTGTTGGTGGTCTTCCATCCAAGTACTAATCAGAGTTGACCCTGCTTAGCTTCCAAACTGGTGCTTTTGAGATACTTGGTCCTACATGAGAGTATATTTTACAGATCAGTTGGCTTTTAAAAATTACTAGCCGTCCCCTACCACGCGTTGCTGTGGCCCACATGGGGGTTATGTGTGGGAGGTTTGGCCCAATTCTATCATTGGTGGGGTTCAGAATGCTCTGTGATTGTAGGTGAACTATAAATCCCAGCAACTACAACTCCCAAATGACAAAATCAATTTTTTTGAATGAAGGACATACATTGGGTTGTTAGGTGTCTTGTGTCCAAATTTGGTGTCAATTCATCCAGTGGTTTTTGAGTTATGTTAATCCCACAAATGAATATTATTTTTATAGTCTAGCCGTCCCCTGCCACGCGTTGCTGTGGCCCACATGGGGGTTCTGTGTGGGAGGTTTGTCCCAATTCTATCGTTGGTGGGGTTCAGAATGCTCTGTGATTGTAGGTGAACTATAAATCCCAGCAACTACAACTCCCAAATGTCAAGATTCTATTTTCCCCAAACTCCACCAGTGTTCACATTTGGGCATATTGAGTATTCATGCCAAGTTTGGTCCAGATCCATCATTGTTTGAGTCCACAGTGCTCTCTGGATGTAGGTGAACTACAACTCCAAAACTCAAGGCCAATGCCCACCAAATCCTTCCAGTATTTTCTGTTGGTCATGGGAGTTCTGTGTGCCAAGTTTGGTTCAATTCCATCATTGGTGGAGTTCAGAATGCTCTTTGATTGTAGTGAACTATAAATCCCAGTAACTACAAATCCCAAATGTCAAGGTCTATTTCCTCCAAACTCCATCTTTGTTCATATTTGGGCATATGGAATATTTGTGTCAAGTTTGGTCCAGATCCATCATTGTTTGAATCCACAGTGCTCTCTGGATGTAGGTGAACTACAACTCCAAAACTCAAGGTCAATGCCCACCAAACCCTTCTAGTATTTTCTGTTGGTCATGGGAGTTCTGTGTGCCAAGTTTGGTTCGATTCCATCGTTGGTGGAGTTCAGAATGCGCTTTGATTGTAGGTGAACTATAAATCCCAGCAACTACAACTCCCAAATGACAAAATCATAATTTTTTGAGTGATGGTCACTCCTTGTGTTGTGAGACGTTTTGTTGCCAAATTTGGTGTGATTTCGTTCATTGGTTCTTTTGTTTTTAAAGTACTCATTATGCACAGAGCATTTTTATATATATATAGATGTGTACGTAGCTATGTATATGAGACATATATATACTTTTCTATATTTTTATTCATATACGTACTTAAAATTTTTTTTCAAGTGTCAATTGATCTGCAGAATATTCAAATATTTGAAAAATGAACATTTCAAAAAGCAAATCTTGATCTAGGACAAATGCAGTTGCTAGCCCTATAATTCCAGACATTATACACCTAACTTTCCTTGCACTACTTAATATATTTTTGTGTTTAAAAAGAGAGAGACGAAGGACTCACAGAATCACGGAGTTAGAAGGAATTATCATGATTTCCAGCTAAAGAATCCCGAGCAGGCAAAATTGTCTAGCCTCTTAAACAAGATGTCCAGAGAAGGAAGTCCCAGAATGTTTTAGGCAACCGGTTCCATTGCCAAATCAATCTCACTTTCAAGAATCATAGAATCACTGAGTTGGAAGAGACCTCATGGGCCATCCAGTCCAACCCCCTGCCAAGAAGCAGGAAAATTGCATTCAAAGCACCCCCGACAGATGGCCATCCAGCCTCTGTTTAAAAGCCTCCAAAGAAGGAGCCTCCACCACACTCTGGGGCAGAGAGTTCCACTGCTGAACAGCTCTCACCATTAGGAAGTTCTTCCTAATGTTCAGGTGGAATCCTCCTTTCCTGTAGAAGTTCATTCTAATGTTCAATCAAAATCAATCCTCCTATAACTTAAAAATCATTAGACCTAATTCTACCATTTGAGATTGCAGAGAAAAAGCCTATACTCTTCCCTTTCCGACAGTCCTTGAACAAATAGAAGAGAAACAGGAAGGTTACAAAAAGAAGGAATCTGGAATCTCAAAAAAAATATTCACGAACGAAACAGGGCAATTGTAGGATAAAAAGATTATCTGGAAACATCCAAAATATATGGGTTTGAAAGCAAGCAAGTCCTTTGCAGTAGGGCTACCAACACTTTTTTTCCCTGTTAGGGTTCTTGTGCCTTGGTTTAGCAAAATGGTGGGCACATATGGTACTCAAAGGTCATGATGATGATGATAATAATAATAATAATGTATTTCTTCAATTTTAAGACACACCTTTCCCCTATACAAATATCTCTAAAAAAGGACGTGTCTTAAAATTGCTAGTACTTTTCTTATTTTCTTGGAGTGCTGCCTCCGGAAGATCCTGCAAATCTCTTGAGAAGACAGGCAGACAAACGTCAGTGTGCTGGAAGAAGCAAAGACCACCAGCATTGAAGCGATGGTCCACCGCTGGACTGGCCACGTTGTCAGGATGACCGACCACCGTCTCCCAAAGCAGTTGCTCTACTCCGAACTCAAGAACGGAAAACGAAATGTTGGTGGACAGGAAAAGAGATTTAAAGATGGGCTCAAAGCCAACCTTAAAAACTCTGGCATAGACACTGAGAACTGGGAAGCCCTGGCCCTTGAGCACTCCAGCTGGAGGTCAGCTGTGACCAGCAGTGATGTAGAATTTGAAGAGACACGAATGGAGGGGGAAAGAGAGAAACGTGCCAAGAGGAAGGCGCGTCAAGCCAACCCCGAATGAGACCGCCTTCCACCTGGAAACCAATGCCCTCACTGCGGGAGAAGATGCAGATCAAGAATAGGGCTCCACAGTCACCTACAGACCCACCAGAATACTGCTCCTGGAAGACTATCCTATTCGGCCAACGAGGGATCTCCTAAGTAAGTAAGTAAAGTAAGTACTTTTCTTATATACTGTAAATACATACAGCTTTTTTCTGATGGTGGTACTGAAATTTGTATGCGTCTTACACTCAATGGTGTCTTAGAATCAACGGCATACGGTAATAACATCAACGATCAATGTTATCGCTTCAATGCCCCCAAGTGCCCTCTAGGTGGCATTGGGGTATTTTTGATATATTTTTTGGTAAACATGTCAAAATATGGCCTTTTCTTTAAAACGAGAAGTAAATGGGAAGTGGCTTCCTTTCATCTGTTGTTTAAACATGACCTATGCTATGCCAAAAATGGCAAATGGGCCTAAAAATACAGAAATACTGCCCCATAGCCCAAGAATGTATGTACATGGGGGCAAATGATATTTTTGATTTTTATTGTGCAGTGAAGAGGGGAGGAGGTGAATCTTTTCAAAGTCTCCTGGGGAACAAATGCAGCTTTTTAATTTTTCACAATTGCCCAAAATCCAAACCAAGAATTTCTGATAAGGGATTCATTTGGATACTAAATCTTTATTTCAGGGGGGATGGCAGTAATCTATCCCTAAAGCATCTAAGTGCTGGTTGTCTACTTGCAGGGATTTACTTTACTTTATTTCAGTGATAAGGTGGAGCATTCCTGTGATGTCAGCTTGTACCCACAGTCCAAAACAATACAGCTCAAACACAAGTTCACCACTGCAGTGAGAACCACACCTTTTATAACAGATGCACAGCAGTCATTTAAAACCAAAGTATTTATTTCAGCGTGGGCTCAGAGCCTGAAATATAGCAATTGGAAATGCAAAACATTTTTTTTTAAAGCTGTCACTTGGGGAAATGACCCAACAATAACACATGGTGGCGGTTTGTACGTGCAGCCTTTGAATAAACACAACACATCAGCATGTACACAATGCAGCTTCCAAAAAAAGATCACAGTGACTGCGAAGTTGAAAGGGAAGGGAAGACTGGTGCTACCTGGTTGGTTTCCCAGGGGCCCCAGCAAAAGCACCCACCCAACAGGATGTCTTCTTGTCCACATAAGGCTTGTAGGCACGGCTTGTCCCAGGAGCTCTTGGGACCAGTGCCAAGCTATGCTCTCTGTTCGTCCTCCTCCCCAACTAACGAATGCATGATGTTGCTTGGCCCCTCGCCAGCCCAGGCAGTTCGGCACCTGAGGACAGCGTGTGCCCATCAGAGGAGCAGGAGAGGCACGGAGAATCCTCTTCTCAGCAGCTGGGATTCCCTGGCCAGTGGGCGGGGGATTAGGTGGCAGGGAAAGGCAAAAGAGTTGACAATGCAACCAGATCTTTTTGATCTCCCAAAATTGGGGAGGTGAGAGTGGAGTAGGGAAAATAAGGACACCTAAGGAGGAAGGAACCAGGCAGGTTGTACGTTAGGGACGTTGCCGACGGAGGTGGGGACGAGGGCACTGCCTCCAGTAAGAATTTTTCCCTCTTTCATGAAACGTTCCTTCAGTTGCAAAATTTCTAGCATCGGAGGGAATAAGGGAAAATATTTCCAGGCCTCATTCCTTAGAATGGTATCTTCAGCCCAAATGGGCCACATTCATACGTCTTTCATACAATCTCACTAAAACCATACAACATATTTTATCATGACATGACTGCTTAATGCAGAAGATCCCTGTATCAGCTCTATGGTGGCCAAACACTGCGCTGAGCTGATTTGGGGTAACGCTTAATTTAACCTTGACTTGAGTTGACTAAGTTGGGAGCCGAGAAGTCAAAGTATCCCTTGACTTTGGGCCAGCTGGGTGAGTTTCAAGACAGAACTGTCCTCAACTGTTTTCACTGTCATCCAATGTTTCCTGGGCTTGGGTGGCCCGGGGACATGGGATGGCACTTACCGTCCTCTCTTGTTAACCATGTCTTGGCGAGATATGGGTCCTACATCAGCCATCACCTACAGTGACGTCAACCAGGCAATCAAAGAAGGAAGATGAAGAGGTGGGGTGATTCATCCTCCTCCTCCTCTCCCTTGTCGCATTGTCCGACATCACTGCAAGTGACAATTGACTGGCAGGACTCATGTTGTGTCCAAACACCACTGCAACACAGAGTATGGGAGGGAAAGTAAGGATGCCATGCAGTGGCATCACCTTTCCACCACCATAGCTACCGCGGGGAGAGGCCATAAAAGAACTGTCTTGGTGCCAATCTGGTGTACACTGCTCCAGATTGGCCCCAGGATAGTGGGCCAATGTAGCTCCACCCTGAGAAACTGAGTATTATTTATACCAGGGGTCCCCAAACTGATGCATGGGGCTGGATGTGGCCCTCCAAGGTCATTTAACTGGCCCTCACTCAGAGTCAACCTAAGTCTGAAACTACTTAGTCAACCTAAGTCTGAAACCTAAGTCTGAAAGCTCACAACAACAATAACAACAATCCTATTTCATCATCCAAAAGCAGGCCCACACTTCCCATTGAATCTGGCTTGAATTCCCTTTATGAATGCTGAAAACAAAGCTCTGCCGTCCTGGGTCTCACCCAAACTCCTTAGAATGATTTTGTAACACCTCCCCTCCCTGCTTTCATATTAACAGATAATCAAAGCAAGGTCAAAATAGCATGCAACACTTCAAAAATATCTTATCTCACTCTTGCAAACAAGTGTCTAAATGTTAAGGTTTTTGTTGATTTATTTTATTATCTAAATTATTATTATTTATTTGCGAGCTGATTTCCCGCAGGCATAATCTGTTTTTCATTTTTGGCACGCAAGAGAAAAAGGTTATTTCAGTTTGCAAAAGTTTCTGTGCTTGGCCCACCTGAAGGCAAGCAGGTGAATGGATGTTTACAAGCCTTTTAACCCACATCCATCACCAATTCCAGGAACAACATTATGAGCATTCCAGAAACACAGGTCATCCACCACTATCAAATCTTCCACTTCATCCCTCCCTTTTAGCTTCTGGTAGAAATTTCTAGGTATAACAGCTGGCACATTACCTTTGCCATATATTATCTGGAACCTTTCTTTTTGACAAGACATTACCCCTGAGCATCCACAAAGTGCATTTCATTCACAGCTAAAAAAAAATTGTAAAGCCATTCTGCCTATTTGGGGTTATTTAAATGTCATGAATTCCACCATGTTTAAGGTCAAATAATTCCCATTTAAGAAATGATACACACATCAGTTACCTACATAAAAGTGAATGGGCCAAGGAGACTGGTTTGAATCGAAACTCAGTAGTTTTCACAATTTTCCAACAATCTTTCAACACAGATCTAGCCCCTTGATTTCCTAGTATTTTCATTGTCTCATGGGTTTGTGTGTGTGCATTAATGTTGCAGTATGTATGTTTGTATGTATATTTATTTATTTACAGTATTTGTAAATAAATAAATAATCAGTATCAGCCTTCTGGTGACTCGAGGCGGTTTACAAGGCAAAATTCAATACCACCAAAAACACAGTTACAATATAAAAACTTTAACATCAATAAAATCATAACAGCTGTAATAAAACATAATTCAATAAATACTCATTAAAACAATGTCCAATCCATCTTGTAGTTGATTCCATTCTTATGTCCGTTACTCAGTATTTGCAAATGCCTGCTCAAATAGCAATGTCTTGAGTTTTTTCCGAATTGCTAAAAGCGAAGAAGCCGATCTAATCTCCATAGGAAGGGAGTTCCATAGCCAAGGGGCCACCACTGAGAAAGCCCTGTCTCTCGTCCCCACCAGCCATGATTGTGATGATGGTGGGACCAAGAGCAGGGCCACTACAGACGATCTTAAGGTCCTCGAAGGTTCATAAGGGGAGATGCGTTCGGACAGGTAAGTTGGGCCAGAACCGTTTAGGTATATGTATTATGTATGTATGTATTAGGTATATGTCACCTTCCACCCAGCACAAAATTCAAGCTATGCTGGATGAAATATTAAAGCAAACTACAGATTAAAATGAATGTCGGTAATACCTCTTTACAGAAGATGGCATGTTTTTTGTATTATCTTTCCATGTTCTATTTTTATTATCTCCCCACACATGAGATATGTGGAGAGAAGAGAAGTCTAGTGAGAATGACCACTGTAGATAGCATTCATTGGTTTATCTGACTACCAAGGTCTGTCCATGAGCTTTCAAGTATCTTACTTTCTCAACCATGAGCACTGGCAACTTACGATACAAAACAAAAGTTGATTCCTGGAGCCAATAACATATTTTGGAAGTTTCAGAACTATGACAGAATTGCATCGAGGCTAAAAAAGCCCTAACTACATACATAAACAGGAAAAGCCTGAAGGTTGAGGAGCAAACCTTTAGTCTCAGGTTACTTCATAAGGTATTGGAGGAGATAGCATTGACTAATGATCAAGGTTCACATTTCCATGAAACTCATCCTACCCTAGATGTTATTACCTTCCACATGGCCCTAAGGCATGGATGACTTTCAGCCTTTTCTGGAGAAGGCAAAGAGGTTTTGCCTTGTCATACTTTCCCAAACAAGGCTGAGAACTGTCTTTGCGCAATATGGGGGCAGAAGGCCAAACTGTCAGAACAAACGTGCCCAGGGGCCAAGTGGCAAAAATGAAAGGTTGTGGTGGGGACATCACCTGAGATGACTGAACCCCTACATCTAGTAAAACTCCCTTTTCACAAAGAGAAGCTTTGACTTCCAGCTGAAACATGGCTCTTCTTATGTAGCCAAAATGCACAATTATTAACACCTTGATACTACTTGAATTATCACAGCTACGTCCTACAGAAATCAGAAAAGACGCAGAATTGAAATTTGTTGAGAAACTCTGCTGGAGAGCTCAAATTAACTTTCTTTAAACTATAGAATCAGAACTTGGAGCAGAGAATTCTAAGTAATTCCACAAAACTACAATTCCCAGGATTCCATAAGATGGATCCAAGACAGTGAAAGTAGACTCAAATTTGTGCAATGGGGACACAAACTTGGACTACAAGGTTTGGAGATGAAATCTGGATAGTTGACTGGATGATCAAGACATCATGCAGTCCTCCATTAGGAGGTCAACATCGCTCCTAATAAAGGCTGATCATAACTAGGAATTAGTTTGCTATAGGAAATAATCACCTATATTCCATTAGAAATTTAGCACGCAACACAAGTAATTATTTTAGTTAGTTGCCTAACGGCTTCAGACCAGCTTGCCTATCTGAACGTATCTCTCCTTATGAACCATCTAGGACACTAAGATCTTCTGGGGAGGCCCTGCTCTCGGTCCCGTCTTCCTCAGAGATGCGTTTGGTGGGGACGAGAGACAGGGCCTTTTCAGTGGTGGCCCCTCGACTGTGGAATGCCCTTCCTAGGGATAGAAAATCAGCCCCCTCCCTCCTGACTTTTTGAAGAAAGGTTAAAACCTGGCTTTTTGAGCAGGCCTTTGCTAACCCAGCATAATTATACGAAATCATGGAACGACTTGACAACGCAACTGAATAACGATTTTACAAGGATATACTCACAACAATGTTTCTACGGCTCTATATGGTCTTTTTATATATTTATATTTTATGCTAAACGTTTTAACAGTATTTTATGATTGTTTTATTGTTGAGGCATCAAATGTTGCCGATTGTGAACCGCCCTGAGTCGCCTTTGGGCTGAGAAGGGCAGTATACAAATATTGTAAATAAATAAATAAACAAGCCGTCTTGAGTCCCCGTGGGGGCTGGGGGAGGTGGAATGGAAATGTTTTAAATAAATAAATATTTTGATCTTTTTGCCATCAATTGTGATAAAGGGTTGAGTTAATTACTGCTATTCCAAATTGATTCAGTTTGTTCCTTTTGTGTAGTAAATAAAATTCCCTTTGGCCATTTCTGATCATTTAAATTCTATATATATATATATATAATTAACATTTAAGTCGTAAACTCTAATTTAAAACTGTCCTGACTTTAATATTAAGTACTGAGTCAAACATTCTAACAAAAACTTTGCTGAACCATCCAGAGGCGCATTTCTGTTTTCATCTCTCATGGTATTGCCTGAAATAAGCCACTTTATCCCAGTGACCTTGAGCATCTTCGCCAGCCAGGCAGTCCTTTTCTCCCTCTCTCTTTCTCCGTCCCTTTCTCTCTCAGTCTAGATCATCTCTAGAGATGTGAAGGCCTTGAGGTGGAAGGGAAAATAGGGGGAGAGACAAGATTTCTCTCTTYCCAGGAGCCATTTTATTCTACAAAATGCTGAAAACAGATTATGAGAAGTTTTTCTTTAGAATGATAAAAAAAAACCATTAAGAGAATGTGTTCTTATATGGACTCAACAATTAATTCAAAGGTTTAACTCTAGTTGGAASTAACCATCAGGATTCTAGCCAATATATTTTATATTCCTAAAGGAACAAAGCGATTTTCAATCTGTAGAGAGTACTAAAATTGCATTTTTCCCATTTAAAAACAAAAATACACACACAGATGTGTGTTTAATATATTGTCGAAGGCTTTCATGGCCGGAATCACAGGGTTGTTGTAGGTTTTTTGGGCTGTATGGCCATGTTCTAGAAGCATTCTCTCCTGACTTTTCACCTGCATCTGTGGCAAGCATCCTCAGAGGTTGCTCTCACTCTCACAACCTCTGCGGATGCTTGCCACAGATGCAGGTGAAAGGTCAGAAGAGAATGCTTCTAAAACATGGCCATACAGCCCRAAAAACCTACAACAATCCAGATGTGTGTTTTTCTCCTATTGATTCAACAATCCTGGAAATATCTACATCTATTCATGGCACAAAGAGAATGGGTGAAGAGTAAGTCCACACTATTTCTGAGCCTACAGTATATAATGTGATCACTTCTTCTGTTAAGGGAGGTAGAAATACAACAAACCGCTCAATTTATATCTGCGTCTCAAAGGAAAGACGGTTGTCTATTTTTGTTATGTGCTCTTGAGTTGTTTTCATCTTATGGTGACAAACCAAAAAAGGGGCTTTCTAGACAAGATTTGTTCAGAAGCTTCATTTGAAGCTGAGAGTATGGCTGAACCTGGACTGAAGCTCTGGTCTCCAGAGTCATTGTCCAATGTTGAAATCATGACATTTTGCTGGATTTTCAGAGCTTCCCGGGCCAGCGTAACTTCACTTTGGCCACTCTGAGCTCCTTGGGAGCAGGGTGGGATACAGATAAAGTCAACAGGAATAAATGAATCCATTTTGGTACAATGAACATTAATTTAACTGAGTAGATTCAGAGGGTGTGGCTGGAGATCTACACATACTAGCAGGCACCATTATTTTCCTCTGAAGCCAATCCAAATGTGAAATGGATAGCTGCTACCATTTCCTCTACCCAGCTATGCCACTGATGTTGTTCTGAGATTCACAACAGCACTGATGCCAGCTCTGCATAGCTCTATCTTGCCAATCCCACCACTGTTGGCAATAATACGGTGATAAGCGATATTTGCCCACATTGAGTCCCTTTCTTAGTCACTGTGGCTGGTTTGTGCTGGGGTTGCTTCACCTCTGCCCAGGTCCAGTTGGATCCTTATGCCACCAATCTGCCCTTCCGCTCAATGATTTGCCTAGGTAAATGCCCCATAGAGGACACGTTATGGAACAAGGCTGCCACCCTGTGGCCAGGTGTACCCATTACAAGAGGTCAACCATATACGTACATTTGCCAAAATTTGGGAAAGGATAGCAGAGTTTACAGCCCAAAGAGAATGGGGCATCTCCCATTATTGAGGGAGAGCACCCGGTGGCGCAATGGGTTAAACCCCTGTGCCGGCAGGACTGAAGACCGACAGGTCGCAGGTTCAAATCCGGGGAGAGGTGGATGAGCTCCCTCTATCAGCTCCAGCTCCTCATGCGGGGACATGAGAGAAGCCTCCCACAAGGATGATAAAAACATCAAATCATCCGGGCATCCCCTGGGCAATGTCCTTGCAGACGGCCAATTCTCTCACACCACAAGCTACTTGCAGTCTCTCAAGTCGCTCCTGACACGACAAAAAAAATTATTGAGGGAAGGCAGACAATCCTGCTAACAAAGATTACAGTAGAGTCTCGCTTATCCAACCTCCTCTCATCCAACGTTTTCTATTATCCAACGCAGTCTGCCTCCCGCCCGGATCCACAGCTGTTTCAATGCATTGCAATGTTTTAGTGCTAAATTCATAAATATAGTAATTACTACATAACATTACTGTATTGAACTGCTTTTTAGGTCAATTTGTTGTAAAACATGATGTTTTGGTGCTTAATTTGTAAAATCATAAAGTAATTTGATGTTTAATAGGCTTTTCCTTAATCCCTTCTTATTATCCAACATTTTCGCTTATCCAACATTCTGCTGGCCCGTTTATGTTGGATAAGCAAGACTCTACTGTATATACAAACATAATCTTGTATGAGTGTTCAAAATAAGCACTAGGTTCCTGAAACTCACAAACATAATATATGGAATGTATTTTTTTTTTGTTATTTTATATATTTTGTTATGATTTATTTTCTTGTCTAGCTTGTGTTTAATCATGTTCCTGGGACTCAGAACATAATATATGGAATGTATATTATTTTTATTTTATTTGTTATTGTATATATTTTATATGTTTTGTTATGATTTATTTTCTTGTCTAGCTTGTGTTTAATCATGTTGTATTATTTTGGGCTTGGCCTCATGTTAGCCGCCCCAAGTCCCCTTTGGGGAGATGGTGGCGGGTTATAAATAAAATTATTATTATTATTATTATTATTATTATTATTATTATTACTACTACTACTACTACTACTACTACTACTACTACTACTGTGAGGTTTGCTTGTCCATTGCGAAAATCTCCACTTCTGACAAAACACCAGGATTTTCTTCACATTTTCCACAATAAGAAAAGAAAATGTGATGGTTAACCATTTTGATCAAGACCTTTCCTGTACAGTAAGACCCTGGATGATGTTTATCTGAAATGCCATTAAATTACCTGACTTCAGTCCCATCATCACACAGTTGCACTGAATGACCTAACAAATTACTAGAGAAATCATTTTCTCGCAGGCGTGGGTTATTGAAACTGTGGATATAGGTTCCAGAGTTACTGAATTCTCTGTATTCCTAGTCTATATAACCATGTAGTCCCCATGCAACAGCTGGACAATCATGGATGTGTACGGATAAAAAACAAATCCACTCACACTTGTCTCTTGTGACATAAATCCAGTTTGATAAGAGCAAAAAGGCAAAAAAGTCAAGACATTTCCCCAAGAGCCAGCTGGAGCCAACTTTTAAAGCTAAGGGGGAAAAGCAAACAAAGTGCAAAAGCTGCTCACAGCAATGAATGTAGCGTACATGTGCCTTCTGCTGTGATCTTTCTGGAGTACACCTCTTAAAAGGTTTCAAACCTTCTGCCATCACTTACAAAGCCCGTTAAGAGCAGAAATATAATAAATGGCATTGGTGACAATAACAACAAGAGGGTAGTCCCCAAATACTTGGCACTTTACTAGAATTAATGTGAAATTCTTACAATAGTCCTTTGCAGCAGGAGCTGCATTAGCATCCCCAATCTGAAGTTGCTCTGGTTAAACAGGCTGCTGAGTTCATATGGAAGCCATATTTGAACTGTGGTTTTACCAGCTTCTGTTCTCAACTATTCTCCCATACTCTCAATTTAATATTTCTGCATATGGCCTGCAAAACTGCATGCTGCTATGGACAAGGTTATCTGAAAGACCTACTTGTTCTACCTTTAAGAAACTTAGGAAAAAGGCCTTCTTGCTGGTTTTGGCCCATGTTTCGACTGAGTCCTCTTCAGTCTCCTATTTGCCTGCTTTGGTCTGGCTTTTCCACACAGGCATGGCAGTGTTGGAAAACTCCCTTCCTTTGAAATCCTGGCAAACCTAGTGCCAGCCTTCCAGAATGGCAAGAAGCCAATATGTGAAGTCTGAGAATGACAAGAAGTATGTTTCACTATGTGCTTTTATGAATGTATTTTAATTATGTTGTGCCCCATCTCATGCTGCAAGAAGAGGCAGGCTGTTGTTGTCGTCAGACAATACCAAGAACAGAGACAAAGAAAGTTGGTTGGAATGGTCAGCCAAGTCCATCAGAGGAGTTCACTGTTATGGTTAAGTGAAGGCTGTGGCATCTTTGAGATCAGAAGGCAAAGCAAGGCTACTTTGGTGAGGATACATGCACACTCATGGCAAGGAATGTGGATGTTCCCTCATACATCTGTCCCCACACTATTATCGCTTCTGAAGACCTGTCTAAATAAAACTATAATGACAACCAAGAGAGGAATACACCAAGACTGCCTGTTGAATGAGACCTCTTTGCTCTGCAGTCAAAAAATACTAGCCAAATATTGAGTTTTTCTTCCTATTAACTCTTTCTGATGAAGCGAAAAAAAGTGAAGAAGCTGTGGGGGAACATACAAGAGTTACCTAGAAAGTAAGGTTACAAGGTACGTAGCTCTTGTGGGGAATTTTCTCGAAGGAAGTTGGTATCACTGCAATGTAGTGGGAAGCCAGCAGAAGCAAACAAGCATTGCCAGTTGTCAGTAGCTCATCAACTGCCATTGTGGCAAAGGTTAGAGATGAGCGTTTTCATTCTGTTTTCCTCCAAGTGCGAAATTAGCGCTGTAATATGCTACCTAAATGTGAAGGGCATGAACGACATTGCGATTCATCGCGAAATCGTTTCAGTTTATGGAGCGGACGTAATGTCAAGAAAGGGTTGACAAAATGGGTAAGGAATATATTGTGAGAACATGAAGAAATGTCGCAGAGCCATCCAAAACAAAACGTCGTGGGATGCTGACGGCGGGAATCCGTCTCCTTCATGCCAATGCGCATCCGCACACAGCTAATGCAACACAAGAGTTGTTGATTTCACTTGGTTGGGATGTTTAAAGTCACCCCTCTCACAGCTCCGATCTTGCACCCAGTGACAATCATCTCTTCACTAAATTGAAGGAACACCTTGGTGGAAAACTCATTTCCGTCGACAACAAGATGAAAATCAAAGTGACAAACTGGCTGAAAAAGGTGGAGGGAAAGTTCTATGACATAGGCATCAAAAACTCATCCCATGGATGACAAAATGTATTGAACTGAATGGTGAAATATATATACTGTATTTTCCGGCGTATTAGGCAACTTTTTAACCCTGGAAAATCCTCGCTGAAGTTGGGGGTTGTCTAGTACGCTGGGTATAAAAAAAATCAAGCTTCCTGTTTTGGGTCCCTGAGGGCATGCGGGCATGGGGTGGAGGAGCCTCTTGGGGAGGCTGAAACCGGAGCTAAGCAGTGCTGGAGGGCAGCTGTCAGGTGCTGCTTGGCTCCTGCTGCCGGGCTTCAGCCCCCTCCGAGGGGCTCTTCCACTCCATACCCGCCTCGGCTGTCAGTGCGGCGGTGGAGGAGGTGGCGGTGATATACTCACCGGATGGCTGCTTTGCCTACTCCTCCTCCACCGCACTGACAGCCAAGGCGGGTATGGAGTGGAAGAGCCCCTCGGTGAGGCTGAAGCCCAGACTGGGAATCAAGTGGCACCGGAGGAGCACAGCAGCTACTGCTGCTTCAGGCGCCCTGCTCCAGCGCAGGACAGCTGCCCGCCTCCCTCACCTGTTAGGAGCCTCCGTCTTGTTTTGGATCCAAAACAGGAAGTGATGTTTTTGACCCAAAACAGGAAGTGATGAGCATGGCGGTTGGCTGGCTGCGGAAAGGCCTGGCTGCAAGGGTGGGGAGGCCGCCTATATGGAGCTGAGACATTGTCGCAAGGCCCAGGAAAGGAGGCTTCGGGGCCTGAAGGGGCTGGCAAGAGGGGTAGTCTAATACAGCGGGGATATCCAAAAATTGAAATTTTACATTGAAAAGTTGGGGGATCGTTTTATGCACCCAGTCATCTCGTACGCTGGAAAATATGGTGTGTATTTTCATTCTTTGTATTAAAAAATCTTGTAGTTTGCAAGATAACAGCCCTACATGGAAGCACCCTAGATTTGGAGAGATCTGGTTGGATGAAGGACTCAACAAACATTGCAGCTGGCTCCTTCAGTGGCCTTTCCCAAAGTCGTTTCCTTGGCCATTTGTCCAAGTGGGAATGATGGAGACCTTGAGTCACTGTGATAGTGAATGAAATAGGAAAATTTTACAAAGAAAACCACAAACCGCAAAGAAAGTAGTAAATTGCAAACCTTAGGATGGGAAAAGGCAAAGCATTCCTGAAGTAATTTGGTCCCCCCTGCTACCCTCACCCCCTAGAAATCCTGGCTACCAGTGTTTTATTCCAGGAAAGTCTGGGCAAATAGAGGCAGCAGCGCAGATGGCTGACAGGCAGGCGGTCTTGATGGGCAAAAGACACCTGCTATGTTGTGGAGCCCAAGGGGGCCCTGTTCATGCCAGTATCAGAGAATGGGCCCATTATCCCGACCCACACCCACCTCCCTTGGCCCTTCCGGATGCCACAGACAGAGGGGTAAACAGACCCAGTTTGCAGCCTGGCACACATTGGAGACGAGCCCTTCCTCGGACTGGCACTCTTGCAGCAATAGCAGTGGAAAAAGAGACAGAATCGCAGCTGTTCTGGCAGGCAAATGAATAGTACACCAAGGACCAAGCGTTAATCCATCAATCTTTCTCATACACAGACATGTACATACTCACTCACTCACTCATTCAAGCTTCTGTGCCAAGATAAACCCAACTCTGTATTTCAAATTATGCAAATTAATTGCATTTGTATCTTTAAGAATACCTGTAGGAAATTGATTCCAGCACAGATGCAAAACTTGAAAATATGACATTTTAGCTCTACAATTCTCAACCAAGACATCCATGAAGATGTTGGTGATTTGGTTGGTAGAGGCTGCAAAAACAGGTGAACCTGAAGCCTGTCCTTGCCTACGGGAAATCTACTCACATTCTTTGCCTCACCCCAATCTCCTAACCTGCAGCAAAATGTTGATTACAGATTCAGCCTACTCCACAGGCCTGTTGTTAGAAATACTAAGATAATGTATGTAACATTCTTAGAAACATCAACATGATGATTTAATCCGCAAATCGTGCATCCATGACCACCAGTATGGTCCAAACTAAACACAAGATTTACTGCAAACATGTGTGATTAATTATACTATTATGTTGTATTCTTGTATTGCTTCAACAAGCTTTTATTGTTTAATGTTATATACCCTTTCATTCCCTCAACAACCAACCTACAAAGTAGATTAGACACTCCCCTGAACTGTGCTACTGTCTCATATGTTTTAATGGAGCCCCGGTAGCGCAATGGGTGAAACCCTTGTGTCGGCAGAACTGCTGACCGACAGGTTGGCGGTTTGAATCTGGAGAGTGGGCTGAGCTCCTGTCTGTCAGCTCTAGATTCCCATGTGGAGACATGAGAGAAGCATCTCACAGGATGGTAAAACATCCAGACAACATCCCCTGGGCAACATCTTGCAGACAGCCAATTCTCTCACACCAGAAGCGACTTGCAGTTTCTCAAGTCACTCCTAACACACACACACACAAAATGCAAGTTTCTGGGACTAAGTGACTAGGACAGCAAAAAGCAGGGGCTAATGAAGAAACATTCAGGCACAGCCACTGAACACCTACCACGTGACCACTGGAAGACCCTTGCTAAGCCCTTCTCTTCTTTCCGCACCTTTCAAAACTTATTGCTAAAGCCTTCCTGAGTTGTGCCCTTCCTGCCATTCCCAAGGTTCTTTTCTGAAACGTCTTGGCATGACTGATTTTAAGCTTGATGCCAGATTCCGTCATAGCGCTGTTGTTTTTTAATCCTGGGAAAAGAAAAGGCTGAAGGATGCAGCAATGTGAACCGGCAGCTTCTGGATCTCGGAATGACAGTTTCTGCCATATGAATTGGAGTTGTGTCACTTGCAAACCGTGCCAAGAAACAGGCTGCAAGTCAGCATCTCCGCCAGCTCACGATATTACTACAATCTCAGTGTGTATCTGTGAATTCACACAAGGATTCCACAAAAAAGTATTAATACGTGTAATTTCCTTCATATGGAGGGGGTGGGATTGATCTAAGCAGACACACTGTGCTCATCAAGTCAGGTCTTTTGCTGTTACCATCTTTGAAACTTCTGTCATATTGGTTCCCTGGCAAAGTTAGAAAACATGAAACAGCCAGGCCATAAAATTACTAATTGACAACCTTTTCTACAACAACCCACTCTGATCAACACTAAAACATTTATGGCTTGAAATAAAAACACTTTGATGAGCTTTCCCTCCAGCTACTAGTGAGTGTGAGTGGTTAGTGTTACCAAAGCACTATCCAGGTGTGTAACGACATTGAGGATATACCAATTAATCTAACTGAACATCTATTCAAAATAAGCAAGCTCTGAATCAAGGCATTCAAAATTTAGTTATGTTTTTAAGACAACAACTTCCTGAATCTCCCAGCCAGCATGGAAAGCAGTACAGGTACCCTTACTCAATCCATCCAACCAATTTATGTCTCCCCAAAGTGGGAATCAAGGTCCCTTCCAGAATAAAAAGGGACACAACTAAAACCACATACAGGTAGACACACAAGGAAGTTGACTTTAAAATGATATGAAACTGTCTACAAAATTTAAACCACACAAAACATTGATTTCAAAACATAAATAAAAAAACATTATAGCACTAAAATAGATTGTTTTAAAATAAAACTATGTTTCCAGGCATCCATGAGAATAGAAGATTCTTGAAAAAACAAAAATAGATTTTAAAGACCACCAAAGACTAGATGGAAGTCAATAATATTTTCTCTCTCTATTTTTAAATATATTATTTGCTATTTTTTTCTTTATTTTTTTCCTTTCCCTCTCTTTTTATGTTCCACATACTCGGGTCTTACTGTTCCTACTTTCCTATCTAAACCAAATATGTTCTCCCACTTTTGATGTTACGTCCTTTAACCATCTTAATAAAAATATTTTTTTTTAAAAAAGAGAGAATAGAAGAATCTTCATTTTGTGGTGGGAAAGAGGGAGCCAGTTGAGCCTCTGAAGAAGTAGGGTCTCAACCATGGAGAAGGCACTCCCCTGCATTTCCACTAAATATACCTCTAGAGGTGGTGGGAATGAGAGGCTGATCTCCTCAAAAGAATCTAAGGGTTTGGACTTGCTCATTCAGCTATCCAGAAAGCTCACCTTTCTCAGATAGCAACAAATAGTGTATCTTCTATTTATCAAGTGTTTTGTCAAGAGTTACACATGAACATGTCTGAATATATGCTAAAATACTATGGGAGAAAACAAGAAACATACCCCAAGGGAGTTGTCCACTGCAAGTGTTACACTCTCTAAATTACCTACCTGTCATATGCATGAGTCACAACCATCACCTGAGTGTTTTCATAAGCTCTGGAGTGAGCTTAGTCTAGTATCTAGTTCTTCGTTGCAGGTCTAAGTTTCGGCCTAAGTTAAAGGGATCCTGAGATGACAGAGCTGGAGAAGGGAATGCCTAGTACCTCAAAGAGTAACTGCTGATTGGTTGACAATGCTGAGCGACAGAGAAACTGGTCTGATTTAGTAAAAGGCAACTACATTGTTCCCTCGCTACTTCGCAGTTAGCTTTTTGTGGACTCGCTGTTTTGTGTTTTTTTTTAAATTAAAAAAATATATGCAAGTAGCGAGGGAACACTGGAGGAGGAAGGAGGGGTGGATGGATGGATGGATCTCTGTGTAGACTCAGCTTTGTTGCCCTCTTTACCTTCCTCCTCCTCCTCCTTGGCGCCACCACGCATGTGTCATGGATCGCAGGCTGGGCGTGAGCTCAAGGTGGAGGAAAAGCAGCACCCAGCAGCGCCCAGACAGAGAGAGAGATTGATTGAGAGAGAAAGGGGCCATCTTCCACAGGGAGGGTGGATGGGGGACATACCTATACGTATGAATACTCTACATATACTGTAAGCGTCCCTACTTCACGGATTTTCACTTATCGCGGGTGGTCCTGGAACGTAACCCCTGCGATAAGTGAGGGAACACTGTATATATCTTTTCCCTGATCTTTATCAATCTATTACTCAAAATCTCATTGTCACACAGCGGCACAACAGTTCTGCTATAACTAGAAATTCCAATTTTGATAGGTTGAGTATCCCTTGTCCAAAATGCTTGGGATCAGAAGTGTTTTGGATTTTTTAAAAAAAGATTTTGGCATACATGCATTTACATCATGAAAATCTTGGAGTTGGGACCTAAGCCTAAACATGAAATTCATTTGTGTTTTATATCTACCTTATATTCTGAAGGTAATTTTTACATATTGTTTTAATAATGTGTGCATGACACAAAGTTTGTGCACACTGAGTCATCAAAAGGCAACAGTTTCATTATATTAGGCATCCATGTGGACAACTTTGGATTTTGGACCATATCGGATTTCTGGAAAAGGGATCCCCAACCTGCGCTATGCTCTAATAAATGCTCAGATAGTTTCTATGACATCAATACAGCTAAAGTAAATCAACAGTAAACAGTCAAGTAATGACATTTCTCCCCACCCTACCATCATAATGTGACACCAGAACGAATCAGTCAGAAGCATCAAGAAAGGTGATAGAGAAGGAGGTCTTGCCATTCTGTTCACTCCTTATCTAATAGCACTGTTGATGGTACAAGGGTTGAATGAAAAGTAATYCCTCCACCTTCGTTACTTGGGTTTGGATGGGAATATTTTAATAAATGAAACACAGAAATAATTCTTAGAATGTGCRCTTTACCACTATTCACRTTTTGACATAATCARCAGACAATTGGGTACATTTCTGCRAACYATGAACAKGTTTTCTGAAGCCGTCACGGAAGAAGTCAACACTRTGTATCCGCAACCCCTCGTTCACAGATCTTCTGATAGRCAWGCAAAGRAATAATGTGACTCACACATTCTTGTGKAATGCRGATTATACTTGAAATTTCTGAGTGATACGACYATRYCCCTGAATCAYCCTGTCAARKTTTTGCTTGTGAAACTCAGTGGTTGCTGTCACAGGACGTCRAACWCTTTGTTTGTCACGCAAGTCAGATGCTCCCACCTCAACATCTTTAAACTTGCTCGTCCACCGATGCACWGTACACACAATCACCATAAKCAYCTTGCATTCTCTGATMAATCTCCTTTAGGGTGACACCTTCTGCTGTCAAGAATTCAATGACTGCATYTTGCTTAAGTCGCATTGACRGACRGTCTGTGCAGGGTTCCATARTTCYCACTTTAACAACACAACRGTTCAATGCTAAGGCTTCCCGCCAAAATGGAACTGTAGAGGAGAGTCTACTGAACAAGTCAGTACCTGCCYCATACAAGTACTGCCATCTGTTGAGMAGTTACGAAGGTGGAGGCATTACTTTTCATCCAARTCCTCGTATCTTACTCAWGAAAAAGAGATYAGRAYGGCTGCCATTGTTRATTCAAATGTAACAGTGAGATCTACCAATRGCATGAATGTAGAATAAGGTATCCTAGCCTTTTGCTATGGATCCTGTTCCTCTTGCACACATCTTTGCATCCTGACTCACGCCTTGCTTTGCGTAAGTAGAAAGACACATTTGGCAGCTCCAGCCACATGTTAGCTCCCACTCACACATTCAGTACACACACTTGGTACAATGTTTGTTAGTTTGCCATCAAAAGAGGTTATAGGCTCACAAGAATCCAGCAGCACAGGGAAAGTCCCTTGTGAGAAGTGTGTCTCTTTATTTACTTGGATGAAACCAATTTAAATAAACAGCAAACCACTTTCTGGAGAAGCAGCAGCAATATGCTGCGGAAAAGGATGCAAGAGAGCATGTCACTGAGTCTTACTCAAACCTCAAGTTTCCAAGCCACATTTTAAATTTAAAGGGGAGACAAATGTAAACCTAAAATCGCAATGCATGTACACCCCAAAATGAATTTTTATAGTATTTAAGAGCGTGAACTGCTCACTACCACACCTTGATTTTTGTGTGACTGAGCTATTTTGCTGCATTTAGTCAGAGGAAAGAGTAAGGCACATAGTTGGATAGTCCATGATCCAGTTAATATAATTCATGGGACAGTTACACCATCACACAACATTATGGCACTGTGATTACTTATGGTACTATGATGTTGTGTGTGCATTCTATGGGGACTTGTAGTTCAGGGAGAGGTGTTTTGAATTCTCACGAGAGAAAACCCTAGGATGTTACTACATCACAAACCCTAGGACTCCATAGGATGCAGCCAAAGTAGAATCACAATGCTAGAATTGTACATAATGTGGAAGACTCTCTAATCTTAGTAAACCTTGACTTAAAGTAAGACTAGAACAATGACTCACATTGAGAGATTGCATGCAATCTCACTGGTGACAGCTTATTTTGCGCATGCGTAATTACGTCACTGTTTTCAAAAATGGAAGATTTTCTGTGATAGTATTGGTACTTTAGGCAGTGTTTACAAATAACTAACGAAATTCAGCAGCCCACATGCACCAGTTATTCAGAGTTGGCAACTGGAGAGAATTGCGGTCAAATCTAAATGCTGAGTTTTTTTAAATTTTACTGCAAGATAGTTTCAGTATTTTATGCAAACACTTTCTCTACTTTGCAATATCAGAACTTAACGAAAACGATCACACAAGAAATAATGGCGGAACAACAACAACATTGGATTCATTGAAATATTTTTTTCCTTCAATGAAAAGAGATTATCCTATCATGATTCAAGTGCAATCCAACTATTGGACAGACATGATGCTGTGTGATAATCTCCAGCCAACTGTATTTTATCAGTCTTGTGTGATAACGTCTTAAGCCATCACCATCACCAGCACCATGACATCTATATATCAGTTTCACAGTCTATCATATACAACCATCTGGAGTTTGGGATCATCAGTGAATTGGATTCTTTTATTGGTATTGGGGGTTTGTTTGTTTTGTATTTCGAAACAAAAGTTTAACCCTTGTTGGTGTAGCGGGTTAAACTGCTGAGCTGCTGAACTTGCTGACCAATAGGTTGGTGGTTCAAATCTGGGGAGCGGGGTGAGCTCCCGCTGTTAGGCCCAGCTTCTGCCAACCAACAGTTCAAAAACATGCAAGTATGAGTGGATCAATAGGTACCGCTTCTGCGGTAAGGTAACAACGCTCCATGCAGTCATGCCAGCCACATGACCTAGGAGATGTCTAAGGACAACGCCAGCTCTTTGGCTTAGAAATGGAAATGACATCATGCCCCAGAGTCGGACACAACTAGACTTAATGTCAAGGGAAACGTTTATCTTTCTATAAGCATTTAATGGTGTTGTATTTGTCTGTCTGTTTTAACCATGTTGTACTTCTCAGGCCATAAGGAGATGTAGGTAACAAATAAAATGTATTATTGACACAAAAGCACAGTATGTCACAGCAAACGAGATCTATATGCTGGATTTCGTATCACAAAATCACAAGTCGAACACTTCCCAAGCATCTAGGATTGTGTGATTTATTATTATTATTATTATTATTATTATTATTATTATTATTTATTATTACTAGAAACGTAACAAGGTAAGTACACAGCAAACAAGATCACTATGCTGGCTGTTGTACTGGATCACATGTTGGACACTTCCTAAGTGTCTAGGACTGTGTGATGTATCGGCAAATAATGCGTGCATATCCCAGTAGGGTGGCCTTTTGCAGCTAACAGATGGCAATTTTGTCAGTGTCAATTGTGTTTAAGTGCATGCCAAGGTCTTTAGGCACTGCAACCAATGTGCCGATCACCACTGGGACCACCTTTCCTGGCTTGTGCCAGTCTTTGCATCATCATCATCATCACCATCATCATCATCATCATCATCATCATCGTCATCGTCATCATTATAAAAATTGGAAATGCTGAGGTATTGCTGGGTAATGTAGAACAATATAAGCAAGATTTTGCAATTATGCTGTTGCAATCCTATCTATGGTAACTGCATTCATATATTTCAACTTTCCATTTGGAATTTCTTATTATTATCACTATCACCACCATTATCAACTCCTCGGCCAAAGGGAAGAGACATAGTAAGAACAAAGACATAGTAGAAGAGAAGGAGAGTATGTAGAAGAAGTGCTGGTGTTAACCTATAAAGCCCTAAACGACTCCGGCCCTGTTTACCTCTCCGAACGTATTCTCCCCTACGAACCATCAAGACCACTAAGATCGTCTGGAGGGGCCCTGCTCTCGGTCCCTCCGCCTGCACAAGCACGGCTGGTGGGGACGAGGGACAGGGCCTTCTCGATGGTGGCCCCTCGACTTTGGAACTCCCTGCCATTAGAGATCAGAACTGCCCCCTCCCTCATGACGTTCAGGAAACTAACAAAGACCTGGTTGTGGAACGCGGCATTTGACAACTGATTTAATTCTTTGCCCACATGAAAGGAGGATGATGAATGGGATTGTGATGGTGTTGGACGATTTGGCTCTTTTAACTGTGATGATAATGTTTTAATGTGTATGGTGCTGATATTTTAATCATGTTATGAAGTGGCATTGTATTGTTATTGTATATTCTTTGTATGTTAACACATGTTGTGAACCGGTCCGAATCCCTCTTTGAAGGTGAGAGGGTCAGTATATAAAACCTCGAAATAAATAAATAAATAAATAAATAATAGAAGAGGGATGCCTTTCCATTTCAAGACTTACTCTTTTTTTAAAAGGAGGGGGAAAGAGGAGGAAAGTGATTATTTTTAAGGTGCTAAATGCAATACCTAATTTGAATCTTGTGTAGTATGAACACAGAAGAAAGGAATTTACATCTTGCACTTTAGTTTTAAAACTGTCCCAGTCATTTAAGCTGCATACACTCCATTAATCTCTCTAAAAGAGGAAGGAAGAATCAATTACTGAGAAGAATCTCAGTTTTGCAGAAGTACAAACCAACTATGTATGAGTGCATATCTCTCTCAGTCTCTGTTTTGTCTTCCTTTCTACAAGATGAAACTTCAAAGGTGGCAAATACTCATCCCAAGGGACAGACTTACTCTCAAGAAACAGAAAATACTGAGTGCTGCTTAATAAGGAAGACATAGAAATTGTTAGAGTAGGAGGAGAATGAACTGGCCTCACTCTTACAATTCCAGCAGATAGCATGCTATAGTAAACCAGAGTGTTGATATCTGCTAGGGTTTCACTCCAGGACAGGTTAAATTTCCACTATATACAATAGTCTTGTCAAATAATACCTCTTACTAAAAATGACATAATCAAGGTTACGTTTTGGATGTAAACAAATATTTTTAAGCTATGGATGTTTGAATCTGTGGATACATAATCTATTGATATAGAGGACCAACTCTTGGTAGTAGCCATCTCCATTGTGGGTAAGAAGACACCGCAACATTTAATGCAAGTCCTGCTTCATTGGTCACATTGCTCCTAACATGGATGTTCCTAAAGCAGAGTTTGCCCCAAATGGCATTTCTAAAGAATCCAGTTGAGGTAAACAAAAGAGGCAGTTCAGCATTTTCAATAAATACAGTAGAGTCTTGCTTATCCGACATAACCGGGTCGGCAGAATGTCGGATAAACGAACATGTCGGATAAGATGGAGTCTGTTACCCGTCCGACATGGCACTAGATACCTAGAATACTATCAACAGGGACTCAAAGCGTTAAAGCAAGGCAATGCTTCGGGGATAGAGTGGCCCAGATGTGGAAGAGGAGCATGGAAATCACAGAGGGAAGGAGGGAGGACGCTTCCGCTTCTGGTCCTGCCCCCTTTCCCCCCTCTTCCTCCTCCTCGTCTTGCTTTTTTCACTTATTGGGAATGGAGAGAGTTGGGGAGTGTTCCTTTAATTGAAGGGAAAATGCTGGAGGAAAAGGGGGGGTTGGTTGGAAAAGAGTGTCGGATAAGAGGGAATGTCGGGTAAGTGAAGGTGGGATAAGCAAGACTCTACTGTACAACGCAACATTAGTTATGATGGTCCACAAATCAAAACAAAATCCACAGTTGGATAATACCTCTGTTAGACCCAAGCCAAATGCAATAAAAGCATTTCCTTGGCATGCTTCACCAGACTTGGTTGTGATGGAAATGAAGGAAAGTTTTGTGTGAACTGAAGAGTTTGCACATTTTGGTTGGTAATAGAAAATGCGTAACACAATGGTGGAGTTTGTTTTCAAACTTTACAATGCACTAATGTTTGCCATCTGATTGCTGGTCTTACCGGGTGTCCTCTGGCTCCGACAGGCACTCCACCGTGCTGGGCTTCTGTTCCATTCACCGCAATTCCATCCAGACCCAATAAGGAGAGACCGAGGTGGGCTCCGCCCCCAGAGGCGACACTCCGCGGTCGCCACGACAGATGCGGGTTGGGATTTGGAGGGAGGGGGCTCTTAAACAGAGCTAGGAAGTGAGCCCCATTGTGCCTCTTTCAGTGTTGGCAAACAGCAACCATCCTGGGGTGGAAACACAGGGACGAAACCCTAAAAAGAAGAGAAGTAAGATGATGAGTTTTGTTGTTATTCATGCTTTCATTGTTATCCTTTCCCTCTCTGTAGCAATGCTGATAATTCTTAAGTTTTTGGAACCACATTGTCAGCGTGGTCACTGGTTTCTGGGAGCTGAAGACCAGTGGTTCTCAATCTGTGGATCTCCAGATGTTTTGGCCTTCAACTCCCAGAAATCCTAACAGCTGGTAAACTGGCTGGAATTTCTGGGAGTTGTAGGCCAAAACACCTGGGGATCTACAAGTTGAGAACCACTGCTGAAGACCAAAACAAGTATTTTTCTAACATTTAGACTTCAGAACCTGAAACAGTGGGAAAAGGTCTATATTTCACTGTGTCCTACCACAACCCTAATATACAGTGGACCCTTTGTATTTACTTGGGTTGGGTTCCAGGACCCTTTATGGATACCATATAATGAATCCCATTATATACAGAGTCATAGTAAAATGGTATCTGTTACATAAATTAGTAAAATCAAGGTCTGCTTTTTGAAAATTGCTAAGTAAAAGCCTTTTTTAATGTTGGTGGTGGAACCTATGAATGCATAATAGGTGAAGGCCAATTTTAGTAAATTATATTTGACCTCTGAAGTTGTGAGTTATTCTCTCATCCACACCATTGTTGTTGTTTATTTGTTCAGTCACTTCCAACTCTTTGTGACCTCATGGACCAGCCCATGCCAGAGCTCCCTGTCGGCTGTCACCAGCCCCAGCTCCTTCAGAGTCAAGCCAGTCACTTCAAGGGTACCATCCATCCATCTTGCCCTTGATTGGCCCCTCTTTTTTCCTTCCATTTCCCCCAGCATCATCTACACTATAGTCCCTGGTTTTTGTACAAGACATCTGTCGCAACTCAGGATAGATTCACCTTGCTCAGAACACCACACCACACCAAGGCTGAAGGTTTTGTAGTTTATTAAAGAAAGAGCAAAATCTTTAACATAAAAGTAAGGTTTCAAAAGTTTAAGGGCAAAAGCAGAGTTTTAAATGCGAAGGCAAAGTTTCTAAAGTTCAATGGCAAACAACATGAAGCATAATCCAAACAAGATTCCATGGCAGCATAGCAGAGTCCCAAGGAGTCAAGAGCTAAAAGTATTGCCCCAAAGCCAGGTCAATCCAGAGAAGTTACCAGGGTGTTTGCAGAAGTTGCACTGACAAAGAGTTGACTTCAAACAGCTCGTTTAATATACTTTCCCAGCATGAACGCATTCCTTTGACCTCTGACTTCTCTCTTGTTAGCAAGCCTCGCACTGCGGCGAACCCTGAATTGCAAGCAATTCTCCCTATCTAAATCTGCAGAGCCTTCAAGGTCGGATAGCTCATTACCCTGAGAATCAGCAGCCTGAGAATTGGCAGACTGAGAGCTCGCCTCCTCCACCTGCACCTGGGAAGTTTCACTAAGATCAGAAACATTTTCCAAGACATCCCTTGCCATGGGAAACTGAAACTCCTCGTTTTCAGTATCAACAACAGGAACATGTTCAGGAATCTGAAACCCTTCTTCTTCTTCCTGAGGCTCCACAACAACATCAAACTATACAGAATGGATTGAACAAATTAAGTACATTTTAATATATGCCTGTTTACTTTGCCTAATTGATCCTGCACCTCAAATGCACATAATCGGCCAATGCCTAGAGAGTAATGATGGAATTAAGGAGGAGGGAAACGTTTCGTCACTGCTGTAATATAGGGCAAGGAGTTGCAGTCGCTGGGGAGAAACAAGCAGATGTACATGCCACTGAAGTCTTCCAGACAGTGCCTTTGTCCATGCACAGAATGTCTTCCCCTCAGCAATTCCCAAATGCAATTAGATAAACCATGGAAATGTAATAAAGAATATCAGTCATCTTGATTCAGTTCCATATCCCTTCCTAATGTTGATAAACACATCTAGGTAAGGTCCTACTCATTTCCCTTAAGATACTATAAAATTAATCCTTCCCAAAGAATAAATGCCAAGAATTTGATATTCTGTGTGTATCAAATTCTCGCTATTTGATGCTGTGCACAATACTTCTTTAATGCTAACCTAATCTACATTTATCCATCTGACTATGTAACTAAATAATATCTTACTAAACAATCTGTGCATGGGGACCAGAGGTAGCATACAACATGATTTAACAAGTACAAATTAAAAGACAGTACGACTAAACAAACGATTAGAATAAAAGTGAATTAAAACAGCTGAAAAAACGTATCAGTGGTATCAGTATTACTGCTATTTGTGGAAGTAACAACAACAACAATAATAAAAAGGTACACACCTATCCATTATCTTATCCTGTTGCCGAAAGCCTGCCTGTTGAGAATAAGCATCAAGTAATAGCTAGGCATGCATATTGTAAACAAGATAGTCTTGGCTTCAAATATTACTTCCATTGTAAGCTCACCATAAGCTCTTTGGAAGCCACTTTCTCTCATCCTTATACCACTTTTCCATAATGTTCAGATCTTCATCTGTGCAATGTTTGAGCCCACAAGTCATTTTTGAGCCAAAATACCCCAAAGGAATCAGATACCATCTGATCTTGGAAGACAAGCTGGGTCAGCCCTGCTTAATATTTAGATGGGAGACAGCCAAAAAAATGCTAGGCGCTGTAGGCTATATTTTAGAGGAAGGAACTGGCCAAACCACCTCTGAGTTTTCCTTGTCTAAGAAAACACTTACAGTAGTTGACAGCCAACTTGAAGACGCACACAAACAAACAGTCAAAAGAGGAGGCGGAGGATAGCCGCAAAAGCAATCTAATTTATATGATTGCTAAAATGGATTCCTGGGATCTAGAACTGTGAAGAATGTTTTACAACTAATACGGTCACTTGCACACCCGCCAATATTTCACAACTGAAAACCAGGACACTCAAAGGCAAGTAACATTACAGTGAAGTCAAGGTGGAAAAATTGTATTAATGAGGAGGAATACATGGGTTAGGAGCAGTTACAGCAGTTTGCTTTTGCTTGTAACTCAATAAAGTTACAAGCTGGGTAGATGCGGGGAATGCCGTGGATGTAGCGTACCTGGATTTCAGGAAGGCCTTCAACAAGGTCCCTCATGACCTTCTGGCAAACAAACTAGTCCAATGTGGGCTAGGCAAAACTACGGTGAGGTGGATCTGTAATTGGTTAAATGGACGAATCCAGAGGGTGCTCACCAATGCTTCCTCTTCATCTTGGAAAGAAGTGCCGAGCGGAGTGCCACAGGGTTCTGTCCTGGGCCCGGTCCTGTTCAACATCTTTATTAATGACTTAGATGAAGGGTTAGAAGGCATGATCATCAAGTTTGCAGACGACACCAAATTGGGAAGGATAGCCAATACTCCAGAGGACAGGAGCAGGATTCAAAATGATCTTGACAGCTTAGAGAGATGGGCCAAAACTAACAAAATGAAGTTCAACAGTGACAAATGCAAGATACTCCACTTTGGCAGAAAAAATGAAATGCAAAGATACAGAATGGGGGAGGCCTGGCTCGTGAGCAGTACATGTGAAAAAGATCTTGGAGTCCTCGTGGACAACAAGTTAAACATGAGCCAACAATGTGATGTGGCGGCAAAAAAAGCCAATGGGATTTTGGCCTGCATCAATAGGAGCATAGTCTCTAGATCTAGGGAAGTAATGCTACCCCTCTATTCCGCCTTGGTTAGACCACACCTGGAATATTGTGTCCAATTCTGGGCACCACAATTGAAGAGAGATGTTGACAAGCTGGAATGTGTCCAGAGGAGGGCGACTAAAATGATCAAGGGTCTGGAGAACAAGCCCTATGAGGAGCAGCTTAAAGAGCTGGGCATGTTTAGCCTGAAGAAGAGAAGGCTGAGAGGAGTTATGATGGCCATGTATACATATGTGAGAGGAAGTCACCGGGAGGAGGGAGCAAGCTTGTTTTCTGCTTCCCTGGAGACTAGGATGTGGAACAATGTCTTCAAACTACAAGAAAGGAGATTCCATCTGAACATGAGGAAGAACTTCCTGACTGTGAGAGCCGTTCAGCAGTGGAACTCTCTGCCCCAGAGTGTGGTGGAGGCTCCTTCTTTGGAGGTTTTTAAATAGAGGCTGGATGCAATATTCCTGCTTCTTGGCAGGGGGTTGGACTGGATGGCCCATGAGGTCACTTCCAACTCTATGATTCTATGAGCCTACCGAGAAGAGCAAGATCCATCCTCATCCTCTTCTTTCCTCTCTGCTGAGATAACGGAATGCAAGCTATTTTTGCACTTTGAACTCAGGTTTTTCTTTTGTCTTGTCAGAAGCGACTTGAGAAACTGCAAGTCGCTTCTGGTGTGAGAGAACTGGCCGCCTGCAAAGACGTTGCCCAGGGGGCGCCCGGATGTTTTCGATGTTTTACCATCCTTGTGGGAGGCTTCTCTCATCTCCCTGCATGAGAAGCTGGAGCTGATAGAGGGAGCTCATCCACGCTCTACCTGGATTTGAACCTGCGACCTGTTGGTCTTCAGTCCTGCCGGTACATGGGTTTAACCCACTGCGCCACCAGGGGCTCAGTTTGCAGGTGACTAAGGTAAAATGAGAACAAAAATGGAAGGTGGGAGGAGGAGAGAGAAACTGGGGCTTTTAAAAGCAGCTGAAAAGGCGAGACAATAGTGGAATAATCCAAGCCACCTACCAAATCGAAGTTGTGACAATTTACTGGGGGTGGGGTATAAAAATAGCTCTTTCTTTCCATAATGACTGCTGACGAGTAATTACTCCTTACTAGTAATTACTTCTTGCCTTTCGTTGCTATTTGAGAACAAAATAGAATTTTAGATATGTTTTTTAAAATGCAAACACAAGGGGAAGCCTGTCATGTAATAAGTTAATTGAAAACAAATGTTTGTGTATGTGTCCAACAGCAAACACACATTACTCCAGATGTGTGTGAGGGATTATTCTATCAAAATTTACATTGCCCAATGTCTTTTGCTAAATGATAGTTTTCTTTAACCAGGCAATGATTTGGTCTTTAAACTTAATCACATTAAGACAACAGCCAAGTCCAAAGTCTCGCTGCCAAAATTAAAATCCAGCATCTACTAAGTGAGCCCTGGTGTGTGCAATGGATTTCCTAACAAATTACTATTAAGAAGAAACAGTTTATGTTCTGCTGGGATTATGAACAAGGAATTTACAGAAATGCCATGGGGTCCTTAATTGTGTGTTGAAATATAGGAAGAAATGAGCTGTGCAGAGAAACAATTTACACTCAGCCCTCTGCATTTTGTGGGGTTAGACCAGTGGTTCTCAATCTATAGGTCCCCAGATGTTTTGGCCTATAACTCCCAGAAATCCCAGCCAGTTTATGTGTTAGGATTTCTGGGAGTTGAAGTCCAAAACATCTGGGGACCACAGGTTGAGAACCACCGGGTTAGAGGAATAGGTTGTTGTTTATTTGTTCACTGGCTTCTGACTCATTGTGTCCTCACAGACCACGCCAGAGCTCCCTGTTGGCCATGGCCACCCCCAGCTCTTTCAGGGTCAAGTCAGTTCCTTCAAGGATACCATCCATCCATCTTGCCCTTGGTAGGACCCCAGCCAAAATGGGAAGAAAGCAAGTAACACTATTTTTTACCTGAAGGGACCCTTCTCTAGGAATCTCTAGGTTCTCCAGGACCACTCTATGGACAATGTCTGCAGTGGCTAACCACAGAATAAGTCTGGAGGACCTACAAATGCCTAGAGAAGCATCTGCTCTAGAAATCTCTAGGTCAGTGGTTTTCAACCTATGGGTCCACAGGTGTTTTGGCCTACAACTCCCAGAAATCCCAGCTAGTTTACCAGCTGGGACCTGAAGGCCAAAACATCTGAGGACCCACAGATTGAGAAGCACTGCTCTAGGTACTGCAGCACTACTTTATTGCAGAACGTGATCACAAAGTCATGCTGTTGACCAGAATTTTTCAATCATTTCATGTTGGTGATACACTTTTTAGACATGCATCATTTCGCAACACAATAATTCAGTTTTACCAGCAAACTGGAGTTTAAGCCAACCTTTTATAAGAGATACAGACACGACAACGAAATGTATAGGAACTCACACAACACGTCATGAAAAACTTTTTTATATTTTTAGGAATATATGATTTATTGCTCATTTTACATAGACTCAGAGGTAACTCGTGATATTCGCGTGACACACCTCCTCCCTTCAGGCGACACACTAACATGTTGCAACACACAGTTTGGGAAAGCTCCGCTGTAGACCTAGACATTCATAGACAGAACCAGTAAATGAAATCCATGAATAATCTAATCTGAAAAAGTGAAACCTACAAATGTGAAGGGCTGATTATACTTTTTTTCCTTTGGAAAAACAAAACAAATATTTCGGTAAGGAATAGTGTGCAACTGAGAATGCTGTGTTATTGTAGGTTTTTTCGGGCTATATGGCCATGTTCTAAGACAGGGGTCCACAAACTTTTTAAACAGAGGGCCAGGTCACAGTCCCTCAAACTGTTGGAGGGTCGGATTATAATTTGAAAAAAAAAAAAACATGAATGAATTCCTATGCACACTGCACATATCTTATTTGTAGTGCAAAAACACTTTAAACAATACAATAATTAAAATGAAGAACAATTTTAACAAATATAAATTTATTAGTATTTCAAGGGGAAGTGTGGGCCTGCTTTTGGCTGATGAGATAGGGTTGTTGTTGTGTGCTTTCAAGTCGTAACAGGCTTAGGTTGACCCTAAGCGAGGGCTGGGTAAATGACCTTGGAGGGCCACATTCGGTCCCGGCCTTAGTTTGAGGACCCCTGTTCTAGAGACCTCTGAGGATGCTTGCCATAGATGCAGGCGAAACGTCAGGAGAGAGGTCCTCACAACCTCTGAGGATGCTTGCCATAGATGCAGGCGAAACGTCAGGAGAGAGGTCCTCACAACCTCTGAGGATGCTTGCCATAGATGCAGGCGAAACGTCAGGAGAGAGGTCCTCACAACCTCTGAGGATGCTTGCCATAGATGCAGGCGAAACGTCAGGAGAGAGGTCCTCACAACCTCTGAGGATGCTTGCCACAGATGCAGGCGAAACGTCAGGAGAGAGGTCCTCACAACCTCTGAGGATGCTTGCCATAGATGCAGGCGAAACATCAGGAGAGAGGTCCTCACAACCTCTGAGGATGCTTGCCATAGATGCAGGCGAAACATCAGGAGAGAGGTCCTCACAACCTTGAGGATGCTTGCCATAGATGCAGGTGAAACGTCAGGAGAGAGGTCCTCACAACCTCTGGGGATGCTTGCCATAGATGCAGGCGAAAAGTCAGGAGAGAGGTCCTCACAAACTCTGAAGATGCTTGCCATAGATGCAGGTGAAACGTCAGGAGAGAATGCTTCTAGAACATGGCCATATAGCCTGAAAAAACCTACAACCACCCAGTGATTCTGGCCATGAAAGCCTTCGACAATACAACTGAGAATGCCATTATTTTACACTGAGAAGGAATATTCTTTCAGTGCACAGTGGGAGCACATAGCTTGGCTTGTTTGCTTGAGGCTAGCCAAAAAAATGGCTTGTCAGAACAGGCTGAAAGTTTGCCTACCTTCATCCTGCAAACAACAGCCAGACCAGATAACCTGGGAAGTTCATCAATACAGCATGACAGAAACCACAACCGTTCCCTTGTGTGTGTGTGTGATCCATGCCTGGCTATTCAGAGGTAAACTGCTTTGGAATGTGGAGGTTTGCTTCCCTTGATCCCTGCAAAAAGATACCGACAGAGCTCTCCTCCTTGAACTTGTGTAATCCTTCTTTAAACATGGAGAGGGGGATCTTTGCCCATGGCTGCTGCCGCACCTAGTTGGTAACAAATTCCACAAGAGGACTGCGCAATCGGTGTGCAGGGAAACGGCGCGGCTTGGCCCATATCTCCCAGCGGCAAGAGGACCTCCGACACCAGGCTGTGCTGCAGCTCTCGTTCTGCCTTCCCCAGACTGACAGCCTGAAAGGACACATACAGACACGCACACACCTCAGACCAGAAGGAAATGGGCTGGAGCGGGGGGAGCATAGAAGCTGCCAGACTGGTTTTAAGTGGCCCCAACCGGTTTGTATCTCGAGCCCTTTTTCCACTTTATTTCATTTTCTTAGAGCACGGCTTCAGTGCTAGATAGCAAACATGATTATACCTCGCCTACATTTAAACCAACCCATGCAAACACGGAACGGCCTTGGCACGTTCTCTCCCGGCCACTTTTTGAAACAGCCATTGGCGCAAGAGGGTATGATATTCTGAGTTAAAGTGAAGGCTCGGAATTGAACTTGTTAGACCTGACTCAAAAACTCGGTTGTTCTAATGCTTTGCTTCAGAAGCAGATTTCGGTGCCAGGTGTTGCAGTCTTGGCATGTGGGCATAATGACAGCTGCTGAGTGTGAACAGTCTTTCTTCACAAGTACATCTATCTGCATTGCAATGATGCCACATCTCCCACAAGCTTTGGGATTCACTTTCGAACTAAACAAGCATGGCTAAGTGCTCAGCCTACCCCTGCAAAGCTCTCGCTATAGATCTTATTACAATGACGACTTCCCTTCAAACGTACAAAGCTACCTGGTAGAAAAATCACGGATCAACATAGTCTAGGAAGAGCAATTCTGAACGCAAACATTTATTTATTTATTTATTTACTGTATTTGTATACCGCCTTTCTCAACCCGTAGGCTACTCAAGGCAGTTAACAGGGCAAAATCCAACGCTTACAATGTCATAAA
>NW_026847660.1:40970487-41053558 GCF_025583915.1 Anolis sagrei ordinatus
GTTGCAGTCTTGGCATGTGGGCATAATGACAGCTGCTGAGTGTGAACAGTCTTTCTTCACAAGTACATCTATCTGCATTGCAATGATGCCACATCTCCCACAAGCTTTGGGATTCACTTTCGAACTAAACAAGCATGGCTAAGTGCTCAGCCTACCCCTGCAAAGCTCTCCCTATAGATCTTATTACAATGACGACTTCCCTTCCAACGTACAGAACTACCTGGTAGAAAAATCACAGATCAACATAGTCTAGGAAGAGCAATTCTGACAGGCCGCAATTATTATTTATTATTTATTTATTATTTACTCTATTTGTATACCGCCTTTCTCAGCCCGCAGGCGATTCAAGGCAGTTAACAGGGCAAAATTCAATGCTTACAATGTCGTAAATACAATTAAAAACATAACATATAATAAAAACTAAACAAATCAATAAAATAAAATATAAATTCATAGTAGCTCCTTGTTAGTTGTTCCATTTTCCTGTGTCAGTTATTCTGCATTTGCAAACGCTTGTTCAAAAAGCCACGTCTTGACTTTTTTCTGGAATGTTAAAAGGGAGGTGGCCAATCTAATATCTATAGGCAGGGCGTTCCACAGCCGAGGGGCCACCACCGAGAAGGCTCCGTCTCTGCCAAACGTACTTGTGACTAAGGTGGTAACGAGAGCAGGGCCTCCCCAGAAGATCTTAAAGTCCTAGATGGTTCATATGGGGCCAGGTATGTAGCTGGGAGGGGGGGGGGGCTAGAGGGGCTTCAGCCCCCGAAATTCTCATGGTGGTCCTCGAGAACGCCTTACTGGTACATTATTTAAACTGTTATGTTTATTCATATCACGATCTCATCACCATGAGCAATATATCCCATATGCATGGGGGTATTGGGGTAACAATACACCCCCCCCCCCTCCCCCAGATGATCTTAAATCCTTTCAGGTTCATATGGGGAGATGCATTCGGACATGTAAGTTGGGCCAGAACCGTTTAAGACTTTATAGGCTAAAGCCAGCATTTTGAATTGTGCCCGGTAGCAAACTGGCAGCCAGTGGAGCTGCCGCAGCAGAGGAGTTGTATGCTCCTGAGTGCCGCTCCCGTTAGTAACCTGGCTGCCGAACGTTGGACCATTTGAAGCTTCCAGACAGTCTTCAAAGGCAACCCCACGTAGAGCACTTTGCAGTAGTCTATATGGGATGTAACTAGAGCATGGACTACCGTGGTCAAGTCAGACTTCCCAAGGTGTGAGCATGTGGTCATAATGACTCACATTTATACCCTGCACCCTCTCCCTGAAGGGACTCAGGGTGGCTTACAACAATAGATACAAAAATAATATAAACAATAGACAACAAACAACAAAAACAATTATCACTTCATACAATTAAAATAACATAATAGTAATAGTCAATAATGAAAGGACCAAGGCAGTGACATCTCTGGCCCATCCCCTGTTCAGTTATCAGCCAGCATACCAACACCTTAAATCAAGAAATAGTTTTCTAAGATATACAGATATACTCACAGGAATACCTCAGTAAGCGAGAGTCCAAAAGTGGCAGGCTAAAACTCGGAACCACAAGCCATGGCTGATATCAAATGAGAGACTCCCTCCTGGGCACACAGAAGACTGGGGAACTTGGAAGGCACTGAACAGACTGCTCTCTGGCACCACGAAATGCAGAGCCAACCTTAAGAAATGGGGCCACAAAGTGGATTCCACGACATGCGAGTGTGAAGACCAAACTACAGACCACCTGCTGCAATGCAATCTGAGCGCTGCCACATGCACACTGGAGGACCTTCTTATAGCAACACCAGAGGCATCCCAAGTGGCCAGTTTCTGGTCAAAGGACATTTAGTATAATGCCAAGTTTTTAAACTTCATGTTTTTTAAAAAATACATTACAACTGTATCCTCAGTTTGCTTCTGATATATGAACACAATAGTATAAACATTAATAAATAACAGTTCAAAAGCTATTTACCCTCTAAAAACAATATAATTATAAACATAAACATCCTTTAAACCAATCAGTTCCTGTTATCAAGACATCCAGCATTATGATTGTCATTCAAGTCCTGCTCGATAATTAGGTAATACGAAAGCCATTATCAAAAGCTTGCTTAAATAGCCAGGTTTTCAATTCCTTCCTGAAGGTTAGAAGAGTTGGTGCTTGCCTTATTTCCTTGGGGAGAGCATTCCAGAGTTGGGGGGCCACTACCGAGAAGGCCGTCTCTCCTCATCCCCACCAACCATGCTTGTTAGGGAGGTGGGATCGAGAGGAGGGCTTCCCCAGCTGATCTTAAGGCCTGAGAAGGTTGATAAGATGCGGTCATGCAAATAAGCAAGACCCAAGCCATATAGGGCTTTATAGGTAATAACCTGCACTTTAAATTGGTCCCGGAAGAAATCAGTAGCCAATGGAGCTGCTTTAAAAGCGGACCATATTCCCTACAACCTGAAATGGCTTTACAGGAATCCAGGTAAAAATCTTTCTTAACTCTACCTGGAGATCTTCAAGAGTCTCACATCCCAGTGTTAACCAAATCCAACCCTGTTTTGTTTCCAGAATTGAAACAGATTGGAACATTCAGGAAGGATATGGTAATGAGTGAGACATAAAATCTAATGAAGGTTAAGATGGATAAAAAAAATTCCCCACCTGGCAGGGACCCAGTACTAGTTTTAAGGTGCTGGGCTCATCATTGGCAAGCAAGTTGATTTTAATATTGCTTGCTTGCAGGTATGTGCATGGGGAAGGCATGCTCTCTCCACCCTTTAACACTGAAACATTCTTAAATATAAAACTCTTACAAGGAGCCCCCAGTGGTGCAGCAGGTTAAACCGCTGAGCTGCTGAACTTGCTGATTGAAAGGTCGCAGGTTGTAATCCGGGGAGCGGTGTGAGCTCCCGCTGTTAGCCCCAGTTTCTGCCAACCTAGCAGTTTGAAAACATGCAAATGTGAATAGATCAATAGGTCTCCACGTAGGGCCCTCAATAGGGCCCTCCACGTATTCAGTGTAGCTCCTGTGCAGTAAGTGTATGCATGACAGACTGTATGCAATTTTTATCATTCCTGGAAGGGCTCAACAATTGCTGCCTTAACACTGCTCCAGCGGGAAGGTAATGGCGCTCCATGCAGTCATGCCAGCCACATGACCTTGGAGGTGTCTACGGACAACGCCGGCTCTTTGGCTTAGAAATGGAGATGAACACCAACCTCCAGAGTCGAACACGACTGGACTTAATGTCAGGGGAAAACCTTTACCTTACCTTACAAGCACAATGCGTACTTAAGAGGGCCCTCCATGTATTGAGTGTAGCTCCTGTGTAGTAAGCATATGCAGGACAGACTGTATGCAATTTTTACCATTCCTGGAAGGGCTCAACAATTGCTGCCTTAACATTTCTTAACATTTGGTACACTTAGTCTATTTCTCATGTGGAAATTTCCGAGGGGCCTCCATTACACAGGAGTCTTGGTGGCCCAGTTTTGCCAGCTCATTTCAGACTGGGCTCAACTCTCCCTTCTATAGTGGAAGAAGGGTTTGAAGTCTCCATATCCCTCCTTTCCATGATTTATGCTCCCACGCATACTAGATGGGGGAATGTGAGAAGCTCTCATCCAAAAATGTAGTATTACAGATGTAAATAGATGCTCAAAGTAAGAGGAGGCCCTCTTTAGAGTAGGGCCATCAGCCCATCCAGTACATGGGGGGTACCTTTAGTTGTTTTCCTCCCCCCACTCCACCCCATAAGTGTCCCCCTTGGAGAGCTCTTCCGCAGAAGGTGTCAGGGCACGTAGGAATCCTGCCTCAGTTTCCCCAGCCTGCTTTTGTTATGCTCTTGCCAATGCCTGGATTTTTGTTTCTTTTGCTCCGTGCAGAGTTTAAAATGAGGCGATTAAGCTGTTATATGAGACTTGGACCCCTCCTCTTTCCTCCCACCACCATCTCGTGCAGCTCGCTCTGTCGCAGCACAGATTTCTCTCTTTCTCCCTCTCTCCATCTCTCCCTCCCCTCCTGCTGCCACGGCCACACACAACCCTGTGCGCCGCATGCAAAACATGCTGTAAGGAAACCTGCAGCTCCCTGGCCTGTCGCCAAGACTGTAACATCATCAAAGGAAACGTGGAAAACAGCGAAGTCCTGCTGGCCTGCCCAGAAGGGAAAAGAATTGGGGTAGGGGTGGGGGGTGAGGGGAGAGGAGAGACGGGGAGGCCCAGCTGTGTCCTCAAGTGACCTCCCTATGAGGATTAGACCCTCCTGGAAAGGTCTGCAAACAACATGACTGGGAACAGAGGTTACACAGGGACACGGGGCGGAAGAGCTCTCCGAGGGGGACACTTATGGGGTGGAGTGGGGGGGGGGAGGAGGAAAACAACTAAAGGTACCCCCATGTACAGGATGGGCTGCTGGCCCTACTCTAAAAGGTTAATAGCTAGAGGGAAGGTGCGTGGAGTGTTGGCAATAGTTCTTGGAAGCATTGGGAAAACATGGGGTGCAAGCACAGGGTTATCTAATAAGAACAACCTAGCACAGTAGTGAGCCTTCGTACTATATAATTATAGTGCTATGATTCCTGTATAATTAATTATAATTAAGGAGCCTCTGGTGGCGCAGTGGGTTAAAGTGCTGAGCTGCTGAACTTGCTGACCGAAAGGTCGCACGTTCGAATCTGGGGAGTGGCGTGAGCTCCCGCTGTTAGCCCCAGCTTCTGCCAAACTTGCAGTTCGAAAACATGCAAATGTGAGTAGATCAATAGGTACTGTTCCAGCAGGAAGGTAACAGCGCTCCATACAGTTATGCTGGCCACATAACCTTAGAGGTGTCTACGGACAATGCTGGCTCGTCGGCTTAGAAATGGAGATGAGCACAAACCCCCAGAGTTTGACACAACTGGACTTAATGTCAGGGGGAAACCTTTACCTTTATGATTCCACTATAACCATGATGGTATCGTCATTCAGAAATGCAAGGTTTGTGGTGTGGGAAGCACTAAATCTCTGGTTGAGAATCCTCAATCAGTGCCTCCCTAAAGTGCGATCCCATAAGATGCAGCAATGGTATAAAGTGGAATCATGGTGCTATAACATCATAGGGTGTTAGAACTGCACATTGTGAAGGAGCCTCAAGTTTTGATTTCACTCAACCATGAAACTCATGGACTGGCCAACTCTCTGCCTGTCATAGTCTCTCAGCATAATCTACTTTACAGGGCTATTGGGAGGATAAAAATCAAGGACAGATGAAGAAGACCCATATACACAGATTACAGTAGAGTTCTTTTGGGCAAATTAAAATAATTATAGTATTCAGCCATAAAACTTCCCAAAGTACAGTAGTTTATTTCCATATTGACAACCAGCAGTAAAATGCAGTCTAGTAAGATCCCTGCAATGGCAGGGAATACTTTCCCATCCAGGCCAGGCTTACCTGAAACCGCAGATGCGAATGAACACTATTAAATTTTCTGACTTCCGGCCCCAACATACCATAGTCACTATGGAGGACTTAAAAATTTGTTAGGGTGACTTTGTGGTAACTTCCAGCAAACCATACCGTAGGATCGCCTAGAATACCTATCCAGAAATACAATTTTTTTTCTTGGGTCTAAATTAGTGAACCTGCCTTTTCTTTCATGTCAGGAGCGACTTGAGAAACTACAAGTCGCTTCTGGTGTGAGAGAATTGGCCATCTGTTGCCCAGGATATGCCCAAATGTTTTGATGTTTTACCATTCGTGTGGGAAGCTTCTCTCATGTCCCCACATGGGGAGCTGGAGCTGACAGAGGGAGCTCATCCATGCTCTCCACGGATTCGAACCTGTGACCTGTTGGTCTTGAGTCCTGCCAGCACAAGGGTTTAACTCATTGCGTCACCAGGGACTCCTAGTAAATCTGCTGATATTGGTTTTGCAATTACAAGTTTCTGACTGTACTGTTTCAGCTGATAAAAGTAAAAATTATTCATCACAAATTAGTCTCCCTTTTTCTTTCAGTTCCACAGCCTATGGGGTGTTGCTTTATATTTGTATCTTTCCCACCTTTTCCCCACTTTGGGACTCAAGGCAGCTTGCAACAGTCAAAACAAACACAGTTAAAATTTAACAGCACACAAAAATTATAATGCGATTTAATTTGAAACCAGTTAAGTAAAAGAACAATTCCAAGAATCTAAAAATCAACAATGTATCACTGGATGATGTAGCATATGTCAAGCACTGTCGCTTTTTGCAATTTTGCTGCTGTGGTCCTATCAATGGCATTTTAATTCAAATGTTTTGTCGTTTGATTTGCAGTTATTCTCAAATCACCTATTACTAACGAAGCCATTGTTGTTTTCTTTTCTCAAAGCGAAGGGATGGTGACTGTGACAATGACCATGATAACACTATTTTATTTTCAAACTAAACCTCGTGGTGCAAGGGATCTGTCCTTCTATATCAGGGGTCCTCAAACTAAGGCCCGGGGGCAGGATACAGACCTCCAAGGTAATTTACTCGGCCCTCGCTCAGGGTCAACCTCAGTCTGAAATGACTTGAAAACACACAACAACGACAACAACAATTCTATCTCATCAGCCAAAAGCAGGCCAACACTTCCCATTGAAATACTAATAAGTTTATATTTGTAAAAATTGTTCTTCATTTTAATTATTGCATTGTTTTAAAGTGTTTTTTTGCACTACAAATAAGATATGTGCAGTGTGCATAGGAATTCATTCATTATTTTTTCAAATTATAATCCGGCCCTCCAATAGTTTGAGAGACTATGACCTGGCCCTCTGTTTAAAAAGTTTGAAGACCTCTGTTCTATATAAATATGAATTTTCAGAATCACCTGTAGCATGAATAAAGGAAAGTGATCAATGGTGATAAAGCCGGTCTTTAAAATGTCATGACAAATGGAGCTTTTAATGAGGGGTGTTGTTTCTGTTTTATGACATCTTTTAAAACTGCCTTTAACCTTCATTTTATTAGGTTTCTTTAAAAAAAAAACAGAGGTTCTTTAAAGTTTTGTTTCAACTTTTGTATAGATAGCTCTTTAATTGTACAGGAAGGTCCACGTAATCGCAAAACCTATATTTGCCATTTCACTTAAAAGGAAATAGTCTCTCTAGGAATTTTCTATGTCCTCCAAGAGATCCTATGATATGTTTCCCCAGAAAGTTACTACAGAGTCGCACTAGAGGACATAGCACAGTCTTAGAGAGGATATCTCTCCTGGTCCTCCAATGCAACTCCAAGATATTTTGGGTTCGGAAGTCAGATTTTATTTTTCTTCGTATCAGGAGTGACTTGAGAAACTGCAAGTTGCTTCTGGTGTGAGAGAATTGGCTGTCTGCAAGGATGTTGTCCAGGAGACGCCCAGATTATTTTGATTGTTTACTATCTTTGCAGGAGGCTTCTCTCATGTTCCCGCATGGGGAGCTGGAGCTGACAGAGGGAGCTCATCTGCGCTCTCCCTGGATTCAAACCTCCAACCTGTCGGTTTTCAGTCCTGCCGGCAGAAGGGTTTAACCCACTGCTCCACCAGGGGTTCCAGAAGTCAGGTAATTTAAAGGCATTTGGTGAATTCCACAGTTTCAGGTAACTAAGGTCTGGCCGGAACAATATTTCCTAGGGCAAAAGTTCGAACTTACTGTGTTTTTAAACAATTATATGCCACCTTGGATCTGATGTTGGGAGAAAGGCAAGATATACCATCAAATAAGGAAATAAATGGGATGGTATTATAAATGTAAGTGCTGGTTTCATTCTCCAAAACCAGGGGTCACCAAGGACAGAGTACAGGTTTACCAATAATCATTACTTAGCATTGCTCCAGTACTTTCAAGGGTTCAAAGCCCTTCCCTTGCATTTATCTTGTTTTCATCCTCGTAAAACCCCTGCAAGACAGGCCAGACAGGGGTATGACGCTGAGATAAGAGAAGCTTGCCCAAGGCCAAGAGGTGAAATTCAAACTTCCTGGTGTCCAACTCAGTCTATCCGGCACAAGGCCATACCAGGTTAGCTCACTGCCGGACACCAGGGATTGAAAACCATTGGCTCTTGCAAATGCAGCTGTACTACAAATGCCGACACAACCGACAACTGGACAAGTTGGGCTGCAGCTGATGGGATCTGGAGTTCAACTATGAACTATACTCCTTCCCAACGATTTTTTGAAATATATATGCATTTCACCTCTGGCATACCATACACAAGGATAGGCGTAGTAAACAAAAACCTGTAAATCACCTACTTCAAAAGGTGCCACAAGTCAACTTTTTCCTTTCCTTTCCTTTCCTTTTTATAGTGAATGAAATTAATTGTTACAGTCACAGACCAAGAGTATAAAATTTTACAACTTTAAAAGGCAGAGCTTTTTAAAAAGAAGTGTCAGCATTAAAACCAAAAAATCCCAACATTAAAAAGCAGAAAGTCCACGAGCAAGTTAAAACCTTATCCTCTAAAAATCACCCACAATCTGTTTTCTTATTTTTATAGCTGCTGCACACAACTTAGCCACTCTATAAGTGATAGATAGGTCCCTATCCTCTGTAACAGGTATAGGCAAATCCAGGCCCAAGAGTTGGATGTGGCTCCTTGGGCTCTTTTCTCAGGCCCTCCTTTCTCTCGCCAACCTATCCTTCCTTCTCTTTCCTTCCTCCTTCCCTTCCCTTCCCTTCCATCCCTCTTGCCCTCTTTCTCCATTCTTCCCTTTTGTCTTTTCTTCTTTCTCTGTGTCCTCCCTCTTTCTCCCTCCCTCCATTCCCTTCCATCCTTCCTTCTCTCTTTTCTGACCACTTCCCCTTTCTCCTTCCACTTTTTTGTTCTTCCTTCCTTTCCTCTTTCCTCCCTCTCCCTCTTTCTCCTTCCTTCCTCCCTTCCTTTTTGTCTTTCCTTCCTTCTCTCTATCCTCCCTCCCTCTTTCTCCCTTTAATCCTTTCCACCTTTTGTACTCCCTTCTCTCTTTCCTTCCTTTTTCCCTTCCACCCTTTTATCCTTCTATCCTTCCCTTGTCTTTCTTTCCTTCTCTCTCTCCTTCCTCCTTATCTTCTTCTCTTCCTTCCCTCTTTCTTCTTCCATCCTTCCCTTCCACTCTTTCATTCTCCCTTCCTTCCTCTCCCCCTTTCTCCTTCCTTCCTTCCCTTTTGTCTTTCTTCTTTCTCTCTTTCCTTTATCCTTCCCTCCTTCTTCATCTTCTCTTCCTCCTCTTTTTCCTTCCTCCTTCTCTTCCTTCCCTTTTGTCTTTCCTTCCCTTCCTCCCTTTCCTCCTTTTCTTTTTCCTACCTCCTTCTCTTCCTTCCTTCCTTCCTTCCTTCCTTCCTTCCAGCCTTCCCTCCATCCATCCATCCATCCATCCATCCATCCTCCTCTTGCTCCCTTTCTTCCTTCTCTTTTTCCTTCCTTCCTTCCTTCCTTCCTTCCTTCCATCCCATCCATCCATCCATCCATCCTCCTTCCTTCCCTCCCCACCTTTTCCTTCCCTCCTTCCCTCTTTCCTCCTCTTTCTCCTTCTTCCTTTTGTCTTTCCTTCCTTCCCTCCCCCTTCCCTCTTTCTCCTTCCATCCTTCCCTTCCCTTTCTCTTCTTTCTCCTCCTCCCTCCCTCCCTCCCTCCTCCTTCTCCCCTTACTCCTTCTATCCTTCCCTTCCTCCCTCTCATCCTTCCATCCATCCATCACTGGGCAGACAGTCCTCCTAGCATGCGACCTCCAAGTTAGAAAGTTTGCCCATGCCAGCTCTATAAGATGCTTTAAATCATATTATTTATTTCTCCCTGGGATCTTCTGTACAATAGGAGTGATAAAAACAGATCAAAAATCCTTATTGAAACGACACTATAAAAGGACATGCATGACAGTTTCCACCTTCTCCATGCCACATGAGGATACACACTCATGGTAGGACATACCTGGAAACCTACCCTGCAGTAATACTGATGGTAACACATTGAAACTGACTCTGACTAATGCATCCATCTCTTTGAGAACTGACGGAGTCCTATTAGATTCTGGTTGGTAAGAGTACAAATGCCAAACACCCAAATGCACAAGAAAAATTCAGTCCACTCAAATATAAATCAATATGCCCCCAGGTGAGATTGAATCTAAATTACAAATAATAATGATTAAAGTTGCAAGTTTGGAAATAACAAGAACCCCTTAGAAAACTTGTTTATCTAGATAGGCAGGGAGACAAACGCCAAAGCTTGGTTATATACGTACAGCTGGTGGTGTCTTGTGAATGCCTGTGAGGCTGAACTGGAGGCAGGGATCCTCCCAGTGATAAAGCTGGTGCTAATCTTCTTTACTTTTCCCACAGGACAGGGTGGAATATTTGTGGCTCTCAAGATGTGGCTGCCTGCAACCGATTACTATTCCAGATCACTGTCAAAGACCACAGCTATGCATATAATTTATAATAGCCTGGGTACCATCATACTAGGCAATTATAGCTTTATGATTCTACTTTAACCGCTACGGCAGCATCCCACCGAATCTTGGGATTTGCATTTTAAGGAAGGTTATTTGCTTAATTTAATTCTTGACCAGAGAGCTTTGGTGCTTCACCAGATTACAAATCTGAGGATTCCATAGGATACAGCCAAGGCTGTTAAAAGTGGAATCATAGTGCTATTACTGTGTAATGCGAAAGAGATGCAAGATACTTCGTAACGCATATTTCTACTTTGTAAGGATATATGTAAAATACTGCTTTTTAAAAAAACAGGTACTTAGTTGGTGTTTTCTGTTGTGAGGAACGGAAATGTGCTTAAGAACTATCTGCCAGTGATGCTAGATTAGCTCTCTACTCTGTATTTCTTGTGTGCCTTCCACTAGACAATTAGGTCACCTTTATATACTTTATGTAAATTTTATCTATGTAAATAAAAATGTAATGTTTGTTTGTGGGATTAACATAATTCAAAAACCACTGGACGAATTGACACCAAATTTGGACACAATGCACCTATCAGGCCAAGGAGTAACCATCACTCATAAAAACACTGAAAAACACAGCAGAAGAGACTTAGAAAGCCAAAAAACAAAAAAATACATTGCAACACATGCAGAAAACCACATATATACACAAACACACACATATATATACATATACACATATGCACAAATATACACACACATATATACACACACAAAACACACATACACAGACTGGGCCACAACAACATGTGGCAGGGGACGGCTATATATCACACACACACACGTGTGTATGTGCGCACATGTGTGTATATGTGTGTGTATGATGTAGGGCCGTGGTGGTGCAGCGGTTTAAACCACTGAGCTGCAGAACTTACTGACCAAAAGGTAGACAGTTCAAACCCACTTGGCAGGATGAGCTCCCGTCTTTAAACCCAGCTTCTGCCAACCTAACAATTTGAAAACATGCAAATGTGAGTAGATCAATATATGTGTGTGTGTACGTGCGCATGTGTGTGTGTGTGTGTATATATATATATATATGTTATGGGGCCGTGGTGGTGCAGTGGGTTAAACCACTGAACTGCAGAACTTGCTGACCGAAAGGTCGACAGTTCAAACCCACGTAGCAGGATGAGCTCCCATCGTTAGCCCCAGCTTCTGCCAACCTAACAATTTGAAAACATGCGAATGGGAGTAGATCAATAGGTACCGCTTCTGCAGGAAGGTAAAGGTTATGCCATGCAGTTATGCCAGCCACATGACCTTGGAGGTGTCTACGGACAACGCCAGCTCTTCAGCTTAGAAACGGAGATGAGCACCACCCCCCAGAGTCGGAATCAACTAGGCTTCATGTCAATGGGAAACCTTGACCTTTACTATAAATATACGTTGCTTGTTACGAGTTTTGATAGGACAAAATATTGCAAAACTGTATCCCAAAGTTTTCTTTCAAATAGGATACGCATGTTTTACTACCGTATTATTAGAAGGCGTAAGATTACTACTGTTAATTGGTGGATTTATATACCAATAGTTATGGTATAATATGAACACTTTGGAAATTTAAAAATAAATAAAAATCCAATTTTCCCCAGGCACAACCAGGTGTGACAGCAGCATAAAATGAAACATCTGGAGACACCAAGCTGGGAAAACATTACTTTTGGGATACTGTTGCTCTCATTTGTGATGCCAATGGAGGCGGTCTTAATTTTATTTATTTCAATTTGGTTTTGATCCAAGTTCTCCCCACTCCTCAGGGCTGGGCTGGGCAAAGACCTTTTTCAAAACAAACATATTATTGTTGCTTGTAGAAGCAGATTAAAAGCTAACTGCTAAACTGCCCCCAATTTGCACACAATGACTGTTTTCAGGCTGATCGCATTGACTGCAAAAACTATGCGCATGGAGGGGGAAGTCTTAGTGGAATTTGGAACATTTGGGGACAAAGATTAATAAAAGGCAAAAAGGAGGAAGGGATATTTGTCGCCAGGAGAAGGAAGTCAAGGTTGCTGCTCTCCCGCTCAACCCCAGTCACTTTCCAAACCTCATTGTGGTTACAAGAACACGCCATAAGCACAGCTCGTGTGGTTTCCAAATTTCTTGCTACACTTGTGGCCGACTTAAAATATAGGAAGCTAAGACAGTGACGATGGGCTAAGCTAGGAATGTACCACTCGGGGCCCGCCAGGAGCAGCTGAAATATCAGCAGAAGAGTTTTTTGGCCCACCTCCAGTGGGTGATTTATCCACACGCCAAGTTGGGCAAGGGAGGAGGGCGTGCTATTCAATAGGCTGAGTAGACATCTCCAAAAAGCTTCCTCCTATCTTCCCCCAGGGAGTCTAAGAGGCTCTGATGGCAAAAATTGCCAAATATGGATTAATATCTCCCAGGATTTTGCAGTTTTGAGCCAAGGAACGTTGTACATATTATTCATTTCGTTATATAGCTGATTTAAAACAACTGTGCAGTTTTGTAGCCCTCGTTGTCGATAGAAGTTCGAAGCAATGTGTAACCACCATCTCTTGAAGGCTCAAGTCCAAACGAAATGTGATAGAGACAGATTCGGTGTTTAAGTTCCAACAGATCAGAGAAACACATAAGAAATGACATTGGGATGGGATCTGATCTATCAACTGATATTCCTTCATCCAAACTCACTTCTGGAATTACTTCTCCAAGTGAGAGAATGGTTTACAGGGAAAGGATCTGCAAAAGAAGTAAGTTGGGAAAAGGAGGAGAATATAAAAAGGGGTTGGCGGGTTAGACCAGTGGTTCGCAACCTTCCACAACTCCTTAATACAGTTCCTCATGTTGTTTGTGGTGACCCCCAACCATAACATTATTTCCATTTCTACTTCATAACTGCAATTTTGCTACTGTTATGTATAGTAATGTAAATATCTGATATGTAGGATGTATTTTCATTTACTGGACCAAATTTGGCACAAATTACCAATATGCCCAAATTTGAATACTGTTGGGGTTGGGGGGGGGTTGATTTTGTCATTTGGGAATTGTAGTTGGGACCTATAATTCACCTACAATCAAAGAACATTCTGAACTCCACCAACGATGAAATTGAACCAAACATGGCACTCAGAACTCCCATGACCAACAAAATATACTGGAAGGGTTTGGTGGGCATTGACCTTGAGTTTTAGAGTTGTAGTTCACCTACATCCAGACAGAACTGTGGACTCAAAAAATGATGGATCTGGAACAAACATGGCATGAATACTCAATATGCCAAAATGTGAACACTGGTGGAGTTTGGGGAAAATAGACTTTAGTAATAATAATATAATAATAACTTTATTTCTATACCCCGTCACCATCTCCCCCAAGGGGACTCGGGGTGGCTTACATGGGGAGAAGTCCAACATCATAGGTTAAAAACAACAGAATTAAAAGGAATCAAATAAAACACAACACAATCACAACGACAAACAACGTTAAAATGATATCAGGGCTGAAAAACAGAATCGGGCTGGGTCTAGGCTCAAGTAGTGAAATGAATTCTCAAGTGGAGTTGAGGAAAAGTGAAAAATTCAGGTGTGCCAATCCAGAAAGAATACCTTGGCGATAAAGTGTTGAGATTGGTGGGGTGGGCCAAACTAAAGTGCAGGAGCGTAGGCAGCGTCAAGTCATTCTCTGCTCAACTGCTTGACATTTGGGAACTTTGACATTTGGAGTTGCAGTTGCTGGGATTTATAGTTTACCTACAATCAAAGAGCATTCTGAACCTCACCAGCAATAGAATTCCAAACTTCCCACACAGAACCTCCATGACAAACAGAACATACTGTGCTTTCTGATGGTCTTTGGTGACCCCTCCCCAGGGGTCCCAACCCCCAGATTGAGAGACGTTGGGTTAGACTGAAGGCCTATATTTCCCAGCATTCCCTTTACACAATAGTCAAATGGTTGCTAAGATGATATGAGCAAAACTGTAGCCTCTGCCTTATGTTCCCCAGCAACTGATATCCAGAGGAATACTGCCTGATACTGGAAGTGATATATAGCCATCTTGACTAGTAGCCAGTGATTGTTGTAACCTCCATTCATTTATCCAATGCTCTTTTAAAGCTATCCGAGTTGGCAGCCATCACTGCCTCTTGATGCATCAAGATCTCACAGTTTAACTATGGCATATGTTATTGGAAGCAGTACTGTACTTCCATTTACTTGTCCTAAGTCTCTCATGGTTCAGCTTTTTAAATATGGTTTATATGGTTTATGGAGGTCTATCCTTCAAGTCCACAGATCTACTGCTCTTGCCTTCATTAGCCTGACTTTCAGACATCCAAAACAAAAGAACGGTGAAAGTGGGGTGTCTGGTGGTCACTTATGTATTTAAATTTACTCTACATTGTCCCATTTAGCACAAGAGTAGAGGTTGCAATTCTGGCTTAACACCGAGGATTATAACACATGGACACAAGACACTGCAAACCATAATCTTGACACAATGCAAGGCATATTAGAAACATGCATATTTTCAAATGAATTTTATTTTCTTTCTGATGGCATGACAAAAACAGGCAGATTGGTAGATACTACTGTATATTTGACCCTCTACTACCCATCTAAACAGAAGGATGAATCCCGATTGGAGCCCCCATTTGGCACAATGGGTTGAACCCTTGTGCCAGCAGAACTGACAGGTCGCAGGTTCGAATCTGAAGACAGTGCAGATGAGCTCCCTCTGTCAGCTCCAGCTCCCCACATGGGGACATGAGAGAAGCCTCCCACAAGGATGGTAAAACATCAAAACATCTGGGCGTCCCCTGGGCAACGTCCTTGCAGACGGCCAATTCTCTCACACCAGAAGCGACTTGCAGTTTCTCAAGTTGCTCCTGACACAGAAAAAAAAATCCTAGTTACTAAAGCCTTAAGAACAGTTGCTATTATAAGCTTCCTGTTTTCTTTTACATACATATCCTATTGAACATCAAACTATTTGAAGAAGTACCATACTGGGCCATGTGAAAGCCACATGGGTTTGCTCCAGCACACTTACAGATGTGGTTTCCCCCACTTTCAAAAGTTTACTAGGAGAATACAGTGTTGTAGCAAAATATGCCTGCCGTGAGAAATGAGCACCTTCCCAGAAAATCAGGGCCATCTCGCCAAACCTACTCATCTAAAAGGCAGTGTCGTGCTTAATTAATTCAACGTCTTGCCTCCCCATTCCATATGTCAAGTGTTCAAAGTGCTTCGTTCACAGTATTTCCTCTGTGAACCCAGGGGCAGCCAAATCTTTTTGGCTGGGATGCTGCAAGTCAAGTCTAAGCTTGTAATAATACTGCCATTGTAGTACACATTACATATGCAGCTTTCCCGTGCCTTGGTGTGGTTTCTGCTCTATACAGTCCACCAATCTGAAGAAGCAGGAAGAAAAGTAACCTGTAACCAGGCTCACGGGTTCTCTGAATACTTTTAATATAACACAATCTGTATGTGGTGCTACTAATAGCCATACTGTTTAGAAGAACTCCTGGATACTGGGCTGTATTTGCCCATTATTTCTGACACCCACTACAGCAGCAATTGGCAACTGTGATGAGTCCAATTATTGCCCCCGAGACCCCTTTGAAAACCACATAAACTTTCAAACTGCATGAAAAGGGTTGGGTGGATGTGAAAGTAGCAAAACTTCTGATTTTGAAAAGCAGGCATTTTGAAATGTTAAATAGTTCAATATACCCATGATATCTGTTTAAAAACCCCACTCCTGGAGGCTTCCTTCAACCTTTTGTTGTTCTGTGCCATCAAGTCATTTCTAAAGTACCTCAAATTTGTTGGCTGTCTCCCATCCAAACATTAATCAGGTCTAATTCTGCTTAGCTTTCAGGATCAGATGGGATCTGATGTCTTTTACGGTAACTGGACTCTAAGATGCTAAGAACGTTTGCCATATATACAGAATGGGGGACGCATGGCTTGAGAGCAGTACATGTGAAAAAGATCTTGGAGTCGTCGTGGACAACAAGTTAAACATGAGCCAACAATGTGATGTGGCGGCAAAAAAAGCCAATGGGATTTTGGCCTGCATCAATAGGAGTATAGTGTCTAGATCCAGGGAAGTCATGCTACCCTTCTATTCTGCTTTGGTTAGACCACACCTGGAATATTGTGTCCAATTCTGGGCACCACAATTGAAGGGAGATGTTGACAACCTGGAATGTGTGCAGAGGAGGACGACTAAAATAATCAAGGGTCTGGAGAACAAGCCCTATGAGGAGTGGATTGAAGAGCTGAGCATGTTGAGCTTGCAGAAGAGAAGACTGAGAGGAGACATGATGGCCATGCATAAGTATGTGAGAGGAAGTCATTGGGAGGAAGGAGCAAGCTTGTTTTCTGTTTTCTGCTGCTCTGGAGACAATGGCTTCCAACTACAGAAAAAGGAGATTCCACCTGAACATGAGGAAGAACTTCCTGACTGTGAGAGCTGTTCAGCAGTGGAACTCTCTGCCGCCAGAGTGTGGTGGAGGCTCCTTCTTTGGAGGCTTTTAAACAGAGGCTGGATGGCCATCTGTCGGGGGTGCTTTGAATGCTATTTTCCTGCTTCTTGGGAATGGGGTTGGACTGGATGTGGCCTCTTCCAACTCTATGGTTCTATGATTCTAGATATGTTGTGCTCTGCCCTGAGTCCCCTGCAGGGTGAGAAGGGCAGAATAGAAATGTTTTAAATAAATAAGTCCCCCAGAGCATTGGTTTTCAACCTGTGGGTCCTCACATGTTTTTGCCTTCAACTTCGAGAATTTCTACCAGCTGGTAAACTGGCTGGGACTTCTGGGAGTTGTAGGCCAAAACACCTGGGGACCCACAGGTTGAGAACCACTGTCCTAGAGTTTAAAAGACTTTAAAGACGTCAGACCATATTTAATCTTAGAAACTCAGTAGTGTTCAATCTGATTAGTAATTGGGTGGGAGACAGCTAAGAAATGCCAGATGCTGTAGACCAGTGATTCTCAACGTGGGGTCCCCAGATGTTTTTGGCTTACAACTCCCAGAAATCCCAGCCAGTTTACCAGCTGTTAGGATTTCTGGGAGTTGAACGCCAAAAACATCTGGGGACCTCAGGTTGAGAACCACTGCTGTAGACTATATTTCAAAGAAAAGAACTGGTAAAACCATCTCCGAAGAAAACTTGCTTGCTGAGCTAATGCAAGAACTAACTGCCTCAATGTATTGTTGAAGGCTTTCACGGCCGGAATCACTGGGTTGTTGTAGGTTTTTCGGCCTGTATGGCCATGTTCTAGAAGCATTCTCTCCTGGTGTTTCGCCTGCATATGTGGCTGAGGATGCTTGCCACAGATGCAGGCAAAACATCAGGAGAGAATGTTTCTAGAACATGGCCATATAGACCGAAAAACCTACAACAACCCACTAACTGCCTCATCGTTTACCATCTCTATGTGCATATTCTTTGCTCCATCAACAGATAAAGATGTTCTTGGACCCACTAGATTAACATTACAAAGCAAGCTCAGGCTTTTAACTGCATCCATGTGCTCCACCCGATCATAGCACCTTTGAAAAGTAATCCCATAAAAGGGCTCATTTGCTCCCCTAAATAATGAATACTTGGAAAAGTGATGACAGAAAGCCATCCTTCTGGAGCTGGTGCCAGGTTGGCCAGAAGAGGTACCTGGGCCCACCTGAGGCTCGCAGGACTCCAGTTTCACTCTTGTGGAGAAAGATGGCATAGTGTCCACCTAAATTTCTCAACAGAGCCAAAAGTTTGGCTGTGCAGTAGCCTGGGTTTGTTGTGATAACTTCCTTCCTCAGTAATAAACCATATGCAATCTTCCTCGACCTCCCAACAACAACCTCCCTTGGGAGCCCACAAGAAAAGGTTGTTGTAGTTGCCACATGTCTCTCCAAATGAAAGGAGGAACTCAGGTCCACCTAAACTTTCAAATTCTGCTAGCACTACAGATTGGTTCACCCAGGGCTTCACATTCCATTCAGACCAGCTCAAGGTTTGGAGGTGGAAGGATTATGTGGCTGGACTGGACCCACAACAGAATATTTCCTATAGATATAAATATGTGACTTTCCCCAAACACAGTCGAAACAAACTCCAGGCAGGACCAAGATATTTTCCTGAAATGGATGAAATACATGGGGCACAATGTGAAAATGACCAGACTTCATTCTCCAGGGACATGAAACAGCAGCCTTCATTTCACCGAAGAGTTGAAGTCTACCTTGGGGAATCTGAGCTGTTAGGATCAAAACAACCTTCAGTTGGGATGATTCCACCATAAATACAGAAGAGTACCAGAAGTAAACTTCATAACCAGTCGAAACTTATGTGTGGTGAAACTGGGATAAGCTTCTATTCTTAGGATGGCACAAGAACTTTAGTCAGAACTTTAGGTTCAGAAATATTTATTAAAGTAAAAGAAATGCATTCTTGATAGAAAAAGTCTTGGGAGTTCACTAGTTTACTAAATCTCATCTTCTAAAGAGGTAAAAGGGTAAAATGTCCACGCAGCTACATTTTGCCTACATGAGTTTCTGCCAGTTATGAAGTTTGTGGCGGAATGAAAATCACGTGTAGTTCATGTCTTTACCGATCCACACACTCTTGTTAGAGAAAAGATATGCCACGAAGATGATCAGAATAAGGAGTTTAATCTTTGTTATGCAGAGCAACATGTATACAGTCATGTGAACAGTTGCATTGACTCACAGAATGTCATTTGAGAGAGAGATTCAAAGGGTCTTTAGGTGTCCATGTGAAAGGTTTTCTTCCAGAAGCCCAGAAGCAGAAAATACTGTCTTGCTAAGCTCCTGCACAGAAAACCTAAAAATGTAACTGTTGTCAAAAGTTCCAGGCTCAGCTAGCTTCTCGGGCAAAGCCCAACCAATCAGCTTTGTGCTTTGCATTTTTCAGTTAACATGCTCACTATCTGATTTTTACATGCTCCAACAAAGTTTACTTCTGGTACTCTGCTATATTTATGGTGGAATCACCCCAACTGAGGGTTATTTTGAGCCTAACAGCTCAGATTCCCCAACAGAACATAGGATTAATCATATGGCAGGTTGAACAGTTTTCCTTGGACTAATGGTAGGGCCAGCTCTGATTTAGTTTATCACCGAGTAGTACACAATTCACCATCACAGTAATATGGTGGCCTTTATCTCATGGGTAAGTCTCAACTAAAGGAAAGCCGCTGAATCAACCACTGAATGATGAATTAACATATAAATAAACTTTAATGATTCAATAAGCCTTTTCTGTTTCAGACTAACAACAGAATTCAAGCTGGTATTTCCACTCAGAAATCCTCTGTTCTATACTCTCTGTGAAATCTTTGCTTCTGAACTCCTTAGGAGCAGTGATCTTTATTGGCTTATGCCGTAGGAGACCAGCAGGCACTCTGAAGGCCCTGCCTTATTACTTATTCCTATTAATAGCTTATTAAGCAGGCCTGAGGACCAACACTTTTTCTTTTACAAACACCGGTGACGTCTCTTTGCTGGCGATGAAATCAGACAGCCGCCGCAGTTCAGCGGAATAGGATCAGAATTTGCACATGAGCCAGGAGAACTCACCTAGATTTGAAACTATTTTCCATAGCACAACTCATCCAGGAGAGTTGTGGAGCAGCAAAAGCCATAGCGCTTTGCAACACATGGCAGAAGGCCTTTGCTTCGCTTAAATGCAACCACAATGTGAGCGTGGACAAGTCATGATTTGGTAGGAGGAAGAGCACAAGGGGAAGAAGGTGTGATATTAAGGACAACTAAGGTTCTCTATTTCCTTCACGAGCTGTCATATTAAAAACAAACCAAGCAATTGAGTGCCCTGTTTTAATTGATTTAGACTAATTATTGTGTCCTGTTTCCTTGTACTCATAATAACTAGTTTGGTTTGTAAAACTCAAGTAGAAGAACTCCTTCCCTTTATTATAAGTCCGGAAAGCATGTGGTCCTCCCAGCAGCCCTTGTCAATATATAGACCAGTGTTTCTCAACCTTGGGATCAAGATCCCTGGGGAAGTCGCGAGGGGGTATCAGTGGGGTCGCCAAAGACCATCAGAAAACACAGTATTTTCTGTTGGTCATGGGGGTTCTGTGGGGGAAGTTTGACCCAGTTCTATCATTGGTGGGATCCAGGATGCTCTCTGACTGTAGATGAACTATAAATCCCAGCAATTACTACTCCCAAATATCAAGGTCTATTTTCCCCAAACTCCACCAATGTTCACATTTCAGCATATTGAGTATTCGTGTCAAGTTTGGTCCAGATCCATCATTGTTTGAGTCCACAGTGCTCTCTGGATGTAGGTCAACTACAGCTCCAAAATTCAAAGTAAATGCCCACCAAACCTTTCCAGTATTTTCTGTTGGTCATGGAAGTTCTGTATGCCAAGTCTGGTTCAATTTTATCATTGGTGGGGTTCAGAATGCTCTTTGATTGTAGGTAAACTATAAATCCCAGAAACTACTACTCCCAAATGTCAAGGTCTATTTTCCCCAAACTCCACCAGTGCTCACATTTGGGCATACTGAGTATTCGTGTCAAGTTTGGTCCAGATCCATCATTGTTTGAGTCCACAGAGCTCTATGGATGTAGGTGAACTATTATTTATTATTTATTTATTTACCAAATTTATATACCGACCCTCTCAGTCCAGAGGTGACTCAGAGTGGTTCACAGATTGGCAACAATTTGATGCCTCAACAATTATAACAGGTAAAAACAATAATAAAATTCTGTTAAAAACAATAACATGATATAAAAATATAAAAACTGTACAAAGCCTTAAAACATTATCATGAGCGTCTCCATGTCAAGTCATTATTCCATTGCATTATTAAGCAGTTCCATGATTCCATATAGCTATGCCATATTTGGGAAGGCCTGCTCAAAAAGCCAGGTTTTCACCTTTTTTCGAAAAGTCAGAAGGGAGGGAGCCGATCTTATATCTCTAGGCAAGGCGTTTCTCCGTCGAGAAGGCCCTGTCTCTCGTCCCCGCCAGACACATCTGCGAGGAAGGTGGGACCGAGAGCAGGGCCTCCCCTGAAGATCTTAACACCCTAGATCACAGGTCCTCAAACTTTTTAAACAGAGGGCCAGGTCACAGTCCCTCAACCTGTTGGAGAGCCAGATTATAATTTGAAAAAAACATGAATCAATTCCTATGCACATTGCACATATCTTATTTGTAGTGCAAAGTAATTAAAGTGAAGAACAATTTTAACAAATGTTAACTTATTAGTATTTCAATGGGAAGTGTGGGCCTGCTTTTAGCTGATGAGATAGGGTTGTTTTTGTTGTTGTTGCTGTTGTTGTTGTGTGCTTTCAAGTAGTTTCAGACTTAGGTTGACCCTGAGCGAGGGCCGGGTAAATGACCTTGGAGGGCCAAATCCGGCTCCTGGGCCTTAGTTTTAGGACCTCTCTCCTAGCTGGTTTATAAGGAGAGATACGTTTGAATAGACAAGTTGGACCAAAACCATTTAGGGCTTTATAGGTTAAAGCCAGCACTTTGAATTGTGCCATGAAGCAAACATGCAGCCAGTGCAGCTGGCGCAACAGAGGAGTTGTGTGCTCCCTGAGCGCTGCTCCTGTTAGCAACCTGGCTGCCAAAACTCAAGGTCTATGCCCACCAAACCTTTTATAACTCCAAAACCCAAGATCAATGCCCACCAAACCATTTATAACTCCAAAACTCAAGATCAATGCCCACCAAACCTTTTATAACTCCAAAACTCAAGATCAATGCCCACCAAACCTTTTATAACTCCAAAACTCAAGATCAATGCCCACCAAACCTTTTATAACTCCAAAACTCAAGATCAATGCCCACCAAACCTTTTATAACTCCAAACTCAAGATCAATGCCCACCAAACCTTTTATAACTCCAAAACTCAAGATCAATGCCCACCAAACCTTTTATAACTCCAAATTCAAGATCAATGCCCACCAAACCTTTTATAACTCCAAAACTCAAGGTCAATGCCCACCAAACCTTTCCTGTATTTTCTCTTGGTCATGGGAGTTCTGTGTGCCAAGTTTGGTTCAATTCCATTGTTGATGGCATTCAGAATGCTCTCTGATTTTAGGTTAACTATAAATCCCAGCAACTACAACTCCCAAATGTCAAAATCAAATCCCCCTTCAACCCCATCAGCATTCAAATTTAGGCGTATCGGGGGATTTATGCCAAATTTGGTCTAGTTAATACATCCTGCATATCAAATATTTACATTACAACTCATAACAGTAGCAAAATTTCAGTTATGAAGTAGCAATGAAAATAATTTTATGGTTGGAGGTCACCATAACATGAGGAACTGTATTAAGGGGCCGTGGCGTTAGGAAGGTTGAGAAACAGTGCTCTGGGCGATTTCAAGCTCGCCTCTTTCTTTCTCTCTACTTTGTCTGCTGCAACTCCCAACATTCCCCAGTAATGCTGCCAGTTAGCTTGAAAACATTTATTTTTTTCGGGGAGGAGGAGAGCTACAGACTGACTGTCTGGGGTATTCTGGGATTTGTTGTCCAAAAATAACGTTTCTAAACTCTGGTTACTCATCGTACAAGAATGAAGCGATGGTATTTCGCTTGCATGTAAAATTTTCAAATAACCCTTTGAATTTTTACCCTGTAGAGCTCCTACATCCTCCACTTTCTCCCCATAGCAGCCCACTAAGGGCAGAGTCAGATTATGTGTACCAGAAAGGCCTTTGAAAGAGAACCAGTTCTTGGATTGGCACTCCCCTCCCCTCGATTCCTGATGAACAGCTAAAGCTTCAGTTCGTCCTGCCCCCTCCCCAGTTCTCTCTGTGACCCCCCTCCTCTCTTTTTTTTTTGAGCAGCTCTGTGCTGTACTCACTGCTTTTTAAATCCATCAAAGGAATTTCCCCCCTCAGCCAAGAAAAATGTGACCTACTTTCCGCCTCTCTAGTCTCCGTCAAAAGCACAGGCAAACAGCATGGGCAGGAAAGCTTTGCTGGTGGGGAGTCATTCTTGTCCCTCAACCTCCATGCCCTGGGCTGTATTTGCTATACTGGGGTGTCCTGCAGGAGCGCCAGGATTTGTTTTGGATCTTGAAAATGGCAACTGACAAATATTGCAAAGGTTGGCATTATATAGTTTTGCAAAGCATATTTCTCTCTCTCTCTACTTCCCACTCCCCAAAACAATAAAAGGCTGTTAGGATGGGTGGGGAACAGGTACCTATTTATCCCGTATCGGTGCCATACCGATATGGTGACCTTGGGCAAGTCACACTCTTTCAGAGGGCAAACCCCCCTCTGAACAAACCTTGCCAAGAAAATCCCATGATAGGGTCGACATAAGTCGGAAAGGATTTGAAGGCACTCCGCAACAATATAAGAACTGTTTCCCATTTGTCCCGAGAGCCTTTGCATGTCTTTCTGACTCCATTCCTCCAACTGCAAAACGGGGACAATGACAATGTCTCTTATAAGGCAAACAGAGCATGTGCTCGTTGCATTTCTTTGTTGTTGTTGCTGTCATTAAGCGTCTTTTGCATTGGTGCAATTCTTTTTTTTTTAGCACATACACATATGCATAGACACAGCGTTATTATTTATTTGTTTGTTTGCAATATTTATATGCTGCCTTTCTCACCCCGAAGGGGACTCAGAGCGGCTTATAAGATATATATACATACAATATATTAAATTATTAGCATAGTACAATACCAGTATTATATATTAGTTTATATATACTGTATATACTCGAGTATAAACCTAGTTTTTCAGACCTTTTTTTGGGCTGAAAAAGTCCCTCTCAATTTATACTGAGTCAAAGTTATTTATTATTTTATTCTGTTATAAATACATAATAAATGTATTATTATTATTATTATTATTATTATTACATTTATTATTTTACGTTATTATTGTTGTTATGATTACATTTATTATTTTACTCTATTTATTATTATTGTTATTATTACATTTATTATTTTACTCTATTTATTTTTATTGAAAGAGTATGCAAGTTTTATGTAAAAATTACAGTTTTATGTAAATATTCAAAAATATTTAACCTCCTGATGCCTCAATTAATATAATTTTATTGGTATCTATTTTTATTTTGAAATTTACCAGTATCTGTTGCATTTCCCATCCTCGGCCTAAACTCGAGTCAATCTGTTTTCCCAGTTTTTTGTGGTAAAATTAGGTGCCTCGGCTTATATTCGGGTCGGCTTATACTCAAGTATATATGGTATATAAGCTTTAGCCTATAAAGCCCTAAACAGTTCTGGCCCAACTTACATGTCCGAACTCATCTCCCCTTATGAACCATCTAGGACCTTAAGATCATCTGGGGAAGCTCTGCTCTCGTTACCGCCTTTGTCACAAATACATTTGGCGGAAATGAGAGACAGAGCCTTCTCGGTGGTGGCCCCTCGGCTATGGAACGCCCACCCTATAGATATTAGATCGGCCACCTCCCTTTTAAAAGTCAAGACGTGGCTTTTTGAACAGGCAGAGTAACTGACATAGGAAAATGAAACCACGACAATGAGACCAGGCAACGTTTTTAGCAAAGAGACACTATACATTTATATTTTATTGATTTATTTAGTTTTTATTATATGTTATGTTTTAAATTGTATTTATGAGATTGTAAGCATTGAATTTTACCCTGTTAACCATCTCGAGTCACCTACAGGCTGAGAAAGGCGGTATACAAACACAGTAATTAAATAAATAAATAGTACTACACCACTATATTGTAATATTGTTAGTAATATTACATGTAATATAAAATTTCTAATTATAATATTGTATTATTAGTATTATATTGTATTGCATTATAATATTATAAATATTGTATGTACAGTATATACAATATATATTATATTATGTTATTATTAGTCAAGCACAGGAGACAAGATGGAACTGTCTTCAACTGTAGCCCCCTCTAATAAAATTAGGCTATTTTACAGATGAGATCAGGCAAGGCTTTCTTAGGGCCTCTCTATGAACTCATCTCTTACCAGGAACTTGAGCCCACCTTGCTCCTAAGGCAATCCAAAGAATCTAGAATAGATTACTTGCTGTTCTACCACACCTTTAAGCTCTCTGGTTTGGACAAGACGGCTCAGCTTGTTAACTGTGAAAAGAAAGAACGACTTCCAGGAAGAAATCTTGTAATGTTGATCTTTGAGGGGAGGCTTTTTTCGGTCGTGTCAGGAGCAACTTGAGAAACTGCAAGTCGCTTCTGGTGTGAGAGAATTGGCCATCTGCAAGGATGTTGCCTAGGGGACGCCTGGATGTTTTGATGAGTTACCATCCTTGTGGGAGGCTTCTCTCATGTCCCCACATGAGGAGCTGGAGCTGACAGAGGGAGCTCATCTGCGCTCTCCCCGGATTAGGGGACTTGTCGGTCTTTAGTCCTGCCAGCACAGGGGTTTAATCCACTGCACCATTAGGGTTTCCTTTTATTTTCAGCTGCCGAAATGTGGACAATGGTGGAGTTTAGGGAAAATAGACCCTGACATGCCGGAGTTGTAATTGCTGGGATTTATAGTTCACCTACAATAAAAGAGAATTCTGAACCCCACCTTGGAGGGACTCACTGGCGTGAACCTCCCTCCAGTCCCACATGCTCTCCCACACTCGCGCATGTGCACCACGCTGCCATGCGTCAAGCACGCCTGCTCCCCACTCCTCACAAGGAGTCTCAGAAACAGTTCCCCTTTGACTGAGAGGCCCGCCAATCGCAGCGGAGGAGGACCTTTGGTGGGAGAATTCGCCGTCTGTTTCCAAAAAGCAAGTGAAGTGAAGCTTACTTGTCCGAACGTATCTCCCTCTACGTTCCACCTCGTAGTTTAAGATCCACCGGGGAGGCCCTGCTCTCAGTCCCACCAGCTTCGCAAACACGGCTGGTGGGGCCGAGGGACAGGGCCTTCTCAATGGTGGCCCCCCGCCTCTGGAATTCACTCCCCAGCGAAACCAGATTGGCACCCTCCCTCCTTTCTTTCAGAAGAAAACTCAAGACATGGTTGTGGAACCAGGCTTTTGGCTAATGGATATAATGGCTCCTGAACATTGAATCAGACCATATGATTGTTGTAATGGAAAAGGTTTTATGATTGTTTAACTAATGTTGTTTTAATTTATTGTATTGTTTTTATCTTATTATAATTGTAAATATATGTTTTCTGATGGTCTTGGGAGACCCCTCTAAAAACTCCTCACGACTCACCCAGGAGTCCCAACCCCCAGGTTGAGAAACGTTGGCCTAGATTTTATGGCTAGGTTGATATTTAAAGCGGACTTTTCATAGACTGCACACCGAAGCACGATGCCACATCCCTTCTCATTTACAGCCATGATGCAGGATGATTGTACACATTAATTTCCTGCTTAGACGCACAATGATACTTGCAAGTTGATTTTGCTTCTCAGGATATGCCCAGGCAGTAAAACAGATGTGAGAGCAAAATGCCACATGACCTCCTAAGTGCAATTTGCACGCTTCTTCCTACTATGAAACGCTGTTCCTAGACACATTTAAAGCAGCCTTATCGCCTCCCAACCCCCTCCATGGGCGGCACATGATTGTGCGCTAACATTTCAGCAATTGTTTTCAAACTTTGTAGCCTCTAAGGCAGAGCTTTTCAAACTGTGTGTCGCGACACATCAGTGTACTGGCTGCAAACGTAATGAGAAATGACAAAAATCTTAGAAATGTATGTCATTATCTTAGAAACCACACACACACACACATATATATGTATGTATGTAATGTTCGGTTGTGTGATTAACATAACTCAAAAACCACTAGGCGAATTGACACCACATTTGGACACAAGACACCTATCAAGCCAACAAATGTCCATCACCCCTAAAAACACACAAAAAACCAGCCAAACGAACTTTAAAACCTCCCCAAATAAACCATATATACATATACATACATACATACATACATATACATGTACATGTACACATACATACAGACACACACACACATATATATTAGGCCTGTGCGGTTTCGTTCGTTAATTTCGTAATTCTTATTAATTCGTTATTTTTGGCATTTTTGAAGCGATATCAAAACACATTTCCAAACCCGGAAGGGTTTTAAAATATCGAACCGGCAGCCCCCATAGATTTAACGAGCTTCCGCTCGTTTCGTTAATGGGGTGGAGGCTGCTGGAGTGCTGGTGCCTGGGAGCCAATCCGGTGCTTCCAAGCAGTCACCGTGGGCCCGTGGCTGTTTGTTTTTGATTGGCCGGCGAGCCCTTTCAAAGCGGCTCCGCGCGGCCGTAGCTCATTGCTGCAGAGGGCGAGGGAGAGAGAAGAGGTCCGGGAGGGTTTGCATTGGGTTGGCTTGGCTTGGCTAGCAACTGGATTGGATTCATTCCTTGCTCATTCCTTGCTTGGATTCATTCCTTGCTGCTGTGCTTAGTGCTGCTTATATTCCTTGCTTGGATTCATTACTTCCTTCGGTTTTTGTGAATTTGTTTGTTAATTTTCCATTTTTAAATATTTTTAATATTATTTTTTAATATTATTTTAATATTATTCTTAAAAAATACAAAAAATATTCTTAAAAATTATTATTTAATATTATTTTAATGTTTTTGTGTGCTCTCATTTGCTGTCTCCTGCCTGTGTTTGGTCCACATCAGGGCCATTTTTTGGTTCAGTTTCCATTTTTGAATATTTTTTAATATTATTTTTTAATATTATTTTAATATTATTCTTAAAAAATACAAAAAATATTCTAAAAAAGAAAAGACTCTTCTGTTGGTGTGTGCTCTCATTTGCCCTGTCTCGTGGCTGTGTTTGGTCCACATCAGGGCCAGTTTTTGGTTAATTTTCCATTTCTGAATATTTTCTAAAAATACCTGCCTTTTATTCTTAAAAAAAAAATATTCCAAAAAGAGAAAAGACTCTTCTGTTGGTGTGTGCTCTCGTTTGCCCTGTCTCGTGGCTGTGTTTGGTCCACATCAGGGCCAGTTTTTGGTTAATTTTCCATTTTTGAATATTTTCTAAAAATACCTGCTTTTATTCTTAAAAAAATACAAAATATTAAATACAAAATATTCGCTTTAACGAATCGATTCATTATTATCTCAATATCGAATCGAATCGTATTTAATAACAATGCTTCGGAAGCCGCTTTTGCGCATGCGCGATCGCGTCTGCCATTTTAACGAATTGACCCCGCGCCAATAACGAAGCTTCGGAAGTGATTTTGCGCATGCGCGGGGGTCCGCCATCTTTACAAAATGTTTTGTAAATATTTACGAAATTTCGTAAATACCGAAACTTTTTTTGGGAAAGTTTTGTAATTATTTTAAATATCGAAACAAAAAAACACCCCAATTACAAATCGATTTTAGAAACAAATTTTTTCTTGATCAACCAGGCCTAATATTTACATTACAATTAATAACAGCAGCAAAATGACACTTATGAATTAGCAACAAAAATAATTTTATGGTGGGGGGGGGGGTCACCATAACACGAGGAAGTGTATTAAGGGGTCGTGGCATTAGGAAGGTTGAGAACCACTGCTCTGGATGATCTTCCTGACTGTGAGAGCCGTTCAGCAGTGGAAATCTCTGCCCCGGAGTGTGGTGGAGGCTCCTTCTTTGGAAGCTTTTAAGCAGAGGCTGGATGGCCATCTGTCAGGGGTGATTTGAATGCAATATTCCTGCTTCTTGGCAGGGGGTTGGACTGGATGGCCCATGAGGTCTCTTCCAACTCTTTGATTCTATGATTCTATGATTCTATGATCTCTCCCAGCAGCCTCATGTAGATGTTAAACAACATGGGGGACAATACTGAACCCTGCGGGACCCCATAGGACAATGTCTGTGTGGTTGAGTAGGCATCTCCCATCGCCACCATCTGGGTCCGTCCCACCAGGAAGGACTGGAGCCACTGCAAAACAGTGCCTCCAAGTCCCATCCCAGTCGGGCGACCCAGAAGGATACTGTGATGTATGGTATCGAAGGCTGCTGAGAGGTCCAAGAGAACCAACAAGGCAGGGTCGGCTCAACCCATTACGCAAAGTAAGCATTTGCAGTATAGTTGATTTTACCCAGGGGTGCTCTTGAGGTGCTCTTGGGGGAAAATAGACTTTGACATATATAAGTTGTAGTTATTGGGATGTATAGTTCACCTACAATCAAAGGGACAAATGCAAGATACTCCACTTAGGCAGGAAAAACGAAATGCAAAGATACAGAATGGGTGACGCCTGGCTCGAGAGCAGNAAACTTAGGCCCGCCGGCTGTTTTGGACTTCAACTCCCACAATTCCTATCAGACTACTGCAACGCTTTCTATGTGGGGTTGCCTTTGAAGACTGCCCGGAAGCTTCAAATGGTCCAACGGTCAGCAGCCAGGTTACTAACGGAAGCGGCATTCAGGGAGCATACAACTCCTCTGTTGCGCCAGCTCCACTGGCTGCCGGTTTGCTACCGGGCATAATTCAAAGTGCTGGCTTTAGCCTATAAAGCCCTAAACAGTTCTGGCCCAACTTACCTATCCAAACACATCTCTTCCTATGAACCAGCTAGGGTGTTAAGATCATCTGGGGAGGCCCTGCTCTCAGTCCCGCCTGCGTCACAAGAACATTTGGCAGGGACGAGAGACAGGGCCTTCTCAGTGGTGGCCCCTCGGCTGTGGAATGCCCTTCCTACAGATATTAGATCGGCCCCCTCCCTGTTGACATTTCGGAGGAAAGTGAAGACCTGGTTGTTCGAGCAAGCATTTGAATAGGCAGTGCAACGAACAGGAATATGGAACAATTGGATGATGAGACTGGATTTCAATTTTAACTATGAGACGCTAATGAGATGTTTTATTGATTTATGTCGACTGTATGCTATTGTTTTAATTGTTTTTAACTGTTTTATGATGCTTTTGAGCATTGAATTTTGCTATTGTTAACCGCTCTTGGAAGTCGCTCGAGGACTGAGAAGAGCAGTATACAAATATAGTAAACAAATAAACAAATAAATTTTATTTTCGGAATGAGATATGCACAAATTAAGGCTTCCTCAAAGCAGAACTAGAGTGCAGAGTGAATACCTTAGCAGCTAAGGCTTAGCCTAGCAAATCTGAGAGCCTATATTGTGTAATGCTTAAGACTCTTGGGAGCCATGAAAATGGCACTGGGGGCTGAACTTTGCTCATCCCTAGGTTAGAGTATTGAATTAGGATGGGGGAAACCCAGGTTCAATTCAGTCACAGAGCTCACTGGCTGACTTTGAGCTAGTTACTATTTCTATGCCTAATCGACATCACTGATCTCTCTCTCTCTCTCTCTCTCTCTCTCTCTAGGGACGGAAGACGACTTGGTGGTTTTGAGATTCCTACTGATATAAGTCATTCTGAAACGTTCCAAAACTTGTTGTGAGACAAAGCGTACCTTGCTTCAGACGTCTGCACATTTAGAAAGAATTGCCATATGTTTCATACACACAAAATTGCTGCTACGCAATTTAAAAATGCAAATACCTAAAAACACATACAATTAAATATGCGTGCAGACACGAGGTAATTGTCTACATAAGAGAAAATATGTATGGAAAACGCACATGAATTTCTATGAGGGAATGGGAAAAAAGTCACACAAACTGGTATCTGCAAAGGATTCGATGACAACAACGGTGAGATTCAGAGAAGCACACTGCATCTCACACAACTGAGTTGCTGTGAGTTTTTCAGGCTGTATGGCCATGTTCCAGAAGCATTCTTTCCCGACGTTTCACCCACATCTATGGCAGGCATCCTCAGAGATTGTGAGGTCTGTTGGAAACTAAGCTCACTCAGGGCCAGTTAACACCTCCCAACATAGGATCCCTCAGGCAGCAACCAGAGAGGCTCTGAAGCTGCAAGGCCATTCAATGCTAATCAACATTTACACTTGCCTCAAGCAGACAAGAGTTCTTTCTCCCACCCTGGACGTTCCACAGATATATAAACCTCACTTGCCTTGTTTCCAACAGATCTCACAACCTATGAGGATACCTGCCATAGATGTGGGCGAAACGTCAGGAGAGAATGCTTCTGGAACATGGGCATACAGCCCGGAAAACTCACAGCAACCCAATGATTCCGGCCCTAAAAGCCTTTGACAACACATCTCACACAACTCTTTAAAGGTTTATCTTTAGTGTCCCGAATTGCATCTTTTTGCACCTAATTATACACTGATAGAATCTCCACAACCATGCAAAAAAGCCACAGTTATACACGTGGTTTGAATACTCAGTCAATGCATTTAGAGATGTAGATTGAAATCTACAATAACTTCAAATGGTTATGAGAACTATAACTTACAATGCTGGATACCCTGATGATAGGAACTGGCTGGTTTTAAACGGCGTTTAACATATATACTGTTTTAGAGGGCTAAATAGTCTTTTAAACTGTTTATTTTTGTTTACAATATTGTATCATTTTGTTTTATTAACTGATATGTGATTATTGCATGTTGCATCATTTACTGTATTTGATGTTTTGTTGTAGGCCGGCTCAAGTCCATTTGGGGGGGGGGGGGGATGTAAATAAAGCTTATTGCTGTTATTGTTGTTGTTATTTAAAACACAAGATGAGTCCACAGCAGACACTCTGCTGGCTGTTGAATTGGATCACGTCGGACACTTTCCAAGTGTCTAGGACTGTGATGTATCGCAAATAATGTGTGCAGATCCCAGTAAGGTGGCCTTCTGCAGCTGGTAATTTGGTCAGCGCCAATTGTGTTTAAGTGCAGGCCAAGGTCTTTTGGCACTGCACCCAGTGTGCTGATCACCACTAGGACCACCTTGACTGGCTTGTGCCAGAGTCTTTGCAGTTCGATGTTTAAATCCTCATATCGTGTCAGCTTTTCCAGTTGTTTCTCTTCAATTATTATTATTATTATTATTATTATTATTACAAAAGCTCATATAAAATAAATACATATAGTCTTGGGTGCCCCTAGCTTCTCCATTTCCCCTTCTATTTCATTACAGAGACAAAAGCTGCAGAATTATCGTGAGAACTGAATAGTAGAGATGGTTAAGTGTTACATTTAACCAGCCTTCGGTTCCTTACAAAAAAATTAGGTTGCAAGTGGGTGTAAATAAATAATAAAAGTGTAAGTAAGAGTACATACAGAATGGCTGGAAGAAGATTGGATTTTCCCTGCTCCATTGACAGCTGTTGCCCAAGCAGGAGCGATTTGCCCTACAAAGGAGATTTCCCATGACTTATCCACACCCCACAGCTGCATCAGACTATGGGGGCAGGGTTTTCTTTCCCATTTCCTTCCTTCTTGATCTCTCGTTCTGTGAGCAAGCATCCTGTAAACCAATAGCATCCCAATTTGTGTCCCTGAAGCACTACATAGCTCCTAGTCTTCCCTTAAATGAAAAGAGAAACATTTTTCAGGCAATATTTTGCACCCTAGTCCTCCCAAAATTGTTCCCAGCCCCTCATATACCTTGAATTACGGGAGGCAAAAATCCGTCATGTGTTGTCATTGTGTCCCACAAGGGGAGCGGTGTTGGAAACAACAAAACAACAATGTCCCCTGGGCATTTATTCACTGGGCAACCCTGATCCGAGAAGTATAACATTTCCGGGATACAGGACTATATGGTGTTGGTGACTAATTTTCATATTACAACCGTTTTTATTATTGCCCTTATTTTTAGTATATAGGTTTTGTGGGTTTATGTTTTGTTGTACTCCACACTGGGAGGGCTTTCTGGAAAACACAACATACAGATCTTTTAGACTAAATAATGAATACATTTTAGGGTACAGGCCCCAGTTAGAAGATCATTCTGAGGAAAGAAAAAATTAAACATATACCCATGTTTGTCAGGAATATCAGTATGTAAAGAGATTCTGTAGCATCTTAATGTGTCACTAAGATAACAAAGTTAGTAGCATGAGGAATGAAGCTTAGACTATGAAAACTTACGCTACCAACATTTTTGGTTACTCTATACCAGTGGTTCCCAACTTTTTTTTTTTTTTACCAAGGACCATTTTCCAACATTAGTACTAAAAAGGTTACAAAACAGTCTTTGCTCAACTTTAGATTCGGTTTGGTTATTTGGGATGCTGGTTCAGAAAATTGCATTGGATAGACCACATCAGCTCTAGTTTCCATTACAGAACGTAGGTCATCCAGTAGTCACCATCTGCTTGCCCACAGAAAATAATATTTAATAATAATTCTCAAGCAAGTTTCTGGGCTGTGAAATCACACTGGATGTACTGACAACGATCCACAGAATATTAGTTGTTGTTATTGTTATTGTGCGCCTTTAAGTCATTTCCTACCTATGGAGACCGAAGGCAAATCCATCACTGGACTGTCTTTGCAAGATTGTTCAGAAGAGGTTTGCCAATCTTTGTCTGAGGCTGAGAGAGCATCACTTGTCCAAGGTGGGTTTCATGGGATTCGAACCCTGAAAGAATATTACTTAGTAATTGCAAATTGCTTGGGAAACAGGAGAATCAGAATAGCTGACAATGTTTAGGCATCATCAGCAAGGATCTCCCAGTGTAATTCTGAGGAACCTCAAGTTTCTTTGGAACATGGTATAAAAACCAATACATTCATAAACCAAAAGCAAAGACAAAATTATACCATACTACAGAGCTTCTGCGGCATTCAAGTATCTATACTGACTTAAATACAGAGTTGGTATTTAGGGTCCAAAAAGTGCACATTTATTCTGTGGGTACATTGCATCTTACACGTGTACTTTGTCTAGTGCAGAATTCAACGGGCTAAAAATCTCAGCTTTGGTTTTATTGTAAATCAAATTAGGAAAATGGGCTGAAACAACACATGCCTGGTAAAAACATACAACTATAGCGAAGCTGAGAAGGATTTTCCAATGAGAACTTGGAAAAAAGCACTTTTTTCAGGTTGCAAGGGAACAGGTTGGTTGAGAGAAGTGTACTCCAGAAATATAGTTTTTCCAAAGTCTGGGTTCCTAGTGACTCTAGGATTGGCTTCAGACGTTCACAGGGCTTCCTAGCCCCTTTCTGTATCAAAGAAGATGCACAAAAAGTGTACACAAAAATACATAACATAGTGGAAGCGAATAGGTTGACTGAGAGAAGTGTACACACAAATACATAACATATATGTGTACACTTTTGCAAAAATTTATTCATCAATATTTTCCAATAGTACTGAAGTCTGGGCTAATCATGCATTGAACTGGGAAAAAGGGAGGAGGACAGCCTGCTCCAAACAGTTTGTTGTGGGCAACAGATTAGCAGGAACTGGCATTGCCATGGGGTCAGTGGAATATGAAAGCTTGGGGTGAATGAGTGAAAAAATCTGCTTGCAAGCATACATATCAGTGCAGTCCTGTGCTCTCTATGGCAACACCAGATAAGGAGCAAGATACCTCAAGCTCAGTTGGCTGTGAGGTCATGAGCCCAAGGAGACGAAACAACCACATCAAGGTCTTCAAGCTGCAAGCCATAGAAACAAACCAAAGAAAGTTTCTGACCAAGTCTAGAGCTATGCAAACAGGCACATCTGTGGGGAACAGGCGACTGCCTGGTGCCTGCTGGACCAGGAATGGTGAAGGCTAGCCACGGACACGTTCGCTCTGCCAAAAAGGGAGTGGGTAGTGGATCTATTTGATGGAATATCACTGAACATCAGATAGGTCAAAGCAGCACCTTAATCTGAAACATTTTAAAATTAAAGGATAACTAGGATGAGGCTGAAGTGATGGAAACTGGGGTTGTTTAGATCGAGTCAGCATCTGTACTCTGCTTATCTTCAACCAGATTAATTTTTAGCAGATAAAGCTTCATTTATCGATGTATTGCCATATTCTGGAAGAAGCAAAGTCCACCAGTACCGAAGCAATGGTCCTCCACCATCAACTCCGCTGGACCAGCCATGTTGTCTGGATGCCCGACTACCATCTCCCAAAGCAGTTGCTCTACTCTGAACTCAAGAATGGAAAACGGAATTTTGGTGGGCAGGAAAAGAGATTTAAAGATGGGCTCAAAGCCAACCTTAAAAACTCTGGCATAGACAGGGAGAACTGGGAAGCCCTGGTCCTTGAGCGCTCCACCTGGAGGTCAGCTGTGACCAGTAGTGCTGTAGAATTTGAAGAGGCATGAATGGAGGGCGAAAGAGAGAAACGTGCCAAGAGGAAGGCACATCAAACCAACCCCGAGCGGGACTGCGTTCCACCTGGAAACCAATGCCCTCACTGCGGGAGAAGATGCAGATCAAGAATAGGGCTCCACCGTCACTTACGGACCCACTACCAGTACACTGATCTTGGAAGACTATCCTACTCGGACAATAATAGCCCTAACTGTCATGGTTCTATTCTACAGAATCCTGGGGTTTTGCAATTTAGGGAGGGACAACTATTATTACTATTAATTTATTGTAGGAGCCATAGTGGAGCAATGGGTTAAAGCCTTGTGCCGGCTGAACTGCTGACCTGAAAGTTGGCGGTTTAAATCCGCAAGACGGAGTGAGCTCCCGTCTGTCATCTCCGGCTTCCCATGCAGGGGCATGAGAGAAGCCACCCACAGGTATCTCCTGAGCGTCTCTGCAGATGGCCAGATTTCTCACACCAGACGTGACTTGTAGTTTCTCAAATCGCTCCTGACATGACTAAAAAAAACCCTATTAATTGATTATACCCCACTTTAATATCCCAAGTTGTTTCCCCATACAATAATACAATTTAAAATATACAAAGGTAAATATCAAAATGGAATTATATTTGTACAATTATCAAAACATTAACATTAAAATCTGTTAAATACAATTCAGCAAACTGATGCAAGATCCCTTGTCTTCTTCTTTTAAAAGGTTCTGTTTCAAATCCTGCCTGAATAAAAAGGTTTTAGCTTGACACCAAAGGGATATTCTGGCTTCCTTGGGAAGAGAGTTCCAGAGTCCAGGGGCAGCCACTGAAGGCTCTCTTTTGAGTTCGTACTGACTTTACTTGAGATGGTGAATCTGTGAATTTCACCAAAGAGCTCTCATGCCTCATAAAATTACAAGTATGTCTTATTTTACAAATTGAAAAACAGAGGAGTAAAGAAGACATCGCATCTCCTTCATTCAGCCCAGCTTCATCCTAAGCTTAAGTGGCATTGAAAACATAGATCACGATCTTTCCAATTTTGTAACTCTTTGGAAGTCTACAGGTGTTCCAACGGCTCTTCTATCAGTATCCTTGTCAACACCCTTCACCTTAGCGATTGTGAAAACACCCGGATTGTGTAAGTGCCTGATTGTGCAAAGAAGCAAACACCTTGAGTGCACCAGTTAAGTTTCCATGATCTCAGCAGCTTAAATATTTCCAAAGGAAAACACTAATTCTGCTTCCAAAACCAATTTTGGTTTGTCACCCTACAAATAAGACACCCTCTGGATCAACATTGCCTATGAAGGATAATTGATTAATAGATGGCCCCAAGTTCACCATCACACACCTTTGACTTCCAATTGTCCCAGCAGTCATTAATCTCCAGCTGAGCATTTCCCAAAACTTTTCATGGGAAAGGGATCTAGCAGTCTTAATAGACCACAAGCCGAACATGAGTCAATAGTGTGATGTGGCAGCTTAAAAAGCCAATGCAATGGTATATTGCATCAATAGTAGTGTAATGTTCCAGATCGAAGGAAGTCATAGTCCCTCTGTATTCCGCTTTGGTCAGAACAGCCCTGTTTCCAATTCTAAGCAATACAATTCAAGAAAGATATTGACATGTTGGAACATATTCAGAGGAGGGTGGCCATAATAGTAAAAGGTTTGGAAGCCAAACCGTATGAGGCTTAGGGAGCTGGATATGTTTCGATTAGAGAAAAGAAGGCTGTGAGGGACATGATAGCCATATGATGAGGGCAAGCTTGTTTAAAGCTGCTCTGGAGAGTAGGACACAGAGAAGTGGATTCAAACTGCATGAAGAGAGACTTCACTCAAACATTAGGAAGAACTTGATGGTATGAGCTCCTCAACAGTGGAATATACTGCCTTGGAGCGTGGGAGAATCTTCTTTGGAGGATTTTAAGCAGAGTATGGATGGTCATCTGTCAGGACTACTTCTATTATGTGTTCCTGCATAGCAAGGGGTTAGACTAGAAGGCCTTTATGGTCTCTTCCAATTTCATGATTCTAATTTTTGATACGTGCTGTTGTGGTGCAGTAGTTTGAATAATGGACTGTATCTTGGGAGTTTCAGTTTGAAGTCCCCATTAAAGCACAAAAACTTCCTGGGCCTCTTACTTTCTCTCATCCTGACCAACCTCGCAAGATTGATGTTAGGATACAGTTGGGTTTTTGTGTGTGTCAGGAGTGAATAAAGAAACTGCAAGTTGCTTCCGGTGTGAGAGAACTGGCCATCTGTGAGGACGTTGCCCAGGGAACACCTGGATATTTTACCATCCTTGTGAGAGGCTTCTCTCATGTCCCCAAATGGGAAACTGGAGCTGACATTTAGGAGACATTTATTTATTGCATTTATATACTGCTTTTCTCACCCAAGGGGACTCAAAGTGGTGTACAATACGTAATGACAAGATTCAATGCCAAAATATATACACAACCAAAGCATAATAATTAAAACGATAACATATAACTATAAATTAAACCTTAAAATCATATTAAACATAGAGCATAAACAGACATTTAAAATTAAAATATAGAATTAAAACATCTTTATATAGCATTAAAATCACAAAATCCAGAATCGTAATTCGAAGCCATTTTTATTGTCAATTGCCCTTATGTCTGATTCAATTCTTGTACTGCATTACTTTACTGCCCGAAGGCAGTCTTTACGGTTTTCCTGAAGTCCAGGAGGGAGGGCACTGACCTAATTTCACTGGGGAGGGAGTTCCAGAGCTGAGGGGCCACCACTGAGAAGACTCTGCCTCTTGTCCCCACCAGTTGCACCTACAAAGGAGGCAGGATCGAGAGCAAGGCCTTCCCAAAAGATCTGAATCTCCGAGATGGTTCATGGGGGAGATGCGTTTGAGCATTACCACAATATACTTATTTAGTCCCCTAAGACTTCTTTGGCATTTTCTCTGGTTACAGGGGGAGAAAAGTGTGGTAAAAAGTGTGAAGTAGTTCAGTGAAATTATGCTGACTTTCACTTGTCTATCTACCTTCACTTCCTCTGTCTCACACCAACAGCTCATGTTAAAACTCTCTGCAAGCCGAGGACACTTAGTACAGAACATAGCAATCACGTTTGTTGTGGTTGCTGTTTTGGGTTTTATTTGTTGGGTTTTTTTTAAGTTTCTTTAGGAGTTTTTTACGTAGTTAAGTAAACATCTGAGAAAATCTCAAGAGCCAAAAGAATAGGATTACTTCACAGTTATTGAAGAGGAACTGCATTACCTCTCCCTTGGTCTTCAACAGTAGTGACACTCAATAGTTAATATTATAGAACGTGCAAATGCATAATAGGAGAATCTGTGCACATTTGCTTAGGTGACGTGATTTATCTGTCTTGCGTCAACTTTTAGATCTTGCCAATGCAAAATACCGCCGTTCACGGGCATTTCCTTGTTGGTTGCTTTGTGTATTACTAGAAGATCGCAACTGGCCTAAAAGCCCTAAAGCAGTGGTTCACAACCTGTGGGTCCCAGATGTTTTGGCCCTCAACTCCCAGACATCCTAACAGCTGGTAAACTGTCTGGGATTTCTAGGAGTTGTAGAACATCTGGGAATCCACAGGTTGAGAACCTCTGCCCTAAAGGTACCAGATCCCATCTCATCTTAGAAGGTAAACAAGGTCAGTTCTTGTTAGTACTTAGATGGGAGACAACCAACAAATACCAAGTGCTGTGAGATGTACTTTAGAGCAGTGGTTTCCAACCTTTTTTTGACCAGAGACCACTTGACCAGGGACCACTCTCCAACATTAGTGCCAAAAGGGTTACGAATCAGTTTTTGGTCAACTTTAGGTTTGGTTTGGTTATTTGGGGTGCTTATTCAGAAAACTTCATTGGATAGACCACATCAGCTCTAGTTTCTGATACAGAACATATGCTATCCAGTAGTAGCCATCTCCTTACCTACAGAAAACCATATTTAATAAGCCTTGGTACTATAAGAACATTTTGCGAGACCAGTCGCTCTCATTGCAATGGTGTAGTGACGGTGAGGTTGCAGACCATATGTTAGTTCTTGCAGACCATTGGTGGTCCATGGACCACAGGTTGGGAACCACTGTTTTAGAGGAAGGAACTTGCAAAGCCCACTTCAGAGTATCCCTCGCCTAATAAAACTCTACAAAATGCACGAGGTTGCCATAAGACGACAGGTGATTTGAAAACACACACACAGGCAGCAGATTGCAAACTATGGACCATCTCAGGCTGCATCTGCACTGCCATATCATCCAGATTGTCAAAGCACATAATCCCTGTCATCTACTTTGAACTGGATTATATAAGGCCCCTTCTACACTGCCATATAAAATTCAAATAATAATAATAATTATTTATTTATTTATTTATACCCCGCTCCATCTCCCCCAGGGGGACTCGGTGTGGCTTACATGAGGCCACGCCCATCAATATAGTACATACATTATAAAGCAAAAACATAACAATACCTGAAAATAAAATAGATAAAATGCAAAAATCAATATAATAAGCGAAACAACAACAGTATAAAAACAAACAATGAAAAACAAAAGATTTCACTGGGCAGGGCCACAATCAAGGATAAGATTTTAAAACACTGGGAGATAGGACAATGTAAAATTATCAGGATGAGGATCCGAGTAAGGGAGGATTTAATTGCACGAACCATAGATAAAGTGCTTCTAAGGACATTTTGTGCAAAGTTTGGTCTGGGAGTATCTAACATTTAATCACTGAAGGCACATTGGAATAGCCCGGTGAAGATTGCCAGCGTGGGGCCTTGCCTAATATCTCTGGGGAGTGAGTTCAAGAGCCGGGGGGCCACCACAGAGAAGGCCCTCTCTCTCGTCCCCTCAAGGCGCACTTGAGATGCAGGCAGGAGCGAAAGAAGAGCCTCTCCGGAAGATCGAAGAGATCATGTGGGTTTGTAGATGGAAATTCGGTCGTGAATAATCCATTTCAGATCAGATTATCTCATCTGAACTGGATTATATGGCATTATAGACTCATATAATCCAGTTCAAAGAGGATAAAGTGAATTATCTGATTTGATAATCTGGATTATATGGTGATGTAGAAGGAGCCTGAGTCTACACTGCCATATAATCCAGTTCAAATCAGACAATTTGGATTTCATATGAAAGTGTGATCCAGCCTCACTCCTCCTGCTACTGCTCCCATATTAAATGTTGGTATTCATATTATGCTGAACCTTGGTAAGTTTTCAAAAGAGACTCTTCTTATCCCGACCTCTCCCACTCCTGTAGAAATGCATAGACCCAATAACCCATAATCTCTTCCCCAGCCTTGTTTTAATCTACTACCCACCCTTCGGTTCCCTTGTAGAAAGACCTTCACAGAGAACCTTGCTCCGAACAGGCTGGCCCCCTTCACCCCACCTCTCCCACCCATCCGGAGCAAACACTCAAGGCTGGGTAAACAGGGAAAAGTCCCCCTCCCTCCTTTGTTCTCCCCCTTGGACACCTGGCTGCCCCACCCAGGGCACACCTCTCCCCCTTGCAAGGCCCCCAGCTCACCCACCCAGCCCCTAGCAGTCTGCTTGCCGAAGCAGCAGCCGCCCCAGGGCCGTTGGAGGTGGGGAGGGGGTGAATGAGAGAAGACTTGTTGCACAATCTGGCTTAGTCAGTTTCTGGCATGACCCAGCCCTAGACAGATATGGGGGGAAGGAGAGGAGGAAAGAAAAAAAGAAAGAAATATTATATTAACTCTTGCAATTCTGTGACTTTGCCCCCTTTCCGGGATAAAGAATGGGATGCAAAAACCACAAAGGTACACTTCCTTTGGATTCGAAGAGAAATGGGATGAAAGGAGATGTGGTAGGAAAAATGTGATCCATCATCAATTGGGAGGAAGAAAGCAGGTAGGGCTTCCAGGTGCAATAAAGAGCAGAGCCTGTCCATTTAATGGTTGTGCGAAAGAAGAAATTTCACCAAGTGTTGGGTTGCTGTGAGTTTTCCAGGCTGTACAGCCATGTTCCAGAAGCATTCTCTCCTGACATTTCGCCTGCATCTATGGAAGGCATCCTCAGAGGTTGTGATGTCTATTGGAAACTAGGAAAATTGGGTTTATATATCTGTGGAAAGTCCAGGGTGGGAGAAACAACTCTTGTCTGCTTGAGGAAAGTGTAAATATTACAATTGGCCACCATGATTAACATTCAATGGCCATGCAGCTTCAAGGCCTGGCTGCTTACTATAAAAAAGCTGGACCACTCTAACAACTACCATGTCAGACTACACAGAGAAGACACTGAAATCCACAAGCACACAGACAATTTCAACAGAAAGGAGGAAACCATGAATATGAACAAAATCTTGCTACAATTATTTCAAAAAGCTCTAAAATCAAAACAGTAAATAAAGAACAACTTTCAAAAACAGTTGAATTCAAGAAAGGATGCAATCAAGGACAGCTAATCAACTTCCAACAAAGGATTCCCCCAGGCAGGGAGCAGCCAAACCTTGAAGTTGCAAGGCCATTCAATGCTAATCAAGGTGACCAATTGCAACATTCACACTTGCTTCCAACAGATAAGAGTTCTTTCTCCCTCCCTGGGACATTCCATAGATATATAAACCTTACCTGCCTGGTTTCCAATAGACCTCACAACTTCTGAAGATGTCTGCCATAAATGTGGATGAAACATCTGGAGAGAATGCTTCTGGAACATGGCAATACAGCCTGAAAAACTCACAGCAACACGTGAAGGTAAAAAAAGGTAAAGGTTTTCCCCTGACATGAAGTCCAGTCGTGTCCGACTCTGGGGTGTGGTGCTCATCTCCATTTCTAAGCCGATGACCCGGCATTGTCCGTAGACACCTCCAAGGTCATGTGGCCAGCATGACTACATGGAGCACCGTTACCTTCCCGCCGGAGCGGTACCTATTAATCTACTCACATTTGCATGTTTTCGAACTGCTAGGTTGGCAGAAGCTGGGGCTGACAGCGGAAGCTCACGCCACTCCCCGGATTCGAATCTGCGACTTTTCAATCAACAAACTCAGCAGCTCAGCGCTTTAACCCACTGCACCACCAGGCCTATAAAAGCCATCGACAATTTCACCAAATGTTGCCAATTAAAGCATTTTTTGAAATCTCTTTCTGCATAACTATTAAAGGGGCAGAATTCCTGTTTCTGGTATCAACCCTTGGGGCAGGAGGAAATCATTTAGGTTCCTTATTTCTAATTCACAGAACACAAAGCCACTATGGGAGCTCCAATGATAATGTATTGATTCCTGTGGCTAAACAATATGAACTGGTAAGATGTTGGTTAGAATAATGTCTTGGCCATGAAAATATTTTAGGCAAAATAATAAAGTTGCTAAAGTGAAGGCTGCTCCAATACCTTAAGTGGTTGAATCGAAAAATGAATTTAAGCATCACTGGCTTGTTGCACGACAAGCAAGACAAACAAAGCCATTCAAGGTATAGGAGCACTCTCCAATTTGAAATCTGGCTACCCCACAAAGCAGTATTCCCTTACATCCAGCACTCCACCTGCAATTTCAGCACAGCGTTCCTGTCTTACCTTACAGACCTGCTGTAAAGAGATAACTATAGTACTTCGAACACTACAGAAGTACCAAGTACTATTCTTTGTAGTACCTGGAAGAAGAGAACAAGGCAGGAAGGATATGTGTGGTCTGGGTAACAAGAATTGCTGAGATTCCTGTTTCTAAAAATGGAGCACGACTTAAGGCAGAGAGGTAAGACTCCTCAAGGACCAACCTGAAACTGTTAAAAAGGAGTGGAGAATACAGGTTACAACCGGGATAGGAGAAATGGTGACGAAGGGCCAGGTGATTTAAGATCCTACCATCCATCCAAGGAGACGAGAGTGGCTTACATACCTGTCTCCAACATTTAGTCTTGATAAATTTGGAAATGCAGCGTAATAGATAAACATGGAACAATGAAAGAACGAAACATGGAACGGCTTTGATGATGCTACTGGAAAATGAGATTAACAGGAAGACATTAGCGATGATATATTTTAATGGTTTTTTGTATGGATTTTTATAATGTTTTTCTAAATGTTTTTAATTGTATTTCTGACTGTTGTGGCATCAAATTCCTGTCAATTTGTAAGCCGCCTTGAGTCGCCTTCAGGCTGAGAAAGGTGGGATAAAAATACCGTAAATAAATAAACAAACAAATAAAAAAATAGCCATGCTACATAAGACAAGAGGAAGTGACTGATAAGGGTCTCCCAGTGAACTCCATGGCTCAAAGCACACTTTTGTACTTGGATCTACAGTCCTAGCCCTTTAGCCACAGTACTGCCTGGCTGTCATAGGGTCATTGGTAGAATACTTTGAAGTTGACCGAAAACTGATTTGTAGCCCTTTTGGGTACTAATGTTGGAGAGTGGCCTTTGGTCAAAGTGGTCCCTGGTCAAGTGGTCCCTGGACAAAAAAAGATTGGGAACCACTTAACCACTTGATGATGAGACGATAGTGAATAGTGAATGGTTATTGTAGTAATTGTTTATTAATTATGTAATATGTTAGGTTGTTAACTGTTTTTACACTGTAGCATTGAATTTTTGCTGTTCTTAATTGTTGTGAACTGCTGTGAGTCACCTTCGGGCTGAGAACAGTGGTATATAAGTAAAGTAAGTAAGTAAGTAAGTAAATAAATAACTAAACCTTGTGTTCTTGCTGAGGATCCTAAGGTCCTTGGCACTTAGTGCACACCAGCTGAACCAGCTTTTTTGTGTGTTTTTAAAGACCTGGGAAGACAACTCTGGTGCCCTATTGTGTCCGACTTTACTCTTCATTTATTTAAGGTAGTAGAGCCCAAGTACTTCTGTGTACTGTCCCCTTCCTCACTTGTTAATGACCTAACATCTCCACTGGGGTCTCAGATTCATAGCTGTAACTTACAGATTCCTACTTTTCAAATTACAGTGGTATTCAAAGATCCTGGCTCGCAGCATTCGATTTGGTTATTTGGAGTGCTGATTCAGAAAATTGCATTGAATAGACCACATTGGCTCTAGTTTCTGATACAGAACAAATGCCATCCAGTAGTCGCCATCTGCCCACCCACAGAAACCCATATTTAATAATTTAGAACTGATGCGGTAGTAGTAATCTTTCGTGAGTAGTCAGGCTCTCAACTTCCAACATCCCCGTTACCTCACTATAAGAGGGTTTTGCAAGACCAGTTGCTCTCGTTGCTGCATGGTTTTGAGGCAACAATGTAGTAATGGTGAGGCCAGGAACCATATTTTTGTTCTTAGAGAACACTGATGGTCCAAGGAACTAAACCACCGCTTTAGTTCCTATTGGAGGCTGGAAGCCAGTTCTCATGAGACACAATACAGTGTTCCTTCACTTATCGCGGGGGTTCCATTCCAGGACCACCCGCGACAAGTGAAAATCCACAAAGTAGGGATGCTATTTTAATTTTAATATTTATACATTATTTATATATTTTACATATTATTTTCTTACCCGCACTTCCTTACCCACCTCTGGGCCCATCCGAAGGGCACCTGCCTGCCTCTGCCAGAGCCTCCGGAGCCACGCAGGCAGCCAGGCCAGGGAGGCAGGCCTTCCCCCCCGCGCACCTCAGGCCACCGCACTTCCGGGGTCTGTGGAGGCCAGGGAGGCAGGGCTTCCCCCCTGCCTCAGGCCACCACACTTCTGGGGTCCCTGCCTCCACTGGACATAAATATTAATTTTTTATTAATATTGTCAAAACCCCGTGAAACAGCGAGTCCGCTAAAAGCGAACCACGAAGTAGCGAGGGAACACTGTACAGCAAAATGGCAGCAGGGGGTAGTAGAGCAGGAAAGTCACATTACTTTCAACTTGGCCAATACTTATGTGTCCACATGGGCATGGATATGGGTATGGATAGGCATGCCTGAAATGCGTATGTTTCTTCTCCAATACCTTGAAGTCTTAGGCTGGTTTCTATGTTTTGTGTATATTGTATATATGTTTTGATGTTTTATACTTTATATGCTTTGATGTTTTATACTTTGTTATGTTGTTTATTTTATTGCAGTTTGTATTTTTGTATTTCAATTTGTTGTTCGGGCTTGGCCCCATGCAGGAATGGCTCAACCCATTACGCAAAGTAAGCATTTGCAGTATAGTTGATTTTGCCCAGGGGCGCTCTTGGGGGGAAAATAGACCTTGACATATGCGAGTTGTAGTTACTGGGATGTATAGTTCACCTACAATCAAAGAGCATTCTGAACTCCACCAATGATGGAATTGAACCAAATATGGCACACAGAACTCCCAAGACGAACAGAAAATATATATCAGTGATTGGTTGGAGGGAGGCCAAAATACTGTTTGCTTACAGTTGAAAATTATCTAGGGCCACCTCTGGCCCCATGTAAGCCGCTCCAAGTCCCTGTTGGGGGAGATGGTGGCGGAGTATAAATAAAGATGATGATGATGATGATGATTATTATTATTATTACTAGGCAGAAATGATTACAAGAGTTCCAAACACGGATCGGCTGTTTTTGAAGACCACAATAATTTTATTAACTCTACTACCCTCAAGTAACAATCACAACACAGATACAACACAGAGGAATAATCAGAAAGAAGTATGGTCAGAGGAATCCTACACGACCAACCTAAACCTGGAAATAAGGATACCTGCAAACTCAAGGAAACCTGAATAATACCTCTCTTCACATCAGCTACAAAACTTTTTCCCTCCCTAAACACCCTTAAGCAGAGAGAAAACACGTGCCATTATGCCTATTAAATACAATGCAATATGCTGTCATTCGCTCAACGTACCATATAATTAGGACATTTTCTTAGAGAAAGTGGCTCAGAACATTAGATCCTTGCCTAAGCAGCATGGCTCCTGAGAACTAAAATAGGAAAATAGTAGTACTCAGCATTTACAAATACTTGAGAGTGGTGAAAAACCCTTGAAATACATTATTTTGCTGTAATCCTGACAAGTCTGTAAATGCAGGCCATTATTATTACCCACACACTGCAAATGAAGTGGTGAAGTTAAAAGAGAGAGCGACTTGCTCAGGGTCATCCAGTGGATTCGTAGCAGAATTAAAGTTTGAACCGGCAATCTCTTGGCTCTTTGCTCATTTTCTCAGCCATTAAGTCACAGGAGCCCCCACCAAGTACCTGACAGGGGCATTGTTCCCAGCCACCGCCCCCTTTTTTTGACCGTTGTAAAGCTTTCATCCCCTTTGCAGCGCAGTGCTCCAACTTGCTCTGCACCTCCGGCACCCCCACCCCCTGCCATGGAACCTATACCGTGAAGTGTAAATATGTGGGAGAGCCGAGCCAAGTGTTTATTCCATATAGGATTGGTGCGCGCCAGCCACTGCCAAGTATAGAGACTGGCGGCATGCCAAGGACGTACACAGAATCCATGTCCTTCACAGGGCACCGGTGGGGGGTGGGCAGGGGGTGGATTCTTTGCAGTATGGAGCTTGGACACAAAGTCCTCTATTCCTCCTCCACCCTCTTCTCCAAGACACGGCAAGCACAGAGCAGACAAAGTGGTGACCTTCCTACTTCTGTGGCCTAAGCCAGGCTGAGTGACAAACCTATAGGCTATATTATAGCTCTTCCATAGCCATGATCTAACAAAGAGCTCCAAAGAAATGGAAAAAGGGGGGAAGAAGAGAGTTCTCACTCGCCACCACAACACTTTTGCACCATATTCACACATGTTAGGTATAGGGAGCACATGATGCTCTTACTAAAGCAGCTTCATTGGCTGCTGATAAGTTTCTGGTCCTAATTCAAAGTGCAGGTTATTACCTATAAAGCCCTAAACCGTTCAGGTTCTACCATCCCCCTATGAACCAGCACGGGCTCGAAGATCTGCCAGAGAAGTTCTCCTCTCGGTCCCGCCACCATCACAAGCGTGGTTGATGGGGACGAGGGAGAAGGCCTTCTCGGTGGTGGCCCTCCACCTTTGGAACTCAGGGGACGGCTAGTTCTTGTTATAAAATCTTCTACTGAGGCACTTAGCTTTCCAATGGATATTTCCCCCATAAACAGCAAACTCCAGAATTTCATCTGATATTATCATGGAATGTGATTGGGAACCATAGTGGAGTGTGAAAGGGCCTTGGTCTTCCAATTCTGAACTGAAATGTACTTTTTTTATTTACTGTACTTCCTTTCTTTCTTCCATTTGGTACAGAACAGGAAGCCATCATTTGCAGACAATGGCCCTCAACTTTTGCAGGGGTTAGGAGCACAGGATCTCTGTGAACGTGGAAAAACCACTCATCTCTAGAAGTTGATCATAAAGGTGCGCTGGAGGACCTAAAGACTTTTAGAGACAACATGCAACTCTGCATCTTGGGTCTGCCCAACCAAAGAGCTTACAATTTCTTTTAACGCAGAGTTTCCTCAGCCTAGGGGTCGGGACCCCTGGGGGGGGGGTCATGAGGAGGGTATCAGAGGGGTCACCAAAGACCATCAGAAAACACAGTATTTTCTGTTGGTCATGGGGGTTTTGTGTGGGAAGTTTGGCCCAATTCTATTGTTGGTGGGGTTCAGAATGATTGTAGGTGAACTGTAAATCCCAGCAACTACAACTCCCAAATGTCAAGGTCTGTATTCCCCAAACTCCACCAGTGTTGAGCATATTGAGCATTCGTGCCCAGTTTGGTCCAGATCCATCATTGTTTGAGTCCACAGTGCTCTCCAGATGTAGGTGAACTACAACTTCAAAACTCAAGGTCAATGCCCACCAAACCCTTCTAGCATTTTTTGTTAATCATGGGAGTCCTGTGTGCCAAGTTTGGTTCAATTCCATCATTGGTGAAGTTCAGAATGCTCTTTGATAGATTAACTATAAATCCCAGCAACTACAACTCCCAAATGACAAAACTAATCCCCCACTTCCCAAACCCCACAAATATTCAAATTTAGGCGTATCGGGTATTTGTGCCAAATTTAGTCCAGTGAATGGAAATACATCCTCCATATCAGATATTTACATTATGATTCATAACAGTAGCAAAATTACAGTTATGAAGTAGCAACAAAAAATAATTTTATGGTTGGGGGTCACCACAACATGAGGAACTGTATTAGGAGTTCGTGGCATTAGGAAGGTTGAGAACCACTGCTTTAAAAGAATGCATTATAGGGACAGCAGCAAACCGTTAGACTCCATCTGCTTCCAACTTTAGGTGCTAGGAGGACAACCCCAGAATCTTGGCTGCCCGCCCTTTCTAAAAAGATACACAAAACCTCCTTATGCAGAGGTACAAACAGAGTCCAAACATCCTCACTCAAAACGTCTTCTAACCTACAAGACCTCATTCCACCATTTTCTGTAAAGCTGAGCTCACAGCTTTTCAATTCCTGCTTTAATCCAGCCTTGCAAACAGAAGGCTGTTTCCACAAGATATGTTTAAATTGCTTTCTGAACTTCTCCTGTACTTCTGTAGCAATGGCACAATCCACTTACTCATATTATGTTTGTATCATGCTTTCTATTATGCCAGCTCTGTATGCACTAGCTTTACAGAGTTCAATTACAAAGGGGTGGGCATCTTTGGCTCTCCAGAGGCTGTGAAATCTCAAACTCCCATAATCCTCCATCAGCAATGCCGCTGGTAGGGGTTGCATCTAGAGAGTCTTCTGTCCGTGTCAACAGTAATATTTTGTTGTTGTTTTTAGTATTCTGTTAGCCGCTGGAATGTTCTTTGAAGGACAAGGTCAAAGAATGTTAAATAAATAAAAAAATTAAATTATCAAAATTTTGCACCAATATAACCACGGTTTGGTCAGCTGCCATAAATCTCACCCCAGTACAAAGGTGCGGCAAAAAATCCAATAAATAAATAAGAGTTGTGCAATTATGCACATTTGTTTATCACCTACTTACATTGCATGTTAATTCTGCTCTAAATAGTTATGGAGGACAGGCAAACATCTATGCAGGACACATTTAACCCTTAACCCTGTCTACTAGGAGAACTCAGTAGTGCAATGGGTTAAACACTTGTGCCGGCTGAACTGCTGACCGAAAGCCTGGTCGTTCGAATCCGGGGAGTGGGGTGAGCTCCTGCCTGTCAGCTCCAGCTTCTCATGCGGGGACATGAAAGAAGCCTCCCACAGGATGGCAAAACATCTGGGCATCTTCCTGGCAACATCCTTGCAGATGGCCAATTTTCTCACACCAGAAGCGACTTGCAGTTTCTCAAGTCACTCCTGACACACACACACACACATATACACACACAAAGCCATGTCCACTGATTACTGGTAAAGACATACCTACAACCACTAGCTTTTAGAGATCTTCCGATCTTGATTACGTCAAATGAGCAACTGGTATTTTGTTGGTGTTCCATCATTCTTAACCTCTTGCTTTGAGAAGCCAGGTAATACCCCCCCCCCCCAACACACACACACACACACCAAAATAGGGCAAGATATGATCTGCAATCTCTTTCTGTTGACCTCAAATCTATACACCTTCAAGTCCTCCTTTGGACTCGTAATTGTTAGAAACTTGTTTTCTCAAAGAAACACTGCACCTGTATATCACAATTCGCCACTTAGCATAGTACAATCACACAATCCAGCCTATTCTAGAAGAACCACTAAACAGGAAAGCAAATACAGTGACAGGTAGTCAATAACAAGCATCAATACCAGAAAAAGAGCAGAATATCTAATTGAACATCTTCATTTAAAATGCTCATTCTCTTAGGTTGCATAATATACAAACTGTCGTGATTTCAAAAGCAATCACTTCAAGGACAAAAATGTTTATATTATTTCAGGTCACATGCAAATTAACTCTCATTCAATCTAAATTACATGATGTATCAAGAAATATGCACATTTTATAGACCAATTGGCTTGAACAACACTGTTGGTTTTCTTGCCCTTATCTCTATTGATATTTAAGTGGAAATAAATAGAAACCTACAAATAGAAGACCTACAAGCCATTCTAAACACTTTTGCAGAAGCATACAAGAAGCTTGGCCTGTCATTGAACATCGAGTAAACCAAAAGTGCTCTTCCAGCAGTCACCAGCCAATCCTTCTCTAATGCCAGAAATACAGCTTAATGGTGTAATATTAGAAAATGTTGCCCATTTCCGCTACCTTGGCAGCCATCTCTCCACAAAAGTCAACATTGACACTGAAATACAACACCGTCTGAGCTCTGCGAGTGCAGCTTTTTTCCGAATAAAGCAGAGAGTGTTTGAGGACCGGGACATCCGTAGGGACACCAAGGTGCTTGTTTACAAAGCTATTGTCCTCCCAACTCTGCTATACACCTGCGAGACATGGACTATCTACAGACGTCACATGCAACTCCTAGAACGATTCCATCAGCGCTGCCTCCGGAAAATCCTGCATATTTATTTATTATTATTTATTTTCAACATTTATATGCCACCCTTCTCACCCCGAAGGGAACTCAGATATATTTTCATACAATATATATTATTAGCATAGTAAAATAACAGTATTATATATTACTATATTGCATATCTCTTGGGAAGACAAGCAGACAAACGTCAGCGTGCTGGAAGAAGCAAAGACCACCAACATTGAAGTGATGGTCCTCCGCCATCAACTCCCCTGGACCGGCCACGTTGTCTGGATGCCCGACCACCGTCTCCCAAAGCACTTGCTCTACTCCAAACTCAAGAATGTTGGTGGGCAGGAAAAGAGATTTAAAGACGGGCTCAAAGCCAACCTTAAAAACTCTTGCATAGACACTGAGAACTGGGGAAGACCTGGCTCTTGAGCGCTCAAGTTGGAGGTCAGCTGTGACCAGCAGTGTTGTAGAATTTGAAGAGGCACGAATGGTGGGTGAAAGAGAGAAACATGCCAAGAGGAAGGCGCATCAAGCCAACCCCAACTGGGACCACCTTCCAACTGGAAACCAATGGTCTCACTGCAGGAGAACATGCAGATCAAGAATAGGGCTCCATAGTCACCTACGTACCCACCACTAGTGCACCGATCTTGGAAGACAATCCTACTTGGACAACGAGGGATAGCCTAAGTAAGTAGTAAGTGATGTTTAAGTGGGAATAAATAGAGCAACAGTCTAAATAACACCTGGAAGCTGATGGAAGGCTGGTGAGTTAGAACAGCAGTGGTAGTTCATGGACTGAGAAGGGAAAACCTCAACTTGAAATAAAGATTGTGCTCCACAAGCAGAGCTCTCCAACATTGCAAGGTCTCCAAATATTTTATGGAAGCTTTCTAAGCAATCACACAAAATTGATGGATAGCAAAAACTGCTTAAAGGGACTGTACCCTTTGATACATTTGCACGCAGCAATAAACACTCCAACCTACTCACAGTAGGCATAAACAGATGGAAGACTGCTGCCCATCCCATTACCACCTGCACCACCTGATCAACAAGGACAAATTAGAAGGAATTAGCAGGGTTTAGCTAAGCCTCTGCTAACAATAAAGGGTAATTAACAACCAATTGGCCAGCCTGATGAGAGATGGACAAGAGCAGCTGATGGGGGCAGGGGACACATACACACAGACCCAAAACATTCCCAACAGGTACACCTCTCACGTACAACCTGTCAAGCCCCATTCCCTGGATCTACACGTGCGGTGTGCATACTGACCTTTCCCACAACTTTACTCCTCTTCAGCCACTCTTCTCATCTGTGCACAAAAAGGAGCTCTAGGCAAGATGGAGCCAAGGTTGTGTTCTGTATTCTGGAAGGGAAAACATAGGTTGTTCAAGCAATCTGAACATATAAATACAGGATGTATTGTCGAAGGCTTTCATGGCCAAAATCACTGGGTTGTTGTATGTTTTTCAGGCTGTATGGTCATGTTCTAGTAGCATTCTCTCCTGACGTGCCACCTGCATCTACGGCAAGCATCCTCAAAGGTTGTGACGTCTGTTGGAAACTAGGAAAATTAGGTTTATATATCTGTGGAAAGTCCAGGGTGGGACAAAAAACTCTTGCCTGTTGGAGGCAGGTGTGAACGTTGCAATTGGCCACCTTGATTAGCACTGAACGGCCTTGCAGCTTCAAGGCTTGGCTACTTCCTGCCTGGAGGAATCCTTTGTTGGAAAGTGATTAGCTGTCCCTGATTGTTTCTTGTCTGGAGTTCGGTGTGTTTAAGTTTTGTTTTTTATTTATTGTTATAGTTTTAGAGTTTTTTTTAATACTGGTAGCCAGATTTTGTTCATTTTCATKGTTTCTTCCTTTCTGTTGAAATTGCCCACATGCTTGTGATTTCGATGACTTCTCTGTGTAGCCTAACATGATGGTTGTTAGAGTGAACAAAATCTGGCAACCAATATTTAAAACAACTCTAAAATTACAACAACAACAACAACAACAACAACAACAACTACTTTTATTGATTAGCTAGCTGGCCTTAACAAACAGACAGTGCAAACACAACATACAACATACAACATACATCTAGTCCTCTTAAAATAAAATACAAATACAAATATACAGGTGTTTGTTAGCTTGAAACCAATGTAGCTTACCCGTAAATATATATATATATCAACTATCCTTGTCTCCCCTACACTGCAYCCCAATCTGATCTATGTACTCTGATCTYCTTTTAGCAGCTTTAAACAAATAAAGGGCAACTTTTGTTGTCAGAATGGGGTTGTAACTGGCCAACAAAAATGAGATTTTGGTCGCTGTATCCCAGCTTGTTTTATTGCATATAAAAGGCTATAAGTATTGTTTCCTTTCTTTTTCATATAGATAGCAGTTATGTAAGGTGTGGTTCAGATTTTTGACGCTAAAATTATAACAGTAAATAAAGAATATATTAATAAAGAACAGTAAATAAAGAACAGTAAATAAAGAACACAGGGGAACTCCAGACAAGGAGCAATCAGGAGCAGCTAATCACCTCTCAACAAAGGATTTCCTCAGGCAGGAACAAGGCATACCTAAAAATTATAACAGTAAATAAACAGTAAATAAAGAATATAACTCAAACACAGGGGAACTCCAGACAAGGAGCAATCAGGCGCAGCTAATCACCTCTCAACAAAGGATTCCCTCAGGCAGGAACAAGCCACACCTAAAAAATTATAACAGTAAATAAACAGTAAATAAAGAATATAAAGAATATAACTCAAACACAGGGAACTCCAGACAAGGAGCAATCAGGAGCAGCTAATCACCTCTCAACAAAGGATTCCCTCACGCAAGAACAAGCGACACCTAAAAACTGTCAGACCATCAAATGCTAATCAAGGTGGCCAATTGAAACATTCACACTTAGCTCCAACAGACAAGAGTTCTTTCTCCCACCCTGAAATTTCCACAGATATATAAACCCAATTTTCCTAGCTTCCAACAGACCTCACAACCTCTGAGGATGCTTGCCACAGATGCAGGCGAAACGTCAGGAGAGAATGCTTCTAGAACATGGACATACAGTTTGAAAAACCTACAACAGGGTATTCTCCAAGCTTTCTGCAGACGTGAGACATGCGTATGGAGTTATTTACTCAACTTGTCTTTGAGTGTCCATGTTGACTGAGATCCAACTTTGGTAGTAACACAAAAATGACAAAGGGTCCCTGTACCTTTAAAAGTTGTGCCGAGGGGTAAATTTCAGCAGGTGTAGTTTGCCATGTTTGCTTCACCTGCTGAAATTCCCTCTTCTGCCCACCCTTCAAACACAAGACTCCCAGAGGTCACACTAGCTTGTTTAATTAGTCTGAGTTCAAAAGTGGGGGAAGAATACATTGCAATCAGCCTTGAAAATATTTATTTTTTATTTTATTTTTTTACGGCATTTATATGCCGCCCTTCTCAAAATATATTTTCATACAATATATTATATTATTAGCATAGTACAATATCAGTATTATATATTACTATATTGCACTATACCATTATATTGTAATATTATTAGTAATATTATATGTAATGTAAATATATATAATTATAATATGGATCATAGACAGGTGCAATTCCACATTTTGGGGAGGAGTACTCTATCAGTGTGGGAACCTTTGCAGGTATCAGTTGTGTTCCTCTAGGTAGGACAACATTGCAGGATTCAGCTTTTCCAGACGTACTCATACAGCAGGATTACCCATAACATAGAGAACATTTCAAGGTTTCTCATGTTAAACACACACACATACGCACACAATACTAGCATGTGAGAGACAATAGATCCCGAGAGCGCGTTGGCAGGCTATTTTAGGAAGGCTTTTCTTTTCCTTTCATAAATGATTGCACACTTTAGCTTGCAAAACCAAACAAGCTCATCCTCACAATTGAAACTGGTACAGCGTAGAACCACACACATTACCAAACGCCACTGAATGCACACTTTAGACCTTCCTCCTCCTATGCAGTGAATACAGAGCCATCACAGGCAAGGCTATCACAGTGATAGTTCACTGTCAATATGATGCTGACCGAGTGTCCTTCCTTTTCCACGTGACTTTTTTCTGATTTAAGAGAAACCTTGCAATCCCCTTCCTCTTATCTGGTCTGCAAGTCCAGATGTCATCGGAAGGACACTGATAGAAGAAAGCTTCAGACTGGGTAGAAAACAAGTTGGAAAAGTTACCTTTCTCTCCCCCTCCCCATTACAACCACAACCAGCACAACTAATACTTGTGATGGCTAGAACATTGCTTCTCAAACTGTGGGTCCCAACCCCAAATGGGGTCCCCTTAGCTCAGTGTTGGGGTCACGAAAAATTTCACAACCATGAACCTTGAGTTTACAATGGACTATGCAGAAAATATTTCAGCTGTACTTCATAAAAAGGAAAAATAGTCTGTTTAGCAAGCCTCACAAACACTTTTGTGTGTGTGTCAGGAACGACTTGAGAAACGGCAAGTCGCTTCTGTTGTGAGAGAATTGGCCGTCTGCAAGGACGTTGCCCAGGAGATGCCGGAATGTTTTACCAACCTGTGGGATGATTCTCTCATCTTCCTGCATGAGAAGCTGGAGCTGACAGATGGGAGCTCACCCCACCCCCCAGATTCAAACTGCACAAAAGCTTTTTTTTTGTCATGTCAGGAGTGACTTGAGAGACTCCAAGTTGCTTCTGGTGTGAGAGAACTGGCCGACTGCAAGGACGTTGCCCAGGGGACGCCCAGATGATTTGATGTTTTTATCATCCTTCTGGGAGGCTTCTCTCATGTCCCCGCATGAGGAGCTGGAGCTGATAGAGGGAGCTCATCCACCTCTTCCCGGATTTGAACCTGTGACCTGTCAGTCTTCAGTCCTGCTGGCACAGAGGTTTAACCCACTGCACCACCGGGGGCTCCCGCACAAAAGCTGATTTACTACCTGTCCGAACGTATTCTCCCCTACGAACCATCAAGGGCATTAAGACCTTCCGGAGGGACCCTGCTCTTGGTCCCGCTGCCTTCACAGTCGCGTTTGGTGGGGATGAGAGACAGGGCCTTTTTTGTGGTGGCTCCCCGGCTATGGAACTCTCTCCCAAATGAAATTAGATCTGCCCCCGCCCAAATATGAAGACAGATGGAGTTTGGGGGAAATAGATTTTGACATTTGGGAGTTGTAGTTGCTGGGATTTATAGTTCACCTACAATCTGAAATTGAGGATATAGCACACATATTATTTGATTGCAAATTGTATCAAAAGGTGAGAGACTTCCACCTTGGTCCATATATCAAACGGACGATGTATTGGGAATCTCACATCAGAACAACGTATTTTATGTGTGGCCAAGACCCAAAAATAACATATAAAACAGCTCTGTACTTAAGCAAAACAATACGTCTGAGAACCACATATGTAGGGCTGATCGGGGTAAATTGTAGGGGTGATAATGAAATATGATGTATATACTCAGCTTGATCAGTTTATCAGTTTTATCATGTCTTATCATATTACTATTTACTGTATTGTTATAAGTGTCTTATTTTAACTTACTACATGGAGTGTGATCAGGTCTTGTCAGGCCTTGTTGTTCTGTTTCTTATTGTGATATGACCTAAGGGCTAATCAATAAAATTACTACTAGTAGTAGTTCACCTACAATCAAGGAGTGTTCTGAACACCACAAATGACAGAATGGGGGCAAACTTCCCACACAGAACCCCCATAACCAACAGAAAATACTCAAGGCCATCCAGTCTAACTCCCTTCACCAGGGCAAGAAAACGTAATCAAAGCCCTCCTGACAAAGAGCCATCCAACCATMKATMKATMKATMKATMKATMKATMKATMKATMKATMKATMKATGGTTGGATGGCTCTTTGTCAGGAGGGCTTTGATTACGTTTTCTTGCCCTGGTGAAGGGAGTTAGACTGGATGGCCTTGAGTATTTTCTGTTGGTTATGGGGGTTCTGTGTGGGAAGTTTGCCCCCATTCTGTCATTTGTGGTGTTCAGAACACTCCTATCTATGTGTGTGTGAATCATATATATATATATATATATGAATATATGAGATTCACACACACATAGATTTGAAAGGGACCCCTTAAGAAGGACAATGATATCTTGCATGTCCCAAAGTAGGCAAACCAGACACTCTCCACATCAACRCTGACAAAGAAACAGCAAGAAATACTGTTTAGCCACAAGCATAAAGACATCACATATATTAGAAACCAACACTTACTCGTTACTTTATTTTCCATGTCAACAGACTAGGCCACAGCAACGCGTGGCAGGGGATAGCTAGTATTATATATATACATGGGAGTCACACAATTTCTTAGGCGGAAAGTGGGAAAAGTTTAAGAAGGGGATTCAGGAATTTGTAACTTCCCAAAAGAGGGGTATTTCAAGTTCTAGATTTGGGTGCAACCAGCTCAAACAGAGTTAAATCATCGCCCTGAGCAGGAATAAGTAGCAAAATGTCAAAATCCTTGGGCACTGTGCACCTAGTGTTTAGACACTTAGGAATCACATCCAGCCAGCCTTGGCTCTCTGGATTAAGACTGAATGCATATTAACAGAAGAGACAGCAGGTGGGAGCTGCTGGGGATTAGAGAGCTTGTGTGTCCAAAAGGAAGCCGTGTGTGGGGGGGGGGGGGGGGGGGAGCAGTCCCACTGTACGGGGAAGTGGGTGCTGTGACACAGTGGCTGCGGCACATCTGAGCCCTTCCCTGGTGCCTCGCTGCTGCTCTTCTCTCCGGCACGGAGTGGCGTGGAGCCAGGCCTAGGGAGCTTCTTGTTCCTGGCTTGGAAAATCGGAAGATGTTTAATTAAGTCTAAGTGCTTTGGCATGGGAGGGGGGGAAAGGAGGGCCATCGATGCAGCACAATCCGCCACAGAGCATCTGTTGCGGGAGGCCACCATAGCTCCCACGTAAACTTGAGCCAAGGCCAGCTGGCAGCTTGTCACACTCACACACACGCCTTGCAAGGGAATGGAGCGGCTCAACGGCAGAGGGAAAGAGTTAAATCATATCTTGCTTCCTCCCTCCTCCTTCCACGTTCCTTTGCATGTAGGAGCTCCACCCCCTCCATTTTCCCAGAGCACAGGAATCGGGTTCAGCGCCAGATTCGCTTCAAAATATTTGTCGACCTGGATGAGCAAGCAAGTGCAAAGCTTCTGTTAAATTGGAGTATGAAAATCCAAAACTGCTAATTTGTTTATTTTTCAATCTCCATGGTTTCGTTTCTCATTAAGGAAAAGAGAGAAAAAATATGTGCGACAACATAATTTCGTCCAAAGTGGAAAATCCAAACGTCACGGTGCACACATGCTAATTACGACAAAGAGGGCAATCCAGTCCCTTATCAAAGGAACTGAGCATGAACTCATTTTGCAGAGTTTGCATATGGCAATGCCCTGGTCACTGAGGTCCTGTGCTGACTCAGAACCTAGCTGACACTTAAAAACCCACTTGCCTTAACTTTAACCGAAGGCCCTTCCACACAACCATATAACGCAGAATATCAAGGCAGAAAATCCCACAATATCTGCGTTGAACTAGGTTATCTGAGTCCACACTGCCATATATTCCAGTTCAAAGCACATAATGTGAGATTTTATTCAGTTGTGTTTAAGTGGCTCCACTGGCTATGATGTGAAGCAATTTGAAAAATAAGGATTGAAAACTGTGTTTCCTAAACTAGGCATTTTGGACTTCAGTTCCCAGAAGCCCTGATCAAGGGTTAAGGCAGTTGAGGCATCTGGGAGTTGAAGTCCAAATCATCCGGAGGACCAAAATTTGGGAATCACTGATTTAAAATGTTAAATCAGAGTTTTCCAAACAGTGTGTTGCGACACGTTATTGTGTCAGCTGAAGTGTGACTGTGTGTTATGCAAATACAATAATAAATGACAAAAATCTTGAAATTTGATGTTTTCATCTTATAAATCATGTATTTTGCAAAATATAAATTGAAAGGCTCTCATGACCTCACTACCTTTGAGGATGCTTGCCATAGATGCAGGCGAAACATCAGGAGAGAATGCCTCTAGAACATGGCCATGTAGCCCGAAAAAACTTACAGCAACCTAGTGATTCCGGCTATGAAAACCTTCGACAAAATCTCATGAGATATGTTGTGTCCCCATACATTTCATTATTAAAACTGCCCCCGGTGGCACAGTGGGTTAAACCCCTGTGCCGGCAGGACTGAAGACCGACAGGTCGCGGGTTCGAATCCAGGGAGAGGCAGATGAGCTCCCTCTATCGACTCCAGCTCCTCATGCGGGGACATGAGAGAAGCCTCCCACAAGGATGATAAAACATCAAATCATCCAGGCGTCCCCTGGGCAACGTCCTTGCAGACGGCCAATTCTCTCACACCAGAAGCAACTTGCAGTTTCTCAGGTCGCTCCTGACACAACATAAAACTGAATGATTGTGTCGCAAAATGATGCATGTCCACAAAAGCGTGTCACCAACATGAATGTGTTTTTGTGCCCCAGATAATTTCTAAGGAGCATGTGGGGATTCTGATATACTACTGGGCCCCACTTGACCCAGAAGAGGCCTATTTTGCAACAGGAAATGTCCCAGAAGTCAACTTTCAGTCCACTTCCTTTTAGAAGAAAGGGTTCCCTTGAGTCTAAAATGATTTAAAGTGGGATACAACACAGTTAAAACACCGAGACAGAAGGCATATATTTTGAGACTGGAAGACCTAGAGAGAACATTTTAATCAAATATCACTATGTAACAAAATTTGAAAAAATGTGTTCCTGCTTCGAAAGTGTTATTTCCTGTTTAATTGTGAGGCACTTAAATTGAATGAAGTTGTTTACTCCAGAAACTTCATTTTTTGACTGCCACAAACTATGTTGAATTCTTTTGAGACAAGATATTCATTGAAAAACTGTTGCAAATTTTGCTACGGGATATCCCACCAAAACAAAGTTTTTACAGTTTAGCAAACTTTGCCTATATATATAAACCCTTTTGTCTAGTTCCAACAGACCTCACTATCTCTGAGGATGCTTGCCATAGATGCAGGCAAAACGTCAGGAGAGAATGCCTCTAGACCATGGTCATATAGCCCGAAAAAAACCTACAACAACCCAATGGTTGTTCCTATTGCAAATATAAGCACAGATGGAGTTTGGGGAAAATAGACCTTGACATTTGGGAGTTATAGTTGCTTGGATTCATAGTTCACCTATAATCAAAGAGCATTCTGAACTCCACCAACGACAGATTTGGGCCAAACTTCCCACACAGAACCCCCATGACCAACAGAAAATACTGTGTTTTCTGATGGTCTTTGGTGACCCCTCTAGCACCCCTTCATGACCCCCCCCCCCAGGTTGAGAACCACTGGTCTAATGGATACACTTTTTCTCTCACAGCTGCCATCTCATCCTGTCTAAGGCTAACCCTGCTGGAATCCAAATGTTTCCAATCTTTCCATCACTTTCTGTCTCCAAAAGAGAAGAGGAAGGGGATGAAAGGGCATGGAGGGGACTTGGGGAGAGCCCCGTCTCCCAGCCTGCACAGTCTGCTCCGAACCATCATGTGGCCCCCAAGTTAGAAAGTTTGCCCATGCCTAGTGTAGAGGCACCCCAAGACATTTCTCTGCCTGAAATGCCTCCAACTAACCCAAGTAGAGGTGTATTGCATACAAAGTTCAGAAAAGTTACTTCAGTATGTGAAAAATCCTGCAAACACCTCTTCCCAATGCTGGCAGTAAAAATACAATACAGATGGAGTAAATGAGTAACAACTTGATGCTCTTTTACAATACCCACAATCTGCTGCCGAAGGGAAATGCCTCACTTTGCCTAATGGTACATCCTGTCCTTCAATCCAAAGAGCGCTTGATATATCCAACACCTCCAGATAAGCATCAGCAAGACCTTTTCTTTATTTTGATGCCTAGGAACACAGAGCAACTCCAATTCAGATAAGACAAAAAGATCTGTGCCAGCTTTCAGTCTGAGTAACATAAGCCTTTGCCAAGTTGGTGCCCTCAAGATGTGTTGTTCTCCATTTCGCCATCCGCTCAAGCTAGTCCTGGTACCTTTAGGCCAAAACACCTGGGGACTCACAGGTTGAGAACCACTTAGTTATGGGCACTGGACTCGTGTGAAAGTGAAAAGCTGTGAATAATGAAAATACTAATTTTTTTCACCTAACCGAACATCTTTCTAGGAATTTCTAGTTTATAGTAAAAAATTTGGCTGGAAACTGAACACGTAACTGCAATGGAGGACATAGAGATTCTAGAGACTTGTTCTCTCGAGAAATCTATAGGTCCCCCCAGTATTTTGGAAGGAAGTTGACCATAAAGTCACACTGGAGGACCAAGAGATCTTTAGAGAGAACATTTAGACATTGAGTCTCCTTGGGGAGATAAGGCAGGTCATAAATAAAGTATTATTATTATAAAATCTATTATTATGCGTAGTAGTATTAAGTCTATTATTATTATTATTATTATTATTATTATTATTATTATTATTATTAAATCAAACCTGCAAAAGCCAAAACAAAGTTTTTACAGTTTAGCACCACCAAAACAAAGACTCCACAATTAAAACAAAGACTCCACAATTAAAATACTCAAGACACTGACAAACTGCACTGGGTATAGATAATTCTGCTGACTCCTGAACATCATGCCAAAGCAAATCCTTAATCCTAGAATTTCTGCAGACAAACTGGCAAAAACTGACATGATAGTATGTAAACTATCATATGAGTAGCAACTCATTGAGAAATCTTTTCCCCATAGCCATTGCACTCACCTGTACCACTAATTATTATAATAAGCTCAAACTTGTTTATTTTTATAGTTGAAAATGTATTCCTGTCTCCAGTTCTTTGCTTCTGTTCTGCCTGGTACTCTTTCAAACAAATTGTGTTTCCATTTTATTAGGACTGACTTTCAACTTGATTTTCCTTATTCATCCCAGAACTGATTCCAGACACCTGCTTAAGTTTCCCACTGTTTGCTTGGGACTGGTAGATCAAAACAAAGGATAGACCCATGTGTTGTCCATATACTGGTAACACCTCAAAATGAACTTGCCGATGAACTCTCTCAATGAGTTTATTGGGAGAACAACTGATGAACAAGCCTAAAAGCTGACAATGGTCATAATGACAAAAGATTTCTCTGTATTTGAATCCCATAGTCTTCTTCCAAGAAGAAACACAAACACTGTACATCCAAGATCAATATATGAAATATTATTATTGACCTAGTGTTTCCTAAAGAGAACATATCACGGTAATTTGATCTGCAAATCAAATCTGAAAGACAAAACCCAGAGATATAGAGAGTGGACAGATTTGTATTTTTCATTTTCCCCAACGTGTTTATTTTACAGGTTACTTTGAGAATAACGCATTGCTAAATAATTACTAATGCATTACCTTTCAATGTTCTTATTATTTTAGAAAAATACACTTAATAACTTAATAAAAAGAAATGAGCTAAAGTCCCTACCAAAACATTTTAGAAGTGATAGTTATCCCTACATTAATGAACATTACATAATTGCATGCAGCTCTCTACGTGGGGCTGCTTCTCAAGATAGTTCGGAAGCTGCAATTGGTGCAGAGACTGGCGACCAGATTGCTAACTGGAGTACCGTATTGTGAGAGGATGACTCCCATGCTGTGGCAGCTCCACTGGTTGTCGGTCCACTTCTGAACTAAACACAAAGTGCTGGTCGTTATCTATAAAGCTCAAAACAGTTTGGGTCCAGGCTATTTGTCTAATTGCATCTCCCTATACAGAACATCCAGTGCATTATGGTCAACAGAGGAGGCCCTGCTCTTGGTCCCACCCCCGTCACAAGCTCGGTGGGAACGAGAGAGGGAGCCTTCTCTGTAATCGCTTCCCGTCTCTGGAACACCCTTCCTAAAGAAATAGAAACGGCCCCCACACTCCTCTCCTTTAAAAAACTCTTGAAAATGCACTAATGCACTTTAGTGTATGAAGAGGAGGAGGACTAGGACATTTCAATTCCACAGGAATGCTGGCTAACTTACTTGTATTCCATTGCTGCTACGGTACATTAGAAAGAACAACGATGATAGTCATCTTTATGTATTTTAATCACCCTTTTCAGGATTTATGTCTTAATGGTTAATTTATGTTACTAGTATATATTTATTCAATTATTTGTATGCGGTTTTTATTTTGTTGTTCATTTCTCTTTTGTCATTATTTCTGTATTATTTTGTTTATTTTTGAAATGTTTGTATTTGAGTTGGGCATTGAATGTTTGCCTTTCTTGTGTGTAAACCGCCCTGAATCCAACTTGGGGAGAAAAAGTGGTCTATAAATAAAGTTGTTTATTATTATTATTATTATTATTATTATTATTATTCTGACACAAAAGCACAGAATGTCACAGCAAAAGAGATCTATATGCTGGATTTTGTATCACAAAATCACAAGTCGAACACTTCCCAAGCATCTAGGACTGTGTGATGTATTTTCGAATGATGCGCGCAGATCCAAGTAAGGTGGCCTTTTGCAGTTGACAGATTGTGATTTTGTCAATGTTTATTGTTTCCAAATGCCGGCTGAGATCTTTTGGCATGGCCCCCAGTGTGCTGATCACCACTGGGACCACCTGTACTGGTTTATGCCAGAGCCTTTGCAGTTCCATTTTGAGGTCTTGATAACAGCTGAGTTTTTCCTGTTGTTTTTCCTCAATGCAACTGTCACCTGTTATGGTGACATCAATAAAACCAAACTTTTTTCTTTTCCACAATTGTGATGTCTGGTGTATTGTGTTCCAAAACTTTGTCAGTCTGGATTCAAAAGTCCCACAATATTTTTTGCGTGTTCATTTTATACTACCTTTGTAGGTTTATGATCCCACCAGTTCTTTACTGCTGGCAGGTGGTTCTTGTGACATAAGTTCCAGCGAATCATTTGGGCCACAGAATTGTGCCTCTGTTTGTAGTTCGTTGTTGTTTTTGTTATTTGAAACACAACAAGATGAGTCCACAGCAGACACTCTGCTGGCTGTTGCATTGGATCACAAGTTGGACACTTCCCAAGTGTCTAGGACTGTGTGATGTATCGATGAATAATGCATGCAGATCCCAGTAAGGTGGCCTTCTGCAGCTGGCAGATGGTAATTTTGTCAGCGCCGATTGTGTTTAAGTGCAGGCCAAGGTCTTTAGGCACTGCACCCAGTGTGCTGATCACCACTGGGAGCACCCTGACTGGCTTGTTGTTGTTGTTGTTATTTTTATTATTATTATGTTATATTATTATTATTACTATATACATTTAAATATACAATATCTGCGAGAGAGTGTAATAGTCATTTTACCAATTTAAAAAGGACTGCAATTACCTTTATATTCCATAAGTATTATGTTACATGTAATATGTAGTTACTTTTACTGTCTTCCATGCAACCACTGCTTTATGCTTCTGACTGTAAATCTAGCAAGGTGGCCCAAAAGGACATAATGATAATACCAAAAGTGGCGAAAAGTCCAGAACTAACAGGGGTTCTTTCTTTCTATCCATTTACTGCCGAAGGTCAATTACTAGGATGACCAGGGCAGTTTCAATCCCCTAGACAGGCAAAGAACCATATTGAGGCAAATCATCAGTATCATCTCAAAAACCTGCAAAACTGAAACATCACATCCTACTCAAAGAATTTGCCCTGGAAAAGAAAGTTCAACCCCAGATGGTAATTATGCAAATCTGTTGGATTCACATCAGTTCGCTTGTAAAATGGTTGAAATACCTGCTCCTTTGAGGCCATGGAAACAACGCCTTTCCTTATAGAGGCCTTGGGCTCCCCCATCTTCTGGAGAGATCATCTAGATCTGGCTGCATTTTTATAGGAACAATGATGGAAAGGTATGGTGTCTAAGCAACTTGTCAACATCCTCCGGCTATATGAACTAAAAGGCATCCAACACCAACCGGACTAGGCAGCATTCTGGCTACATCCATCTCCGATTCTGACATAACTATGTTGAAGCAGGTATAACTCATTTATCTCCAAAATGCCATGCTAACCAGGCTCCGTGGATTCCTGCGGTTTCTACCTGTTGGTCCTTTGTGCCTGTTTGAAGCAGACCACTCCTTGACCACATAAAAGAACTACTCTAGGTGACACACCCTCATCATTTGAGTAGGTCTAAAGATGGACTCTCTCACCTATACAAGATTACTCTCTTGTCTAAGATGGGGTGGAAAAACTGTAGCTTTCCACAAGTTGTTGGACTGCAACTTCCCTTAACTGACCCTGTCTACTCTCATTCCACCAGTAAGTGAAATACCTTCTTTTTAGGTAGGCCTCTGGCTCTTATGTCATTGCAACAGAATAATCTTGTAATCGGGTTTGTTATACTTCTGTGTTTTTGTTGTGTCTTAATGGGCTGCTGTTGATGTGTGCCTTGAAGTCATTTCCAATGTATGGTGATCCTATCATGGGATTTTATTTTATTTTTGCAAGATTTCTTCCGGGGGACTTTGCCTCTGCTTTCCTATGAGGCTGAGAGAGTGCGACTTGCTCAGGGTAATCCAATGGGTGTCCATGCTTTGCAAGGGTTTGAATCCTGGTTTCCAGAATCATAGTCCAATGCTCAAACCACTATAGTACATTGGTTTTCAACAGGTCCAATTAGAGTGTTTTTAATGATGTTTTAACTTTTGTATGAAAAAGATTTTACTGTAAAGTACGTCCTCTGGTCATTAAATTATTAATTAATTTATTTGCTATATTTATACATCACCCTTTCTCACCCTGAAGGGGACTCAGAGCGGCTTACAAATATTATATGTATATACAATCAATTATATTATTAGCATAGCACAATATTATACATAGATGCAGGCAAAACGTCAGGAGAGAATGCTTCTGGAACATGGCCATACAGCCCAGAAAACTCACAACAACCCAGTAGCCTCTGAAATTTCTATGAATCATCAAACCTTCTGCATCTTAAACCCATACCTAGGGGGCAAGGACTTGTTTGGGTTCCTTGGTAGTAAAAAAAAAAGGTGTTCTTCCCATGTTCAGAGGTTCTCTTCTTCTAAGAGAGAAGAAAAGCACATCTCTTTCCCTTTCTTCACAAGTTCTGGGCCAAAAGTAGTTGCAGGGCTTTAGCTTTGGTGGGAGTCCAAGTTCAAATTAAACCCTTGACGAGACAAAAAAATAGTCACTGCAGGAGATAAACTTGTTCCCTTTCCAGCCGTTTAAACAACCCTCTTAACATGCAACCGCCTGGCTGGCTCCCAGTTCCCACCATCCCTGCACCCAGCAAGGGTTTTTCTTGCTGACTCAGGACTTTTGCAGCTGCAAAACAAGCTGCGGCCGAAGTCCAGGGATGAGAGAGAGCCAAACTGCACCTGGAGACAAAGTGGCCGCCCGAGGAGGGTGTGTGCGCATGCTGCAAGGGGATCCTGATGTGGCACAAAAGCAGAACGCCATCCACCAAGGAGCAAAACAGGCCTTTGGAGAGCTCACCAAGGACATTGGCAAGCTGCAGCAGAAAAGGGACCAATGACCGAAAGAACCCAAGTGCCTACAATAAATCTTGGGAGATTCTAAACCAGCGTTTCTCAACCTGGGTGCCATGACCCCTGGGGGGGGTCGTGAGGGGGGTGTCAGGGGGTTGCCGAAGACCATCAGAAAACACAGTATTTTTTGTTGGTCATGGGGGTTCTGTGTGGGAAGTTTGGCCCAATTCTATCGTTGGTGGGGTTCAGAATGCTCTTTGATTGTAGGTGAACTATAAATCCCAGCAACTACAACTCTCAAATGTCAAGGTCTATTTCCCCCAAACTCCACCAGTGTTCATATTTCGTCATATTGAGTATTCCGCCAAGTTTGGTCCAGATCCATAACTATTCGAGACCACAGTGCTATCTGGATATAGATGAACTACAACTCCAAAACTCAAGGTCAATGCACACCAAACCCTTCCAGTATTTTCTCTTGGTTACGGGAGTTCTGTATGCCAAGTTTGGTTCAATTCCATCATTGGAAGAGTTCAGAATGCTCTTTCATTGTAGCTGAACTGTAAGTTCCAGCAACTACAAATCCCAAATGACAAAATAATTCCTCCAGTCCCACCAGTATTCAAATTTGGGCAGACAAAAGGTTTTCCCTTCACATTAAGTCCAGTTGTGTCTGACTTTGGGGGTTGGTGCTCATCTCAATTTCTAAGCTGAAGAGCCGGCGTTGTCCATATACACCTCCAAGGTCATGTAGCCAGCATCACTGCATGGAGCGCCGTTACCTTCCTGCCGAAGCGGTACCTATTGATCTACTCACATTTGCATGTTTTTGAACTGCTAGGTTTGCAGAAGCTGGGGCTAACAGCAGGAGCTCATGCCACTCCCCAAATTTGAATCTCTGACTTTTCCACCAAGTTCAGCAGCTCAGCCGTTTAACATATCAGGTATTTGTGCCAAATTTGGTCCAGTGAATGAAAATATACCCTGCATATCAGATACTTACATTACGCTTCCTAACAGTAGCAAAATTACAGTTATGAAGTCGCAACGAAAATAATTTTATGGTTGGGGGTCACCATAACACGAGGAACTGTGTTAAGGGGTCGTGGCATTAGGAAGGTTGAGAAACACCGTTCTAAGCATCAGTGCAAAGGAGGAGGTTGGGGTTGCAGCTGGGATTTACTGGCAGAGATGAGATATATGGGGAGGTGAAACAAAGGGAATCATAAGCAAACTACATTAAGGATTGTAAGGAAGGGGGGAAGTGTGAAATGATTTCTGTGCGAGCTCAATTAATATCCTTTTTTTCCCTTACGGCTGCAAGGAAGACCAACATCCTTTCAAAAAGCAGAAAAGAAAGGAAGTTCCTGGCCTTTAAGGTTATGAAAATAAACTTTCATGTGCATGATCAATGCTTGGCTAAGCCTCTGAAACCAGAGGAAGGGCTGGCTAGGATATCCAGAGTCCAAGGAACAGGCTCCCAAGCTCTTCATGTGTGAGGAAATCTCTTCGCACGGCTTGAACGTGGTAGCACAAAACATCATCTAGGATCAAAACATCTTTGATTTCCCACAAGAGATAAGAACCCGGCACATTCACTCATGCACTAACAAGAATGGGAATTGCTATGCTAAGGCAGTGTTTCTCAACCTGGGGATTGGGACCCCTGAGGGGATCCCAAGGGGGTGTCAGGGGCATTGTCACCAAAGACCATAAAAAAACACAGTATTGTCTGTTGGTCGAGGGTTGTCTGTGTGGGAAGTTTGGCCCAATTCTATCATTAGTGTGGTTCGGAATGCTCTTTTATTGTAAGTGAACTATAAATCCCAGCAACTACAACTCCCAAATGTCAGGATCTATTTTCCTCAAACTCTACCAGTGTTCACATTTGGACATATTGAGCATTTGTGCCAAGTTTGGGCCGGATCCATCATTGTTTAAGTCTACGGTACTCTCTGGATGTAGGTGAACTACAACTCCAAAACTCAAGGTCAATGCCCACCAAACCCTTCCAGTACTTTCTGTTGATCATGGTAAAATCTGTGTGTTAAGTTTGGTTCAATCCCATCATTGATGGAGTTCAGAATGCTCTTTGATTGTAAGTGAACTACAAATCCCAGCAACTATAACTCCCAAATGTCAGGATCTATTTTCCCCAAACTCCACCAGTGTTCACATTTGGGCATATTGAGCATTTGTGCCAAGTTTGGTCCAGATCCATCATTGTTTGAGTCTACAGTACTCTCTGGATGTAGGTGAACTACAACTCCAAAACTCAAGGTTAATGCCCACCAAATCCTTCCAGTACTTTCAGTTTATCATGGGAATCCCAGCAACTACAACACCCAAATGCCAAGATCTATTTTCCTTAAACTCCACCAGTACTTTCTGTTGATCATGGGAGTTCTATGTGTCAAGTTTGGTTCAATTCCATTGTTGGTGGAGTTCAGAATGCTCTTTGATTTTAGGCGAACTATAAATCCCAGCAATTACAACTCCCAAATAAAAAAAATCAATCCTCCTCAACTCAACCTGGGTGTATCAGGTATTTGTGACCAATTTGGTCCAGTGAATGAAGATACATCCTGCATATCAGATATTTACGTTATAATTCATAACAGTAGCAAAGTTACAGTTATGAAGTAGCCACAAAAATAATTTAATGGTTGGGGGTCTCCACAACATGAGGAACTGCATTAAGGAGTTGAGAAATACTGTGCTAAGGTTTTTTCGGGCTATATGGCCATGTTCTAGAGGCATTTCTCCTGACGTTTCGCCTGCATCTATGGCAAGCATCCTCAGAGGTATTGAGGCAAGTATCCTCACTACCTCTGAGGATGCTTGCCATAGATGCAGGCAAAACGTCAGGAGAGAATGCCTCTAGAACATGGCCATATAGCCCGAAAAAACCTACAACAACCCAGTGATTCCGGCCATGAAAGCCTTCGACAATACACTGTGCTAAGTCCTTATGTTTCACCATGCATAAGACAGCACACAGCGGACTGCAGTGTGTTCGTTTACGCGATTCGCTCTAAGCGTCAACACTTTTGCTTGGATTTTCAGACCCAAGCACCCACCCGCCGCTGCGGTTTGGAGGCAGTACTGAAGCTGAGATCATAAAATTTACACCCTTAAATTCTAAACATTCTCTTCTGACAAACAGCCTCTTAACAAAGCTTCTCTGAAACAGAGTCCAAACTGATCCACATTCGTAAAAAACCAGCAATATATCCCGCTTGGGCATAACTACCAACATTACTTGTTAATTAGTGCAGGAGTGTGCAATCTATAACCCACATGTGGCACTTGGGAAGGGAAAGTTCTTCACTATCCAAAATCTTCCCTTATACACTTTTACCACTGCAAACCATAAGAGGAGCGACGATGTCTCCCTGCGTGCTGGCTCCCAGCAGAATCTGGTTTCTATCAGCCCATGAAATCATTGACTGACAGGCGGGTAGGCTCTAATTCTGCTAGGAAAAAGAGAGTAGTGTGTTGATTCTCTTGTAGTTTCCCCCCCAGTAGGACTGCAAGCACTGGAAAAGGAGGTTTATAGGCCTGCATGGAAGAAGATGAAACTGAAGGCTCCTTCCTCCACTTAAGCAATCTGGAACATGACCTCCGGGAATATAGAGGAAGCATTAATCCCTCACCCCATTCCAGCAATTTGGATCAAGATCATATTTAAAACATTTCTCTCATTTCAGCATTTGAGGTTCTTCCATGCCATGCAATTATAGTGCTATATTCCACTTTATGCACCATGGTAATATCCTGGGATTTGTAGTCTGGTGAGGCCTTAGAGCAGTGTTTCTCAACCAGGGGGTCGGGACCCCTGGGGGGTCATGAGGAGGTGTCCGAGGGGTCGCCAAAGACTATCAGAAAAAGCCTCAGATGTGCTGGTGGCCAAGCTAGGCAGCTCGGACAGGCCATCACCTCACTACCTCTGAGGATGCTTGCCATAGATGCAGGCAAAACGTCAGGAGAGAATGCCTCTAGACCACGTAAATGTTAAAGAGACGGGGGAAAGGAGGAGTCCACAGTGCTCTATGGATGTAGGTGAACTACAACTCCAAAACTCATGATCAATGCTTACCAAACCTTTCCAGTATTTTCTGTTGGTAATGGGAGTTCTGTGTGCCAAGTTTGGTTCAATTCCACCATTGGTGGAGTTCAGAATCCTCTTTGAATTGCAGGTTAACTATAAATCTCAGCAACTACAACTCCCAAATGACAAAATCAATCCCACCCCCAACCCCACCAGTATTCAAATTTGGACGTATCGAGTATTTGTGCCAAATTTGGTCCAGTGAATGAAAATACATTCTACACATCAGATATTTACATTACGATTCATAACAGTAGCAAAATTACAGTTATGAAGTAGTAACAAAAATAATTTTATGATTGGGGGTCACCACAACATGGGGAACTATATTAAGGGGTCACAACATTAGGAAGGTTGAGAACCACTGCCTTAGAGCTCCCTTGGTTGAGGATCCTAAATGCCACTTCCTAAAGTCTAGTTTAGGAATCTAATGCCATCTCAGTTATAATCCGGGGAAAGCGGGTGGAGCTCCCTCTGTCAGCTCCAGCTCCCCATGCGGGGACATGAGAGAAGCCTCCCACAAGGATGGTAAAACATCAAGCATCCGGGCATTCCCTGGGCAACGTCCTTGCAGATGGCCAATTCTTTCACACAAGAAGCGACTTGCAGTTTCTCAAGTTGCTCCTGACACGAAAAAAGAATCTACTACTTTCTCTGAACAATGTATGAGCTTTATTGAAAGCTTTCATGGCTGGAATTACTGGGGCGTTGTGTGGTTTCTGAGCTGTATAGCAGCATTTTCTCCTAACATTTCGCCTGCATTTGTGATTGGCATCCTCTGATGTTGCCAGCCACAGATGCAGGCGAAACATCAGGAGAAAAAGCTGATACAATATGGACATAAAGTCTGGAAACCACTCAACACCCCAATGTATCAGCTTCTTGTGGATCTGCCTAGATGTTTTTCCTAATGTTTCTCTAGTCTGTCCATCTGGTTTTTTCCTCCCAACACGCTCACCCTCAGTAGATTCCTGCACATATGTGCCCCCTCAGGAAATTCCTTCCTTCCCAATACTACTTTGTTTGGCATCCTCTTTATGTATGTCATCGCTATGCATTTTAAAAATAGATGATATTGTATCCCACTTTCTTCCTACTACTGGGACTCAAAATGACTTGAGTGTGCGCATGTGCCTTTAAGTGGTCTATCAACTTATGCCAATACCATGAATTTCATAAGGTTTCTTTGGGAAGGAATACACAGAGATGGTTTTGCCAGTTTCTTCCACATAGCCAACAGCACCTGCAATTTCCTGGTGGCCTTCTCTCCAAATACTAATCAGAGCCAATTCTGCTTAGTTTTTAATATCAGATAGGATGTGGTGCCAATGTACAAAATACTGAAAGAAATACATGCAAATTAAAATACACATAAAATGTGTTAGCAAAACAAAACAAAACATGTTATTCTAAAATGAAAGGGCAATGGTGCAGTTGGTTAAACCACTGAGCTGCAGAACTTGCTGATCAGAAGGTCAGCGGTTTGGATCCAAGGATGGGATAAGCTCCAGCTTCTGCCAACCTAGCAGTTCGAAAACATGCAAATGTGAGTAGACCAATAGGTACTGTTTCTGTGGGAAGGTAACGGCGCTCCATCCAGTCATGCCAACTACATTACCTACGAGGTGTCCATGGACAACGCCAGCTCTTTGGCTTAGAAATGGAGATAAGCACCAACCCCCAGAGTCAGACATGGCTAGAATTCATATCAAGGGGAAGCCTTTACATTTACCTATTCTAAAATGTAGTAATTGTTCTTCTTTTTTTCCGTTTTTAAAAATAAATAAAAAAGGATCCAGATATTACACTATAGAGTAGAGTAGAAACTAATGCAGCTCTCCAGATGTTATTGAACTGTGATTGCCATCAATCTTAGCTAGCACAAAAAAGATGAGGCATTCCGGGCACTGCAGAGTTCCTCTCGTCTGCTACAGATCAGCATAAATATCCGCGCACATACACCCAAATTATAAACCCAATTGCACTGTAATCCTATCCACTTTACCTGGGTGTAAGACCTATTCCTTCCTTCCAATGCCAAAACACATGTGGTTGTTCTGCAAACCTACAAAACCATTTACCAAATCCCAACACATATGAGGATTGAATGAAAAGTAATGCCTCCACCTTCATTACTTCTCAACAGATGGCAAAACTGGTATGCGGCAGGTACTGGCTTGTTCAGTACACTCTCCTGTACAGTTCCATTTTGGCAGGAAGCCTTAGCATTGAACAGTTGTGTTGTTAAAGTGCGAAGTATGGAACCCTGCGCAGACGGTCGGTCAATGCGACTTAAGCAACATGCAGTCATTGAATGCTTGACAGCAGAAGGTGTCACCCCAAAGGAGATTCATCAGAGAATGCAAGCTGTTTATGGTGATTGTGTTGATGTGAGTGCTGTTCGTTGTTGGGTGAGTAAGTTTAAAGATGTTGAGGTGGGAACATCTGACTTGCGTGACAAACAAAGAGTTGGACGCTCTGTGATAGCAACCACAGAGTTTCACAAGCAAAGGTTGACACATTGATTCAGGACAATCGTCGTATCACTCAGAGATAAATTTCAAACATAATTGGCATTTCACGAGAATGTGTGGATCACATTATTACTTTGCTTGGCTATCGGAAGATCTGTGCACGATGGGTACCCAGGATGCCGACGCCTGAAATGAAAGCGCACAGACTTGAAACTTCAGAGACTGGATCTCACCACCGTATGAAATCCTCCATACAGTCCAGATTTAGAACTGTCTGACTTCCATCTGTTCCCAATAATGAAAGAAGATCTGCGGGGACATCATTAGGCTTCCGATGAAGACGCTGAGAGAACTGTGAGACACTGGTTGCGGAAACAGAGTGTCGACTTCTTCTGTGACGGCTTCAGAAAACTTGTTCATCGTTGACAAAAATGTATCCAATTGTCTGGTGATTACGTAGAGAGTGAATAGTGGTAGTTAAAGACCATGTTCTAAGGATTATTTCTGTGTTTGATTTATTAAAATATTCCCATCCAAACCCAAGTAACGAAGGTGGTGACATTACTTTTCATTCAACCCCCGTCAAAGAACTGAATTCTGACTCTTCTATGTTATACTAGCCGTCCCCTGCCACGTGTTGCCATGACCCAGTCTGTGTATGTGTTTTGTGTCTGTATATTTGTATATATGTGTGTTTGCATATATATATATATATAGAGAGAGAGAGAGAGAGAGAGTGTTTTACGCATGTGTTGTAATGTATTTTTAAAGTCTCTTCTGCTGTGTTTTTCAGTATTTTTATGAGTGATGGTCACCCGTTGGCCTGATAGATGTATTGTGTCCACATTTGGTGTCAATTCGTCCAGTAGTTTTTGAGTTATGTTAATCCCACAAACGAACATTACATTTTTACTAAATATAGATTTTCAACCATGAGATCTAGAAAGAAATGGAAGATGCCCAGAAATTGGGGGGAAAAGCACAAACTATGCATGGGAAACCTTTACAAGTTCACCGTATTAACATTCTGCTGCTCTGCTACAGCCAAAAAGGCAAAGGACCAAAAATCTTCACGCCACTGCAAAGCTTACAGCCATGGATGCTCTCTGCATCAGCCATTTCTGCAACTTGTCAGCTTAGAGGCCTAAAGTGGATCAGGCAGGTAAGATGCTTTGCAGGAAGGTAACTCACTTGACCAATTAGCAGAGATGCACTAAGCAGATCAAATGAAGAGGCAAAGTACAAGGTGGGGGATGACTGGCCAGCCTGCAACACGCCTAAGAAAGATTTCAGGGGAACCTTTTAGTAAACAGGGAACAGGACACAGACCATAATTATGAAATTATAGAGCATAGCTTCCAGGAGTCATAGGCTAATGCTATCTACCATGTTTACTATGGGAACAGTGCTTTAAGAGGAACACAACATTGTAGTAGATGCAAAATTCTGAATCTCAATTTTCACGTGCGTATGTGTGTGTGTGTGTGTGTGTATACTAGCTGTCCCCTGCCACGCGTTGCTGTGGCCCGGTCTGGTGATCTGGAAAATAATGAGAAAGTGTTGGTTTCTAATATATGTAATGTCTTTATGCTTGTGGGTAAACAGTATTTCTTGTTGTTTCTTTGTCAGTGTTGATGTGGAGATTGTCTGGTTTGCCTACTCTGGAACATGCAACATATTATTGTCCTTCTTTAGGGGACCCTTTCAAATCTATACTATATTTGTGTGTGTGTGAATCATATATATCTGTACTTTGGCTGGATGGCTCTTTGTCAGGAGGGCTTTGATTATGTTTTCTTGCCCTGGTGAAGGGAGTTGGATTGGATGGCCTTAAGTATTTTCTGTTGGTCATGGGGGTTCTGTGTAGGAAGTTTGCCCCAATTTTGTCATTGGTGGGGTTCAAGGGGATCTCTGATTGTAGGTGAACTATAAATCCCAGTAACTACAACTCCCAAATGCCAAATTTCCCCAAACTCAATTTGTGTTCATATTTGGACATATGGAATATTTGTGCCAAGTTTGGTCGAGATCCATCAATGTTTGACGCCACAGTGCTCTCTGGATGAAGGTGAACTACAACTTCCAAACTCAAGGTCAATGCCCACCAAACCCTTCTAGTGTTTTCTGTTGGTCATGGGAGTCCTGTGTGCTATGTTTGGTTCAATTCCATAGTTGATGAAGTTTAGAATGCTCTTTGATTGTAGGTGAACTATAAATCCCAGCAACTACAACTCCAAAATGACAAAATCATAATATTTTGAGTGATGGTCACCCCTTGTGTTGTAAGATGTTTTGTTGCCAAATTTGGTGTGATTTTGTTCATTGGTTCTTGTGTTTTTAAGGTACTGATTACGGAGAGAGCATTTATATATGTATGTATGTATGTGTATGTATATGCCCTCAGAAGCACTTTATTTATTTATTTATATTTATTTTACCCTACCTTCCTCCCTCTGATCCCCTGTCCAGATACATTACACTGCCTTCTCACCCAGTGTTTTAAACTTTTAATACCTTGCTACTGGCCCTGCCCACTGTGTCTAATTGTGATTTTATATTGTTTGATGTGTTTTATATTTTTTGTATTTTATCTTTTATTTTAATTTTATTGTTGTTGTATGTTGTTATTAGCATTGCTGTACTGTATCGTAGGGCTTGGCCTCATGTAAGCCATCCCGAGTCCCCTTGCGGAGATGGTAGCGGGGTACAAATAAAGTATTATTATTATTATTATTATTATTATTATTATTATTACTAGCCGTCCCGTGCCATGCGTTGCTGTGGCCCACACAGGAGTTCTGTGTGGGAGGTTTGGCCCAATTCTATCGTTGGTGGGATTCAGAAAGCTCTGTGATTGTAGGTGAACTATAAATCCCAGCAACTACAACTCTCGAATGTCAAGATTCTATTTTCCCCCAAACTCCACCAGTGTTCGCATTTGGACATATTGAGTATTCATGTAGAGTTTGGTCCAGATCCATCATTGTTTGAGTCCACAGTGATCTCTGGATGTAGGTGAACTACAACTCCAAAACCAAAGGACACTGCCCACCAAACTCTTCCAGTATTTTCTGTTGGTCAGGGGAGAACTGTGTGCCAAGTTTGGTGCAATTCCATCGTTGGTGGGGTTCAGAATGCTCTTTGATTGTAGATGAACTAGGAATCCCAGCAACTACAACTCCCAAATGACAAAATCAATTTTTTTGAGTGAAGGACATATATTGAGTTGTTAGGTGTCTTGTGTCCAAATTTGGTGTCAATTCGTCCAGTGGTTTCTGAGTTCTGTTAATCCTACAAACGAACATTACATTTTTATTTATATAGATGCTGATGATGATGATGATGATGATGATGATGATTATTATTATTATATGTTGTTATAAAGCACTTTTATAGTCCTTTTGGTTGCAAAGATTTGCATGAAATATCCAGAGGCAATGCCTTCTCAAAATGCAGAAGAGAGAGAAGTGATTGAGTAAAATTTCCAGGACATGACTTTTGTGCTCTGGGTGGCTTCCTTACCCCTTTCCGTGACTCATAAAATGCTTAGTTGTCAAAGGAAGGAAGAAAAGAAGGAAGAAGGGGAGGAAGACAGAGAAAGATAGAGACAGATAGACTCAATATATGTTGTTTATGCGAGTGGGGAAAAATAATATTTCCAATAGCATGTAGATTGTGAAGCAACAACATTTATTTTATTATAAAATCCAGAGGGACATACCGCTCTGTCCGCAGTTCAAAAGCAATGCTGACAAACCAGAAAGGAAGATTCAGAAGAGATGACAAACTAGAAGAGCAGCTGCAAGTCCACTGGGATCTTGAATTTTGCACACATGGCACTAACACACACAAAAAGTGACAGATGATGGAAAAGGAATTGAATTGCACGGGGCTCGTCGAGCACAAACCTATTTAAGCCTCAAGTGCCAAAAACTCCCCCACTGGGTGCAGTGTGAGTTTTCCTAAAGAAGAGCCCACATCACTGAAGGCTAGGATGGAAAAGGGTTTCAAGTGTCAATCCCATGAGGGGAGGATGAAAGAAATGGGTATATTAAAAGGACATTGGAAAATAAAGCGGATGGCTTCTCAAGGAGTTGAAAAGTAAATGGGGTGCAGGGAAGAATGAGGCTTGCAATTAATTGTGATATGCAATATAGGCAATAAGGAACAGATTGTAAAAGCTACCAGGAAAATGCATTTTTGCGAGTTTTCCGGGCTATATGGTCATGTTCCAGAAGCATTCTCTTCTGATGTTTCGCCTGCATGTATGGCAGGCATCCTTAGAGGTTGTCAGGTCTATTGGAAACTAGGAAAATTGGGTTTATATATCTGTGGAATGTCCAAAGTGGGAGAAAGAACTCTTGTCTGTTGGAGGCAAGTGTGAATGTTTCAGTTGGCCGCCTTGATTTTGGTTTTTGACCTATAAAACCCTAGACGATTCCGGCCCAGCGTATCTGTCCGAACGCATCTCCTTCTACGTCCCACCTCGGAGTTAATATCTTCTGGGGAGGCCCTGCTCTTGGCCCCGCCTCTTTCACAAGTGAGGTTGGTGCAGACGAGGAGCAGGGCCTTCTCGGTGGTGGCCCCTCACCTGTGGAATTCATTCCCCGGGGAAATTAGGTCATCGACATCCCTCCTCTCTTTTAGAAGGAAATTAAAAACATGGATTTGGGACCAGGCTTTCGGGGAATCTGGCAGATAGACAAAGGACAAGCGACGACAAGAATTGATGGATTTGACAATGTGGAACTGAATTCACAGACTCTGAGCTGGCAAACGTTGAGCATTAGATTGGTTTTTAGGGAATGTGATGTATAATGGATTGTTTTTAATTGTTTTAACTACTGTTTATATATGTTTTATTTTTTACCTTGTTGTGCTGGCATCAAATTGTGCCGTTTGTAAGCCGCCCTGAGTCCCCCCTCGGGGGTTGAGAAGGGCGGGGTAGAATTATGAGAAATAAATAAATAAATAAATAAATTGATTAGCATTTAATGGCCTAGCAGTTTCAAGGTCTGGCTTCTTGGTGCTTGGGGGAATCCTTTGTTAGGAGGTAATTAACTGGTCCTGATTGTTTCTTGTCTGGAATTCCCCTGCTTTTTGAGTATTGCTCTTTATTTACTGTCCTAATTTTAGAGGTTTTTTAAATACTGGTAGCCAGATTTTTTCCATTTCCATACTTTCCTCCTTTCTGTTGAAATTGTTCACATGTTTGTGGATTTCAGTGGCTTCTCTGTGTAATCTGACATGGTGGTTGTTAGAGTGGTCCAGCATTTCTGTGTCCTGAAATAATATGCTGTGTCCAGGTTGGTTCACCAAGTGCTCTGCTATGGCTGATTTATCTGGTTGAAGTTGTCTGCAGTGCCTTTCACGTTCCTTGATTCATGTTTGGGCAATGCTGGGTTTGGTGGTCCCTATATAGTTTTGTCCACAGCTGCATGGTATTTGATAAACTCCTGCAGAGGTGAGAGGATCTCTCTCATCCTTTGCTGAACATAGCATTTGAAAATACCTGCCATAGATGCAGGCAAAACATCAGGAGAGAGTGCTTCTGGAACATGGCCATACAGCCCCGAAAACTAACAACAACTCAGTGATTCCGGCCATGAAAGCCTTCGACAATACCAGGAAAATGCTCCCTTGCGACTTCCATTACTCAGAAAATTTATTTATTTTCAACTTTAATGCCTAGAATCCCTCAAATTAAGAGGTGAGGAAAGAGGATTGTGATTAATTGTTATATTCAATGAAGACAATAAGGGACAGATTTTAAACTCCACTACAACAACGCTCACCTTGCCACTTCCATTGCTCAGAAAAGTCACTTTGTGAACTGTAAATCCGAGGATCTTTCAGCCAGCAGGCAGTCCATGAAACACTTAACTTCCCTCAGCTCTAGCTCATTTCTCACCTACCAAAACAAGTTTCCTGTCACTGTTGTTGAAATAAGATTCAAGTGCTAGACAAAGTTGATTGGGTACACAAAACGAGAAAGCTCGGGGACATTATGTCCATTGCTTCCAGCAGCATGTTATTTATTTTTTTGTTTGAACCAACCTTGCTGGAACAACTCTTGTGTAATGCCACCTCTTATTTCCTTCAAATCTTACCTCAAAATTCATTTCTCCCCGGCAGGTCTCGTAGCTCTCATATTCTACTGTTACTGAGCCTAAGCATTTATTATTATTATTATTATTATTATTATTATTATTATTATTATTTGATACACAACAAGATTAGTACACAGCAAACAAGATAACTATGCTGGCTTTTTTGTATGATCACATGTCAGACAAGTGTCTAGGATTGTGTGATGTATCAACCAATAATGTGTGCAGATCCAATCAGGATGGCCTTTTAATAATAATAATAATAATAATAATAATAATAATAATAATAATAATAACTTTATTTATACCCCGCTCCATCTCCCCCAGGGGGATTCAGTGCGGTTTAAATGACGCCATGCCCATCAGTACAGTACACAACAATATAACACAAAACATAACAAATCCAAAAAAATAAAATACATAAAATGCAGCTCACAGATCGTAATTTTGTCAGCGGCGATTGTGTTTAAGTGCTGGCCAATGCCTTAAGGCACTGCATCCAGTGTGCTAATCACCACTGGATGACGGTGATGGTGATGATGATGATGATGATGATTTGAAACACAACAAGATGAGTCCACAGCAAACAAGATCACTCTGCTGGCTGTTGTACTGGATCACACGTCGGACACTTCCCGAGTGTCTAGGACTGTGTGATGTATCAGCGAATAATGCGTGCAGATCCCAGTAAGGTGGCCTTCTGCAGCTGGCAGATGGTAATTTTGTCAGAGCCAATAGTGTTTAAGTGCAGGCCAAGGTCTTTAGGCACTGCACCCAGTGTGCCGATCACCATTGGGACCACCTTTACTGGCTTGTTCCAGAGTCTTTGCAGTTTGATTCTTAAATCCTTATATCGTCTCAGCTTTTCCAGTTGTTTCTGGTTAATCTTGCTGTCACCTGGGATTGCAACAGCGACAATCCATACTTTGTTTTTTAACACGATCATGAGGTCAGGAGTATTGTGCTCCAAAACTCTGTCTGTCTGAATTCAAAAGTCCCAGAGGAGTTTGATGTGTTCATTTTCTATAACTTTTTCCGGCTTGTGATCCCACCAGTTTTTTGTTGCAGGCAGATGGTATTTGTGGCACAGGTTCCAATTAATCATCTGAGCAACAGTGTTATTCCTCTGCTTGTAGTCTGTCTGCGCAATCTTCTTGCAGCAGCTGATGATGTGATTATTATTATTATTATTATTATTATTATTATTATTTCTCAGTTTTATAGTCTTCTGGGTGTTTCCGACCACTGTTTGCGACCATCAATAGCTTGGATTTTCACCAAGAATCGAGGAATCTGTGCAATATTATCAGATAATAAAGCACGTTCCAAACAATTTTTTTTTTGTAATTGCAACAGCTGTAACTTCAGTTAGCAACCTGTTTGACTGGGAAATTAAAACCCGGAACCTCAATCCATGGCTGAGACCGGATGAGAGGCTCCCCTCTGGGTACCCGGAAGACTGGGTGACTTGGAAAGTGCTGAACAGACTGCACTCTGGTATCACGAGGTGCAGCACCAATCTTTGGAAATGGGGTTACAAAGTGGAGTTCACAACTTGTGAGTGTGGAGAAGAGCAACCCATAGACCCTACTACAATGCAGCCTGAGCCCTGCCACATGCACAATGGAGGACCTTTGTACAGCAACAACAGCAATACCAGAGGCACTCCAATTGGCCAGCTTGTGGTCAAAGGACATTTAGTATAATGCCAACTTTTAAACTTTGTTTGTGTTTTTAAATACATGTTAACTGTACCTTCAATTCACTTCTGACACAATAAATAAAGAAATTGTGGTGATAATTTACAAACCACTGTGGAAACTAAGAACATCTAGGGAGGCTCTGTTCTCGGTCCCACCATCATTATAGGCGCGTTGGGTGGGGACGAGAGACAGGGCCTTCTCAGTGATTGCCCCTCGGTTATGAAACGCCCTTCCTGGCAATACTAGAGCAGCCCCCTCCCTCCTGTCCTTCAGAAGGATGGTGAAGACCTGGCTGTGGGACCAATGCAATGAGGCCAAATGGTGTCCTGAGATGGTTTTAAAGCAACTTTTAATGTGAATATAAGTGATTTTAATGTTTGTATATATTTATGTTTTTATGTCCCGGCATTGAATGTTTGTCATATATATGTTGTGCTCTGCCCTGAGTCCCCTGCGAGGTGAGAAGGGTGGAATATAAATGTTTAAAATAAATAAATAAATTTAATATAATAGGAGACAAAGTTCCTGCGATGAAGGACATACAAAACTGGCTAAATGGGGTGGAGGAGTAGGGTGAGATATATACACACACACACACACACACACACACACACATATACATACATACATACACCATTCATGTGTGTGGCTTAGGTACATCTACACTGTCAAATTAATGCACTTTGACACTACTTTAACTGCTGTTGCTCAGTGCTATGGAATCATGGGAGTTGTAGTATTACAAGCTCTTTAACCTTCTCTGCCAAAGAGTGCTCATGCCTCACCGCCCTGCAATTCCCATGATCCCATAGCATTGATCCATGGCAGTTAAAGTGGTGCCACACTCATTAATTCAATACTATATATGCACATTTAGTCATTTTTGTATGTTTTTAAAAGAGGTTTTTTATTATTTTAATTCCATGTGTGGTTTAATTTATTTTAAAAAAACAATACATTTCTATTAATCGTTTTGTACATTTTAACCCTTATTGGTTTCAATATTTTGAAGCTGCTTCAGGTTATACTATAGGGGAAACGGCAGGATATAAATGAATAATGACAGCAGCGTAATATGCCAGACATAACTGTGGTTGAGGACAGGAGATTCAAAGTCAAAGAGAGGGGAAAGACTGTAAAAAATGGAGATATTCACATGGAGATTCAGCACCTCTGGGAAAATTAAAAACAAATGTGGTTTTAGTAGTGATAGGTGACCTAGGAGCAATTCCAGATGGGCCAACAAAATATCAGAATAGATACAATCACAATACTGTAATTACAGAATGTGACATTACTTGGAGGATCCCACATATATATACCGTATATACTGTACTCATGTATAAATCAAGGGCAGGTTTTGGGACCAAAATTATGGATTTTAATTGGGACTCATGCTCGGACCAATTCTGAACTGAAACTTATAGGCTTATTTGTTTGTTTATTGTCAGAAGCGAATTGAGAATACAGTTAGAATGTATAGAAAAACCACGAATAAAGTTAAAAACTTGGCATTGTACTAAATGTCCTTTGACCAGAAGCTGGCCACTTGGAGTGCCTCTGCTATCGCAGTAAGAAGGTCCTCCATTGACCACGTGACAAGGCTTAGACTGCATTGTAGTACGTGGTCTGTGGTTTGCTCTTCTCCACATTCGCCTGTCGTGGACTCCACTTTGTAGCCCCCTTTCTTAATATCTAGTGGTCCCTTCAAAGACTTCCAGTAGGTTGAGTTAGTCATTGAGGTTCTGAGTGCCTAGTTTGGTCCAGGTCCATCATCAGTGGAGGTCACAGTTTCTCTGGTTGTGAGTGAACTACAATTCCCAGAAAAGGAAGGTCAGTTCCCCCCAAACCCTTCTGGTAATCAAAATTTGGCATATCAGGTATGCGTGCCAAGTTTGGTCCAGACCCATCGGTGTTTGAATTCACAGTGCTGTCAGGATGTAGGTGAATTACTACTCTCCCAAATGAAGGCCGATTTTTTCCAAAGACCAGCAGTATTATTTGCTGGTCATAGGGGCTGTGTGTGCCAAGTCTGGCCCAATTTCATCTTTGGTAGAGTTCAGAGTGCTCTTTAATAGTAGGTGAACTATATATTCCAGGACCTACACTCCTATTAATCATGGTGATTTCTCCCCAAACCTCTCTAGTATGTTTAATGGTTGAGCTTATCTGTCTAAGTGGACACCCTAGCCACATATACATATTTATTATAGATAGATAGATAGATAGATAGATAGATAG
>NW_026847660.1:41053658-41072276 GCF_025583915.1 Anolis sagrei ordinatus
CATGCAACATATCATTGTCCTTCTTTAAGGGTCCCTTTCAAATCTATGATACTATATTTGTGTGTGTGAATCTATCTATATCTGTCTCTCTATAGCTATCTATGGCTGGATGGCTCTTTGTCAGGAGGGCTTTGATTAAGTTTTCTTGCCCTGATGAAGGGAGTTGGATTGGATGGCCTTAAGTATTTTCTGTTGGTCATGGGGATTCTGTCTGGGAAGTTTGCCCCGATTCTGTTGTTTGTGGGGTTCAGAATGCTCTTGGATTGTAGGTGAACTGTGAATCCCAGTGACTACAACTCCCAAGTGTCACGGTCTATTTTCCCCAAACTCCATCTGTGTTCATATTTGGGCATATTGAGTGTTTGTGCCAAGTTTGGTCCAGATCCATCATTGTTTTGAGTCCACAGTGGTCTCTGGATGGAGGTAAACTACAACTCCCAAACTGAAGGTCAATGCCCACCAAACACTTCCAGTATTTTCTGTTCGTCATGGGAGTTCTGTGTGCCAAGTTTGGTTCAATTTCATCGTTGATGGAATTCAGAATGCTTTTTGATTGTAGGTGAACTATAAATCCCAGCAACTACAACTCCCAAATGACAAAATCCTAATTTTTTGAGTGATGGTCACTCCTTGTGTTGTGAGACCTTTTGTTGCCAAATTTGGTGTGATTTCGTTCATTGGTCCTTTTGTTTTTAAGGTACTCATTATGCACAGAGCATTTAGATAGATAGATAGATAGATAGATAGATAGATAGATAGATAGATGGATGGATGGATGGATGGATGGATGGATGGACGGACGGACGGACGGACGGACGGACGGACGGACTCGGGGTTACAACAAAATTTCTCTGGCCAAAAGGGGTTGTGAGTGCAAATAGTTTCAGAAGCTCTGGCTTTGGGCACATAGTGTTAAGACTCTTCTTAAGTGCCTTGTGTTGGGAGTTATAGCTGTTTGTGGAGGCAGGAGCATGTCTGTGTAAGTGGACACCCTAGCCACATATACACATACATATGTATTATGGATAGATAGACAGACAGACCTGGAAATACAACAAAAATTCTCAGGCCAAAAGAGATCGTGAGTGCAAATAGTTTCAGAAGCCCTGGCTTTGGGCACATAGTTTTAGGACTCTTCTTAACTGTCTTCCTTAACTAGGGAGACACTGTCCTTTTCCCTTTCTTACCTGCCCAACCTGCTCATCAAAGAGCCCTTGAAGACCACAGAGCACCAGCCAGCTGGGAGGCGGCAGCACCCATCTGGCAGACAGAGGAGGGGGCCGGCTTCAGAAAACGGCGTTAAGTGACCTGCGTGAGGATTCAGCCCTGCTTAGATTTAATCCAGAGAACACTTTGTGGTGGGTAGGGATTCCGCAAGCTGATTACCAAAATAAAATATAGATTTTTTTTTTTACAAAAATCACAAACATCTGGCCAAGAGGGTGGGGAGTGTGACTCAGTCAAGGGGAAATCAGAGATGCACAGCATCAGGCTGGGGTCCCATGGCCTTGCAATTGTACTGATGGGTGGGAATACTGGCAAACCTGAGTGCGGCCAGATACATTGAGCAAATCATAATCTATGTCTCAATGTTTACATCCAACGTCACAGGGTGTTAACCCAGACCTTCAAAGAAGCTTATACAGGAGTGTCCTAACCCTGTACACACCAATGGTACTGGAGTACAAAACCCATCATCTCAGGATTAGCAAGGCTACTGATTACACAGTGTATGATTTTTTCCCCTGGGTTATAAATTTCATTTCCTAATTGGTTCTATCATAAAAACATGGAAAAAGTTTATTAAACTGAAAAAAAGGTTTTTGCGGGACATCCTGTAGCACATTTTGCTGTAGTTTTTCAATAAATATCTCATAAAGTCTCAATCAATTCAACATAGTTTATGACAGCCACAAAAACAAAGTTTCTGGAGTATAACAACTATTTGCAAAGTAAGTACCGCACAATTAATCAGGAAATAACACTATAAGTGTCTATAAGGCTATAAGAAAGGATTGGTTGATGAACTTCCTTGAGGGAACGTTTTCCCCCAATTTTGTTACATAGTGTTGTAATAGCTTAGGGATAGTGGAAAATCTGGTGCTCTGTAGTCTTCAAGGGCTCTTTGATGGACAAGTGGGGCAGGCAGGAATGGGAGGGCGATCCAGAATATTTTCAACCAGCATCTAAGGCAGTGGTTCTCAACCTGGGGTCCCCAGATGTTTTTGGCCTACAACTCCCAGAAATCCCAGCCAGTTTACCAGCTGTTAGGATTTCTGGGAGTTGAAGGCCAAAAACATCTGGGAACCCCAGGTTGAGAACCACTGATCTAAGGGTGTATCCAATTTTTTTTTACAAAAAGAACCTACTGTAACTATTACAGTCAGTCCCATTACCGGATGTTAGGGGCCCATGAAATCCGCAAAAGTGGAATCACCATGAATTAAAAAAGCTGAAAGTACACCTCTCCAGGAACCCCTAAATATTTATTTACTGTATTTATATCCTGTCCTCCTCACGCTGAAGAGAACTCAAGGTGGGTCAAAAAACAGACACAATTTGATGCCATATATAAAAAGATAATACAACATGTACATTAAAACCAATAATTAAAACGTACCAATATTAAAATCACACAATCCAAAAGCATATTCCAGGAGCCATTCTGATCATCAATTGCATAATTCCATAAACACTTATTTCACTGAGATTTATTGTTCGAAGGCTTGGGCCCATCGCCATGTCTTTTCTTTCTTTCTGAAGATCAGGAGAGAGGGTGTGATCTAATTTCACTGGGGAGGGAGTTCCACAGCCGAGGGGCCACTACTGAGAAGGCCCTGTCTCGTGTCCTCACCAGTCATGCATGCAAAGGGAGTGGGACTGAGAGCAGGGCTTCCCCAGACGATCTTAACCTCCAAGATGGTTCATAGAGGGAGATACGTTATGCCAGGTAAACTGGTAAATACTCCAGCATGACTAAAGTCAACTTCTGAAAGTAATGTGATGACAGAGCAGCACTGGAAGACTAGAAAACAGTTTAATCAAATCTGTGAATAATCAAATCTTCAAAAGTTAAAAATATGGACATCTGACTATTTTTGATGTCCCAAGATTTCCCCAGCTAGCAGTAAACACCACTTTCCACTATATATCTGAAGAAAGTGTTCATGAAAGACCAACATATCAAATTTGTGCACAGACAACTAGCCATTAAGCCAAAAGCTTCAGCTAGATTGCTGGCTGAGGTTGGTTGTAGGGAGCAAACTGTTGAAATGGCTTCATTGTCAGTCCATTTCCAGACACAACTCAAAGAACAAGTTACATATATTACCTATAAATCCCTGAAAACTCATACCTTCCAATATGAGCTTGTTTGAGTCCTAAAAGTCTTCAATCCAGGATGTTCTCTCTGTCCCACCACCCTAACAAGCTTTTCTACTATAGACATAGCATAGAAGATATCTTGGTAACTTCTCTTAGCCCATGTTTTTCTAGACTTTTCCCCCCTTCAGCAAGCCATGAAATCTTTTTCAGGTCTCAGAAGACCCCTGCATAAAATTATTATATCTACAGTTCCAAAATATTTATTTCCCCCCATCACAGAGCCCCTAGCATCTTCTCATGCACTCATAAGGAGTCCTATCCTAGGAAATGAAACTGCGTTCCAAAAGAGGCTCAATTGGCACCTTCTCTGCTCTCTTTTTGGCTGACCCACAAAAGTTTTCTTATTTAAACAAGCATTGAACTGTGTTGTAGAAGACTTTCATGGCTGGAATCACTGGGCTGCTGTGAGTTTTCTGGGCAGTATGGCCATGTTCCAGAAGCATTCTCTCCTGACATTTTGCCCACATATATGGCAGGCATCCTCACAGAGAATGCTTCTGGAACATGGCAATACAGTCTCGAAAACTCACAGCAACCTAAGCATTTAACTGGTTAAGAAGAAGGATGTTCAATAGCTGTTTTGTTTTCAATATGTTCTATGTATTTAGTGTCTTTTTCATTGTTTCAAAAAGTATGTTTATTTTGATTTATTTAATTTTTTTTAAATGTACTACATTCTGGGTCCCATACTGGGAGAAAGAGATAAAACAAGCATGTAAGTAAATAAATAAGTTTGTCTGCTCTTTGCATCCAAAATCAGTTTGTAATCTGGCTGTCATATTCTGCAACAGAGGAAGCTTCCAAATAATTTTTCATAAAGCAAATCTTGTAGAGCATGTTACGGTCATCTCAACTTTCAGCTGCCAAGGAATGACAAACACAGCGGCCAAGTCTTGATACATGCAGAACGTGCGAGGCAATATTTTTGTTCATGCATGTATCTGTACACATGATTTCATGTGCCGAGGAAAATGTGACCAGAGTACTTCTCCACCAACCAGACCAAACAAATGTCAGGGCTGAACTGAAGGACATCCTTGTTTGATTTTTGCCTTTGTTTTGATTCTGGTGTGTTGTAATGTTTCCAAAAAAATTAATTAGTAACATAACGAATGAACACAAGTCAAATTTCACCACTGGAATGGGTACCATACTAATCAAAACTAAGATCAATGCTGCTGTAATTAACTTTTTTCCCCAGGTAACTCATGCTAGAAATCACATATAGCATATTTACACGCACACTGATTCAAGCTACATTTGTTAACACTTTCCAGGATCTCTATATTTGTTTTCAAAATCCAAACAGTGTAATACTGAATAATGTCTTGAAATGCTAATGAAGATACCAAACATTGTAAGTTCAAAGCTTTATGTTGGAAATTTGCTTGTACAAAATCACTTCTACAAACACGTAATGCATTGATTCTATACATACCCCCAAACTATTAGCTATTCTCAAAAAATGTCATACTTAGCATATGAGATTAGGATGTCGTTTTTTAAAAAGTGATGTTAACACAATAAACAAGGAACACCTTATATTGAGTAGGCTACAAATAATACAATAGAGGTTCTGAGGAAATAGTCTTAAAACCATGCCGTAAGACAAATCACATCCTAAACTAGAGCTTCATCCCTGGGAAATATTCTGGTTCAAAGAATTTTGGGAACTCCACACCGCTACTCATATTGTACAGAAAGGAGGGCACATAATGGGAGGTAGGAGCTCAATGGGAGAACTTTAAGTGGAAGGTCACACATTCATCTCTTAATAATATCAGGTAAGGTCTCCCTAAATCCTCAGTGGTGGGACACATAACCTGACAAATAATGCACTTCAGATTAAACTTCACTTGTACAGTCATCATGTTTCATTCACAGAATTATAGACCAGATCCAGACATTGGTCATACTCTATTTGTTATCATTCCGTGTTTTCATTTGATGTATCTCCAGTGTAGAATCAATACAGTTTGACACCACTTAAACTACCATGGCACAATACTATGGAATCATGGGAGCTGTAGTTTAATAAGCTCTTTAGCCTTCTCTGCCAAAACACTACTACAAATCCCAGGACTCCATAGCAATGAGTCATGGCAGTTACAGTGGGGCCAGTCTGCATTATTTGTACAGTGTAGATCAGTGGTTCCCAACCTGTGGTCCACAGACCACCAGTGGTCCGCAAGAACAAAAATATGGTCCACAAAACTACGCAGCAATGAGAGTGACTGGTCTCGCGAAGCCCTCTTATAGTGTTGAGCTAACATTGGAGGAGGCCGACTACCCACAAAAGATGACTACTAACACATCAGCTCTAGATTATTAAATATGGTTTTCTGTTGGCGATCAGATGGCAACTACTGGATGGCATATGTTCTGTATCAGAAAATAGAGCTGATGTGGTTTATCCAATGCAGTTTTCTGAATCATCACCCCAAATAACCAAACCGAATCTAAAGTTGACCAAAAACTGATTTGTAACCCTTTTGGTACTAATGTTGGAGAGTGGTCCCTGGTCAAAGAAAGGTTGGGAACTACTGGTGTAGATGAACCAATAGAACCACCAAATTTTGGAGTTGGAATTGGATATAAGGCCATTTATGAAGGAATACGCAACTTTGTTGTGTTGTTCATTCATTCAGTCATTTCCGACTCTTCGTGACTTCATGGACCAGTCTACGCCAGAGCTCCCTGTTGACCATCACCACCCCCAGCTCCTTCAAGGTCAATCCAGTGACTTCAAGGATACCATCCATCCATCTCATCCAATCACCATTTCAAGGTATCCAGATGCTCGTGCAATCACCATTTCAAGGTATCCAAAATGGAGACTCTCACCCTAGAAGTCAATCAGTTCTTACAGTAAATAAATTCTTCCTAACATTTCGGTGGAATCTCTTTTCTTGTAATTTGAATCCACTGATTTGTGCTTTAGTCCATGGAGCAGCAGAAAATAAGCTCCCTCCATCCTCTACACTGCATTCCTTTAGTATGTAAAGATGGCCATCACGTAATCTCTCAAGTCTTCTCAAGCTAAACATACCCAAACTCCCTAAGTTGTTCCTCTTTGGTCTTGGCTTCCAGACCAGACTGTGATCGTCTTGGTCACCCTTCTTTGGACACATTCCAGCTTTTTAATATCCTTCTTGAACTGTGGTGTCCAGAACTGGACACAATATTTTAGGCAACGTTTTCCCTTTCATGACATCATCTTTTAAAACAGAGGTTTCAAAAAATAACTTTGTCCTGTACTGGGTATAGATACATAATGCCTTTCATTACGAACCCTCCATCTCGAAGCAGCTTCCCATGCTCTGAGTTCAGGCATAGCAAATACAAAATAGCAACTAACGCAGAGACAACTGGCTGCTTCTCAGAGACTGAGTTCTCCTTTGCAGGACACAATTATAGCACTATGTTTCCACTGTAATTGCCTTGGCTGCATCCCATAGAATCCTGGGATTTGTAACCTACTGAGACACTAGAACGATCTACATGAGAATTCGACATTTACTAGCAAAACTACAAATCCCATTGGATGGAGCCATGATTATTGAAGTGTGATCCCAAATGCTATAATTTTATCATGTAAAAGAATTATCCCTGCTGCATGTTTACATTGGAAGTAATGGAATAATCCACCCACAATGGAAACTAATTCAAAAAACCCAGGGCCAGAGCAAGCTATCAAGTGGTGTGATAGCTTGCTCACCCCAAAATTACCAAATATTTTGTTTGGGGTATATGTGTGTGTGTGTGTGTGTGTGTGTGTATATAGTAAAGGTAAAGGTAGTCCCCTGACATTAAGTCCAGTCATGTCTGACTCTGGGGTGTGGTGCTCATCTCCATTTCTAAGCCGAAGAGCCAGCGTTGTCCATAGACACCTCCAAGGTCATGTGGCCGGCATGACTGCATGGAGCGCCGTTACCTTCCCGCCGGAGCGGTACCTATTGATCTACTCACATTTGCATGTTTTTGAACTGCTAGGTTGGCAGAAGCTAGGGCTGACAGCGGAAGCTCACGCCGCTCCCCGGAATCGAACCTGCGACCTTTCGATCAACAAGCTCAGCAGCTCAGTGCTTTAACCCACTGCGCCACCGGGGGCACCATATATATGTATGTATGTATGTATGTATATATATGTATGTATGTATATGCATACAGTAGCAGTTCGCTAATCACACACAAGTGCACCTCAATATAACTCAATATACGAGGGTGGGTCAAAAAGTTATGCCTTCTGTGTCATAAAAACGTTATGTACATACAATAGCAGAAACTGTGACAGATCATAGCCTCTACACAAAACACCAATGCAGTGTAAAATACAGAGCTTGGCGAATTACTTTTTTTGGATTAGTAGAGGAAATCAGGAATTTACAGTTCAAAGAAGCAATCCAAGATCTGTCTGAAATTATAGCCCTGGCAACAAGAATACTACACATCTGAAATTTTAAGTTGCCCATTTGTAACTTGAGGAACCTTGAAAGTTGTAATTTTAAATGGTGTATTAAGTATCCATTGAAGGTCATTGTGGAAACTATCCAGGGCTCTTTTCATTTTTAATGGCAAGAGCAGAGGTTCCCAAATTGTACGAGGGTGGGTCAAAAAGTAATGCCTCCAGTGCTCCAACTTTTATTTCTTTCACAGCTACTGAACTATCGATGCACGATATGATAGAGGTAACCTTACTCATGTAGTCTTGACTGATTAGAACCACGAATCTGGAGCTAAAACAAAGAGTCATCATTGAATTTCTGGCAAAAGAAGGTTGTGCACCTAATTAAATCCATAATTGTTTGAAGAATGTTTATGATTTGGTCCTTTCTGATTTTTACCTGTTTGGACCTTTGAAAGACAATCTATTTTCTTCATCACACTCGAGAATGAATCCACTTTAAATCTGGTTTCTGCCTCCTGCAGAATTCTGGGGTTTGTAGTTTAGTGAGGTTGTGAAAGTCTCCTCTCTAAACTACAAACCACAGAATTCTGCAGGAGACAGCAACTGGATTTAAAGTGAATTCATTCCCTAGTGTGATGAAGTGGTATGTGGTTTCAGATTCAATGAGACATTAAAACAGTTTTAAAATCACGGGTCACAAAGCAAAGCCCTGCCTGGGTTAAACAATGGTGCAATGGTACAAATTGATGGTGACTATGGTAAATGGTAGTTTTTTGTCAATAATATAGAGCTCTCTGGTGTAGGCTGCAAGAAATCTCCATCAGGCAATCTTTTTGTCTCCACACTCAGAAACAAATATAGTATTTTCCAAGGTCTTCTGGGGAAACCTAAGAATTTATTTATTTATTTATTTATTTACTCCATTTGTATACCGCATTTATCAGCCTGGAGCGGCGACTCAATGCCGTTTACAGTAAAAATAAACAGTGAACAATATATAAGACGCACATCCACAAACAATACACATAATCATCGACGCCTACTTAGAATCAGATCCAGTTCTCATAGTCCTTAATTCAATCCTTGTTCAATGCCGTCATTATTGGGTGGTTGTTACTGCATAGTTAACCGAATGCCTGCTCATAGAGCCACGTCTTAACCCTCCTTCGAAACACCAGCAACGAAGGGGCCTGCCTGATGTCCACTGGTAACGCATTCCATAGCCGAGGGGCCACTACCGAGAAGGCCCTGTCTCTCGTGCCCGCCAATCGCACTTGTGACGCTGGCGGGACCGAGAGCAGGGCCTCCCCGGACGATCTTAACGCCCTTGCCGGTTCATAGGTGGAGATGCGTTCGGAGAGGTAAGTGGGGCCGGAACCGTGTAGGGCTTTATAGGCTAAAGCCAGCACCTTAAATTGTGCTCGGTAGCAAATTGGCAGCCAGTGGAGGACCCTTCCAAATGGACCAAGAGTATCAGTCAATATTGAGTTATTCTGGTTCTGGATTTTACACTTTTTAACAGGTTCGATTTCGGGGAGCGGCGTGAGCTTCCGCTGTCAGCCCTAGCTTCTACCAACCTTGCAGTTCGAAAACATGCAAATGTGAGTAGATCAATAGGTACTGCTCTGGCGGGAAGGTAACGGCGCTCCATGCAGTCATGCCGGCCACATGACCTTGGAGGTGTCTATGGACAACGCTGGCTCTTCGGCTTAGAAATGGAGATGAGCACCACACCCCAGAGTCAGACATGACTGGACTTAATGTCAGGACAATCTTTTCCTTTTTAACTTTGCTCCCGCTCCCATATTCAGTCATACCCTAAAAACATATCATGATTTTGGCTACCTTTTCCCCTCCTGCTGAAGTGTGGTTCTCTGATGTGGATTCACACAACATCACCTCCCTTCATGAACTCAACACCTGCTGCCCTGCTCTTCCCCCAGTATCCATACGCTTTGTTAGGTTGCCAGAGAATAAGTGGAAACAGCTCCTGTATCTTTATTGGTTGTGTAGAAAAAGCAATTTCAGGAGGTGTTGGTTGTTACTTGCTGAAATTTCCTCTTCGACAAATGATTAAACATACCGGAGCCATCTCCAGTTTTCAATTTGGCAACCCTCTGCCCTGACATTTACTATTTTTACAAAAATTGTATAGTGCTCAATTACTATACAGCTTTAGTGTGATTCTGTCTTTTTTAAAGGGAGGAGGCATAAATATTCAGTCTAGTACCTGGAAATGTCAGGAGAGAAGGAAGACTAGAGGAAAAACCGTGTAGTAAAGGCCACAACACCATTCAACACATCATCAGTGGGACTACCCAAATGGAACTGATACCATAAATGTGGGGATTTAACTATACCATGAAGTTAGAAACTCCCATATAAAGTCAACCCATTCCCTGGATTTTTAAAGTTGCAACTAGCTCCAGAAATTCATGAAAAATAGACTGGGAAAGTAGATACTTTTAAAAATCATGGTAAAGGTAAAGGTTTCCCCTTGACATTAAGTCAAGTTGTGTCTGACTCTGGGGAGTGGTGCTCATCTCCATTTCTAAGCTGAAGAGCCACTATTGTTCTTAGATGCCTCCAAGGTCAGATGGCCGGCATGACTGCATGGAGCGCCATTATCTTCCCGCCGAAGCGGTACCTATTGATCTACTCACTTTGAATGTTTTCGAACTGTTAGGTTGGCAGAAACTGAACCTAACAATAGAATATCATCTCATCCCGCAGATTTGAACCGCCAACTTTCAAGTCAGCAAGTTCTGCAGCATAGCGGCATAACCGGCTGCGCCAACACGGCCCCTAAAATATACAGTTTAATGCCTACCAAATTGCAAATCTTTTGGAAAGTCTAGACATGTTCAAAGTTTAAGAATCAAGACTTCAATTAATGCATCTACATCAGTGGGATGCACAGGATGGTGTCTATCCTCCTGCAGCTTTGTACTCTTCTTACAAGGTGGATCAAAGCAGCTCATCAAAGTGCACAAAAAGTATTTCCTTACATAGACGATGCCAAGCTTGTTCCTAGAAAGTGGGACAAATACCAAGACCAATAACAACGAGAGACAGGACCTGGAAATCGAGAAACACTTTGTGCCATAGCAGTGGTAAAAATACAGTGGCAGACAGAAGGGGACTTGATCTATAAGAGATGCAAGAGGAAGCATCTCACCTTTAAAAAGGAAGTCAGCTGCCAGGAAAGGGGTTGTTGAAAAAAAAGAGAAGAACCAACACAATGGACCCAATAACACTTACGGTTTAAAAAAAAAAAAAAACCCCACATAGCTGCCCAATTTCTAAAAGGTCTGATGTCTTTATAGCAGGGGCAGACAATTGTGGTCCTCCAGATGTTGTTGGGTGGCAGGTCTCATGAGTCTTGATCCCTATGGTCTATTGTGAGGGATGATGGGAATTGACAGTGAGAAATCAAAAACATTCAAGCCAGTTTCCTACACCTGTGTAATAAAGATATATACATCTTCAGGCATCAGTGGAAAAAGCTCTCTCACTTCCTCCATACCATGCATGTGTTCTTGTGTGCTTATGCAAGAGAACAGATCGATGTGCCAAAAAGCGAGCATGGTGTAGCGTTTTGAATATTGGACAACTTTGAAAAACAGGGTTCAACTCCCTGTTCGGCCACAGAAAACGCACCCAATGGTTGACCTTGGAGAAGTTACACCATCAAAACATCAGAGGAAGGCAATGGCACCCCCCTTTCTGAAGAAATCCTGCTATAAAAACTTTGTGATAGGTTTGCCTTAGGGTTGCCATAAATCAGAAGCAACTTGAAAGCATACAACAACAAGATGCACACGCTTGCCAAGATGAACACGCCTTAGGTTTGCATGGATGGCAACACATATAACAAAGTCAAATGTACACATGATCCGCGCAGACTTTTTTACATATAGTCTGAACTGAGACCAGAGGAAAATAAATTCAGCTTCACTTCCTGGGAGAGACTTTCATATCTTTCTGCCTATCTACATGTGTTTGATCTGTAGATATGGTAAGTATCTGTCTGAGTCAGAATACACATTTCAAGTGAACATATATATTTGAGGATAGAAGTGGGTCAAAATTTGGATGAACAAAACTGCCACTATACATCTGATGACACAGGTTCTTATGGTGTAATTAAAACAGAGCTTGGACATGTTATTTTTCTGGATCACAACTCTCAAAATATTCAAGGTTGAATGACTGGCAACAAATTTTGAAAGTTGATTTGTATACATTGATTTTGGTGTCTCAAAATAAGTAGATTTTAATATGACTCGTGCATAAATTGAAGATCATTCTGCAGAGAAAGGAAAGTGTCAATGTCCCTGACCACAGCCTCTCATTTTCCACCCAGGCATTCAAAAAGGCCAAATGCTGCACCATGAGTAGAAGTGGGTCAGTGTTTCTTTTAGGGATGGACTAAGCCAGTGGTTCTCAACCTGGGGTCCCCAAATGTTTTTGGCCTTCAACTTCCAGAAATCCCAACAGCTGGTAAACTGGCTGGGATTTCTGGGAGTTGTAAGCCAAAACACCTGGGGATCCACAGATTGAGAACCACTGGAGCTTTTGCTTTTCGCCATTCTAATCAGAGGAGGGGATGACTAATTTTTTGGACAAGAGTTAAGGCACAGTATTCATTTGACTCATAGATAAGTTGACCTGGGTTTTTTGGGTTGATTTCTGGACTAACATTTCTAGACTTATACGTGAGTATACAAGGTAAATAGTTGTGTAATTTACCTCTATAATTGCAATTTTCCCTCTTATTAGGAAGTTCTGGCAAGTCTGGTCAATTTGTGTCCTTATCTTCACTTCTTTCACTAACACATACAGTACTATGCAGACAGAAACCTATTGTTGTTGTGTGCCTTCAAGATCTGCTCAGAGGGAATTTATTTATTTACTTTATTTACTTTATTTATACCCCACCCTTCTCACCCCGAAGGCAAACATTCAATGCAACATTGTACACATAGCAATAAACATGCCATATTAAATTATAAAACAGTTGAAAACGTATCCTTTTGCCTTCCTATGAGGCTGAAAGAGTGTGACTTGCTCAAGGTCAAGAGTAAGCTTACATGGATGAGCATGTATTCCAACCTTATTCTTGTAAGTTGCAGTCCAGTACTCAAACCTCTATGGCAGGGGTCCTCAAACTTTTTAAACAGAGGGCCAGGTTACAGTCCCTCAAACTGTTGGGGGGCCGGATTATAATTTGAAGAGAAAAAAAAGGATTAATTCCTATGCACACTGCACATATCTCATTTGTGGTGCAAAACCACTTAAAAACAACACAATAATTAAAATGAAGAACAATTTTAACAAATATAAACTTATTAATATTTCAATAGGAAGTGTGGGCCTGCTTTTGGCTGAGGAGTAGGATTGTCGTTGTTGTTGTAGTGTGCTTTCAAGTCATTTCAGACTTAGGTTGACCCTGAGCAAGGGCCGGGTAAAAGACCTTGAAGGGCCGCATCCGGCCCCCGGGCCTTAGTTTGAGGACCCCTGCTCTATGGCATGCTGGCTCTCACAAAAACTTTATTTACTTCCAAAATACCTCTCCCCCCTGGTTTTAATATTCTCGCAATCAGCTATATACTGTGCAGGCAGATAAGGATACTTGCATCTCAAATATCTCTGATCTAATGTCCTTGCCAGGGGAAACCTTGCGTATGAAGAAGTTTAAGGAATCCAAAGCAAGGTTGAATGCAAAAAAGCAAACAAAAAGTGTGCAAAAAACGGGTATGCAAATGCACGTGCAAATAAATGCATGCTTGTTCCTTGGACATGAGCTGCCCTCCAAAGACGATCTATCTTGAGCCCCTCTGTTACCAAACCCAAATGGCATCCAAAGTATTTAGGGACAGCAGCTGTTGGGACTGCCAGCAACTCTGGTTTGGACAGGGGATGCCACAAAGATGACCTAAGCAAAAGAAACAGAGTGGTCCCTGGAGTGGAGGAAACACATTGAGTCACTCCCAGCGCTTGTCCCCACAACAAATTCACGGCCCGGGGTTACCCAACTGCATTGTGTCAAGCCTTAAGCGGAGCCCAAGAACACGGAGGCGCCAGTGGAGGTCACGCCAGATGTGTGTCCAGAAACGCCTCGCTCTGCAAAACGCACACCCCCTCGGCATGGCAAGAGGACAAGCTATTGTGAAATCGACATGTCTCCTTGGAAGAGGTGAAGAGAGAGGGAGAGCGACCACAGTAAAAGAAAAAAGAAAGGCAAAGTCATGTGGCTCACTTGCACCATTTCCAAGAATATCAAACCAAAGAGGAACTCCCTCCTCTCCGGCCTGTGACAGGCGAACCCGAAGATTGATCCGGAAAACAGCTGACCTATATCTGGAGGTCATGAACTGACGGCATCGGGCTCTCTGCTGGCATGAGTCAAACCCGGGTGGGGGAAGGAATCGATCTTTTGGATTCAGGGACTGAGCTGTTTGGAGGCTTCTAATGGAGAAAGCAGCTCCGAGAACAAACAGCAGCAACAGCACAACAAGGTAGATTTCCAGAACGCCCACCAGCCACACTGAATTACGCTAAATGCAGAATTTATCCAGGCTTTAGCGCTTGTTACGTGGGTGGGCAACACAAAGAAAAAAATTAATGCTTTTGCAGACATTAGAGAAAGAATAATTACTTTCTCAGTCGCTTGCTTTCACTGTTTATGGTACCAGAGATACTGTGCCTTTTCAAATCAGGCTGATGAATTTTCTTTTTAGTAAAATGCCAAACAGGGCAACCGCACTAAAAAAAAGTTCTTGCAAACATCAGAAGAGGACTAATTACATTTCCAGTCACTTCCTTTGACCTGAGATTTTGCACCTTTTCAAATGAAACTGGTGGATTTTCTTTTTATGAAACTCCAAACCTTTCATACATAGGTCAAAAGTAATAGCGTGATGCTTGTTATGTATATTTGTTCATTATCGTAGTAATAATAATAATAATAACTACTTTATTTTTATACCCCGCAGCGTACACATGGGACAAAAAAGTCCAACAGACATAAAACAAACAATCCATTTAAACAAAACCACCACTAAAATAAAATAAGAACATCATAAAATAGAAAAATTCATAAAACACAATTAAACATTACAAAACAGCATTAAAATCGATAACCATAATTACAAAAGTGGGCGTGACCAGGCTGTTAAGGGTCGGGCATAGGATAATGCAAAACAACATACCATAGGGCCAGGGGAAATGGATGAGATGCAGAGACAGAATACTACCTGGCGACCTAGGGACTGGGTATTCATAATTAGGGTCTAATAATTCTCAAATGCTTGCTGGAATGTCCAGGTTTTCAGATCCCTACAGAAGGAGGGCAGTGTGGGGGCTTGCCTAATCCCCCTTGGAAGGGTGTTCCAAAGCTGCGGGGCCACCACTGAGAAGACCCCCTCTCTCATCCCCACCAACCATGTCTGTGAAAGTGGTGGAAGCGAGAAGAGGGCCTCCCCGGTGGATCTTAAAGTCCATGCCGGTTCATAGGGGAAGATGCAAAGAAGGCGGGGGGGACGGACCGTTTAGGGCTTTGTAGGTCATAACCTGCACCTTGAATTGGGACCAGAAACTTATCAGAAGTCAGTGAAGCTGTTTTAATAGGGACGTTGTGCACTCCATGTAACTAGCTCCAATTAGAAGCCTGGCTGCCGACCTTTGCGCCAGTTGTAGTTTCCGAACCATCTTTAATGGCAGCCCCACTTAAGAGTGTGTTACAATAATCTAATTGGATGTAAGCAAGGCATGGACCACCAAGTCAGGCTTCTTGAGGTATGGTCGCAGCTGGCACACAAGTTTTAACTGTGCAAAGGCCCTCCTGGCCACCTGAGCATCAAGCATCACTGTAGAGTCCAGGAGGACCCCCAGACTGTGGACCTGTGTCTTCAGGGGGAGTGTAATCCCATTGAGCACAGGTAGCCACCCTATACCCCTGATCTGCCTCGCGACTGACCAGGAGGATCTGTATCTTGTCCGGATTAAGCTTTAGTTTGTTAGCCCTCATCCAATCCATCATGGCTGTCAGCCACTGGTCCAGGATCCGGGGGTTAATGTCCAGGATAAGTGAAAAATTCCCAATAATTTAGTAACTGCTAACCAGGGCAAACATTAGGACATAAGCAAGAGGTACTCCTGCAGAAATGATACATAACAAGCTAATTTAGGTGAAGGCATTGTTTTTTTTTAAAAAAATATAATGATGGTGATATGTTAATGTATTATAGTATTCACAAGTTATGGGTAGCATTTGAGAAACCCCTCCACCAACACTAAATGATGAACAGGTAGCATGTTTTTAAAATAACACATACCATGTTTGTTTTTTATCTGCTGAAAAAATTTTTACACTCTCACTCACACACTTTGTCACACAAATGGCTTTGAAACTGCTGCTGGTAATGATGCTCTTACATTGATGTTGCAGAGCTAGAGGGAAGACTAATTCTGGATTTGTCCAGTGGCCCATGGGCAAAGTGGCCACTAGTGGGTTGTCCTGTTTACAAAGGATTCCTGGCAAATGGTGGAAGGCAGGAACTGAACTCTTGAGCAACAATAAGTAGCTTGCACTGAGGATATTGTGGAAACTTAAAATGGCAGTGAAATCCCAGCCACAGCTAATGTAAACAAATATAACGTATGCATGCAACATCTTTAAAAACCAATAAATCACAGTTCTCAGATACATCTAAAAACACAAAGCTTGAAAAACATACATTTAGGATCTACAATGCCGAGAACCGTCCAACCTGCATGGTTCATACACACTTGCAACAAATATGGTATTGTAAACGGAAGTCTCCAAAATAGTTATACTGGGGGGAGGGGGAGAGAGGGGATTCTGCTATCCCCCCAAAAAAACCCCTCCCTATATTTTGCCATAATATCTACATTTTACATATTTGCTGCAGGCGATGCTGGTGTTGCAACTCCATTTCCCACAGCAGCCTCAAAATGCATGGAATTCCCTTAGGTTCGATGATAGAAAAGTCGGGGTTTTTTTAGTTCTTTTTCTGTCTGTCTCTGCATGTAAAGTCCTAACCCACCACACGCCCAGAAAAACAGGAAAAATTGCTTTTTCTACAAAAGCTGTAGCTTGCTGTCTCCCCACCATCATCATCCCATCCGCCCTACCTTTTTTTCTACCCCACCAACTTTTTTCAATTTTGCGACAACCTTCTCTTGTCAAAGGCAAAAATGGGAGATCCCTTGAGCAACCACAAGGCAGATTTTCTTGTTATTTAAAAAAGCCATGGGAAAGACTGGGGTTCAGAAGCAAACAATCAATGCCATTAGGCAATGCAAGTTACAAGAACAGCCATAATGTAAAAAACAAAACAAAACAAACAAACCAAAACCAGACCCTACGCCAACCATCCTAAGGGAAGGGTCAAAGGTTCCCTTGAAATCGGACTTCATGTAACTTTTCAAAATTTAAATGACTCTTGGACAACAAAAAAAGAGAGCAATTGAGAGGAAGAGATGGAGAGAGAGAGAGAGACGGAGAACATTTGAACAAAACATGACACATAAAAAAAACAAGAGGGGATTAGGCAAACAAATTAATGGCAGACAAATTAAATCTGTAGCAGCGATAATTACAAATGGACCCACTGTGCATAAAAAAGTATAATTCTGAATATCAGATTATTTTGGAGACAAACAAGAGAAAGCCATCAGATTCATGTCTTGCTTGTAAATTTCCAGAAATGCAACTGAGTAGCCAGGCAAAAAATACAACACTGGACGAGATAAACCACAGTAGCCCTCTGTACATTTTACATGCTTTCAAACTAGAGTTTTGGTGACCTCATGAATTTCATAGAGTTTTCTTGGCCAAGGAATACACAGAAGTAGGTTTGTTAGCTCCTTCCTCTGAAATATAACCTATAGCACCTGGTATTTGTTGATCATCTCTACATAGAGCTTAATGTTGTTTCTGACCTAATGGTCTAAGGAGAAGACAAATAGGACTACCTGTATTTCTCACAATGCCATCCTTCTGAACATCATGGGAAATTAAGTGGTTGTGGTCCTTACCTATCACTGCTATGATATAGGCCAGTGGTCCTCAACCTGTTGATCCCCAGGTGTTGTGGTCTACAACTCCCAGAAATCCCAGCCAGTTTACCAGCTATTAGGATTTCTGGGAGTTGGAGGTGAAAATATCTGGGGACCCAAAGGTTGAGTCTTGTAGGCTAACCAAGACTCACCAACAAAAGGGATGCCTCAGACCTGGAGCTACCTCTGTTCCTTGCTGAAAATATACAAACATTCAGGAAGAAATTTTACATTTTTAGCAACGATGGGGGAAAGTCCAGTTCTGGGACCCCATGTGGCCCCATTAATTCTGGTCTTGCAGCTTCTAGGCACACCAGATGTTCTTCTTCTAGAAAAAAAAACAGGTGAAGGTTCTCAGGAGAAGCAACCGCTCACTCATATAGTCTCCAGGGGTCCCTTGCAATGCTTAACATAAATATTTCTTAAATCCAGAAATGGAAATTTTGGGCACTTTTGCCAAGTTTTTGGTAGTTTATGTGGCCAAGAAAGCTAAGGAGGAGCGTTCTGTCGGCTGGCCACATTGCAATTGTCCGTGGCTGTTTTATGGAGGAGGGGAGGCATGGGTGGGAAGATGCAGCTTTTTATAGAAAAGGAAATGGAAATGATGTTTCCTCCTTTCCTTTTATAACATCCATGTATAGTGTAAATGTTCATGGCGGCGCAATTTCTCAGCAAGTGGCAGCGGGGAGGGGGGAATTAACTTCACAGCGTTCATCTCCCTCAACTCTAATCCACCTATA
>NW_026847660.1:41072376-41181452 GCF_025583915.1 Anolis sagrei ordinatus
TTGGACATCAATTGTGCCATTTTGGCTGCATAATTATTCACATTGGTGAATGAGTTCACAATTAGTTTGGAGGAGCAAGAGGAAGAGGAGGATGTAGCAGTTTGAGTATTGAAAAAAAGACTCAAGGAGCATAGGATTAAAATTGCTCCTGAATAATGGAGACCTACTAGGTCTTGAAGAAGTCACTTTCTCTCAGCCTTTGAAGAAGGTATTCACAAACCTTCCCTGAATAAATCTTGCCAAGAAAGCCCTGCGACAGGGAAGCCATAAATTGGGGTCAACTTGAAGGCACATAACAACAACTAACAATGAGACAAGAAGAAAACGTCAAGCCATCTCCACGACATGTGCCGAGAATAGTCAAACAGGGAGCTCTAAAGCAGCAGCTGCGGGACTTCCTGAATCCAGAGCCTGGAAAATTACTTTGAAGAAGTAATACAATGGCCTGCTGAAGCCACCCATAATTGAGCAGAGGTAGAATGATGCTCTAAATTAGCATTATCCGACTCCCTGCATGGATGACTTCAACATTACATTTATTCAGTTCTATTCAATTCATTTCAATGTTATTATCAGGCAGCCAAAAACAAGTTATAGCCAAAATGTCATTTATTTCTATTCATTCTATTAAAAGTAACTTTCCAGGATGTGCCTGAGACCATAGCAATGAGGCAGCACACTTGTACTGACTAAGCCTTGAGTACATTTGCATTGAGCTGAGACCAGAGCTTTATAAAGTGACCTCTCCAAGGTCTGGCACAGAAATGGGCTATTTGGAAGAGGCTTACAGATTCTCTTCCTAATGCCAGGAGTGGACACAGGCTTTATAAATTACAGTATTACCCGCATAACAAAAATCCGGTGTTGCTGGATGGGGACGAAGGTAAGAGGGCAGGCATCATAAGCCAAACAGCAAAAGTCCCGAATATGAATGCATTTAAATTTAAAGGATATTTGAATAAGTTTAATATAACTAAGGTGCATTTTAATGAAAGGGAAGCCTCAATCTCCTGAATGTTTCTGCAATCACTGAAATATTGCAAACCTGGGAGCAGGGCTATTTTGTACTTTTTTTTTTCATGTCAGGAGCATCCCGAATAGATTACTGCAATGCACTCTATGTGGAGCTGCCTTTGAAGACGGTTCGGAAACTGCAGTTAATCCAACGTGCGGCAGCTAGATTACTAACAGAAGCTACATACAGGGATCATACCACCCCCCTGCTACATCAGCTCCACTGGCCGCCTGTCTACTTCCGAGCTCAAGTCAAAGTGCTGGTTTTGACCCATATATAGCTCTATACAGTTTTGGCCCAGCTTACTTGTCCGAACACATCTGCTTCTATGTCCCACCTCATAACTAAAGATCATCTGAGGAGGCCCTGCTCTCGCTCCCACCAACATAATAAATGCAGCTGGAGGGGATGAGAGACAGGGCCTTCTCGGTGGTGGCCCCCCGCCTGTGGAACACGCTTCTGAGCAGGATACGATCAATCCCATCCCTCCTGGCTTTCAGGAAGAAAGTAAAATCATGGCTATGGGACCAGGCTTCCAATCAGCAGACATAAATTAGCACTTTAGTGGAAATGGATTGGAAAGGCGATTTACATGAGGATACGATTCTATTTGGTAACAAATGTTTTTATATTGTTTAATTAATGGCTTATGTATTTTATGTATTTTAATGGTTTGATGGTTTGTTTAATGGTTATTGTATTAATTGTTCATGTAACGGCATCGAATTGCTGCCTATGTAAGCCGTCCTGAGTCCCCCTTTTGGGAGAGAAGAGACGGGATATAAATGATACCATAAATAAATAAATAAACTTGAAAAACTGCAAGTTGCTTCTGGTGTGAGAGAATTGGCCGCATGCAAAGACGTTGCCCAGGGGATGCCCGGATGTTTGATGTTTTAACAATCCTTGTGGGAGTCTTCTCTCATGTCCCCGCACAAGGAGCTGGAGCTGACAGAAGTCACAGGTCCTCAGTTTGGGTGTCCTCCTGGACTCATCACTTACGCTTGAAGCTCAGGCGTCAGCAGTGGCCGAGAGGGCCTTTGCACAATTAAGACTCGTGTGCCAACTGCGACCGTACCTCGTGAAGGTGGATCTGGCCAGGGTGGTCCATGCCTTAGTCACCTCCAGATTGGACTACTGTAATGCACTCTATGTGGGGCTGCCCTTGAAAACGGCCCAGAAATTCCAACTGGTTCAACGGGCGGCAGCCAGGTTGTTAACTGGTGCTCCTTACAGGGAGAGGTCAACCCTCCTGTTTAAGGAGCTCCACTGGTTACAATTCATTTTCTGGTCCCAATTCAAGGTGCAGGTGCTTACCTAAAAAGCCCTAAACGGTTTGGGACCTGCCTACCTGCGTGACCGCATCTCTGTATATGAACCCACACGATCATACTTCGTCATCTGGAGAGGCCCTGCTCATGACCCCACCGCTAGTGTGCTTGGTGGGACGAGGGACAGGGCCTTCTCCGTGGTGGCCCCCCGACTCTGGAACTCTCTCTCCCCAAGGACATCAGACAAGCCCCAACATTGGCAGTCTTTAGGAAGAGCTTGAAGACGTGGTTGTTCTAGTGTGCCTTCCCAGAATAGGAAACTCCAAGCATCATGTCCCAAATGCACTTTACTAGAGATTTAAGATTGTCTGCATACTGCACCTATCTCCAAAAACCTATCCATTTCACCTGGACATGTCCAGCATTTTTTAAAATTTTAATCATTACATTTGGCCAGGCCTTAGATTTTAATTGCATCGTGGTGTTATTGTTTAATATTTTATTGCTATTGTTTAATGTTTTTCCTTTATGTTTTATGAGTTTATTTATTGCTGTATTTGTTATGTTATTGTTTTACTGTTGTTTTTGGCCTCGGCCTCTTGTAAGCCGCGCCAAGTCCTTTGGGAGATGTTAGCGGGGTATAAATAAAGGTCTATTATTATTATTATTATTATTATTATTATATTATTATTATTATTATTATTATTATTATTATTATTAAACTCATTGTGCCATTGGGAGCTCTCATTTTGTACTGAGCAACTGAGAAGAATGCTACCTGCACACTTCCTTTATATCTGCCTTTTTAAAAAGCTATGAAAAAGTTTGGAATATCAATGAATGAACCAGGTACTATATCTCTTTGTGACGGGCTTTTTTTTTTGTAACCTGCATTTCTCTTTTTTAAAGCCACTCAAAAGCAGCCAACATGCATGGTGAGATATTGGTTTGGTTCGCTCTTTATCATATCTGGAGACGGGAAATGGGGGGCCTCAGTTTCTCCACCCTATGGGGATGTTGCAAAGCCCTGTCCAGCTGCCCAAGACAGGAAGCATGGGTTGCAAATGTGACCAGATAGGGAACTTGGGTTCAACGGCTTGGGGGGCCTCTGAGCCTTCTGAGCAACACTATGGTAGGTGGGTACGATGGGTTTGCGTGCGGTGAAGAGGCTTCTTGGCATTGCACAACCGTGAAGACCTTCCTCTCTGCTGATGTCCACATGTCCACATCTTCCTCCCCATTGCTACACAGAGGGGCAGGGCTTGTGATAAGTCCTTGTTCATGTAGTTCCCAACAACCCCAACCCCACCCTGCTGAAGCGGCTGCACTTTCGAGGCGGCGCAGCCAACAAAGAGGTTCACCATTTTGTTGGCTGTTTGCAAGAACTAGCCCCAACCCTGGAATTTAGTCTCAGGAGCACGTTTCCAATTTTATAAGCCGCTCTCTCAATACAAATACCTAAAGCCATGCCAAGTTTCCCCCACATCTGGACTATAATTAGTTATATTATTAGCAATGCACAAAGCTCATGTATGGCTTTCTGAGTGTTCAAAGCACTTCTCATACATTATCTCAGCAAGTGTTACAACTCGGTAAGGAAAGCTATTATCATTATACGTCTATTGCAAAAAGTAGGGTAGAGCCTGAGACACAGGGGCTGGCCCAAAGCCACTGACCTAGTAATATTGTAGGTGAGATGCAGTTTGAACTACACCGCCTGGCTCATAGCTCAGACCTGAGTACCTTTATTGCTAATTTTTGCATCTGGTAATGTGCCCATTTTGGAAAGGAAAACACATGAGAATAATTTGCCAAAAAATGACCAAATAGCTTCATGGCCTGCCAGATTTTTTTAAAAAAAAATTGGCTTCCAGATAGCCAATGGCAGGGGATTATGAGAGTTGTAGTTCAAAACATCTAAAAGGCCAAAGGTTCCTCAGCCAAGGCTCAGTTCAATGACTTATAACTTGCAGTTCATGACCCACATTTGACATATCAACAACATGATAAAGATATCATGATTAATTTGTAAGGGTGTGCAATGCATGAAGCTCCTCCAGTATATTTACATAGATAAAGGTAAAGGTTATCCCCTGACATTAAGTCCAGCCGTGTCCAACTCTGGGGGTTGGTGTTCGTGTCCATTTCTAAGCCGAAGAGCCGGCGTTGTCCGTAGACACCTCCAAGGTCATGTGGCCGGCATGACTGCATGGAGTGCCATTACCTTCCCGACGGAGCGGTACCTATTGATCTACTCACATTTGCATGTTTTCAAACTGCTAGGTTGGCAGAAGCTAGGGCTAACAGCAGGAGCTCATGCCGCTTCTTGGATTCGAACCTGCGACCTTTCGGTCAACAGGTTCAGGTTTACCCCACTGCGCTACCAGGGGCACCTTATTTATTTATTTATTTATTTATTTATTTATTGTATTTGTATACCGCCTTTCTCAGCCAATTGGCGACTCAAGGCGGTTTCCAACAAATCAATATAAACATAATATAGTTAAAAAACATTAAACAGTATAAGACATCACAAAAGCAATAAAACAACATCATCAGCGTCTCATTATTCTCAAGCATTGTCCAATTCCATTGTCAGGTCATTCGATTTCCTATATTAGCTATTCTGTATTTGTAAACGCTTGCTCGAAATAGCCACGTTTTTACTTGCCTCCGAAACGTCAAGAGGAAGGGAGCAGATCTGATCTCCCTAGGGAGGGCGTTCCATAGCCGAGGGGGCACCACTGAGAAGGCCCTGTCTCTCGACCCCACCAAACGTGCTTGTGACAAAGGCGGGACCGAGAGCAGGGCCTCCCCAGATGATCTTTTTTTTTAAAAAAAAAATAAAACTGTTTATTTTGATTATGGTACATAACAGAAAAGCAAATCATGGCAGATAAAATCAGGTATCAATATTTTTGACGTGTACATGCCTATCTACCTTATTCAATCAATCAGTTAATTTTGTCATTAAGTACAAATTATTATCATTTACATATCTTAATACACATAGACTTGCTATTTCTGCCTGTTTTCCACTGCTTTCAGTCAGAGCTTTGTATTAATTTTTTTCCATAATATTCAGGAAAGATACATTCGTAAGGTTCGTAAGGGGAGATACATTTACATACATATTGACATACTAGTGACTTTATAGTAGCTGGATATAGGTACAATGGAGATGGGCCCACATCCCAGACCGGTCTGTCAATTTTCCTCCAGGTGAAAGGAAAATTGATTGTATAAGGGAATAAAGTAGACCCAAGGGTTGCTTATTTACATACATATTTACATACTAGTGACATTATAGTAGCTGGATATAGATACAGTGGAGATGTGCCCACATCCCAAACCGGTCTGTCTATTTTCCGACAGGTGAAAAGAAAATTGATTTTATAAGGGAATAACGTAGACCATAAGTATGCACTGAGATTTCATCCTTGTGGCTATGAATATCCAAGCCCCATTATCTACAATGGCAAAGCAAAACAAGAGCCTGAGGATCTGAAATCATGGGAAGCTACAGTGCAGCAAAACTAACCTTTGGTTTTTGGGATTCTTCTCTTGGAATATTTTCAAGCAATGGAAACTGTGGATGCAGAACCCATGGATAGGGAGAACCTACTGTATTGATCTGGATGCTTTGGGGAACTTATCTTCTGCAACACGATCCTTTCAGTTGAAGCATGGCTGCCAGACTGAAAATAGAAGAAGGCTGTATTGGTTGTCCAGAAGAGAGAATTTCAGCTAGGGTTGCTTGTCGTATAACCAAGCAATATACAACATCTGATGAAATTCCCCCTTCTACACAACCATTAAAGGAACAAGAACTGTCAAGTCCCCCCCCCCCCCCCCGAAACTAGAGGTGCTGAGAATTGCTCTTCTCCTATGGCGAGAAGGTGGTTCATCTAACACGAGCTGCATTCAGAACGATGTCTTGCCACTGAGCTGCATTCAAAGTGGAAGATCACAGCCATTTCCCTCCACTGTGCATGAGTGTGAATCCAAAGACTCCCAACCATACATGACATTATTTGCATCTTTTGCCGCACTTTAAAAAACAATACAGCGGCTACAGGGGGTCTGTGATGTGTGAAACTTTAATCCTCTACAGATTATGTGATGCATGAAACTCTAATCCTTGCTCTGTTGATTTATCCATGAATTGTCCCATAATTAACCAAACAAACTAATCTGTTCCTCTCCCGCTCCTTTTGTCAGATTCTGTGTTGGAGTGGGCAACTGGGAGTACTGTATTTTCTGGCATATAAGACTACTTTTTTAACCAAGGAAAATCTTCCCAAAAGTCAGGGGTCGTCTTATACACCAGGTGTCATCTTATAGGGTGGGTGCTGAAACTTCTGAGCTGGACTGGAGAATCTGTGGTCACCACATCTGGTGGGGAGAGCTCAAAAATGACCACGGCCGCATCCCCACCTTATGCGGCAACCGTATGAAAGCAACAAGGGCGACGCTGTACAAGTACGTAGAAGAAAATCCACTCACCAGGATTTGTGGAAAGAAGTGACTTAAAGCGGTTCTGATGACAAAGTGAGGGGGCACTTCACTGGGAAGGTGTAAGTGAAGGGCGGAGCAAGCTGCAGGTGTCCGGTACGCCCAGGGTATGGAGAAAAGAGATAGAGTGGTGCTGTACCCAGAAAAACACACCTCTTTCACCCATCTTGCTCACCCTTGTATCCTATTACCGTACCTCCTTCTCTGCTTTTCAGATCTCGTTCTTGAGGACTGCAGTGAAGCAGCACATGTGCGAGATCTGAGAGGCAGAGAAGGAGGTATGGTAATAGGAAAATTACCATATCGAAATCATGGGCGAGATCTGAGAGGCAGAGAAGGAGGTACGGTAATAGGAACATTACAATATCGAAATCATGTGCGAGATCTGAGAGGCAGAGAAGGGGGTACGGTAATAGGAAAATTACCATATCGAAATCAAATTTGATGGGTTTTTTAAATTTTGGTGTGCGTTGGAAGATGGGTAGTCTTATACGCTGAATATATCCCAAACGCTATATTTTAACTGGAAAAGTTGCAGGTCATCTTATACAGCCCAGTCGACTTATACGCTGGAAAATACGGTGATATAAACCAGCAAAATGTAACAAACCATGGTTCAAAACAAGCCAACAACAAACCAAAACTTTTCATTGCCGTGCACCAACATGCCACAGTTTGGGGAAAAGAAGAAATCATCAAACAATAACGAGTTACATGCAAATCTTGTTTGTGTTTTTGTGCAAGCCTTCCCAATTCAGATTTGTTTTAATACTTTTTACTTCTTGAAAATAGTGCTTTTTTAAAATGGATGGTTCTGTACAATTCAATTATTTTTATGTTTCTGTTCTGTTCTTATCTTCATGGCCATTTCGTGAGGTTTTAAACACTTCTGTTTCATAATTATGTCATAGTATGTCACCTTGAGCACATAAAAAAACGTGACTGATAAAATCCAATATCCAAACCCAAATCATGTTCAAGATAAATGGAGCACATGAAGTAAGAGGACTGGGGCTTCCAGTGCAAGTCGCTGCTTCACTTGCAAGCTGGCTTGGCCCCCGCCTCATTTCAGATCTTAGGCGACCCCCCCACCCCCACCCCCAAGTCCCCAACCTTCTGCCAATAAAGGAATACAACTATCATCCCCTTGTGTCACAGAGAGAAGGTCATTCAGCTCACAGTGAAGCCCCAGCAACACAACCAGCTACTGTTTCCTGATATACACACACAGAGCTCCACAGAGAAGGGGAGAGAGAGGAAAGGCATCTAAGAAAAAGGGTCAGCTCTTCTCCACCCACCCATTTACCTCCTCCCCCTCTCTCTACCACCCCGGCAGGCAGCAACGAAAGCAGGATTCGGTTTTCATTTGGCACAGAGGCAGTGGCAGCCCATCGCTTAATGCTTTCCGACAACTGGCAGGGGAAATTCAAATGGGGGGGCAGGAGGGGGAGAGGGAATTGGATCCTACATCAGAGAGAGAGAGAAAGAGAGAGCGAGAGGATGAAGACGAGAATCCCACAGGCAACACACTTATTAATTAGGCCCTTTTGGGGATATCAGAACCATATTTGAATATATTAAAAAATACTAACTATATTCTAAAAGCCGCTGCTTGGCTCTCAGAGCCTGCAAATAGGAAATCTCCCACACCTCTGTCAACAGGATCCAAACGGTGTGCCGGGAAGAAGGACATCCAACCTGGCTCTGCTTTTAAAAATAGCTTGATATGCATAAATCAACAGATAAAACCCTTCACATCACGGAGACAGGCATTCTGGCATTGTGCTTCTAAGCAGAAATTAATTTTTAAACTGTTGGAGATTAAATAGAGACTAATAGAGTTCCCTGTTCTAACCCACTGGCCAGAAAAGATAGGCTCAAAATGCTTAGGAGCCTATAAGGCACCAAGGGAGCTCACCTTTTCTCAGGAAAGGACAGTGTCCTCCTTTTGATTGGCTACAGAGAAAGAGCACAGAACACTCTGTGAGCCAATCAGGAATCAGGATTTTGCCCACCTCCTGACTATGGTTAATTGGACTCCCGGCTTAATCCCGGATTCGGCACAGTTCAGAGTAACCAATCAGATGCCACTCACCCACCCTTCTTGTCAAAATGGTTCTCTCTCAACAAGAGAGCTACAATTTAAAGCAGTGGTTCTCAACCTTCCTAATGCCACGACCCCTTAATACAGTTCCCCATGTTGTGGTGACCCCCAACCATAACATTATTTACGCTGCTAATTCATAACTATAATTTTGCTACTGTTATGAATTGTAATGTAAATATTAATATGCAGGATGTATTTTATTCACTGGACCAAATTTGGCACACATACCCCATATGCCCAAATTTGAATACTGGTGGGGTTGGGGATTGATTTTGTCATTTGGGAGTTGTAGTTGCTGGATTTATAGTTCACCTACAATCAAAGAGCATTCTGAACTCCACCAGTGGTGGAATTGAACCAAACTTGGCACACAGAACTCCCATGACCAAAGATAATACTGGAAGGGTTTGGTAAGCATTGATCATGAGTTTTGGAGTTGTAGTTCACCTACATCCACAGAGCACTGTGGACTCCTCCTTTCCCCCGTGTATTTAACATTTACGGCCCCTCCCTGGGGAAACCCCCACCATGCTGGGATTTATAGTTAACCTTTAATCTAAGAGCATTCTGAACTCCACCAATGATGGAATTGAACCAAACTTGGCACACAGAACTCCCACAACCAACAGAAAATACTGGAAGGGTTTGGTGGGCACTGACCTTGAGTTTTGGAGTTGTAGTTCACCTACATCCAGAAAGAGCTGTAGACATGAACAATGGTGGATCTGGACCACACTTCGCATGACTACTCAATATGTCCAAATGTGAACACTGGCAGAGTTTGGGGAAATTAGACCTTGACATTTCGGAGTTGTAGTTGCTTGGATTTATCGTCTACCTACAATTAAAAAGCATTCTGAACCCCACAAATGTGAGAATTGAGCTAAACTTACCACACAGAACCCCCATGACCAACAGAAAATAGTGTTTTCTGATGGTCTTTGGCAACCCCTCTGACACCCCCTCGCAACTCCCCCAGGGGTCCCAACCTCCAGGTTGAGAAATGCTGATTTAAAGGATGATGCAGTGGACAACAAGGAATAAAGGTTCCCAAACTGCAGAATGATAGCGGTACCGCATATACGAATTTATAAGTTGGCCTTGTGTGTAAGTCAAGGGCAAGTTTTTGGGCCAAACAGATGGAATTTGATATGACCAATGGACAACTCGAGGGTCATTCTTTATAAAAACAAAAAATGTTCTTTTAGCTCACTAATCCTTCCAAGCACTATGGTTATCTCAACAAGATAATGACAATTTGAAGGATGCTGTGAATGAAGGTTCTCAAGCTAAAGCCAATGGAAATGATGGAAGTGCCATATAGACTAATGTATAAGTCGAGCTCATGTATAACTCAAGGGAAGGTTTGGGGGTCAAAAATACAGATTTTTCAAGGGTCACTCCACAGAGAGAGGAAAGCACCAAGGCAGCCTCAGCCGTAATCTCCCTGTCCAGAGAGTAGAGGAGTCAGGGCGTCTGCTGGTTCTCCCAAGATGGACTAAGCTCTCGCCTTTCGCCACTACTCAGCAAAGAGGAGGCTTCCTTTTCTGACAAGAGTTAGCATACAGTACTCACGCTAATCCATGGATAAAGTGACATAGGGTTTTTGGGTTGCTTTTGGCAAAAAAATTCTAGACTGATGTATGAGTGATTATACAAAGTAAAATGTACCCATTCCCACCCACATCCTGCATTTGCGTTTCCAGCCCAAATTTAAGATACCTGTGGACTACAACTACAGAATCCACTAGGCAGCATGGTTTGCATACAAGTATATACCACTTTTGTAACATTATGTCTGTTTCAAGAGGCGTGGTTAGGACCTACCCATTATGTCAAACTGAGAAATACATCTTCATACCTTTACAAATCAGCACAGCTTTACTATTACTTTCTTAGTCACAGTTTTTTTGGCTTTGTTTTTCAATCAGCCCCTCAAATTACAAAAAACAAAAACAAAAAAACCGCCCTCCACAAATAAACAGAAACAGCTAAAACTGCTACAATATTATTCAAATATTGGCACAATAGTGTACCCATCAACAAGTACTTCAACGAATATAAACATTTCTTTGTCAGTTGCCAAAGTTGGTGCCAGTCAGTTGGAACCAGGATCAGATTTTGGGAAGGGAAGGCAGCGAACCCTTCTGTTACTCAGAATGGATTCCTGGATTTTTGAATTCAAAGTAGAGTATATGTATTTTGTATCAAGTGCCACTTGGTAGACCTAAACGCCTTATTTATAAAGCAGACAGAGAAAGCTTCAAAGTCTACCTATTCCTATTTTTAAATAAAGAAAAGCAAAGTATTATCATATCACTAGTAAGACTTGCAATAAAATACTGTGGTATAGATCACTCTAGTCCAAATATAGAATCATAAAGTTGGAATGAGCCAATTCTCTGCGCCAATTGGAATGAGCCAATTTGAGGTACAGGTTATAACCTACAAAGCCCTAAACAGCGATGAGAGCTCTAAGAACTGCCGGGGAGGCCCTCCCCTCGTTCCATCACCGTCACAGGCACGGTTAGTGGGGACAAAGGAGAGGGCCTTCTCGGTGGCGGCCCCTCGACTTTGGAACACCATTCCCAGGGAGATTAGGCAATCCCCCACACTGTCCTCCTTTCGCAAGAATCTGAAAACCCGATAGTACTCTGTTCTCTGCACCGTATCCAATTCTCTTCCCTATGGTATACTGTTTTGCACTATCCCTTTAATAGCCTGATCACACCAATTTTAGTAATTCTGGTCATTAGTTTTTGTTAAAAATTGTGTGATGCAGCATCAGTGCTGCTGTTTTATTCTTTTATTTATAATTATGTTTTATCTGGATTGTTGTATTTTATGATGCTCTTATTTTAGTGGTGTTTTTATTTTAATGATTTCTTTTGTTTTTTTTGTCTGTTGAACTTTCTGTGCCATATGTAAGTTGCTCCGAAATCCTTCGGAAGATGGTGGCGGGGTATAAGAGTAAAGTTGTTGTTGTTGTTATCTGCCTAAAGTATTATCTTCAGCTAAAGCATCCCTAGCAGATAGCTATCCAGTCTCTTTCTAGAGATGTTGAAAGAAGGAGACCCCACCACCTTCCGAGGCAATTAAATCCATTGCTAAGAGGGTTTTTTCTAATTAGGAAGTATCTTTCTAATAAAAATCTACTCTCCAGTAACTTCAAACCATTAGAGCTAGTCCTATACTCTTTGGCAGAAAAGAAGAGACCCTATATCTCGCCTTTAAGTATCTAAAGAGTGTAATCATTTCATCTCCCATCCTTCCTTCTCTTTGCCAAGCTGAACAAACCAAGTTCCTTCAACCTTTCCTCCTACATTCAGTTCTCCATATCTCTTATCATCCTTGTTGTCCTTCTTTGATCCTTCATCAACCCGTCTACATCCTTCCTTAACACGAGATGCCCAGAACTGGAAACAGGATTCTAGATGACGTCCAACAACCACAGAATACAAAGCAACTGTTATTTCCCATGACTTGGAAACTATGCCCTAGTAATGCTCTAGATCACATTTGCATTCACCTTCTTACATACCTTTTTTCCCAGATATTCTAATTCATTCTCTCAGTCTTCATGTTAGATTTTTCTCCCAAAACTAAGATACTGAGTATGTGCAGTCTTATGAAGCTAATTCTTGGGAATCCCACTCTGCAGTGGTTTCTAAAATGCTAAGTGTAGTCTGCCCTCCACATTCACTGGGTTTTGGGGGCACAGGACTCCTATGAAAATGTAGGTCTACCAAAAATTCTACCGTCAACTTCTACCGGAAGTTAAACACAGAAACACATTAGAGGATCTAAATGTTCCTAGAGAGGTGTTCTCACTAGAAATCTCTAGGTCCTCCAGCATGACTGGAGAAAGTTGAGCATAGAGTCACAGTGGAGGACTTAGAGATTCCTAGAGAGAAATTTTTAAATCTAATCTGTGAATAATCAAATCCACAAAAGTCAAAACCGTGGATGTGAGGATGTGGTTGCATTGCTTTGGATTTTTGCAAATCTTGGGGTTCTCTCGGCATGCTGGTATACTTCCTCTTCACAGATAGTTCATCTTTTGATTACCAGAAAATAAAAATATTATTATTTTATAAAGAAAAAAATCAACGAACATGTCAAGAGTGCTCTTCCAGGACTAGTCAATCCCACCCTGCTCAAAATCCACTTGCAATAAAGGCAAGAAGTTTACAATGAAAGAAACAGTCAACACTTGGTACAACTCATAACATACCTCTGATTCTAGGCACTTCTGTTTTCAGCAATTAAGCACCAGCCTTTCATCCCATAACAATGTTTTAAGTTTTAAGAACACTTTCTGATTTATTTTTTTCTTCAAACACATTCAGGTTTCCAGCAATACACCCATATCAACACTAAACCTTAAAGCAAGTTCTTCATACCTGATCAACCTGATTTACATTCCTGGGGAAATTTAAAATAAAACAGAATAAATTTTGCAATATACTGTAAGAGTGATAATTTTTCACTGTTGTAACCGTCCCTGCAGACCACCCGCTCACCGTTCCAACCATCTGGTGGAGTAAGGCCAATGCCTCAGGAGGTAGATGTGAGGGAGGAGTGGAGTGCATAAGTGAGATATTGAAAAACAGAGCTGTACATGCCTTGCAATGTTTCCCCTGAGCCGGCTGTTCCCGGCAGGTGTGGCAATGCTCTGTGTCCTGTCACTACAGCTGAAGCAAGATTTACTGCTGATTCCGACAATTTATACACATGGACTGGGGCAGGGGATAGGTATCGTCTCCTTTACCTCAGATGGCCATATATCTCTCTGTCCAGTCCTGTTCATTCACAGGCCTTTAGGAATGCAGAATCCATATGCCACAAATAGAGAGTAAACTACTAAAAAGAGGATCCTTGAGAGGGAAACCTTTATTTCAGTAGTTCCCAGCCTTTTTTTGAGCATGGACCACTTTGACAAAGGACCACTCTTCAACATTAGTGCCAAAAGGGTTACGAATCAGTTTTTTTTGTCAACTTTAGATTCAGTTTGATTATTTGGGGTGCTGATTCAGAAAATTGCATTGGATAGACTATATCAGCTCTGGTTTCTGATACAGAACATATGCCATCTAGTAACTGCCATCTGCTTGCCCACAAAAAAACCATATTTAATAATCTAGAGCTGATGTGGTAGTAGTAATCTTTTGTAGGTAGTGAGCATCTTTCCTCCCAACATTCCTGTTGCCTTGGCACTATAAGAGGGTTTTGCGGGACCAGTCGCTCTTGTCATTCTTTGGTTTCGAGGCAACGGTGTAGTCATGGTGAGGCCATGGACCATATTTTCGTTCTTGTGGACCACCGGTGGTCCACGGACCACAGGTTAGGAACCACTGCTTTAGTTATATTCATTCAGATGAAATGATCCTTAGACAACAGAAAGAAAGCAATACATGCATATGTACCAAGTCAGGAAGTCTGATTTGGATGAAAGTTGAAAGCTTCATAGCAACACCAAATATGAATGCAACGATTAGTGCTTTCCTACGGACGTACATTTCTCACTAGGTTTAGGAATGGTTGCCATGGCAGATATGTCCACATAGGGCTGTCAGAACCATACTTGAATAGGTGCGATCTTCCAGAAGTTGTTGGACTTCAACTCCCATCAGCCCTAGCCAACACAGTGATGTGTAGTTACCATTCGTATCCATGCCCTGCTCACCCCACCAGCTCAATAGATACCTTGAGCAATGATTAATCTATTTGCCCCAGGGAACTGGAAATTATTGTTTTCATTCGATGTTTGGTTTTTTATATTGTCATGGCTGGAATCACTGGATTGTTGTAGGTTTTTCGGGCTATATGGCCATGTTCTAGAAACATGCTTCTAGAACATGGCCATATAGCCTAAAAAACCTACAACAACCCATTTGATGTTTTGTCTTATGTCTGTTATAACAGGCTGTGTTTTTTATTTAATTTTAGTTGTTAAGTCATAGTTTGTGTTTATATGTTAGGTTGTTTAAATTTTGTTAGTATGGATGTATTGTTGTTGTATTCAGGCACTGGATGTTTGCCTTTTATGTTTGAAATCCGCCCTGAGTGCCTTCGGGGAGGTAGAGCGGAATATCAATAAAGTTTTATTATTATATTATTATTATTACTATTTGAAACACCACAAGATGAGTCCACAGCAGACACTCTGCTGGCTGCTGTATTGGATCACACGTCACACACTTCCCAAGTGTCTAGGACTGTGTGATGTATCGGCGAATAATCCGTGCAGATCCCAGTAAGGTGGCCTTTGCAGCTGGCAGATGGTAATCTTGTAGGCGCCGATTGTATTTAAGTGCAGGCCAACGTCTTTAGTCACTGCACCCAGTGTGCCGATCACCACTGGGACCACCTTGACTGGCTTGTGCCAGAGTCTTTTGCAGTTTGATCTTTAAATCCACATATCGTGTCAGCTTTTCCAGTTGTTTCTCTTCAATCCTGCTGTCACCTGGGATTGCAACATCGACAATCCATACCTTGTTTTTTAACACAATCATTAGGTCAGGAATGTTGTGCTCCAAAACTCTTTCTGTCTGAATCCGGAAGTCCCAGAGTAGCTTGACGTGTTCATTCTCTATAACTTTTTCCGGCTTGTGATCCCACCAGTTCTTTGTTGCAGGCAGATGGTATTTGTGGCACAAGTTCCAATGAATCATTTGAGCAATGGTGTTATGCCTCTGCTTGTAGTCTGTCTGCACAATCTTCTTGCAGCAGCTCTGTGGCTTGTTGTTGTTGTTGTTGTTGTTYTTYTTYTTYTTYTTGTTATTATTATTATTATTATTATTATTATTATGTGGGATGATCAAAGCTGCCATCCAACGATATCTGGAGGGACACATATCTCCCACCCTTTGCAGTGGTTCTCAACCTGTGGTTCCTCTSATGTTTTGGCCTTCAACTCCCAGAAATCCCAACAGCTGGTAAACTGGCGGGGARTTCTGGGAGTTGTAGGCCAAAACACTTGGGGGGACCCATAGATTAAGAACCACTGCTTTAAAGGAAACAGRTTTGTGGCTTGTATAGACAAGTCCTCCAAGTCAAACGAACAATGGTGTGCGGGTAATTCTTGACAATATTCAGCCAACATTCCCCACCCCTTCCCCATGGGCATTTTTATTGGCAGTATCATTCCTCTGTGTCTCTTTCAAGAGTGGTGTTTGGGTGGATCTTGAAAGCTCAACTCAGAGGGAGGCCCTGACCAAGATTTCCCCCTCCACTTTCCGAATCAAGCCTCATGCCGCAGTCAGTGGAGTTCTGCCTGTTTTCTTCCTTGCTCGACTCTGAATTGGCCATTTATATTAAAACACACTGCAAGAGAATCTCCACGTGCATTTCAGCTGACATCTCCCCGCCCACACATCCACACACACAATTCCAACCACTCATGCCAGCCGTGGTGAACTATGTCCCACTTCCAGAGAGCGAGCAGCAGAGAGAAAAAGGGCGAAGTCTCCCTTTAGAAACGCACCAGATTCAAAGCCAAGATGCGGCCCTGTTTAGCTCCATGCCTCGGAGACCCTGCTGGGCTGGCCTGTGCTGTAATGTACTATGAACTGCCCGAATACGTGCTACGCCACAGTCGCAGGGGAGGGGCAGCTCGCTCGCTTGCCTCTGATCAACAAGTCTTTGGTGGCTCCTTTCCAGCAGGGTTTGCCCTTCCTGGACGCTTTGCAGGGAACCAGAGCGATTTCCCCCAAAGCAAAGGCCGAAGGGTGTAAGGCGTTCAGCTGCTGGCAGAGAACAGGAATAGACAGGAAGCAGAAGACGGGACCAGGACAACTGAGGCCGCAAACCTACGAGCACTTGGCTCTCAGCTGAGATTAGAAACCACAGAATCTAACGAAACCAAAACTTGGGATCTGCAATTTCCAGCATTTGCCAAGACTAAGCCATTCATATGAATCAGATCTCATTTTTTGCCACACAGTCACGCAATCGTCTTAAGCATACCAACTTTTATCTGCCTGAAGCTCAATCCTATCTATGATATAAACAATACCAACCATTCGCAGAGAGCTATCATAAGGATTTACTTCAGTACTGTTAGAATTGAATTGACACTTTACAGGAAGCACAAGGAAACTGGGATCCATTTTTTTTTGGTCGTATCAGGAGCGACTTAAGAAACTTCAAATCGCTTCTGGTGTGAGAGAATTGGCCATCTGCAAGGACATTGCCCAGGGGATGCTTGGATGTTTTGGTATTTTACCATCCTTGTGGGAAGCTTCTCTCATGTCCCCGCATAGAGAGCTGGAGCTGACAAAGGGAGCTCACCCACACTCCCCAGATTCGAACCTCCGACCTATTGGTCTTCAGTCCTGCCGGTACAGGGGTTTAACCCACTGCACCATCAGGAGCTCCACTGCAATCTATGAGTTGCTGCCACACTACAAGTCCCATTATCTCAGACTTGAGACTTTGTTTGGTGGGGTAATGGGAGCTAGAGTCCAATAGCATCTGGGAAGTCCTAGATTATGCAGATATACATGATCAAAATTGCAATTAATAGGTTCCATCTCATCAATATTACTAAGACCAAAAATCCCATCCTTCTATTTTCTAAATTTTTTATTTATTTATTTACAGTTTGCAAGTCTCATAGGAATTTGCAAGCATAACCAACATTGAGCAACAATGTCCAAAAATATCGACAGAATGACTACTACAGTATAATGCAAAATATCAAGGATTTTAGTATCAACACAGCCTGGATCCCAAAAGAACAAGAAACAGAATGTCCTTGCACATGTGCAATGTGTTTTCCTCACTGTTGAATCATCATAACCCCTGAACCTCAGTGCCTCTCTTTAGAAGTTAAATACTGTCTCTTGTTCTAGGCATCAGTCTTCCTCGACAAAACACAGTTCTTCCAAAAACACAACTCCTAGTTACCCTTAGAGATTTTATGAATGTACCCGGAAGACTCCGCTAGTAATTAAGAAATCAATGAATACTGGAATACTACACATGCAAGTACCACACCCCGAAGTTCATAATTTCCGAGGACCTAACAGTACACTGCAGGAAATAGTTTCATGAGTGGGCATTTACTCATAACTCTGAGTGGGGTATTGCCAGGATGGGATAGAGACCTCCACACTATATGGCCTTGAATTTGGCCACAGAAGAATGATGCCACTGCTGGGTGGCTGGTGCCCTCCTACTTTTCCCAGGGGCCTCCTTCACTGAAGGACTGAAATCCAGACAGCCTTACTGTGATAAGGTTCACCCAGTTCTTCAGTTTCTGCAGACAGCCAGTATGACTCAAGAGACAGATTCCTGAGTCTAAACTGGCAAGAACAACGTCCAAACCCTTACATGACCTGAAGTTCTCAATGTGGTCTCAGGCAAGGTTCTACCTCCCAGCCTTCTCCAACCTGATGCTTTCCATTCTGGTTGGGGATGACAGGAACCACGGCCAAAGGTATATAGATCTGACCAAACTAGATAAACTGTGGGAAACTGTGTGATATAGCATAACGCTGGACTAAGAATTGAGAGATACAAGATCTAGATCAGTGGTTCTCAACCTTGGGTCCCCAGATGTTTTTGGCCTACAACTCCCAGAAATCCCAGCCAGTTTACCAGCTGTTAGGATTTCTGGGAGTTGAAGGCTAAAAACATCTGGGGACCCCAGGTTGAGAACCACTGGTCTAAATTGAAAGGTACAAGATCAACAAGCTATGAACGACAATGGGTGATTCTGGGCTAGTCATTTTCTCCCAGCATGACCTATCCTGAAAGGCTGTTGTAAGAATAACATGGCACAAGAAAGAGGAGCCATGTATCCCACCTGAAACTCACTGAAGGTACAATGAGATATAAATATAACCAGTCAATAGACAATGTCCCTGTCAGCCATAGCAGAGCGCTTGATGAACCAACCTGGACACAGCATATTATCTGAGAACACAGAAATGCTGAACCACTCTGACAACCACCATGTCAGACTACACAGAGAAGCCATTGAAATCCACAAGCATGTGGACAATTTCAACAGAAAGGAGGAAACCAGGAAAATGAACAAATTATGGCTACCAATATTTTTAAAAAAATCTAAAATCAGGACAGTAAATAAAGAACAATACTCAAAAACAGGGTCAGCGAATCACCTCCCAACAAAGGATTGCCCCAGGCAGGAAGCAACCAAGCCTTGAAGCTGCAAAGTTATTCAATGCTAATCAAGATGATCAATTGCAGTATTCACACCTGCCTCCAACAGACAAGAGTTCTTTCTCCCACCCTGGACATTCCACAGATATATAAACCCCACTTATCTTGTTTCCAACAAACCTCACAATCCCTGAGGATGCCTGCTATAGATGTGGGCGAAACATCAGGAGAGAATGCTTCTGGAATATGGCCATACAGCCTGGAAAACTCACAGCAACCCAGTGATTCCAGCCATGAAAGCCTTCAACAACACAATGTCCCCTTTACATTTATTTATTTATGTACGTCACTTTTATCCAGCTAATATGAGCTCAAAGGCGACTCAGGGTGGCGTAGACAGTATATTCCCCAAAGGAATACAGGCTGAAGCTGAATATTCCTTATCTAGAAATCTGAAATCTAAAACAAAATCCCAAATTGTCCACATGGGTGACTGAAAGAGTGGCACCTTTGCTTTCTGATGACAAACCTTATTTCATGCACAAAATTATTCAAAATATAAGCCTACCTTGGGCCATGTGTATAAGGTATGGTACAAACGGTACCTAAATAAATGTTGTGTTAGGTTCTGTGTCCTATCTCCAAGACATCTCATGATGTAAATATATGCAAATATAGGTATTCCAAAACCCAAAGAAATACAAAATTTAAAATACTTCTTAAGAGATTCTAAACTTGTACTTCTTCAAGCTCATGGAAGAATTGTGCACACATTGCTCAACTACCTGTGGTCAACAAAGTGCAAAGATGTGTGTGTGTACACTTGGACCTTACACATCCCCCAAACAAATAATGTTCTGATAGAGACTAGACACCAGGTCACACAGTTAACAACACAATAACTTACAGCAGACTACAGACATTTATACACGTCTTAGGCAGGGGGAATAAATGTCATTGCATTAGTTTTTTTCCCCTATGAAAATACTCCAGCAACTAATGACAACAATCAGAGAGTAGCCTGGGACATTTGAGATAAAAGGAGGAAATGCTCTAGAGAAAATTAACCCTATTAGTGTACGCTTAAGTAGAAAAGCCACAGGGGTGTGTGTCCAGCATCAACATATCCTGCAATCTGTTCTCTTCTTTAGAGCACCCAGAGCTGCAGTCACAGTCAATACAGAAAGTAGAGTCAACAAAGGTCTCGGGAGAAGGTCATCCGAAACAAAGGTCAAGTCAGGTGAGATGCAGAAGGCAATACGGCATGGACTATTCTGCATCAGTTAACGGTGCGCTGTTGGGTGCCAACGCATGCCAGCCAAATGTAGGCGAATATCTGGGACACACAGGTAGTAACGTATACAAGTAGGGAAACCTGTTTTGTTGTTGTTGTGAAGCTATCAAGAAAAGCTCAGCCGCCTGTGCTGCGCACATGTGCTTCACGTTCCTGCCTACTGCAGATTAATTTCCACACTGGCACCTCTAGGAGCCTTAAAAGGGATCTGCTAAAATACTGCCTGAGCTCAGCTACATGAGAGCAGAGTGTCCATTCACTCTACGAGCTATCACATCTCTCTCTCTCACACACACAGATGCTGCAGAAAAACAAGACTACAGCCTCTCCTCCCTGGCAAGTATCCCTTACACACGTTTCGTACCCAACACAAAATGTTCTATCTAAAGAAACAGGCAACTAGAGTCAGGAACTTGATTCAAGGGACACGATTATCGAGCACACCCAGGGTGCCTTTCTTGCATAGCTGAATGATTAATTTCCACGTACCTGGACATACAATAGATCAGTGGTTCTCAACCTTCCTAATGCCATGACCCCTTAATACAGTTCCTCATGTTGTGGTGACCCCCAACCATAACATTATTTTAGTTGTTACTTCCTAAATGTCATTTTGCTCCTGTTATGAATCGTAATGTAAATACCTGATATGCAAGAAGTGTTTTCATTCACTGGACCAAATTTGGCACAAATACCCGATACGCTCAAATGTGAATACTGGTGGTGTTAGGATTGATTTTGTCATTTGGGAGTTGCTGGGATTTATAGTTCACCTGCATTCTGAACTCCACCAACAATGGAACTGAATCAAATTTGGCACACAGAACTCCCTTGACCAACAGAAAATACTGGAAGGGTTTGGTGGGCATTGACCTTGAGTTTTGTAGTTGTAGTTCACCTACATCCATAGAGCACTGCGGACTCAAACAATGATGGATCTGAACCAAACTTGGCACAAATACTCAATATGCCCAAATGTGAACACTGGTGAAGTTTGAGGAAAATAGGCCTTGACATTTGGGAGTTGTAATTGCTGGGATTTATAGTTCACCTACAATCAAAGATCATTCTGAACCCCACCAATGATAGAATCGGGCCAGATTTCCCACACAGAACCCCCATGACTAACAGAAAATACTGTGTTTTCTGATGGTCTTTGGTGACCCCTCCCCAGGGGTCCTGACCCTCAGGTTGAAAAATACTGCAATAGATAGATTACCAAAGTTACAGAGGAGAACACTTCTCTTTTTAGTACTTCAAGGCGTATTGAAAAATGACAACCTTTCTCTTTTTCTTAATATACTACGGGGCAACCAGAGACAGAATAACATTGGAAAGGGCCATGTAGGTGAATCCCTACTATGCAGGTATACATAATTCAAAACCACAGGGGAAAGATGCCCATTTAAAACCGATTTAAAGACCTTCAGAGTCTACCATCTCCACTCTCAAACAACTTTTACCATCTTCCTAATGTTTAGGCGGAGTCTACTGTTTAGATAGGAAATATATACTTTTTGATGAGTTAGAGAAACACACAACCAGAACAGCCATGCTAGCTGCTATGACTTGTTATTTCAAAACGTGAACATTTCCATAGTGCTGTCTGACTTTCCTTGTTTCTGAATGAAGCCATTTGGCAATAACACATGGGATCTGGTCTTCCAGAAAGTGAGATCTACTTATAATTGGTGGGGGCGTTTTTTCGTGTCAGGAATGACTTGAGAAAGTTCAAGTTGCTTCTAGTGTGAGAGAATTGGCCGCCTGCAAGGATGTTGCCCAGGGGATTCCTGGATATGTTACCATCCTGTGAGAGGCTTCTCTCATGTCTCCACATGGGAAGCTGGAGCTGACAGACAGAAGCTCACCCCATCTCGCGGATTCAAACCGCCAACCTTCAAGTCAACAGTTCAGCCAGTATAAGCGTTTAACCCATTGTGCCACTGTGGCTCCTATCATTGGTGGTGAAGTGGCGAGGAGTATTAAAAACTCAACACAAATGGCATTTAAATCAAGCAAGGGCATTCTGACTTATAAGAGAGTGATTCTTTACACTTTTCTGGTGCCTTTCAAAGGCTTGCAAGGGTGCTGTTAAGTAAGTACTTAAAGGAGAAGAGCGTGCAGGAGGGGGGGGGGAGGACTACTTTCAGCACGTGACAGATGAAACCGCCCCAAGGTTGCCTTAGCTCTTTGCAGTGTTGACAAAACTCTTGCTCTCACAACACCAGGAAAAATGTCTAGGTTTGATTCCGGGCTTTGACCTCCCACTTGAAAAAAAGCTGCATTTTTGGCCTGGCTAAGTCCTCCCTCTACTTCAGTGGTTCTTAACCTTCCTAATGTCACAACCCCGTAATACAGTTCCTTGTATTACCATAACATTATTTTCACTGCTACTTCATAACTGTAATTTTGCTACTGTTATGAATCGTCATGTAAATATCTGATATTCAGGATGTGGACCAAATTTGGCCCAAATACCCGATTCACTGGACCAAATTTGGCAGAAATACCCGATACGTCCAATATGGACCAAATTTGGCACAAATACCCGATATGGGTTGGGAGGGGGAATTGATTTTGTCATTTGGGAGTTGTGGTTGCTGGGATTTATAGTTCAACAATCAAAGAGCATTCTGGACTCCATCAACAATGGAACTAAACCAATCTTGGCACACAGAATTCCCATGACCAACAGAAAATATTGGAAGGGTTTGGTGGGCATTGACCTCAAGTTTTGGAATTGTAGTTCACCTAAATCCAGAGGGCACTGTAGACTAAAAAAATGATGGATCTGGATCAAACTTGGCATGAATCCTCAATATGCCAAAATGTGAACACTTGGTAGAGTTTGGGGAAAATAGATTTTGACATTTGGGAGTTGTAGTTGCTGCGATTTATAGTTCACCTACAATCAAAGAACATTCTGAACCCCACCAATGATAGAATTGGGCCAAACTTCCCACACAGGACCCCTGTGTTTTCAGATGGTCTTTGGCGACCCCCCAGGGATCCCGACCCACAGGTTGAGAAACGCTGCTCTACTTGGAAGGAGTTTTGGGGTGGGCCAAGCGGAGGTCATGTCATGGTCTCTGCCCTTTGAAGTGACAATTATTTGTCCAATACTTGCAACTTTCTTCAAAGTCGGCTAATTTATTACCAAAAAAACCCCCTTCACTTAGTATACTTTTTTTTCTTTTAGCCCCACATCTAAGGTAAAAGGTGACCTCGCTATCACCTCCTATCCATCCATCCCATCCAGAGCAAAAGTCAGCTCCTTTTCCAGAGCCAGGTAAAGTGACCATTAATATTGCATGGGGATAACGTGGTGAAAGATTGGCAAAGGGAGATCAGTGGGGAGGGTGGGCAGGACAGGAGCCACAGGCTGATGAAAGAAGGCAACACAACACCGGGCTCCTTCCCAGCTGTCTATATCAGATCCATAGGGGGGAGAAACTTGTGCAAAAAGACAGATTGGTTTTCTCCACCAATTCCACCTTGAGGATTTGCTCCAACCTGCCACTCTTCCAGTTCAGAAACCTCAATCCTTTCCCCACCCCTCAGGAAAGAAAAAGAGAAGACATCTGTGCCATCGGTTTTCAAAGGAAGTGGCCTGAAAGGAGTCTGGCTTGACCCCACCACCTTTTGCCGACCCACACGCAAGGGACAGTCTCTGCAGCCGTCCTTATGTCACCAGCCAGACCTTCCTCTCTCTCCCAGCTCAACAAGCTGGAACAAGCAAAGAAAGGGGTTGCTTCCCTATTTGTTTATTTATTTATTTGAGACATTTATATGCTGCCTTTCTCACCCCAAAGGGGACTCAGAGTGGCTTACAAGACATATATATATGCATACATACAATATATTATATTATTAGCATAGTACAATATCAGAATTATATATTACTATATTGTACTATACCATTATATTGTAATATTATTAGTAATATTACATGTAATATAAACTATATAATTACTAGCTGTACCTGCCACGCGTTGCTGGCAGGTACAGCTAGTAATAACCTTCCCTCTTTCTCTCCTTCTTTCCCTCCTTCCTTCACTCCCTCTTTCATTCCTTCCTTCCCATCTTTCCTTCTCTTCTTCCTCCCTTCTCTATCTCTTTCCTTCTTTCCTTCCCTCCCTCTTTCTTTACATCTTCCCCCCTTCCTTTGCTCCCTCTTTCCTTCCTTCTTTCCCTTTTTTCTTTCCTTCTCTCCTTCCTTCCCCCTTTTTCTTTCCCTCCCACTTTTTCTCCTTTCTTCCTTCTCTACCTCTTTCCTTCCTTCTTTCCTTGCTTTAATGCTTCCTTCTCCCTTTCTTTCTTTTCTCCCCTTCCCTCCCTCTTTCTTCCTTTTTTCTGTATTGTCATTTAGCTTTTCATCATTTAGGTTTTTGGGGCTTTTTAAGTCCCTTCTGCTGTGTTTTTCAGTGTTTTTATGAGTGAACGACATACATTGGGATGTTAGATGTATTGTGTCCAAATTTGGTGTCAATTCTCTCAGTGGTTTTTGAGTTCTGTTAATCCCACAAACGAACATTACATTTTTATATATATCGACTAGTCGTTCCCTGCCATGCGTTGCTGTGGCCCACTCTGGTGGTCATAGGGGTTCTGTGTGGGAGGTTTGGCCCAATTCTATCGTTGGTGGGGTTCAAAATGCTCTGTGATTGTAGGTGAACTACAAATCTCAGCAACTACAACTTCCAAATGTCAAGGTCTATTTCCCCCAAAGTCCACCAGTGTTCACATTTGGGCATATTGAGTATTCGTGTAGAGTTTGGTCCAGATCCATAATTGGTTGAGTCCACAGTGTTCTCTGGATGGAGGTGAACTACAATTCCAAAATTCAAGGTCAATGCCCACCAAACCCTTCCAGTATTTTCTGTTGGTAATGGGAGTTCTGTGAGCCAAGTTTGGTTCAATTCCATCGTTGGTGGGGTTCAGAATGCTCTTTGATTATAGGTGAACTATAAATCCCAGCAACTACAACTCCCAAATGACAAAATCAATTTTTTTTTCAGTGAAGGACATACATTGGGTTGTTAGGTGTCTTGTGTCCAAATTTGGTGTCAATTCCCTCAGTGGTTTTTGAGTTCTGTTAATCCCACAAATGAACATTACATTTTTATTTATATAGATAATATCATATTATTGGTATTAGTATTATATTGCATTATATTATAAATATATTTTATATTAATAAAAGAAAGAAAGAAAGGAGAGAATATGGGTGGGTGGGGAGTGGATTTCCACTGCAAACACGATTTTAAAAATAATAATATTGCAAAAACATTTCTAAACAAGCGAGGAGATGGAGTGAAACAGGGCAATGTTGACAACGGCGACAGCTTTTGCACTGTTGCAGTTCCTCCAGATGCGTGCAAAAACTTGCACGTTGGCTGAGCCGTCGTGGACATCAACAGAGGTAAGAATACAGAGCCACATGTGCATCTCTCTTTGCCGTGGCACCCTTCTAAAAAAATTAAGCATCTAACTGAGGGTCAAAAGCATTTAGAGACATCTCACGGCTTTTGGATTTTTTTTTTTCCAAACACCCGCAGGACGCATTAGCAGCTCGGATTAACCCCCCCCCCCCCGGCCTAGGCGGGTGTCCCACCGTGGACAGCTGTCACTGTGACAGCAGCAGAAGTGTTCCCAATGTTGTCGCCCCTCTGAKCCCCCCCTTCCTTCCTTCTTTCCTTCAAGGACAGGATCCCTGCTGCAAGGGAGGGTGTCCCCRTTTCCTCCCCCCAACACTTCTCGWGGATCAAGCCAAGAGGGTGAGCCCACAGCCCCTTCCCTCTGGGGAGAGAGAATGGAACATGCAAAGTTAAATCCAGCTCCACCGGAAAAAGGGCCCTGCTGCCAACGCCGAAGGAATACTATGCCGTCCCCCTTGTCCCCCTCCCTTTGCCCAAAACCAGGCTTGTGATCCGCCAGCCACATGCCAAACGTCCTTATTTTTAAAGAAAATATTTACTCATATTTCTCCCGCTTTTCCAACGCCAAGTGAGAAAACACCCTCCCCTTTCCCAAACTCCTCTGGCCAATGTCAAAACTACTTTCCTAACCTTTGCAACTCCTTTTTAAAACAGTAACAACAATAATAACAATTGCAAACATGAAGGAAAAGATTCATAAACGGGGGGGAAGACGAGGGAAGATATGAATCCAACCTAAAAAGCATATATATCCTTGGCAGTTGCAAGAATCTCTGGATTGCTGTGAGTTTTCCAAGCTGTATGGCCAACTTCCAGAAGCATTCTCTCCTGACATTTCGCCCACATTTATGGTGCACATCAGGTTTTGAGATCTGTTGGAAACTAGACAAGTGAGGTTTATATATCTGTAGAAGGTCCAGGATGGGAGAAAGAACTCTTGTCTGCTGGAGGCAAGTGTGAATGTGGCAATTAATCACCTTGATGAGCATTGAATAGCCTTGCAGCTTCAAAGCCTGGCTGATTCCTCCCTGTGAATCGCAACATTCACACTTACCTCCAACCCACAATATTTCTTTCTTTCACCTTGGACCTTCCACAGATATATAAACATCACTTGCTTAGTTTCCAACTCACATCACAACCTCTGAGGATGCCTGCCAAAGATGCGGGTGAAACGTCAGGAGGGAATGCTTCTGGAACATGGCCATGCAGCCTGGAAAACTCACAGCAACCCAGTGATTCCGGCCATGAAAGCCTTTGACAACACAGTGCAATGTTTAATTCCAGAAGGGAATGTGCAAGGGAGGGGGTCTAACTCAAATCCCAGTCCTATGTGTTTGTGTATATGTGTGTGTGTATACACACACACACACACAAGCCGTTCCCTGGCATGCGTTGCTGTGGCCCAGTCAGTGTATATGTGTTTTGTATGTGTATATATGTGTATATATATTTGTGTATATATGTGTGTATGTGGTTTTGCACATGTGTTGCAATGTATTTTTTTGCTTTTTAAGCCTCTTCTGTTGTGTTTTTCAGTGTTTTCATGAGTGATGGTCACTTGTTGGCCTGATAGGTGTCTTGTGTAAAATTTGGTGTCAATTCCTCCAGTGTTTTTTGAGTTATGTTAATCCTACAAACAAACATTACATTTTTATTTATATCGATATACATACACACATATATATGTGTGTGCATATATATGTGAGTGTATATAGATATATATATAGGTACATATATATACACAATTCCTCCAGTGTTTTTTGAGTTATGTTAATCCCACAAACAAACATTACATTTTATTTATATCGATATACACACATATATATGTATGTGTGTGCATATATATGTGTATATAGATAGATATATATATACATATATACACACACACATATATATCTGTGTGTGCATATATACACAAATATGTGTGTGCATATATATGTGTGTGTGTATAGATATAGTTTTTCCTCCAGTGTTTTTTGAGTTATGTTAATCCCACAAACGAGCATTACATTTTTATTTATATTGATATACATACACATATATGTATGTGTGTGCATATATGTGTATATAGATATATATACATATATACACACACGCATATATCTGTGTGTGCATATATATACAAATATGTGTGTGCATATATCTGTGTGTATTATGTATATATACATATATATATATGTCTGTATGTGCATATATATGTGTGTGTGTATAGATATAGTTTTTCTTCCAGTGTTTTTGAGTTATGTTAATCCCACAAACGAGCATTACATTTTTATTTATATAGACATACACATATACACACACATATATATGACTGTGTGTGCCTATATATACAGATGTGTGTGTGCATATATGTGTGTGTGTATATATACATACATATATATATACATACATATATATGTCTGTGTGCCAATATATACAGATGTGTGTGTGCATATATATGTGTGTGTGTATATATATACATACATATATATGCCTGTGTGCCTATATATAATCAGATGTGTGTGTGCATATATATGTGTATAGATATATATACACAGATATATATGTCTGTGTGTGCATATATATACAGATGTGTGTGTGCATATATATGTGTGTGTATATATATATACATACATATATATGTCTGTGTGCCTATATATACAGATGTGTGTGTGCATATATGTGTGTATAGACATATATACACAGATATATATGTCTGTGTGCATAAGTGTGCACACACATGTATATAAGTGTGCACTTATATACATAAGTGTGTGTGCATATATATATACATATACATATACACATGTGCATGTGTGTTTATATCTTTGACATATTTTGAAACCTCAAGTTGGCACAACAACTCCCGTCCAAGCCCTTTATATATATTTCCCTGCAAACCCCAAGTTGGCACCAATCTCTTGAGCAGCGCAGTAAACAAACCAGGAAAAACACACATACACACATATTTTTTTTAAAAGGGAAGTGTCTACAACTACAGAGCTGTCTCTCTCTCTCTCTTTTTTCTCTCTCTTTTCTCCTCCTCCCCCTTTTATTTTTTTGCCCCTCCTTTAAAGCACTCTCTCTCTCTCTCCATTACTGGAGAGGCAGAACATATAGATATATAGATACATATATAGGTTAATGCCAAGCAGGGGGAGGAGGGGGAGAAAGAGAAGAGTAAGTGATGAGATTAAAGGAAGAGAGAGAGAGAGAGGGAGGGGGGAAAAACAGGGAGAGAAGGGATTGCTCTCCATATGAAATCCCTCCATGGAAAAGAGAAGGGGAGGGTGGGAAAAGGGTGGGAAAAGGGGGGAACCCTCCCCAAATCTTCAGATTTGCAACGTTGGCAGTGACAGGAACAGCTGCGATGGGACGGGGCAAGGAGGGTGGAGACAGCTGGAAAAATAGATATATACATACATATACAAGGCTGAAAAGAGGGAAGACATATTGGGGTTCAGGAAGGACACCCTCTCCCTCTTCCAACCAAGCCACTCTTTGCCCACAAGCTTACCTTTGGCTGCTTCAGCGTCGCCTTTGCTCTCTCTCTCTCTCTCTCTCTTTCCCCCCCTCCCCTCTTCTTTGCAAGCAGGAAGCTGGCGTGGTGCTTGCCTTGCCCCCCCCCCTCCCCTCCTTCTCCTCCTCCCTTCTTTCCAAGCTGGAGTTTCCCTTGCTCTTCTTCTTTGGAGGAGGAGGAGGAAGAAGAAGAGAAGGAGGCGCCACCGACGAGGAGGTTTGTAAGATCCTGGAGGAGGAGGAGAAGCAGCAAGGGCAGCGGCGCTCGCCTGGTGCGTTGGTGTCACTAGAGCTGGGGAAATGGACTCGAGAGGCGAAGGGAAGGAGGCCGGCCCTGGCTCCTCCTCCTCCTCCCTCTCCCCCTCTCCCTGCTTTTGCTGCTTCTGCCTCTCTTGCTGTTGCTGCCACCGCCGCCTTAGCTGACGCCTGCACCCTGCAGGCCGAGGGCGCGTGCTGCCAGGGAAAGAAGGAAGGAAGGAGGGAAAGGAAGGAGGAAAATACTCCCCCCTCTCTCCCTCCCCAAAGAGGCGTCCCGAAGGCAAGTTAGTTGGACATGGCCTTCGGAATGCAAGCAACTCCTTAACTATCCCGGCACAAGGTTGTGGGATCCTGGGAGTTGTAGTTTTGCAAGGTCTTTTGAGTCCTTGCAACTCTAGCTGCTCAGGCTCAAGGCTGTGGAATCCCGGGAATTGTCGTTTTGCAAGATTTTTTTCAACGTTATGGCGTCCTGGGAGTTGTAGTTTTGCAAGATCTTTCTGAATCATTTGCAACTCTCAACTGCCCAGGCTCAAGGCTGTGGAATCCTGGGAGTTGTAGTTTTGCAGACTCAAGGCTATGGAGTCCGGGGAGTTGTAGTTTTGCAAGGATTTTTTAGTCAATGCCTGGCTCAAGGTTATGGGATCCTGGGAGTTCTAGTTTTGCAGGGTCCTTTGCATCATTTCAACTCTTAACCGCCCCCCGGCTCAAGGCTATGGGATCCTGGGAGTTGTAGTTTTGCAAGGTCTTTCTGGATCATTGCAAGTCTAACTGCCCAGGCTCAAGTCTACGGAATCCTGGGAGTTGTAGTTTTGCAAGGTTTTTTAGAGTCAATGCATGGCTCAACGTTATGGGGTCCTGGGAGTTGTAGTTTTGCAGGCTCAGGGCTATGACATCCTGGGAGTTGTAGTTTTGCAAGTTTTTTTTAAGAGTCAATGCATGGCTCAAGGTTATGGGATCCTGGGAGTTGTACTTTTGCAAGGTCTTTTGCATCATTGCAACTCTAGCTGCTCAGGCTCAAGGCTGTGGAATCTCGGGCGTTGTAGTTTTGCAAGGTTTTTTAGAGTCAATGCATGGCTCAAGGTTGTGGGATCCTGGGAGTTGTAGTTTTGCAAGGACTTTTGAATCATTTGCAACTCTCAACTGCCCTGGCTCAAGGCTGTGGGATCCTGGGAGTTGTAGTTTTGCAAGGTCTTTTAGAATCAAAACATGGCTCAAAGTTATGGGATCCTAGGAGTTGTAGTTTTGCAAAGTCTTTCTGAATCATTTGCAACTCTTAACTGCCCAGGCTCAAGGCTATGGAATCCTGGGAGTTGTAGTTTTGCAAGGTCTTTGAATCAATGCAATTCTAACTGTCCTGGCTCAAGGCTGTGGAATACTGGGAATTGTAGTTTTACAGGGTCTTTGGCATCATTGTAACGTTAATTTCCCACACTCAAGGCTGTGGGATCCTGGGAGTTGTAGTTTTGCAAGGTCTTTCTGAATCATTGCAAGTCGTAACTGCCCAGGCTCAAGGCTGTGGAACCCTAGGAGTTGTAGTTTTGCAAGGTTTTAGAGTCAATGCATGGCTCAGAGTTATGGGGTCCTGGGAGTTGTAGTTTTGCAGACTCCAGGCTATGGAGTCCGGGGAGTTGTAGTTTTGTAAGGTTTTTTTTAGAGTCAATGCATGGCTCAAGGTTATGGGATCCTGGGAGTTGTAGTTTTGCAAGGTCTTTTGAGTCCTTGCAACTCTAGCTGCTCAGGCTGAAGGCTGTGGAACCCTGGGAGTTGTAGTTTTGCAAGGTCTTTTGAATCATTTGCAATTCTTAACTGCCCTGGCTCAAGGCTATAGAATCCTGGGAGTTGTAGTTTTGCAAGGTCTTTTGAATCCTTTCAACTCTTGCTCAGGCTCAAGGCTATGTAATCCTGGGAATTGTAGTTTTACAGGGTCTTTGGAATCATTGTAACGTTAATTGCCCAGGCTCAAGGCTGTGGGATCCTGGGAGTTGTAGTTTTGCTAGGTCTTTGGAATAATTGCAACTCTTAACTGACCAGGCTCAAGGCTATGGAATCCTGGGAGTTGTAGTTTTGCAAGGTCTTTTGAATCAATGCCATTCTAACTGCCCCGGCTCAAGGCTGTGGAATACTGGGAACTGTAGTTTTACAGGGTCTTTGGAATCATTGTAACGTTAATTGCTCAGGCTCAAGGCTGTGGAATCCTTGGAGTTATGGTTTTGCAAGGTCTTTTAAATCATTTGCAATTCTTACCTGCCCAGGCTGAAGGCTGTGGAATCCTGGGAGTTGTAGTTTTGCAAGGTCTTTGAATCAATGCAATTCTAACTGTCCTGGCTCATGGCTGTGGAATACTGGGAATTGTAGTTTTACAGGGTCTTTGGAATAATTGTAATGTTAATTGCCCAGGTTCAAGGTTGTGGGATCCTGGGAATTGTAGTTTTACAAGGTCTTTTGAATCATTGCAACTCTCAACTGCCCTGGCTCAAGGCTATGGAATCCTGGGAGTTGTAATTCTGCAAGATTTTTTTAGAGTCAATGCATGGCTCAAGGTTATGGGGTCCTGAGAGTACTAGTTTTGCAGGCTCTATGGAATCCTGGGAGTTGTAGTTTTGCAAGGGTTTTTTTTAGAGTCTATGGATGGCTCAAGGTTATGGGATCCTGGGAGTTGTAATTTTGCAAGGTCTTTATGGATCATTGCAACACCTAACTGCCCAGGCTGAAGGCTATAGAATCCTGGGAGTTGTAGTTTTTACAAAGTTTTGCAGGATCAAGGCTATGGAATTCTGGGAGTTGTGGTTTTGCAAGGTGTTTTGAATCATTGCAACTCTAACTGCCCCAGCTCAAGGCTACGGTATCCTGTATGGCTCAAGGTTATGGTATCCTGCGAGTTGTAGTTTTTGCAAGTCTTGCAACTCTTAACTGCCCTGACTAGAGGCTATGGGATCCTGGGAGTTTTAGTTTTACATGGTTTTCAGAGTTTGTATGGCTCAATGTGATGGGATCCTGGGAGTTGTAGTTTTGCACGGTCTTTTGGGGCTCAAGGCTAAGGAATCCTGGGAGTTGTAGTTTTACAAGGTGTTTTGAATCATTGCAACTCTTAACTACCCTGATTCAAGGCTATGGAATCCTCGGAGTACAGTTTTGCAAGGTCTTTTGAAGCATCGCAACTCATAACTGCCCTGCGTCAAGGCAATGGGATCCTGGGCAGTGTAGTTTTGCAAGGTTTGTTTTAAGAGTCAATGCATGGCTCAAGGTTATGGTGTCCAGGGAGTTGTAGTTTTGCGAGGTCTTTCTGAATCATTGCAGCTCTCAACTGCCCAGGCTCAAGGCTATGGAATTCTGGGAGTTGTAGTTTTGCAAGATCTTTTGAATCATTGCAACTCTTAACTGGCCTGACTCAAGGCAATGGAATCCTGGGAGTTGTAGTTTTACAAGGTCTCAATCATTGCAACTCTTAACTGCCCTGGCTCAAGGCTTTGGAATCCTGGGAAAGACTAAAAAACTGCCCTTTGCATTGACCAGTTTTTGCTGTATACATCTATCACCTTACATGACCATGGAGGATTTGGGGTTTCTTATCACTTCCCCTTTAAAAATAGCAAAGGTTCTATGATTACAGGCATATCTACACCGATCATTTAAGATGGATGGTCAAAGTGCCTGTCCCTTGATCCATTTTGCCATGTTATGTGGTGGGATATTTCAGAATAGACCCCATAATGCGCTGATGCACATTACGGGGCCTATTTTGGAAAATCCTACAGTTTTGCTTATTCTGGTTTAAAGAATCTAAAGTACACTCATTTGTGTTTCTGCACACATTTGCATACTTTTGATATAATTTCAATCCATGTTACGTAGTAGTCAGTGTTGATATGCCTGTAGTCATTGAATTCTTGCATTTTATTTTTTGTTTAGGGGAAATTGTAGCGTTAAAATGAGTGTTGCCAAATATTTCCCCCCATGTGTAAAGTTCTCTCTACCTTGAGCCGATATGCAACACAGATAAGGCTCCAACAGGACATCATCAGTTTCTGTCTAGCTGCATCATGAATTTTTGCTGTAATGTATCTGTTAAAACAGATATTTCCAAACATTTCGTGTTGGTGACATGAGGTTGAACCAGCCCCTTATAAGAGATACATGGATTTTTATAGATAGATTTTTTATAGATAGATTTTTATGGATGTATACACATACATCCATAAAAACATATTCAAAACTTTTTTAAAAAAACTAAACTAAAACCACGACACCTCCCTGACTTGATCTTAAAAACCTTCTTTAAATGTATTGCCGAAGGCTTTCATGGCTGGAATCACTGGGTTGTTGTGGGTTTTTTGGGCTGTATGGCCATGTTCTAGAGGCATTCTCTCCTGACGTTTTGCCTCCATCTATGGCAGGCATCCTCAGAGGTTATGAGGTCTGTTGGAAGCTAGGAAAATGGGGTTTATATATCTGTGGAAAGTCCAGATATATAAGGCCAATGGATACTCCACCACAGACATCAGAAGAGCTGCAAGATCGAGAACAAGCCATGAGAGTAAAGGCAAAGATCCACCCAGAGGAAAGGTGTTCTGGTCATACATCAAGGGAACCACTGACCGCATAGGGAACATACAAACTATCTACAGACCCACTAAGAAAATCCAACGTTCAGCAAAGGACGAGAGGGATCCTCTCACTGCTGCAGGAGTCTACCTTATACCATGCAGCTGTAGACAAGTGTACACCAAACGCAGCAATGCCCAGACACGAATCAAGGAACATGAAAGGCACTGCAGACTACTTCAACCAGAGAAGTCAGCCATGGCAGAGCACCTGATGAACCAACCTGGACACGGCATATTATTTAAGAACACAGAAATGCTGGACCACTCTCACAACTACCATGTCAGGCTACACAGAGAAGCCATCGAAATCCACAAGCATATGGACAATTTCAACAGAAAGAAGGAAACCATGAAAATGAACAAAATCTTGCTACCAGTATTAAATAAAACTCTAAAATTATAACAGTAAATCAAGAACAAAACTCAAACACAGGGGAACTCCAGATAGGAAACAATCAGGAACACCTAAACACCCCTCAACAAAGGATTCCCCCAGGCAGTAACAAGCTACACCGAAAAACTGTCAGGTCATCAAATGCTAATTGAGGTGACCAATTGAAACATTCATATCTAGCTCCAACAGAAAAGAGTTCCTTCTCCCACCCTGGACTTTCCACAGATATATAAACCCAATTTGCCTAGTTTCCAACAGACCTCACAACCTCTGAGGATGCCTGCCATAGATGCAGGTGAAATGTCAGGAGAGAATGCATCTAGAACATGGCCATTCAGCCCGAAAAACCTACAACAACTCACCTTCTTTAAATGCCTGCCTGAATAAAAAGGTTTTAGGATAGATGTGAAATAAACAACTTCATAATTCCCTGCCTACAAATGACATCTGGCTCAGTGAAGGTACTGACACTTTGTTTTTTCCCTTTGTACTAGTTGAGTATCCCTTACCTGAAATGTTTGGAATCAAAAGTATTTTGGATCCCATCTACACTGCCATATAATCCAGTTTCTGAATCCAGATTGTCTGCATTGAACAGGACTATACGGCAGTATAGACTCATATAATCCAGTTCAATCTAGATTTAGAAACTGGATTATATGGCAGTGTAGGTCCAGCCTTGGCTGTCCAATTTTTTTATTATTTTGGAATCCCTGTATTTGCATACATAATGCGATATCTTGGAGATAGAATTCAGATCTAGACAGTAAATTACTTTATGTTTCATATGCACCATATACAATTGTCCGAAAGGTCATTTTACACAATATTTTAAAAATAATTTTGTGCATGCGACAAAGACAAATGAGCAAATCAAATGCACCAACAGAAACCATTTTACCTTGCACATTTCATGAAATGACATGACTCCTTAGAAAAAAATAATAAGGAAACGAGAATGGGTTCATCTACACTGTAGAATTAATGCAATTTGATGCCACTTTCACTGCCAGGACTCAGTGCTATGGAATCCTAGAAGTTGTAGATTAGATCCCAGCATGCTTTGGCAGAGAAGGCTAAAAACCTTGTAAAGTTATAAACCCTATTATTCCATTGTATTGAACCATGGCAGCTAAAATAGCATCAAACTGCATTCATGTTGTGCCCAAAGTCAAAGCCAACTCAATGTGAATTAAGAGCAACACATTTTATGTATTTGGAGAAAGATTGAAAAGCTGCCTTTTGCATTTAGCGATTTCTGCTGTGTATATCTATATCTAACACTTGCATTGGTCTTCTGCCCTCCATGCTCCATCTATATAAATAAAAATGTAATGTTAGTTTGTGAGATTAACATAACTCAAAACCAACTGGATGAATTGACACAAAATTTGGACACAATACACCTATCAGGCTAATGAGTGACCATCACTCATAAAACACTGAAAAACACAACAAAAGGGACTTAAAAAACCAAAAAGGCAAAAAGATGCTACAGCGCATGCGCAAAAACGACTCCCCCAGCAAACAAAACACACAATAGCATATCCACACTTGCTTCCAGACTACAGCTTCTAGCATCCCCTAGACCAGGCCCTTTAGGAGGAGAGGATGATCCAAATGCACTGCTTCAAAGATGCAAGCTTTCTTCTCCTTGGATTTCTTTGCAAGCATCCCAATCCCTGCATATTTCCAATTTCCTATTCCCGGTCTGCAACTGCCAACAATCCTCCAGATAGCTAGATAGAGATAGATAGGTAGAGGTGGGGGGAGAGAGAGAGAGAGAGAGAGAGAGAGAGAGAGAGAGAGATCAGGAGGACTGCTGGGAGTTGCAGACCAAGAATCGGTAGAGAATGAAGAACAGGGAGAAACAAGAAGGAAAGAAAGGGGCGGTAGGAATAGTCCAACAATAGACAAACATAAAATAACTAATAAACACTGGACATAAGAAAGGAAAAGTGGAGAAGTCCACCTTTGCAGCACCTTTGAGGCATAGTTTTGCTCATGATACATATGATGAAGCTCATACTGAAATATATGGAATATATACCCCTTGATGGATTGCCACCATGTCGTTGTGAGGGAGCTTGCATGTTTCAATGAACCTATGGGCATAACCACTAGATTCATGCACTCCTGAGGGGGGGCGCACAGGGGAGGTTCCAGACCAAGCACAATCCGAAGACCTCAACATTGGATCAGGCAGAAGATAACATGGCACATGTTACAATGGCTGTGAAGGCAGAAGAAGGTTGCACCAGATTGAGAAGCCACTGTCGTGGTGTTAACTACGCCACTAGTTGGGACCCCACTCTGTGAAGACTGCGTTTTGATTGGCTGTGAACCAACTTCCACATATTTTAAAAAAACACAAGTGTCTTCCAAGAACTTGAAAGGCCATCACACTTGGACTATGAGGAATCGCTTAGGAGGAGGACTGAACTATATCACTCTGTCTCAAGTGTACTTTCAAATGTCACTTGCATATTCCTTATTTTAGGACAGGTTAATATGGTTATCGCCTCAAAAATTGTGAACAAGCATTGAGTAGACATACATACTGGGCTCTTAGTAGACTTTGTTCTTGTGGGACATCCTGCAGCACATTTTTCTAAAGTTTTTCAATGAATATCACATCGAGTCTCGACTAATTTAACATATGAAATATATCTGGAAAGTATAGTTACAAGATTTTTTAAAAATACTAAGAATGAATATATTTTAATAAAACTTACATGAATTATAGCATTATTTTCCACATAATCACCATTCAGTTTAATACATTTTGTTATCAGTATGATGAATTTTTATGCCTGTGTCATAGAAGTTTCTTTCCACCTTTTTCATCCAGTTCGTCACTTCGATTTTCACCTCATGGTCAGAAAAGTGTTTTCCACCAAGGTGTTCCTTCAGTTTAGTGAACAGATGATAGTCACTGGGTACGAGATCGTGGCTGTGAGAGCGGTGGCTGAAAACACCCCAACCAAATGAAGTCAATAACGCTTGTGTTGCATGAGCGGTGTGCAGACACACATAGTCATGAAAGAGACAGACTCCCGCCATCAGCATCCCACGACGTTTGTTTTGGATGGTACTGCAAAGTTTCTTCATGGTCTCACAATATCTTGCAGCATTGATTGTTTTACCTCTTTCCAAAAAAAAATCAATAAGCAGACCTCCTTTTCTGGCCCAAAACACTGATTCCATGAATTTTCTCACGATGAATTGCAGCGGCTTTCATACACTTAGTATTTAGGTAGCGTATTATAGCGCAAATTTTGCACTTGGAGGGAAACGGAATGAGGACGCTCATCTCTAACCTTCACCACAACGCCAGTTGATGAGCTACTGGCAACTGGCACTGCTCGTTCATTTTTACTGGCTTCCCATTACATGGCAATGACACCAACTTCCCCTGCAAAAATTCCCCACGAGAACTATGCCTTGTAATTTTACTTTCCAGACAGGGGTGGCTCAACCCATTACACAAAGTAAGCATTCGCAGTATAGTTAATTTTGCCCAGGGGTGTTCTTGAGGCGCTCTTGCGAGTTGAGGCGCTCTTGCGAGTTGTAGTTACTGGGATGTATAGTTCATCTAAAATCAAAGAGCATTTTGAACTCCACCAATGATGGAATTGAACCAAATATGGCACACAGAACTCCCACGACGAACAGAAAATATATATCAATGATTGGTTGGGCGGGGGGGATACTGTTTGCTTACCGTTGAAAATTACCTAGGGCCACCTCTGTTTCCAGATAACCCTCGTAGTTTGTGGCAGCCACAAAAACCAAGTTTCTGGAGTATAACAACTACTTTGAAAAGTAAGTAACTGACAATTAAACAGAAAAAACATTTTCAAACCTGGAAGAGATATTTTTTTCAAATTTTGTTACATAACATTATTATATACAACTGTATAGTTAAACCCCATATATAAAATGGCAAGATTTGGATTCTTAAAGAAGTATTTTCAAGCCATGAATGGTTGAATCCATTTCCTGCAAATGGTGAACCCATGATCTTTCCAACATTGGAACCAGTTTTCCATCAGTTGAGGCCATCATGACCAATCAAAAGGATGGAAAGCACAGGCCAACACTACTTGGTGGACAGCAAATTCCCCAAGTTCAATAACTCAAATGAGAACTTCTTACTGACCTTGGAAAGACTTGTTGGTATCTCCATGAATTGTTGCTCCGTTTTTCCTATATTCTGATGTACCTGTGCTAGGCATGGATCACTGTGGTTTATCTTTAAAGGGTTGGCTTATTTAACACCTCCTGAAATGGCTAACCAAGCCTAATTATTTACTTACACTCATATACATGCATACATACACAGAGTGACAGCTGACTGTTGCATCTTTGCATGAGTTACTTCCATGAGTTGGCCTCATTCCAGTTAGGAAGGTATAATCAACACAGAGACTCATGCAGAAACATAAAGGTCCCGTCCCCCCTTCCATAAGAGCTAATTCTAGATCTGCAGTGTTTTGTTGATGAATCAGATTAATGGGCTGAAGTCCTTTTAATCAGCTAAAATGGCACCAGAAGGAGGTACTATCTTTTTAAAAAATTGTAACAAAAACATTGATTGTCAAGCACTGTTAGCTATGGATGGTTAGCTAAACATTACACCTCTACATCAGAGGCAAGAAGATGCTGTGGATGACCATCTGGAAAAATATGTTCATATTGTGGACTTCCCGGAAGCATCAAGCTAAATACTGTATGAAGGAGAATATTAGACCTATTACTGTTCCTGCAAGGCTCTTCATAGGCTCTTCACAGGCTCTTCATGGGCTATTACATGTACAACAAGAAATGCCATGTCTAAAATTAACTACAAAGGTAATCGGCAGTCTTTACTTTTAAAAAAATGTCTTCAAAACATTCCCCCGTAAACAGTAGTTTGTGAAATCTGTCAGTGGTCTTCATGAGTGTAACGCATATCCAGAGGAGACGGGGAATTATAGTTGGACCTCAGTATTGACAGATTTGGCATCCATAGATTCAACTATCCACAACTTGATTTTTTGAAAACAAATACAAAAAGAAATCTTGATTTTATATAAGGGACAGCATTTTACTACTACGTTATATTTAATGGGACTTGAGTGTCAACAGAATTTTGTATCTTACTAAATTCCGTGGATTTATGAAGCATATGAACGACAGCATACATTGGGACTTACTTCTAAGGCCCCTTCTACACTGTCCTATATCCCAGAATATGATCCCGGTGGTGCAGTGGGTTAAACTCTTGTGCTGAAAGGACTGAAGACTGACAGGTCACAGGTTTGAATCCAGGAGGGGACGGATGAGCTCCCTCTGTCAGCTCTAGCTCCCCATGCAGGGACACAAGAGAAGTCTCCCACAAGGATGGTAAAACATCAAAACATCCAGGCATCCTCTGGGCAATGTCCTTGCTGATGGCTAATTCTCTAACACCAGAAGCGACTTGCAGTTTCTCAAATAAAATCCCAGATTATCTGCTTTAAACTGGATTATATGAGTCTCCACTGCCAGATAATCTGAGATAAGAAGATAATCTGGGATCAGATCCTGGGATGTAGGAGCAGTGTGGAAGGGGCCTGAGTTATAGTATGAGTGAACAAAGTGCAGCTCTCCAGATGCTGTTGGACTGTAATATTCAGCAGCTTTAGCAAGCATAGCTCCTAGTAAGGTATGAGGGGCTTTTCCAATAATATCTGGATAGTTGTATTTACACGTTATGGTACAGTACTGTTGATTTATGAAAGCACATAGGACTCATCACTAAGACTGCAGACCCATGCATAGTTTCCTGGGAGTAAGCTCCAATGAAAATAGTGGGATTTCTGAGTAAACATACATTGGATTGCATGAAGATTTCTTTAATTGACTAAGAACTGGCTAATCTTCACTCTTCCTCATTCACACAGTAAGTCACAGAGAAATATGTGGGTGGGCTCCTTCTCTTTTGGGTGTAAAAGCAATATGTGTCTCCAAATTTCAATTCAGGTAAAAGCTATATGAAATTGGAAAAATTACTTTATACTTCTTCCTTCTGGCATGTAGACCTCAGTAGATGGCAATGACCCGACTTGGCTTAATACTACAAAAGCTGGAAATTGCAGTGAGATGAATGGTATCCGATGTTTGAACAAATGCAAAATCTGTCACGGAAATTATGGAACATGTCAGTTGGAAAAAAGAATAAACCTGAGAATATGGTGTGGTAATCAACCCTTGAGAATTAACCGGACCTTATTCCCTGCTTCCTGGAAGAAAATGTAAAATACAACAGGAAATCATTCTCAATAGTCCCACAAGCAGGGTGGTAAGAATGGTAATAGAGTCATACGTAGACACTAAGTAGAATCTCGGTATCCAACATAAATGGGCTGGCAGAATGTTGGATAAGCGAAAAGGTTGGATAATAAGGAGGGATCAAGGAAAAGCCTGTTAAACATCAAATTATGTTATGATTTTACAAATTAAGCACCAAAACATCATGTTTTACAGCAAATTGACAGAAAAAACAGTTTAATACACGGTAACGTTCTGTAATAATTACTGTATTTACAAATTTAGCACCAAAACATTGCAATATATTGAAGCACCTGTGGATCTGGGCAGGAGGCAGACTGTGTTGGATAATACAGAACATTGGATGAGCGAATTTGGTTATTTCAGAGTTGGCTACCAATAACGAAACAGGGATTTTTTTGATCTGCTGCAGAAAACTATGGGTGACACATGTAGACTATAAAATGTAAAGAAAATGTAAAATCTTTACTAAGTCATAAATGCATAAAATATACAGTCGTATCCATAGATACTGCATTCACAGATTCAGTCATCATTTGAATGTTTATTTAATTCCAAAACACAAAGTGTGATTTTGCCATTTTGCCACAATTTATAATGGGAAGAATGTTAGTATCCACAGGAAGTTCAGGAACCGAATACCAATAAATAGATACCAAGCTTCACTGTATATAGTATACTTTTTGTGTGTGTTAAATATGTCAACAGTGTTAAGGGTCAAGGCTCAGGAAGGGGGCAAGGGATGTACACAGTTTTCCCACTTTTACTGCGGTCCAGCATCCCAACCACTGTGATGGGCCGACTGTATAAAATGATACAGTTGTATAATATAGTTAAAACAAATTTGTTCCTTATCTAGCACATGGTGCTTCTAAAACTGTGACTCCCAACCCCAAATGCCCCTCCTCCCCCAGCTCAATGTTGGGGTCCCCAAAAATTTGAAAACTCTCATTTTTCTCTGAACGACATCTAGTAGCTGTTTTGGGCATTTACACAAATATGTTGAACACTGTATACAGTGGATTCTGCAGAAGATGCTTCAGCTGTACAGGCAGTTCCCGAGTTACAAACATCCATCTTACAAATGACTCATAGTTAAGAACGGAGGTGAAACAACAGGAAGTGAGAAAAATCTACCCCTCAAAAGGAGATTCACTCCTGGGAGAGTTACCATGGGAAACAGGTGTCTCCACTGAAACTTTCTCATCAATCTCAACAAGCCAAAATTTTAAAAATCCAATTGTCGCAGGGACAGAAAGTGAGGTGAAATCTTCTGAACAGGGGCACAGGCAGAAAAACAAGCAACACTAGGATGTTAACCCTTCCTTCCTATCTACCTAATAAAAGTGAAAATATATGTGTGTGTGTGGCGGTTTCCGTATCCGCGGTTCGGGCGGACGCAGATCCAGGGTCCGGGGGGTGCCCGGAGGCACCTCCCCGCAGGCTTACGGCTCGCCGGAGCCTGAAAAAAGGTTTATTTTAGTGTTGCTTTAGTTTGAGTCAAGGAAAGATACAAAAGTATCAAGCGGAGAGATTAAATGTTGCAAGTTTCAAGTACCTTTATTAGGGGAATGTTATAAAGTAAGGAGAAGGGGAAAGCAGAAAGGAAAGCTGCAGGCATTCCTGGTTTTGAGCTGACTGCTGGGGCACATTTCATCTGTTGGTCCCCAAACTTGACCCAGGAACTGCGGAACTCTCCGCTGCGGCTCACACCAATGTGAAGGCGGGGCTCTCGGCTGCGCTCGGGCTCACTAGTGCAAAAGTTTAAGAAGCCCTGATCTAGTATACTGACCAATCACTATTGGACTGGTCCAAAGTAGCCCATTCTGTTCCGATTCTCCCACCCACCTTATTTTTCACTATTTTCCCCAAGAACTGGTCAACACTTCCGAACCATTAAGCATGCACCATCGTCATTGTGCTGTTTGAGGTCCTCTCCTCACCCCTAACCTCCCCGCTAGCCCCCTGAAGATATTCTATGCATTTTGAAAAGCTTAGGGCTCTCCTGAGTCTACTAATACCTCCCTCAATGCTTGGATGGTGCCATTTTGACTATATAAGGATCTGCACTCAGGGAATGAGTTTGCTCAAAGCGTGTGTAGGATGAAGATGATGTCATGCCCTTGCTTCTTGCAGAAGGGCAGTTGCTGTAGAGCGAGAGCAGTGTTCCAGGTAGTTTGGAAAATCACAGGGATGAAATTAATTACAATTGTTTATTTCTTTCCTAGAAATGTATTATGAACTGGGACCAATGCATAGGTCATTGTTTTGAGTAGTACTATCAAAGTAAACAGTCTGAGATGACAGAGTACTAGTTCAGATTGAAGGAACAAGGAATCAATAAGTTAACCGTTGTTTATTTTTGTGTGTATAAGACAATTATTCATATGTTGGGACACCATTCTTCTCAGCTTCCTGTTGAAAAATTGAGATCAACTCCAGATAACCCCTTAATCTGTCCGAGCGCTGATGTTGCAATAGGGATGATGTATATTAGTAATAACAGCAAAAATACTGACCAAACAGAAAGACTTTATTGATACATGAAGTACTCTAAACACACAAAATATACCATATAAAAATATCTAAACTTGCACACACAGGTATTTCCAGGATGCTGCAAAGCCTTCTGAAAAGCATTAAGCATTAGCACAATATGTTGTAACGATATGTCGTATCGATCTAATCACACTAGAGAATGAATCCACTTTTAATCTGGTTTCTGCCTCCTGCAGAATTCTGGAGTTTAACATCCTCACTAAACTACAAACTCCAGAATTCTGCAGGAGGCAGAAACCAGATTAAAAGTGGATTCATTCTCTAGTGTGTTTGTTTATGTGGGGGGACATACAGGGTTCCCCCCATTAAGAATGTGCTAGAGACCAGCATTAGTTTTGTGCTCATTGATTACAACTGCATCTGTACTGGAAATTTGTTGTGGACTGGGACTGGTCCATGGATCATTATTTTGAGTAGCATTGTTAAGTCTATCTAATCAGGGAAGAGTGAGTCCATCGTATTGTCAAAGACTTTCTTAGCCAGAATCACTGGGGTGTTGTGTGGTTTCCAGGCTGTATGGCCGTGTTCTAGCTAGAACATGGCCAAACAGCCTGGAAACCACACAACACCCCATATGGTCCATCATTTTTTTATGCCTAAGGCTAAGGACATAATAATTCCTCCTTCTCCAATCCATATCAAAAGTTATTAGCAACTGAATATGACTTCCATTCTAGAAAGGGGAGAATGCTATTTGTATACTCTCATACAGGGACCCATCACAATACAGAATTATAGTACTATTATTCTACTTTAACTGCCATATTCTGTTTTATGGAATCCTGGAGTTTGCAGTTTGGCGAGGCACTGGAGTGCTCTGACTGAAAATTCAGAATACCCCTACCTAAACTGCAAATCCCAGGATTCCATAGGATAAAGCGATGGCGGTCAAAGTGAAATAATAGCACTATATTTCTTAGTGTGATTAGACCTTTACTGGAGACCATCTAGTCATCAAGTGGAGCAAAATAGACAGGAGAACCAGGAGGAATGATCAGGGAGCTTCTATGGCTGATCCTAGAGTTTGCCACATGCAATGGTTGCTTTGACCTCTTTAATGCAGTGTTTCTCAACCTGGGGGGTTGTGTGGGAGTTCCAGAAGGTCTCCAAAGACCATCAGAAAACACATATTTCTGATGGTATTAGAAACACCATTGGCAGAGAAGGCTGAAGATCTCTCCGCCTGTGCTTCTCTTCCTTTTTGGAAACAGATGGTGAATYCTCCCACCAAAAGCCCTCCTTCTGCTCTCTGTTTGTAGGTGAACTAGACACTCCAAAACTCAAGGTCAATGCCCACCAAACTCTTCCAGTATTTTCTGTTAGTCATGGGAGTTCTGTGTGCCAAGTTTGGTTCAATTCCATTGCTGGTGAAATTCAGAATGCTCTTTGATTATAGGTGAACTATAAATCCCAGCAACTACAACTCCCAAATGACAAAAGCAATCCCAACCCCACCAGTATTCCAATTTTGGCATATCAGGTATTTGTGCCAAATTTGGTCCAGTGAATGAAAATACATCCTGCATATCAGGTATTTATATTATGATTCATACAGTACAGTTATGAAGTAGCAACAAAAATAATATTATGGTTGGGGGTCGCCACAACATGAGGAACTGTATTAGGGGGTCATGTCATTATGAAGATAGAGAACCACTGCTTTAATACTATAGGAAACCCTTTTCAAATTGTTGAATCTATTAAAGAAACTCTATACAGCTGCCATGTTGTTCCTAGGCTTTGCAAGAGATTTTATTCTACAGCACACAAAATCAAGTGCATGTCTTCCAGTATTTAAAAGACTTAGGAGGCTGTTACATCAGAGTGTGGTCAAAAGGGTGTCAGCAGGTTACAAGAAAGCAAAAGTTGTTAATGAGGATGATTGTACACAAAACTACTAAAACTCTGGAATTCATGAATTGAATTTCAGAAAAGCAAGACTCTGGTCCTCCAAATCCTCTCTCAGCTGGGGCCCCTTCTACACTTGCATATAATCCAGTTATCAAAGCAAATAATTCGCATTATTTGATTTGAACAGAATTGTATGAGTCCACATTGCCATATAACCAATTCAAATCAGATAATCTGGATTTTATATAGCAGAGTAGAAGGGGCCTGAGTAATTCAGCACACAATATTTCTGCACTTTGAATCAGATTGCAGCCAATGAAGTAAACAGAGGACAAAGGGGGAAAGTGGGAGAGAAAGAAGCCGCTGAAAAAGTGTGACAACAGAGGATTCACTGAAGCCCTCCATGCCAAATTGGGACAGTTGGAGGTTATTGTCCACTCTACTCATGGTGTGAACATCATACGGAAGACAAGGGCTCGGCGAAAGTATCCAGAAGGTGGTCAGTATGGTGCTGGCAGTTAACTGTGGCTAAAAGTGGCATTTTATATTTCCTATCTTTTTACTATGATTGTATGCCTTCCAGCGTTTTTAGGGGGGCTAAAGAGGCTCAAAATACATGTAGAGGCTCAAACTAGATGTAGAAGATCTACAGAAAAGTTATCCTGTATTAAAAAATATCATCCCTGGGGAAGTAGATCATTTTTCCTCCATATCATTTCCCAGTTACAATCCCCTTCTAAGCTTAAGGCAAGCACACTTTTAATAATGAAAATGGTTGTGAAACAGTGTTGCCTTCCTCTCCTAGCACCACAATCCCCAATCTTGATTGTATCCCAGTGGGCATGATTCCTTTTGTTTGATTTGGTTTCAATAAGAGATATTCTGGGTCACATTTGTTTTGGCATTAACTAGTACAGTCGGGATTTAATTTGACATGACTTTGCCAGCTCCAAAATATTGCTTATGCTTACTGTTCTGCTCTGAAGATGCTGGCAATACACCAGACCTGAAAAAATGTCCCTAAAATATTCCAGATGGATTATATTTATTTTGTACCCAAACTCTCTCTCCCCTGATTGTCAAGGGTGTATCTAGTACTAGTTATTCATTTATGCCAACTATAATAATAAAACCTATAAGCAGCAATTTCTCGGTGATTTGGATTTTTGGGAAAATGTCCAGCCTTAGCAATGAGAAGAGGATTCAGTGAGGCCAATGAAATTTCTCAGTCATCATGCTCATTTTCCTTACTCAGATTGACAGCTATATCCAATAAGGCAATGTATTTGTGGCAAATGGCAAGATTCGTCACCATCCTCTGGTTAGGAGCAGCCAAGTTCCTTTGTTTACAAGGATCTTAACCAGTCCTAACACAGAGATATTCTGAATTAATTGAGCACTAATATATTTTTTCAGTCTCCAGATAATAACGTAGTCGAACATGACCTCCCCCGCACCACTCTAACAACCACCATGTCAGGCTACACAGAGAAGCCATTGAAATCCACAAGCATGTGGACAATTTCAACAGAAAGGAAGAAACTATTAAAATGAACAAAATCTGGCTACCAGTATTAGAGCTGTTCCAGTGGAAAACTCCATATAGCAAGGAAAAACCATAACAACTCAGAACTGTTTCTGTTTCCAGACAAAAATCAAGCAGGACCAGGTAACACCTCCCAACAAAGGATCCCCCAGGCAGCCACCAGCCAGGCTTTGAAGCTGCAAGGCCATTAAATCCTAATCAAGGTGGCCAATTGCAACATTCTCACTTGCCTCAAACAGATGAGTTCTTTCTCCCATTCTGGACATTCCACAGATATATAAACCTCACCGGTCTAGTTTCCAACAGACCTCACAACCTCTCAGGATGCCTGCCATAGATGTGGGCAAAACATCAGGAGAGAATGTTTCTGGAACATGGCCATACAGCTCAGAAAATTCACAGCAACCGGTAAGAAAGTAGGTGTCAAGTTAGCTTTTTTGGGAAAGGCAATGCTATTTAAACTTTCCCATTCTCACAGTGGTGGTAAACATGCCTGACTGTAATGTTTGAGATTGCAGGTAGAGCCATTATATACCTTAATATGCATACTTCATACAAAAAGAAATTCCACATAGAAAATCTTCCTTCTATGCAGTTCTCACACAGATTTCCCTAATTGTGCAAGGGTTTTTTAAAAATCTTTTTTATTTCATTTTTATTATTATTCTGATAGCAAGAACTTATCAGTCTTACGTACCCCATTCCACTCATTTTGAAATAATGCAACCCAGAGTGTATCTCTATTACACAGAGCAGTTTGAGGTTGCTTTAAATGTCATGGTCCAGTCTATGTAATCCTTGGAAAACAGATTCATCACCCACACTTCTTGCGCCAGATATGCCTTGCTCTATGGACTGCTTGTTCCAACTTCCAGGTTTTAACTGACCTTAGGGTTAAGGAGCTCTCAGTGCTTAGTTTGTAAAACTGGGAGTTCTGGACTTCACACTTAGTTAGAACTGGTATCTTTTGACCTGGAAAACCTTGCCCTCTATATCTCTAAATGTATACAGGATTGTGAGTGATAGCACCATCCTGAAGTAGAAATGCTCTGCACATGCGCCAAAATCAAATGTGTGCCTTCCTGTCTTCCAGCCAATGTGGAGGAGAAAATATCAGTCCATTTAGCCCTAAGATCCCACAGTCACTGCAAACCTATATAATTTATTCCTGAAATGAAACACTGGGCACAATTGTGACCTACTACTGCAAGTGAAAGATATCCAGCAAGCTTTGTAATAATTAACCCAAGCTTATAGAGCAATAAACACATTATCACCTCATTCTTTGCTCAAATGACACTAGCACTCTGAGATATAATATAGGAACTTATCTGGGTCAAGTGCCCCCTCCTTGGAGGTAAGCAAGGCCTCTGCTCAGGGAGGTGAGGTCTGACATTTCAAAGGGTGGAGTTCCTGCAATATGGTTGTGTGCTTCTGAGTTTTTTCAGACCTATGGTGATGTTAAGGCAGTGTTTCTCAATTTTCCTAATGCCGCGACCCCTTAATGCAGTTTCTTATGTTGTGGTGACCCCCAACCATAAATTATTTTCATTGCTACTTCATAACTGTAATTTTGCTACTGTTATGAATCGTCATGTAAATATTGGATATGCAGGATGTGTTTTCATTCAGTGGACCAAATTTGGCATCAATACCCGATTGGAATAGTGGTGGGGTTTTTGAATACTCGTTGGGTTGGGTGTCTGTATGTGTTATGATTGATTTTGTCATTTGGGAATTGTAATTGCTGGGATTTATAGTTAATCTGCAAAGAGCATTCTGAACTCCACCAATTATGCAATTGAACCAAACTTGGCACACAGAATTCCCATGACCAACAGAAAATACTGGAAGGGTTTGGTGGGCATCGGTTCCTAGGTAATTTTCAACGGTAAGCAAACAGTATTTTGGCGCCCCCCCCCCCAACCAATCATTGATATATATTTTCTGTTTGTCATGGGAGTTCTGTGTGCCATATTTGGTTCAATTCCATCATTGGTGGAGTTCAGAATGCTCTTTGATTGTAGGTGAACTATACATCCCAGTAACTACAACTTGCATATGTCAAGGTCTATTTTCCCCCAAGGGCGCCTCAAGAGCGCCCCTGGGCAAAATCAACTATACTGCAAATGCTTACTTTGCGTAATGGGTTGAGCCGCCCCTGGTGGGCATTGACCTTGAATTTTGGAGTTGTAATTCACCTACATCCGGAGAGCACTGTGGACTCAAACAATGATAGATCTGGACCAAACTTGGCAGGAATGCGGAATATGGCCAAATGTGAACACTGGTGGAGTTTGGGGAAAATAGACTTGACATTTGGGAGTTATAGTTGCTGGGATTTATAGTTTTCCTACAATCAAAGAGCATTCTGAACTTCTCCAATGATGGAATTGAACCAAACTTGGCACACAGAACTCCTGTGACCAACAGAAAATACTAGAAGGGTTTGGTGGGCATTTACTTTGAGTTTTGGAGTTGTAGTTCACCTACATCCAGAGAGCACTGTGGACTTAAACCATGATAGATCTGGACCAAACTTGGCAGGAATACTCAATATGCCCAAATGTGAACACTGGTGGAGTTTGGGGAAAATAGACTTGGCATTTGGGATTGTAGTTGCTGAGATTTAAAGTTCACTTACAATCAAAGAGCATTCTGAACCCCACGAACGATAGAATTGGGCCAACCCCCATGACCAACAGAATATACTGCGTTTCCTGATTGTCTTTGGTGACCCCTCTGACACCCCCTCACTACCTCCCCAGGGGTCCCAACCACTAGGTTGAGAAACACTGTGTTAAGGTGAATAACAGAGTTTTGCCACAAAATTTGTTCAGAGGGAGATTTTCTTTGCCACCCTCTGAAGCTGAGAAACTTTGACTTACTCCAGATAACTCCAGTGGGTTTCCATAGCTGAGTGGGGATTCGAACCCTGTTCTCCAGAGTCATTGTCCAGTATTCAAAACACTATACTACACTGACTCTCTGTATTTGCAATATAGAAAATATTATTTCTCTATACAGTATGTTCTCCAACTTGCTTGATTTGGTAGATTTTTTTTTCACCAAACCAAAAGAGTTCAAAAAGGATTGGCATTATAACCAACTCTTGCAGGAAAATAACTGTACCGGCTAGTGTTTATGACACCAGGATGCAAACCATTCAAATGTTTATTCACACATTCAACTGTGCCAATATGTGAGTATGTGTTTGTGTGTGGGAGGGAAATAGCCTGCCCACATGTACAAATGTAGAGAGCGTACAGACTTGTTTACTAATGTGCAGCAAGATTTGATCCAGAGAGGAAACACAGTGTTTTATTTGTGCACACAGCAATGCAGTGATGTGCAGCGAGGGAATGCTCACGTGGTACAGCTGTAAACATAGAGAACAGCACACGCATGCCCTTGAATTGTACAAACTGGTACTGCTAGGAGATTCGCTGATCCATGCACACAAGCATGCCGGAGCTCCCAGAGACGTCTCTGCCCATGCAGTCAAGTGGATGGCTGCGCATAAATCAGTGGCACATAAAAACATGCGCCAACAGCAATGGGATTAGGGACCAGCCACGTTCTTTGAGGCTGCTCTGGGGAAGATGATGAGTTTCGAATGCAGCTGTCACAGTCACAGTCTCCTTGTTAGGGAGAAACAGATGTTCCAAAACCCCAACTTCCTTGGCCCCTAAAGGTTCACATGCACATATCAAGGGGGTATCCCTCCTGGGAGATAGCTTCCCCATCCATAAATGCATGCAAGGTCAATTACTATTGCCAACATAGTGGTGTTTTGTTTCTTTTTTTTCTTTTTTTCCTTCCCAGAATGTTGGAAACTTGGTATATTTGCATACAGAAAAACAATTCTGTGACCAACATAAATTATACAAAGAAAACATTTCTGTGCATACATTTTATATATTGTTGAGATTTTTTTTTATTTTTATTTGTTTTAGTGTAATTGTCAGCCACGGTGGGAACTTGATCAGGATGAGTTGCAGATTTCCTCACTTAGTTAAAGAACCCATTAATCTTTGCAGCAATACAGGCTAGAAAGCCTTCCCTCCAATGCCCTTGTAAAAGAAACAAGGCAGAGGCAGCAAATCGTCCAGGTCTCCGAAGTCAGCATGGTTTAAGTCTGCAGTTTGACCCAAACTCCTCTCTCCTTCCAAGATTTTACACAGACCTGCACTCTGTCATGCACATCTATGATACCGCCTTATAATGTCAGATTATTCATCTATCTAGACTAGGACTTCTAGCACCATTTGCCCTGGCTTTCCAAGAACCCAGGATGTTCTGCATGCCAAGTATGTACTCTATCTCAGAGCTATATGTACTAATTTCCTACAAACTATTTACATCAAGCACCACAAGAGCCCTAGAAATCAGAGTTGTTCCAGATTCATTATGGTATCAGGACAGATCCATCTGCTCCCTACTCATGGCCAGTCCATTAGCGTTGTGTGCCAGGAACTCCAGCTGCTATATTCTGGGGGAAGAGAGTGACAGTCCCCTAGATACTCTTCAAGAACAGCCCATTTCCACCTCTCCTGAAGATGTATTTGTCTCCTTGTTGACATAAAATAAGAATTAAAGATTCAGCTGCATGCTGATCTGTTTTAGTGAGCCTGATCAATTCCATCTTGGCAATAACTGATGTCTTCTCAAGGCATGTATTCTTTGGTGAGCTTTGTTAGAAATGCTGTAACGGCAATATTATGTTCCCAGGGCCACGCCATCTCATGTTGTGGCTAAAGTGCCAGATCCCGAGAACATCCTCTTAAACAACAAATAATGGTTTGCTTCCTTAGTTGGTTTTGGTATAGGTTCTGGGACATAATATCACCAAGGGCAGTGAAAATCTTGAACCAGCCATACCCCCTTGATTACCTTGCTCATTTAGAAGTTCTTCTTTTATAGTACCTTGACTGTGGAATTCCATCCCAAAGGAGGTCAAGTTGGCTTCATTTCTGCTGAACGTCTGGTAGATAGTCAAAACAAAATTAGTCCAAAAGCCCTCTAGTCTTGGAAATCAGTTTTAAATTAGCTTTTTGAAATTACTTTAAATCTGTGTTTAAAGGACAGATGCTTTTAGAATTCCCTTTGCAATGCTTCTTAAAACAGGTTCTAATCTATGTCATAGAATCATAGAATCAAGAGTTGGAAGAGACCTCATGGGCCATCCAGTCCAACCCCCTGCCAAGAAGCAGGAATATTGCATTCAAATCACTCCTGACAGATGGCCATCCAGCCTCTGTTTAAAAAGCTTCCAAAGAAGGAGCCTCCACCACATTCCGGGGCAGAGAGTTCCACTGCTGAACAGCTCTCACAGTCAGGATGGATGGGATCCTTGAAGTGACTGGCTTTACCTTGAAGGAGCTGGGGGTGGTGACGGCCGAGAGGGAGCTCTGGTGTGGGCTGGTCCATGAGGTCACAAAGAGTTGGAAGTGACTGAACGAATAAACAACAACAACATCATTTATTAAAGGTTTTAGTTTTGATAGAATTTGGGGTGCAGTTGTTGCTGGGTCCTGCCAGAACCTCCAGTGGCTTACACCCTAAAACATTGGGATGGCAATTGCAAAATCCTCCAGATATTGTTAAACTGCAACTCCACTGAGAATCCATCTACACTGCCAAATAAATGCAGCTGCATCATGAAACTACTTTACATTGCAGTGTAGGAGGCCTGAGACCGGTAATCCAACAACATCTAAGTCACACAATTCTTAAACCAGCTATACAGGACAACCTATACATGAAAAGCTCAGGGTAAATAAATGGGCCGAGTTGAATTTGGATAATCTGTGATGAGTTGTGGAAACTTCCAGGAAAAATAACCAGAGTACTATATTGGGAAGTCACATCTCTAGGCAACAGAAATATATATCCCTAATCTCAAATGTTGCACATATTGGTTAGAAGGAATATATACACCATGTGATCATTTGCCTCTCTATTATTCTTTCAAATATTGGGGTGGAACTAGTTTCTGAGGTTAAGCCGTACCTACAACCTTTGCCTCTTTATTATTCACCTCTATATTCATCTCTTTCTTGTCATTTCACTAACAGTTGAAAATAAATTCTGTGGCTAAACATGTCTAAATTCTCCCCTATATCTGCTCCCTCCCTTTTCTTTATAGCTGGGCATTCCTAAACCAAGAAGAAGACTAATTAATGTCCATTGGTACAGCCAACCAGCCCCAAATAGTCCCATTCTTGCATTCTATATAGGAAGATACAAGACAGGGCAAGATATTCAACTTCATAGTTATTTTGTTATTTCTCTACATTTTGTAAAATATGAAATTACCGTGGGTCCTTGGCACCCACTGTGATCCGTTCCAGGATCCCCCACCTACCCTAATAATACAAATATCTGTGCATGTGTAAAGTCCTATGATATAAATGCTATTAGAATTTTTGGGAGGCAAGGGGTAGTTGCACCTCTGGTTGCAAAATATTCCTGTTAGGTCTGGCTTGCTGTTGCAAATAGACGCGCTAATTATTTCATGTAACATGTAACATAATTGTGTAAATCCAAAACCAGGTTTTGATTGACACTTTACATTTTTCTATAAAAGGAATGGAGAATGCAATCTGGATGGCCACTTGTGTTTTCAGTGTAAGAGTTTTCTCCCAAATGCATTTTCCTGGATAGCAACAGCATTTTTTACTTTCATGCCATGGATGGCTGAATCTTTGGGTACATAATCTAAGGATCCAGAGGACTCATTGTTATTTTTAGAACCATGCATTCATACTCAAAGCCACTGGATCCTTCCATAGGGGGTTTTTTTTTCATGTTAGGAACAGCTTGAGAAACTGCAAGTCGCTTCTGGTGTGAGAGAATTGGCTGTCTGGAAGGACATTGCCCAGGGGATGCCTGGATGTTTTGATGTTTTTACCATCCTTTTATGAGGCTTCTCTCATGTCCTCGCATGGGGAGCTAGAGCTAACAGAGGGAGCTCATCCGCACTCTCCTCCGATTCGAACCTGTGACCTGTTGGTCTTTAGTCCTGCTGGCACAAAGGTTTAACCCACTGCCTCACTGGGGACTCCTCATATTTATTTACGGCATTTGTAGGCTGCCTTTCTCAGCCTTACAGCGACTCAAGGCGGCTCACAACATTGTCAATTTGCTACTATACATTCATAAAAAAACAATTAAAACATACTATCCAACATTATAAAAACATATATAACCAATTAAAACATATGATCACCGGTGTTGTCCTGTTAAAATCCTCATCCAGCAGCATCGCCAAGCCATTCCGTGTTCACGCTTCCTATTTCATAGTTACTTATTCCGTTGCGATTACAAACACTTGTTCAAAAAGCCAAGTTTTTATGCTTTTTCTGAAGGTCAGGAGGGAGGGGGCCGATCTAATATCCCTAGGGAAGACGTTCCACAGCCGAGGGGCCACCACTGAGAAGGCCCTGTCTCTCGTCCCCAGCCATGCTTGCGAGGACGGCAGGATCAAGAGCAAGGCCTCCTCAGCTGATCTTAAATTCCTAGTTGGTTCATAAGGAGAGATACATTCGGACAGGACCGGAACCGTTGCAGTGGTTCTCAACCTGGGGTCCCCAGATGTTTTTGGCGTACAACTTTATTTATTTATTTAGCAGTTTTGTATACCGGTCTTCTCACCTCTATCGAGGGACTCAGGCCGGTTTCCAACAATAATATCACAAACAGTCATTAAAACATCATATTACATATTAAACTAAAAACATTAAAATAGCAAAATACAGTCATATGATTACAATGGTCAGTCGTCACAATAAAATTGTTGTTCGTCATCATCCATCCATATCACAAAATATTGACTCACTCGTTGAATGCCAATTTCCAGAGCCAAGATTTCACCTATTTTCTGAACGTCAAGACAGAAGGGGAAGTTCTGATCTCCAGTGAGAGAGAGTTCCAGAGCCGAGGGGCCACCGCCGAGAAGGCCCTGTCCCTCGTCCCCACCAGACGCACCTGTGAGGCCGGTGGGACCGAGAGCAGGGCCCCTCCAGAATCTTAATAATCTTGATGGTTCATAGGGGAGCATACGTTCGGACAGGTAAACTGGGCCCAGAACTCCCAGAAATCCCAGCCAGTTTACCAGCTGTTAGGATTTCTGGGAGTTGAAGGCCAAAAACATCTGGGGACCACTGGTTTAGGGCTTCTTCCATAGGTAATGCCACTAGTGAGGTAATACTCCTCACTAGTGGCATGCACTCATGGGCACTTTATGCTTAGATTGCTTTAAAAAGGAAAGGAAACAAAAGAATTCACAGTGGAGTGGAAAAGAGCTTTGCATATGCTCAGTGGCACTCAATGTGTCAATCGTAGATTGCTCTTGTTTCAGAGAGACTTGCTACAGCAAGATGTTGAGACATGGCCTTCAGATGCAGACCTGCATAAAGAGGATATGCACACTCCATATAATTGATTCCAAATCTTCAAGTGAACTTCTGCTGCTAATTTTCTTTCAACCCACAGAATGGCTGAGGCTCGGGGGAAGGAATGGATATTCCTCGGGGACGCAGAGTTCATGTGAGCTCAGGGTTGCTGTGCAGTCGAAGAGCTGGGGGTGGGTGAGCTGAGCTGGATGCGGCTAGTTGCAGCCGGGCAGGGGAGAGGGAGAAGAGCGGGGAAGGAACAGGGTTCCTCATGCCTCCGTGTGACGTTGTCCCTGTACAGTACACTTTATCCTCTGCAAATAAGCAGTGTCTGGGCGGCCCCTTCCCCAAGTGCAAGCTCCGTCTGGCCCTGATAAGCCCCCAGTCAGGCTGAGATCATCACACACACGTACACAACGCAACCGATGCACCACACCACCACCTTCTCCCCAGGGAGAGCTCAGGGCAAGTAAGCAAAGGGTGACTTGCAAATGGAAGAGATGCTCATGAGGCAGGGAGCATCCAATTGTATTACCCTTTGGAAGGAAAGGAGGAGGGGTCTTTTCTCCCCCAATAAAAAACACAGTGGTGATGTTTAGATATGTAACATAGGGGCAAGCAGAGAACAAGAGCCCACGTTTCCAACTCCAGATCTACTCTGCTTCTGCACTCTTTGCACTCTGGAGTATACACATGAGAAACAACAAGAAGCTCCCAGACATCTACTTCGCACCAACTAACTTGATCGAATCCACCACTTGCCTCCTGGAGCTGGGCATGGAGGGTTACCATTCAGACTCCTGGCTGGCAATCCTTCCCTCAACCCGGAGGAGTTCGATATCCTCCCAAGAGAACCCAGCAACCCTGGCTCTCTGCCAACACCTCCACTGTAACCGGCCTCCCTCTGCTTCTAAATTTGGAAATGGAATCCCATCCATCTTGGCTTCTAAAGTGTCTCATTCTGCCCCACTGAACTTCCTGAGAAATTTCAGGCCTGTTGATTCCCAAGCTCGCTCTACCCGAGACCGACCCTACCATGAGGCAGACTGGGCCGATGGCTTCAGGTGGCAGATGCAGAGATTTGGCTGCCACATCTCTTTAATGCCACACCTGTCCCTCTCAGTTTGAAGATGGAGCTGTGTAAGCCCCATGACTTAGCTCCTTGCCACTCTCCAGTTGGGCTGCTGACTCAAGTTTGGCAGGGGGCACTATCTCACTGGCAGTCTTGAACCAGGATTCATTTGCCAATAAGTTCACCTTATCGTGAGCCATCTTATTCATCACAGAGCATTTGGAGCAATATATTCTGGGCTCACCTGACCAACACACACCTGACTCACAGGATCCAAGAGTGCTTCCCAATTAGGCTCTTAATCTATATAAATAAAAATGTAATGTTCGTTTGTGTATTAACAGAACTCAAAAACCAGTGGGCCAATTGACACCAAATTTGGACAGCATAGACCTAACAACCCAATGTATGTCCTTCACTCAAAAAATTTTGATTTTGTCATTTGGGAGTTGTAGTTGCTGGGATTTATAGTTCACCTACAATCAAAGAGCATTCTGAACTCCACCAATTATGGCATTGAACCAAACATGGCATACAGGACTCCCATGACCAACAGAAAACACTAGAAGGGTTTGGTGGGCATTGACCTTGAGTTTGGGAGTTGTAGTTCACCTACATCCAGAGAGCACTGTGGACTCAAACAATGATGGATCTGGACCAAACTTGGCATGAATATTCTATATGCTCAAATGGAGGTTAGGGGAAATAGACCTTGACATTTGGGATTTGTAGTAACTGGGATTTATAGTTCACCTACAATCAAAGAGCATTCTGAACCCCACCAATGACAGAATTGGGGCAAACTTCCTACACAGAAGCCCAATGACCAACAGAAAATACTTAAGGCCATCCAGTCCAACTCCCTTCACCAGGGCAAGAATACATAATCAAAGTCCTCCTGACAAAGAGCCATCCAGCCATAGATATAGATGGATAGATATGATACACACACAGAGATATAGTATCATGGATTTGAAAGGGACCCTTAAAGAAGGACAATGATATGTTGCATATTCCAGAGTAGGCAAACCAGACAATCTCCACATCAACACTGACAAAGAAACAACAAGAAATACTGTTTACCCACAAGAATAAAGAAATTACATATATTAGAAACCAACACTTTCTCATTACTTTATTTTCCAGATCACCAGACTGGGCCACAACAACGCGTGGCAGGGGACAGCTACTGTCTAATAAACCTGTCTTAACCTCAGAGTTTTACAGGAGATCTTGATAGGCCCTCTGTGTTTCTGTACCACCTCTTCTTCCACTGTTTTCTTCTTATCAGGAAAAGAAAGATCCAACAGACCTCTGAAGATGCCTGCCATAGATGCAGGCAAAACATCAGGAGAGAATGCTTCTAGAACATGGCCATACAGCCCAAAAAACCTACAACAACCCAGTGATTCTGGCCATGAAAGCCTTTGATTATACAAAGATCCGTTGTTTTTCTTTTCTATCTGCAATGGAAAGAAAGATGAAAGAGTTGCATGATGCCTTCTGATTACTTGTACGAGAGTTGAATGAAAAGTAATGCCTCCTTCTTCGTAACTCCTCAACAGATGACAGTACTGATATGCGGCAGGTACTGGCTTGTTCAGTAGACTCTCCTCTACAGTTCCATTTTGGTGCAAAGTCTTAGCATTGAATGATTGTGTTGTTAAAGTGTGAAGTATGGAACCCTACGCAGATAGTCAGTCAATTCGACTTAAGCAACGTGCAGTCATTGAATTCTTGACAGCAGAAGGTGTCACCTCAAAGGAGATTCATCAGAGAATGCAAACTGTTTATGGTGATTGTGTTGATGTGAGTACTGTGCATTTCTGGGTAAGTAAGTTTAAAGATGTTGAAGTGGGAACATCTGACTTGCATGACAAACAGAGTTGGACATCCTGTGACAGCAACCACCGAGTTTCACAAGCAAAAGTTTGACAGATTGATTCAGGATGATCGTTGTATCACTCAGAGAGAAATTTCAAGCATAACCTGCATTTCACAAGAACGTGTGGGTTACATTATTGCTTTGCTTGGCTATCAGAAGATCTGTGAACGAGGTATTGCGAATACAGAGTTTTGACTTTTTCCGTGACGGCTTCAGAAAACTTGTTCATCGTTGGCAGAAATGTACCCAATTTCTAGTGATTATGTCAAAAAGTGAATAGTGGTAGTTAAAGAGCACATTCTAAGGATTATTTCTGCGTTTGATTAATTAAAATATTCCCATCCAAACCCAAGTGACGAAGGTGGGGGCATTACTTTTCATTCAACACTCGTACTAAGAGCTGTCCATCCAAAAGCATCTGTTGTCTTTCACTTGTTAGCCTCTTGTGTTTTTCTTCCCTTCTTTTCTCCTTTTCCAAACACTTACGGCCTTTCTACGCAGCCATATAATCCAGAATATTGAGGCAGATAATCCACAATATCTACTTTGAGCTGGATATCTGAGTCCACACTGACATATAATCCAGTTCAACATGGATTTTATACAGCTGCGTGGAAAGGGCCTTCATATTTCTAACCCTTTGTTCCTCCACATGGTTCTTCATCTCTTGGAATCCTTCATGATTGACATTGCGATGTTGATTTCAAAAACATCTGGAGAACCAAAGTTTGGAAACCACTTCTCCATATGAAGAGCTCCCAATACTACCAGCCCAATGAAGCTAATCTGTCTCTTCTTTCTTAAGCAGCATTTTTATGTCAGCAAAATATACAGAAAACATAGGATGCTATAAATAGTTGACATCGTCTAGTAGCGGGATTTGTGGGGCCCTTCAGATATCATTGAATTGCAGCATCTAGCAGCCCTAAACAACTTAGCTAGTGGCGAAGAATGCTGGGAGAGGCAGTTCAGTAGCCTCTGGAGGCCTGCCCATTTCCTATCTTTAGTCTAAATACACATTGTAAAATCTATCTGTGAGACTGGGTGGTTGTGCAATAAAAGCCTGCACACACATGTACACAAATCAATTAAGAAGTAGATATATAGATGGAATAATTGCACAAGCCCTGTTCATGGGTAGTACTAAAAGTGGTCATTTGGAAGTATTCCAAGTACCCAAGATTGAACTTTTCTCCTCTTGTCCTCACTCTTGGTCTAGACTTGGCAGCATATTTGTAAAGAAAGAAAGAAAAGAAACAAGCAAGATGTCCTAGCTTAGATTCAGCTGCTTTCAACTTCCTTGTCACATATTTAATAGGGTTATTTTAGCTTAAACAGCTCTATGGCAAGCAGAAACTGAAACAAGGGTCCCTTCCACACAGCCCTATATCTCAGAATATCAAGACAGAAAATCCCACAATATCTGCTTTTATCTGCGTTATCTAATAGGCCTGGGCAATCCATGGTTCTAAATGGTTCTAAAGTACTTACAAAACTAAAGTTCTGGTAGTGAAAATTTCAGAACTCTAACAAAACTTTCAAAATTTAATTATTATTTCATTATTGGTGATTTTTATGATAGAACCAATTAGGAACTGTCATTTATAATGAAATTTTGAGAGTTTTGTTAGAGTTTTGAAATTTTCACCACCAGAACTTTAGTTTTGTAAATACTTTAGAACAGTGGTTCTCAGCTTTCCTAATGCCGTGACCCCATAATACAGTTCCTCATGTTGTGGTGACCCCCAACTATAACATTATTTTTGTTGCTACGTCATAACTGTAGTTTTGCTACTGTTATGAATCGTAATGTTAATATCAGATGTGCAGAATGTATTTTCATTCCCAGGACCAAATATGACACAAATACCTCATACTCCCAAATTTGAATATTGGGGGTAGGTGGGTGGGTGGGTTATTTTGTCATTTGGGAGTTGTAGTTGCTGGGATTTATAGTTCACCTAAAATCAAAGAGCATTCTGAACTCCGCAAACGATAGAGTTGAATCAAACTTGGCACACAGAGCTCCCATGACCAAGAGAAAATACTGGAAGGGCTTGGTGGACATTAACCTTGAGTTTTGGAGTTGTAGTACACCTACACCCAAAGAACACTGTGGACTCAAACAATGATGGATCTGGATCAAAATTGGCATAAATGCTCAATAATGTGAACACTAGTGGAGTTTGAGGAAAAGAGACTTGACATTTGGGAGTTGTAATTCCTGGGATTTATAGTTCAGCTCCAATCAAAGTGCATTCTGAACCCCACCAATGATAAAATTGGGCCAAACTTCGCACACAGAACCCCCATGACAAACAAAAATTACTGTGTTTTCCGATGGTCTTTGGCAACCCCTCTGACACCCCCTCATGACCCCTCCCCAGGGGTCCCGACCCCCAGGTTGAGAAACACTGCTTTAGAACCATTTAGAACCATAGATTGACCAGGCCTATTATCTAAGTCCATACTCAGATAATGTGGGATTTTCTGCCTTGATATTGTAGGGCTGTGTGGAAAAGCCCAGGAACATATTTCGGTTGGGCCCAGTGGTGTAACTATGCGGAATGGAACATTGCTTCTCCCAAATAGTCTTATCCCATGAAATTCTCCTTCTGTTCCCAAATTTTCACATTGAAGAGAGCAGGACACTGGAAATCATTCTCACGCTGAACCCTACTATTTGCTGTTTAATCCTTCCCTCTGTGACTTTTCATGCTCCTTTTCTTTGGATGCCTAAATGGTATTTCGAAATGCTGAAATCAAATTTTAATTTACTGCAATGCTAGAAATTTCTGGACTGGAAGGAAATTTCATCAGGGAATAAAAACCTTATTTACAGGAACGACACTCTAATTTATGCCTCCACCTCAGACCTACATCCTTGGCTGTGTCTCCATGTTAAAAAAAAAGAGAGAGAAAACTTAAATGCTTAATATTTCTGCCTGAAATGCAGTGGTTAAAAGCATTGGATTTTTATTATAAAAATGAAAAGGTGAGCACATACAGGCGATAGCCCAGGCATTCTGGATGAAGCCACCCTAGAGTATTCCCATTCTTTTCTACTGGGCAATGCTAACTTCATAACTCTGAAATTTGTCTGTTCCTCCAACTCACTAGATCCCCTCTCATGCCCCCGATTCTCTTCTTGCAGCCCCTGAGAGTCTGTGGTCTATGGAATCCAGGATGTTGCACAACAAAACTGGGGATGTAAGTCAGGAACGCAATTTGGGGAAGGGGGAGGCCGGGGGAATTGTTTACACTTGAACTTCTACAGCTTTGCAACAAGAGAAGCTGAGCGAAGAAACTATACATTAGCTTGGGAGCCACAGATGCCTCAAGAATCTCTGATTGTCATGGATGGGCCTAATTTGAACTCTTTTTTTCCTCCCTTCTCAAGCTTGCACTCAGTTAACCATTTCAAGCACTTTGAGATTTGCCTACAACTAGAAAAGTGGCCAGATTTCACCTGGAACCCTATCACACATTTTTCAACCACAAGCATCATGGCAGGGGAAGACGTGCAGATTTTGAGCTGCATACTTCCCCAATTCCTCCTTTCCTTTTCCCAGCTCTTGGCAAGGATGTTCCCAATGCATCAATTGCCTACTTTTTCAGCTATTTTTAAAAAATCCAAGATTTTCTATCTCCCCTTCCCCCTTTTTGTTCTTGGCTTACTTCAACTGCTGCAAACTATATTCAAATTGCAAAAGTTGTTTGCACTCAGTGAACTCATCAGGTATGGTGAGACTGGTGGCGATCAGAGAGAAGACCTTTTCACTGATAGTACCTTTATCATTGCAGATTCTAGCCCAGTAGTTCCCAACTTGTGGTCCGTGGACAACCAGCGGTCCCCAAGAACTGAAATATGTGTCCGTGGCCTCACTGTTACTATACCATTGCAATGAGAGTGACTGGTCTCACCAAAACATCTTCTAGTACCAAGCCAATGGGGTTGTCGGGAGAGGTGAGACTGACTACCCACGAAAGACACAACAACAAGCCTACTGACTACTGCTTCTCCTCTTCTCTCTCCCCCCCCCCCCCCCCCCCCCTGCTGAGTGGAGCCATTCCATGTGGCACCTGGAAGTGAGGGCACATTGGTGCCTTTGTTTTTAGGTCTGTTCCTGGGATTATTTGGGGTGCTGATTCAGAAAATTGCATTGGATAGACCACATCAGCTCTAGATCATTAAATATGTTTTCTGCGGGCAAGCAAATGGCGACTACTGGATAGCATATGTTGTATATTGGAAAGTAGAGCTGATGTGGTCTGTCCTATGCAGTTTTCTGAATCAGCACCCCAAATAATCAAACCAAATCTAAAGGTGACCAAAACCCGATTTGTAACCCTTTTGGTACTAATGTTGGAGTGTGGTCCCTGGTCAAGTGGTCCCTTGTCAAAAAAAGATTGGGAACCACTGTTATAGCCAGAGAGGTTCAGCAGACTCCTACATTGTCATCCAACAATGGGTTTGCATGCTGCAAGTTGCTTCTGGTTGCTTCTAGATTGAGAAAATCAGCCGTCTACGAAGACGTTGCCCAGGGGACGCCCGGATGTCTTGCAATCCTGCGAGGAGGCTTCTCTCATGTCCCCCTGTGTCTTTTGTATGCTTGTTTGTTTGTTCTGTCAAAAATGTAATACAACTGTTCAGTTGCCTGACACGATAAATAAATAAATAAATCCAACAATGGGTATTAAATTCCTTTTATTTAGCTGTACAAATGTGTCTGATTTCTACTGGCTGTTTTATGTTGCTCTTGTGATTTTGTGACTTTTAAGTTCATTGTTTTTGTTTTGCGTGTATGTCTTTATTTCTTTTTCTTTCTTTCTGTGCACCAAGTATCTAGCAGTGAGTGTTAGTAGTGATTATTAGTGTTGATTCTGATACAATAGGGCAGGTGGAGGAATTGAATGGCTCCCCAGCTATTGTTGAATTGCAAATCCCAGCACTCCTTCTGGGAGCTGCAGTTCATACAATTCCTAATCTTGCTATGGCCTTCCCAGAGTGCTTGTGCATAGACTTCTATATTAGAGCAAGAGTAGGCAGAAGATAGCCCTGATCTCCAAGAAGATCGCTTGGTAATTTGAAGTAGATCAGCAATTGGTTGAACTCATTTATTTATTTATTTGTTTATTTTGGACATTTGTATCCTGTCTTATCTCGACCTCCGCAGAGGGACTCAGGACGGCTAACAACCGGCACACCATGGTGCCCACAACCAAAAACATAAATATACAATTTAAATAAAAACAGTATAAAAACAGTATAAAAATATTCAAATAGTCAAACAGTTGCCGATTTAAGTAATTGTCCTAAAACAGTGGTTCTCAACCTGTGGGTCCCCAGATGTTTTGGCCTATAACTCCCAGAAATCCCAGCCAATTTACCAACTGTTAGGATTTCTAGGAGTTGAAGGCGAAAGCATCTGGGAACCCACAGGTTGAGAACCAATGTCCTAAAAGCAGTTGCTTAACAACAGTAATGAGTGTAGGGCCATCTTCTAAACCAGTGATTCTCAACCTGTAGGTTCCCAGGTATTTTGGCCTACAACTCCCAGAAATCCCAGCCAGTTTACCAGCTGTTACAATTTCTGGGAGCTGTAGGCCAAAATATCTGGGGAGCCACAGGTTGAGAACCACTGTTCTAAACTGAGCTGCTTAAACAAAGATATATAGGAAAACAAAGAATGTGTTTGTGTGGGATCAAATTACAAGTTCAGCTCTAGGACTGAAACTAATTCCTGAAATGTGCATGTGCTCAGATGCACTCTGCTCCTTAATGCTACGGGAATGTCCTTCATCCGGTCCCCTGCCTGTCTAGTCACAATTTTGTACCTGGTGGACCTCAACCTTCAAGTTAAACTTAAAGAAAAAACTAGAGGATTTAGCAAGCTTAAGCTTTGTTTACTCTTGCTTTGGAGAATATGACTTCTTCCTCTGTTTCAGGCAAAACTGAAGATGCAGAGGGGATCGTTCCTACTGATATCTGCAGAAGGAATGGCACTCCTGTATACAATTCAAGTGTGTGTATCCTTGAGGATGGTGAACCCCAAGGCAATAGGGTAATGAACCTGATCAAGATCTAGATCTAAAACTTTAGGTGAGCTTTCCAAGGTACTGAACCTGAACCTATTTGGAGATGGGGTTTAGCCCCATGAATATTTCCTTCAGTGTGCAAACTCAGGGCCCTTCCATACAGCCCTATATCCCAGAATATCAAGGCAGAAAATCCCACCTTATCTGAGTGTGGACTCAGATAACCCTGTTCAAGGCAGATATTGCAGAATTTTCTGCCTTGATATTCTGCGATACAGGGCTGTGTGGAAGGGCACTGAATCCCAGAGTAGATGTGCAACCTTACTGACATGGATCCAACCACAACTCTAACCACAACTCTAACCACAAATTAGAGACATCACACTGGCAACCAAGATCTGCTTAGTTAAAGCAATGGTATTTCCCGTAGTCACCTACAGATGTGAGAGCTGGATCATAAGGAAGGCTGAACGAAGGAAGATAGATGCTTTTGAACTGTGGTGTTGGAGGAAAGTTCTGAGAGTGCCTTGGACCACAAGAAGAACCAACCAGTCCATACTTCAGGAAATAAAGCCCGACTGCTCATTGGAGAGAAGGATAGTAGAGGCGGTGTATAAACACTAATTTACTAGACTAGGTGGTTTTATTTTAATTCTGTACTCTGTGCAACCATGCTTGATGTTTAATATGTTAAGGTTAATGACATCACCAGGGACCGCCACTTATAACATTGCCTTTGAAGCATCACTGGGTCTGGCCTCCAATGTGCCTGGAGTCTTAGAGTCAAGGACAGTTGTGACTTCTTTTATTTCCTTTTTTGTTTTGTTTTTTTTTGGGGGGGGGGGGAAATAAAAGGGAAATAAAAGAAGCAATAATTGAATGTGCACAAGCAGTAATAGTATTAGGGTGGAAAGATAAATCAAAATGGACAATAAATAAATGGTACCATTATATGGTGGAGCAAATGGAATTTGAAATTATGAATGTGAAATTAAATGATTTAAAAATTAATGAAAATCGAATGAGAGAAATGGAAGATAGATGGACAAGGGTAATGAACTATATTATGAATCATTCTGGAGATCAGGTCATAAGAAATAAGATACAAATGCTATATAGCATACAGGATGGAAATGTATAAAGATAAAGAAATAATGATTGTCTCAAAAAGAAATGAATATGTGAAAGATAATAATCCTCATGTTGGTGGTGGGAATTGTAAATGTTTTGTGTGTGCAAGGTATGTATTTTCTGTATTGTAAAAATAAAAAGTTTGGGGAAAAAACACACACAAAAAAAAGAAAAGAAAAAAAAGGACAGTTGTGACCTCCAAGTTAAATTTTCTTGTGAAAACTCTTGACCACTAACATTATTGAAACACCACAAAACCCAGAAGTTGTACACATTCCATTATGTATATCTCAAATATTTTTATTTTGCAATTGAATCCTCAGTTATTCCATTTTTCCAGATGATTTTAAAATGCCTTGGTGTCTCTCTGCTCCCTTTATCCCTGCCCCTTTTGTCCTCAGTTTATTTCAATTTCCAGCAAGCTGAGTCCAAAGTACAAAGCTAATTTGTGCTCATTTAATTCAGTAGCAGGGGAAGGAGAGAAAAAGCATTGCCCAAACACAAATCAAGGAACATGAAAGGCACTTCAGACTAATTCAGCCTGAGGAGTAAGCCATAGCAGAGCACTTGATGAACCAACCTGGACACAGCATATTATTTGAGAACACAGAAATGCTGGACCACTCTCACAACCACCAGTCTACACAGAGAAGCCATTGAAATCCACAAGCATATGGACAATTTCACCAGAAAGGGGGAAAAAACATGAAAATGAACAAAATCTACCTACCAGTATAAAAAAACTCTCTAAAATCAAAACAGTAAATAAAGGACAACACTCAAAAATGGGAATTCCAGACAAGAAACAATCAGGGTCAGATAATCAACTCCCAACAAAGGATCCCCCAGGCAGCAACCAGCCTGACCTTAAAATTGCAAGGCCATTAAATGCTAATCAAGGTGGCCAATTGCAACATTCACACCTGCCTCAAACAAACAAGAGTTCTTTCTCCCACACTGGACATTCCACAAATATATAAACCCTACTTTCCTGAGGATGCTTGCCATAGATGCAGGCGAAACGTCAGGAGAGAATGCCTCTAGACCATGGCCATATAGCCCAAAAAAACCTACAACAACCCTACTTTCCTAGTTTCCAACAGACCTCACAACTTCTAAGGATGCCTGCCATATATGCAGGCGAAACGTCAGGAGAGAATGCTTCTGAAACATGGTCATACAGCCTAGAAAACTCACAACAACCTAGTGGAATTTTTCCCATCCAAGTTGGTTGAGACAAAAGGAAACTGCTGGAGGCTATCCTAGGTTGTACTTCCTTCCTGATTAATAGCTTTTGCCATCTTGATCATGTTGTGATTTCGCTTGGCTCCGTGTTTCCCAGTTTTAAGCTGTGGAATTTTGGAAGGTATGCTGTTGCTGCACCTGGAAAAGCCCGAGAAACCCGAGTATCTTATTTAAGTTGACATTCGTTTTTTAAAATCTCTAACAAAACCAACAGTGTATGCCCCACCTCACCCAAATCCTTTTCAAATCTCCCAACTCCGCAGGAGATTCATAACCTAGTGAATAGCTAATGATGAGAATTAACTGGCTTTTGTTAACACTGACTTTTGCACAATTACCTCCCTTCTGCTCCTCCAAAACAACGCCCACCTAGTATTTACATTTTCTTCTGTAAATACATCACTCTTTAATTTCAAGTCTGCCTGGCAGCAGTAACGAACTACTGTAAATCAGGGTGGGTGGGTGGGTGGGTGGGTGGGTGGGTGGGAAGGAGATGAGGGACACCCAGTCATTTGGAATAATGAGAAATTTGCAGCAAGCTGCCAGGGGTCATGTTAATCATAGCCTGATGCCCGACCATCAACATGTCAGAGCACTTTTGCAAGGTTTATGGCCTTTCTGAATACCACATCACTCCAAAGCAAGGCAAGAAACATGTAGGTCTGTTGGACTTCAGCTCCCAAAATTACTCACCATCAGCAATGCTGGAAAGTGCTGCCTGGACTTGAGTTCTAACAGCATCTGGCGGGCCATATCCAGATGTGTTCTTGGGTGTGCATTATTGCACTATAGTGGTTAAATTGACCATTAGTTGTTCATTTGTTCAGTCATTTCCAACTCTTCGTGACCTCATGGACCAGCCCACGCCAGAGCTCCCTGTTGGCCGTCACCACCCCCAGCTCCTTCAAGGTCAAGCCAGTCACTTCAAGGATGCCATCCATCCATCTTGCCCTTGGTCGGCCCCTCTTCCTTTTTCCTTCCATTTTCCCCAGCATAATTGTCTTCTCTAAGCTTTCCTTTCTTCTCATGATGTGGACAAAGTACTTCATCTTTGTCTAGTATTCTTCCCTCCAATGAGCAGTTGGGCTTTATTTCCTGGAGGATGGACTGGTTGGATCTTCTCGCAGTCCAAGGCACTCTCAGAACTTTCCTCCAGCACCATAGTTCAAAAGCATTGATCTTCCTTCGCTCAGCCTTCCCTAAGGTCCAGCTCTCACATCCGTAGGTTACTACAGGGAATACCATGGCTTTGACTATGCGGATCTTTGTTGCCAGTGTGATGTCTCTACTCTTCTCTATTTTATCGAGATTGGACATTGCTCTCCTCCCAAGAAGTAAGCGTTTCCCGATTTCCTGGCTGCAGTCTGCGTCTGCAGTAATCTTTGCACCTAGAAATACAAAGTCTGTCACTGCCTCCACGTTTTCTCCCTCTATTTCCCAGTTGTCAATCATTCTTGTTGTCATAATCTTGGTTTTGTTTTATGTTTAACTGTAACCCAGCTTTTGCGCTTTCTTCTTTCACCATGATTAGAAGGCTCCTCAGCTCCTCCTCGCTTTCGGCCATCAAAGTGGTGTCATCTGCATATCTAAGGTTGTTAATGTTTCTTCCAACAATTTTCACCCCAGCCTTGCAGGTTATTATGTTTATCTCAGCACAATAGAAACAAAATAAAAGACTAATTTCTTCTTTTCTGGTCAATTGGCAATGTTATCAGCATTTCTTTATTTATTTACCCAATTTATATCCCGCCTTTCTCAACCCCGTAGGGACTCAAGGCGGCTTACATATATAGGCAAGAATTTAATGCCATGTAAACATGCATACATAATAAAACAAACAAATATATTAAAACAATAATTAAAAACATATCAAAGCTTAAAACACTGATATAAATCATGTTATTCAAAATCATAATCCATGGTCATTCCAAATTGTCATTGCACTATTCCATAATTCTTTAGCAGGGGTCCTCAAACTAAGGCCCGGAGGCCAGATACGGCCCTCGCTCAGGGTCAACCTAAGTCTGAAATGACTTGAAAGCACACCACCACCACAACAACAACAACAACAACAATTGTATCTCATCAGCCCAAAGCAGGTCCACACTTCCCATTGAAATACTAATAAGTTTATATTTGTTAAAAACAATATATTTATTTATTTATTTACTGTATTTGTATACCGCCTTTCTCAGCCAATTGGCGACTCAGGGCGGCTTCCAATTTAATTTCCAATTAAAATGAAGAACAATCTTAAGTGTTTTTTGCACTACAAATAAGACATGGGCAGTGTGCATAGGAATTCATCATGGTTTTTTTTCCAAATTATAATCCCTGCTCTAGAGAGTTACTAATTGAACACTTGATCCCACATCCACGTATTTAGCCTTTTCCTGATGGTCAGGAGGGAGGAAACTGACCTGATTTCATTAGGGAGTTCCTTAACTGAGGGGCCACCACTGAGAAGGCTCTGTCTCTTGTCCCCACCAGCTGATCTGTGAAGGAGGTGGAACTGAGAGCAGGGCCTCCCCGGCAGATGTTAACCTAGCTGGCTCATAGAGGGAGATGCGTTCAGACAGGGAAACTGAGCCAGAACCATTCAGGGATTTATAGGCTAAAGCCAGCACTTTGAACTGTGCTTGGTAGCAGACTGGCAACTAATGTAACGGGTGAGAGCGGGGGGTTGTATGCTCCCTGCACCCCGCTTTGGTGAGAAATCTGGCTGCTGCCCGTTGGACTGCTTGAAGCTTCCGTACAGTCTTCAAAGGCAACCCCACATACAGTGTGTTGCAGTAGTCTATTCTTGATGTAGCCAGAATGCAGACCACCATGACCAAGTTTGACTTTCCAAGGCACGGGTGCAGCTGGCAAACAAATTTTAATTGTGCAAAAGCTTCCCTGGCCACTGCCAAAACCTGAAGTTCTAGGCTCAGCGATGAGTCCAGGACAACTCTCAAGCTGCAAACCTGTGTCTTCAGAGGGAGTGTAACCCCATCCAGCGCAGACTGTAACCTTATGCCCTGTTAGGTCTTGTGACTGACCAGGAGTACCTCTGTCTTGTCTGGATTCAATTTCAATTTGTTTGCCATCATCCAGACTGTCACAGCTGCCAAACACCGGTTCAGGACCTGAACAGCCTCCTTAGCAGCAGGTGGAAAGGATTGATAGAGATGAACGTCATCTGCTTAAAGATGACATTGAACTCCAAAACTCCAGATGATCTCTCCCAAGGAAACCTCTCCTCCAAGGAAATGTATGGTCAAGAGAGAAAGGGATCATAGAAGCCACCTTTCTTTTTATTCCAGGGCTGATTCAGTAAATCTAACTACAGTCAGTTGCTCGCGTTCGTGAATAATCAAATCCATAAAAATAAAAACTATAAATGTGGAGGAACATTTGTACTTGTTATGTGCAGGGGTCAGAATGAGAACACTGCCCCTCAAAAAATAATTTTGCATCTCCATTTATGTTTTCTTTACTCCCTCAAATTTCTAGTATTGCTCAGTGTGAACCAATAAAACTGTTTTACATCTGTATTTGTAATGTATGATTCTTGTATTGATGAAAAATATATTCCAAGACATCCCCCCCCTCTGTGGATAACTGAAGCCACTAATAATAGCGAACCATATATATTCACACGGGAAGATCCAGAGAGGCTCAAGAAGACTTCTAGGTGGAATATCCTTGTCCCACCACAAGAAAGGACCTTCTCAGTGGCTGCTCCCAGCCGCTAGAACTTCCTTCCCAGAGATTAGAACGGCACCCTTCCTTGGTTCTCTCTGCAGAAATATTTTCTGTTTGAACAGGAATTTGGTGTAATGCACATCTCACTTGAAAAATGTGTTGGATCTTGTTAATTGTTGTGCTGAAGTATGTGTGTGCATGAAAGAGAGCATGTGTACATGTTTAATGATGTATGCTTTAGTCTGGTTTTAATTTTTTGATTGTTTTATCTTGCATTAACTTTTGTATCTTGTGAATTTTTAATTTTTTTAAAAAAATTGTAGTAAGCAGCCTTGAGTCCAGAATTGTGAAAAAGATAGAATTATAATAATTACAATTAGAATTATATAATTATTCAATGGTTTTTCAGTGCAGGCCATGATGATCGGCATACTGGGTGCAGTGCCTAAAGACCTTGGCCTGCACTTAAAAACCATTGGCGCTGACAAAATCACCATCTGTAGGTTGCAAAAGACCACCCTACTGGATCTGTACGTATTATTTGCTGACACATCACATCGTCCTAGACCAGGGGTCCTCAAACTTTTTAAACAGAGGGCCAGGTCACAGTCCCTCAAACTGTTGGAGGGCCAGATTATAATTTGGAGGAAAAAAAACATTAATTCCTATGCACACTGTATATATCTTATTTGTAGTGCAAAAAAAAAGCACTTAAAAACAATACAATAATTAAAAAATAATTAAAATGAACAATTTGAAAACATTTTAAAAAACAATTGTAAGCAAATATAGTATTTCAATGGGAAGTGTGGGTCTGCTTTTGGCTGATGAGATAGGATTGTTGTTGTTGTTGTGTGCTTTCAAGTCGTTTCAGACTTCGGTTGACCCTGAGCAAGGGCTGGGTAAATGACCTTGGAGGGCTGTATTCGGTCCCCGGACCTTAGTTTGAGGACCCCTGTCCTAGACACTTGGGAAGTGTCAGACGTGTGATCCAATACAAGAGCCAGCATAGTGATCTTGTTTGCTGTGTACTAATCTTGTTGTATATCAAACAACAACAACAACAGGTATGGTCTGAATTCTTATTAAAGAAGATACTGCCTTTGTTCTGACCCATTATAATTAAACACTTGGACAAAGCCAGTGTGGTGTAGTGGTTCGAGCATTGGACTAAGGCCCCTTCTACACTGCCATATAAAATCCAGCTTATCTGCTTTGAACTGGATTAGATGGCAGTCTAGACTCATATAATCCAGTTCAAGGTGTATAATTTGGATTATCTGCTTTGATAATCTGTATTATATGGAAATGTAGAAGGGGCCTACAACTCTGGAGACCAGGGTTCAAATCCCTACTTGACCATGGAAAACCACCGGAAACCTTGGGCAAGTCACACTTTCTCAGCCTCAGAGGAAGGCAAGAGCAAACCTCCCCTGAACAAATTCTGCAAAGAAAATCTCAGGGTCATCATCATCAGAAACACCTTGAAAGCACACAACAATAAACATGCTATTAAGTATTTAATTGGGGAGGGGGAAGGTATTTATTTTATGCGTACCATTTATCATATCTTGACCCACCAGCCAGTCAGCACTCCACCCCGATGGCAAATAGAACTATGTTATGATCAATATCTGCCTGAAATAAAGTCAACAGGTGAAGCACTCAATCCGCGTGGCATATCTCTACTGGGTAAATCACTGTCCAGTCTGCTTGTCATGCATCTGTTAAAAGCACAGAAGCAATGGAAGTGGTGCAATCGCAGAATCAAGACAGAAAATGCATATTTTAAAAGGTCATGAACATTCATAACAGTGCCCATCCCTCGGCCTCACTGCTTCAAACGGCACAAAGTCAATAGAGGGGAGGAGACGTGATAGCTCAAGCCTGCTTTTTCATAAACCAGTCTGAATTCAGTAATGAGGCAGAACCACACATGATTAGAGGTATAGTTGCAAGAGAGAACGAGAAAGAGGGGTGGGGAAAACTGGACTCTTGTACCTTTCAGAGTTGAGAGGAGGAGGGAAATTTCAGCAGGTGTAGCTTGCCATTCATACTCATAAATATAATTTAGTATCCTTTACCTAAAATACTTTGGAGCAGAAGTGTTTTGGATATTTTTGGATTTTGGATAGATGCATATATGTACATACTAGCTGTCCTCTGCCACACGTTGCTGTGGCCCAGTCTGTGTATATGTTTTTTGTGTGTATATATATGTGTATGTGTGCGCGCGTATATATATTTGTGTATATATATGTGTGTTTGTGTATATATGTGATTTTGCGCATGCGTTGTAATGTAATTTTTTTTATTTTTGGCTTTTAAAGTCTCTTCTGCTGTGTTTTTCAGTCTTTTTATGAGTGATGGTCACTTGTTGGCCTAATAGGTGTTTTGTGTCCAAATTTGGTGTTAATTCGTCCAGTGGTTTTTGAGTTATGTTAATCCCACAAACAAACATTACATTTTTATTTATATAGATTGAGCTATCTTGGACATAGGACCCATACCTAAACATGATATTAATTTGTTTTATAGCCACCTTATACAGATAGCCTGAAAGTAATAGTATACAATATTTTAAAAATAATTTTGTGCATTAAACGAAGTGGTGAACATTGAACCATCAGAAGGCAAAGGTACCACTATGTCAGCTATACATGCAGACAATTTGGATTCGAAAATATTTTGGATTCAGTTCTTGTGGGTTTTTTTGGGCTATATGGCCATGTTCTAGAGGCATTTCTCCTGACGTTTCGCCTGCATCTAGGGCAAGCATCCTCAGAGGTGAGGTGACCTCACCTCTGAGGATGCTTGCCATAGATGCAGGCGAAACGTCAGGAGAAATGCCTCTAGAACATGGCCATATGGCCCGAAAAAACCCACAAGAACTGAGTGATTCCAGCCATGAAAGCCTTCGACAATATTTTGGATTATTGAGACAAGTTTCATCTCCAAAGGCAATCCCATGGTAACCCAAATGAGATTTGATTCAGCATTACAATGGTCAGATCTGATTTCTCAAGGAATGACACAGCTTGCACACTGGTTTTAACTGGCAGATTTATTTATTTATTTATGATATTTATAGCCCGCCTTTCTCAGCCATACAGTGACTCAAGGCGGGTTACAGATTGGCACAATTCGATGCCAGGCGTTCATAAAAGTGCCATTAAAAGCAATTAACATTACAATATAAAACATATATAAAAACCATTAAAACATATACAATATTATAGATTTGAAAGGGACCCCTAAGGAAGGATGATATGTTGCATGTTCCAGAGTAGGCAAACCAGGCAATCTCCACATCAACACTGACAAAGAAACAACAAGAAATACTGTTTACCCACAAGCAGAAAGAAATTACATATATTAGAAACCAACACTTTCTCATTACTTTATTTTCCAGATCAGCAGACTGGGCCACAGCAACGCGTGGCAGGGACGGCTAGTAATAAATAATAATAACTAATCTGGCATAAGAATATTACATAAAGAGGGGATAGTAGAGATGTTTGACATTGAAACCCAGGGATATCCAAAGGTGGTTGTACTCAAGACCACAGCACAAACCAGTGTTTTTGCTACAGGGAAACACAAATATAATAATAGTAAAATGTAAGAGTGCTTCTCAAATATACACAGGCTACTTGGTAGTTGCATCCAGCACCAATATTGGTGGAAAGAAATGCATGAGCTCAGAGAACGCGTCTCCCAAGATAGCCACATAATGCATCCCCCTTTTTAAAAAACATAATTACTGTCTGCTTTCACAAGTACATGTTTTTAACTAATTTTATAGCAGCAGGGTTGGGTTTTTACAGCGCCGTTAACCTGCCTTAAGCCTTTCGGAAATACTAGGCGAAAAAAGCTGAAATTAATAAATATTCAAGCTGCCGCTACTGCTGCCTGCCAAACTGTATGGAGAGTAGCTGTTGGCACACCCGCTAGGAAAAAGGTTTTGCCTGGGCCATCTTCTGCTCTGCTAGCAGTGCATGTATTCCTGGGAAGGGATCCTTTCCAGACCAGTGCTAGGGCACAGTGACCTACAAGCAGCCCATCTCAGGCCAAACCACAGGTATTTTGGATGACCAAACAGAGAGGGCTTAGCAAGGACGATGGTGCCTTTGAACGGCCAGAGGTGTGAAAGCCAGCGTTTGCTGGAAGAACGGAACCTGGTGGCTGAAAAGAAATATCAACAGCAGGAACTCCTGTTTAAAGGAGGCAGGCCTCTCTTTGGGGGCACCAAACAGAGTCAATGGAAATCTCCTCCTTCTTTTGCAAGAGAAGAAGGTAGTTCTAGTTCTATGCTTTGTAACAGTTGCCTACTGTTAAGACTCTACGCAGGTGAAAAATATTTCCAGTTGCCACCCAGCAGTATTTCTGTCCTCTTGGCCAATTGTCAGAACTAAAACTCGCAAAGTAGGATGGGCAGACAACCCGTTTTTCAAAACGTACTCATATTATTTAGAGCTTACCTTTCACGGCAAGTCCTCCCAAAGCAGCACATAGAGAGGATGAATTAAAACAGTATGATAAAACAGAGCTGGGAAACTGTGGGTTATCACTCCCGTCACTTCTAGCCAGAGGCGAGAGCTGCCGGGAATTGAAGTTCGAAAATATCTGGAGGTAAACAGTTGCCTGTACTCTGCAATAAAACCATATCATTATCACAGGCAATCACTCATGGCCGAGGATGGTTGCCTTCCAAGGGTAGAGTCTTGGCGGTGACTCTGTAAGTGACCATGGAGACCTCTTCTGGATCCACATTATTTTTCACAATAAGGACATAGATTTCCAGATGGAAAGCTGTCACAAAGGTGTGCTTCACATGCTTCCTCTTGGCACATTTCTCCCTTTTCCCTTTTTTTTTTTTTTTTTTTTTTTTTTTTTTTTTTTTTTTTTTTTTTTTTTTTTTTTTTTTTTTTTTTTTTTTTTTTTTTTTTTTTTTTTTTTTTTTTTTTTTTTTTTTTTTTTTTTTTTTTTTTTTTTTTTTTTTTTTTTTTTTTTTTTTTTTGTTTTTTTTTTTTTTTTTTTTTTTTTTTTTTTTTTTTGTTTTTTTTTTTTTTTTTTTTTTTTTTTTTTTTTTTTTTTTTTTTTTTTTTTCGCTTCCTCTTGGCACATTTCTCCCTTTTCCCTTCTATTTGTTCCTCCTCAAAAACCACAGCACTGTTGGTAACAGCTGACCTCCAGTTACAACATTCGAGTCCCAGGATTTTCAAGTTCTTCGTGTTTATACTGCATTTTTAAAGGTTAGACTTAAGCCCATCTTTAAATCTCTTTTCTTGTCCACTGACATTTTGTTTTTCCTTCTTGAGCTGCAACTTTGCCTGCATAGAGCCCTAAATTTAATGAGCCAAAGCCACTTTTGAGAGAAGGGAGTTCCAAAAGTATGCGGCCTTCCTAGAAAAGGAAGATGATGGCCTGATTGTTTTTAAATTTGAGCCACAGGGCATAATTTTTGTGGGTTGCTGTGAGTTTTCCAAGCTATATGGCCATGTTCCAGAAGCATTCTCTCCTGATGTTTTGCCCACATTTATGGCAGGCATCCTCAGAGGTTGTGAGGTCTGTATGGCCATGTTCCAGAAGCATTCTCTCCTGACGATTTGCCCATATCTATGGCAGGCATCCTCAGAGGTTGTGAAGTCTGTATGGCCATGTTCCAGAAGCATTCTCTTCTGATGATTTGCCCACATCTATGGCAGACATCCTCAGAGGTTGTGAGGTCTGTATGGCCATGTTCCAGAAGCATTCTCTTCTGACGATTTGCCCACATCTATGGCAGGCATCCTCAGAGGTTGTGAGGTCTGTATGGTCATGTTCCAGAAGCATTCTCTCCTGACATTTTGCCCACGTCTAGGGCAGGTATCCTCAGAGGTTATAAAAACCTCACAACCTCTGAGAATGCCTGCCATAGATGTGGGTGAAATGTCAGGAAACAATGCTTCTGGAACATGGCCATACACCCCAGAAAGCTCACAGCAACCCTGTGATTCTGGCCAGGAAAGCCTTCAACAACATAATTTTGCATCTAACAACAGTCTAGATCTAAACATCTTATTCAGAATCCCTAAACCCTCCAAAATTGTCCACTGAGGTAGTCAAGATAGTGATATCTGATGATTCAATACACACACATTTTGTTTCCTGCACAACATTATTTAAAAGGTTGTATAAAATTACCTTCCGGCCATCTGTATATGGGGTATGAAACATAAATGAATTTCATGTTTAGATTTGGGTCCCATCTCCAAGATATCTCATTATGTACATATGGGCAAATACAAGTATTCCAAAATCTGAAATCCAAAACTCTTCTGGTTCCAAGCATTTCAGATACTGGATACTCAAGCTGCAATTAATTAGTATGTAGATGGACCTTCAAACAATTTGTTTGCAAACAGTTAAGAGCATGAGAAGGTAAAAATAACACTTTGCATTTAGTCTTGGAAGTCAATAGGTAGCAAATGCCATGGTGCAAAATTGCATGGTCGTCACATACTCTTGGCAGCTGAATTTTGCATCAGCTGAAAGCTCTGGTCTGTTTTCAGATGCAGTTTTCTGTCAATGGCATTACAGATGACAGCAAGGAGTGACTATGTGACTGTGGCCAACTTTGCCTTTTCAGATAGAATTGCAATGGACATAAGGGACAAACCTGGTAAAAGTTATTTCTGCTTTTCAATGCTGCCTACATCTATCTCAGTGTTTCTCAATCTGTGGGTCAGGACCCCTGAGGGGGTCACAAGGGGGTGTCAGAGGAGTCACCAAAAACCATCAGAAAACACAGTATTTTCTGTTGGATATGGGTGATTTGTGTGGGAAGTTTGGCTCAATTTTATCTTTGGTCAGTTTCAAGGGGCTCTTTGATTGTAGGTGAACTATAAATCTCAGCAACTACAACTCCACATAAGTATAATTTCCCCAAACTCCACCAGTGTTCGCGTTTGGGCGTATTGAGTATGTGTGCCAAATTTGGTCCAGTGAATGAAAATACATCCTGCATATTGGATATTTACATGACAATTCATAACAGTAGAAAAATTACTGTTATGAAGTAGCAACAAAAATAATGTTATGGTTGGGGGTCACCATATTATGAGGAATTGTATTAAGGGGTCGCGGCATTAGGAAGGTTGAGAAACACGGTCCTATGTAGATACTTATGGGTTTAGGAATTCACACAAATTACTGGTATAAAGCTTACTTTTCAGGAAAATGCTATTTTGTGCAAACTGGTTGCAAATCTCAATGCTGAACAACAATTTTTCATGTTACAATACCACACCTCTCTTGTCTGGATTCAGTTTCAACTTGTTTGTCTTTATCAATTCAAAAACTATATTTCAAGAGCTTCTAGCTTTCTTACATGCATGTCATAGCAAATGCTTGAAATGGTAATCATAGGAAATTGATATAGGATTTTATTGCACTAGTTCCACAATCTTGTCTATGAAAATGGGAACACGCTGACATTATTCTTCTTTCTTTCGTACAGTATGACCCCCTTAAGTATGGATCTGATATTCACTTACCTTAATCCAAAAACTATTCCTCCCACCAGAAGAGTTTGTGGGCCTATTTTCTCCAGTACAAATATACGGCATACTTCCATTCCATGTATAGTCAACAATTAGGGATTTCTGTTATCCACATTTTCAGTATCCACCACAAATGGAGTGGCTGTACTGTAATCAGTTGAGAAAGTTATTTGCTGTAAATGCAAACTTGTGATGATTCTACCCTTATTCCAAGGAGCCCCCAGTGGTGCAGAGGGTTAAACCCCTGTGCCGGCAGGACTGAAGACCGACAGGTCGCAGGTTCGAATCCGGGGAGAGGCGGATGAGCTCCCTCTATCAGCTCCAGCTCCTCATGCGGGGACATGAGAGAAGCCTCCCAAGGATGATAAAAACATCAAATCATCCGGGCATCCCCTGGGCAACGTCCTTGCAGACGGCCAATTCTCTCACACCAGAAGCGACTTGCAGTTTCTCAAGTCGCTCCTGACACGACAAAAAACAAAACAAAACAAAAAAACAACCTTCATTCCAAAATTGGGATTCAAGCACACAAAAAGTGAATACTAAAACAGAATGAAAGCAAATGCACAGGTATAGGACACTAGAAACAATATCATACGAAAGCTGACTGGCACAACCTGGGGATCACAACCAGATACAGTAAAGACATCTGCCCTTGCATGTTGCTACTCTGCTGCTGAGTATGCATGCCCAGTGTCGAACACATCTCACCATGCTAAAACAGTGGATGTGGCTCTTAATGAGACATGTCGCATTATCACGGGGTGTCTGCACCATACACCACTAGAGAAATTTCATTGTTTAGCTGGTATTGCACCACCTGACATCCATCGGGAAGTAGCAAACAATAGTGAAAAGACCAAGGCAGTGACATCTCCGGCCCATCCCTTGTTCGGATATCAGCCAGCATGCCAACGACTTAAATCAAGAAATAGTTTTCTAAGATCGACAGACACACTTGCTGGAACACCTCAGCAAGTGAGAGTCCAAAAATGGCAGGCTAAAACCCAGAACTTCAATTGATGGCTGATACCAAATGAGAGACTCCCTCATAGAATCATAGAATCATAGAATCAAAGAGTTGGAAGAGACCTCATGGGCCATCCAGTCCAACCCCCTGCCACAAAGCAGGAATACTGATACCAAGTGAGAGACTCCCTCCTGGGCACACAGAAAACTGGGTGACTTTGAAGGCGCTGAACAGACTGCGCTCTGGCACCACGAGATGCAGAGCCAACCTTAAGAAATGGGGCTACAAAGTGGAATCCACGACATGCGAGTGTGGAGAAGAGCAAACCACTGACCACCTACTACAATGCAACCTGAGCCATGCCACATGCACAATGGAGGACCTTCTTAAAGTAACTCCAGAAACACTCCAAGTGGCCAGCTACTGGTCAAAGGACATTTAATAGAATGCCAAGTTCTATTAAAAAGAATACAATACAACTGCTCCTGATACAATAAATAAATTATATATATATATATATATATATAGGATGCGAATACACTGCTCAGCAATACCACATGTAAAAAGGACCCTGAGGGTTATTGTTGATCGTAATTTGAACATGAGTCAGCAATGAGATGCTGCAGCAAGGAAAGTGAATGCTATTTTAGCCTGTGTTAATAGAAGCATCGTTTCCAAGTCGAGGGAAGTAATAATCCTACTATATTCTGCACTGGTCAGGTTTCATCTGAAGCTGTGCATTCAGTTCTCAGCACCTCATTTTAAGAAGGATATAGACAAGTTAGAGTGGGTTCAGAGAAAATCAACAAGGATTACCAGAGGTATAGAGACAAAACATTTGAAGAAAGGTTGAAGGAGCTGGATATGTTCAGCCTGGTGAAGAGAAGACTGAGAGGTAACATGATTGCACTCTTTAAACATCTCAAGGGCTTTCACAGAGAGGAGCAGACAGGCTTGTTTTCTTCTGCCCCAAAGGGTACGAACTGATGTAATAAAGTTAGAGGAGGGTAGATTTTGATTGAACATTACAATTAACATTGTGATAATGTGAGTGGTTTGGTCAATCGCCTAGAGAGGTGGTGGGCACTCCTGCTATGGGCATTTTAAAAAAGAGAGCTGGGCAGCTGTCTGCTGGGGATGCTTTAGCACAGTGGTTCTCAACCTTCCTAATGCCACGACCCACGTTGTGGTGACCCTCAACCATAAAATTATTATTATTGCTACTTCCTGATTGTAATTGTGTTACAGTTATGAATCATAATGTAAATATCTGATATGCAGGATGTATTTTCATTCACTGGACCAAATTTGGCACGAATACCCAACAACAGCGCTCCATGCTGTCATGTCAGCCACATGACTTTGGAGGTGTCTATGGACACCGGCTCTTTGGCCTAGAAATTGAGCACCAACTCCCAGATTTGGATACGACTGGACTTAATGTCAGGGGGAAACTTTTACCTTACCTTACTCAATATGCCCAAATTTGAACCCTAGTGGGGTTGGAGGGAGGATTGATTACGCCATTTGGGAGTTGTAGTTGCTGGGATTTATAGTTCACCTACAATCAAAGAGCATTTTGAACTCCACCAATGATGGAATTGGACCAAACTTGGCACACAGAACTCTCACAACCAACGAAAAATACTGGAAGGGTTTGGTGAGCACTGACCTTGAGTTTTGGAGTTGTAGTTCACGGCCATGAAGGCAGCCCTCCGCCTCCCCCCACCCCTGCACTCTTCCACACTCAGAAAAGCACGGGGGCAGGCAGCCCTCCCTTGCCCAAACGGAAAGGGTTGGCAGCCATTTTGGTGGGTGCAGGGCCAACCAAGGCTGCTTCACGACCCCCGAAAATGGCCCAATGACCCCCTGGGGGTCGCGACCCCCAGGTTGAGAACCACTGCTTTAGCAGAATATCCTGCACTGAGCAGGAGGTTGGCTCAATGGGCCATAAGTTGCAAGAAAAACGATGCCACCAAAAGATCGGGAAGAACTTTATGGTGGTAAATGATGTTTGGCAGTGGAATATGCTGCTTTGGAGTGTGGTGGTTTCCTTCTCTGGAGATTTTTAAGCAGAGGCTGGATTGTCATCTGTTTGGCATGCTTTGACTGAGTGTTTCCACATGGCAGAGGATTGACTGGATGGCCCTTGGGTTCTCTTCCAATGTTATGATTCTATGAAGCCCCTTCCACACAGCTTTATAAAATCCCACATTATCTGCTTTGAACCGGGTTACATGGCAGTGTGGACTCAGAAACCCAGTTCAAAGCAGATATTGTTGTATTTTCTGCTTTGATATTCTGGGTTATATGTCCTTGTGGAAGGGCCCTAAGGTTCGCTCAGAGAGATATGGTCTAACAGATAGCCTGGTTCTATCTGGTAGAGATGGAGTGCTATCTTTTCTTCAAAGCTTTGCCTGAGAACATTTTTTAGGGGAATTTCATATCTCTGTAATACTATCCTAGCCAGTCTCATTTATCTCATTCATACCTTTTGGCATATTGACCACGCTCTTGCTGTTTGACCACATGTGTCCTGGTCTTCATCTCTGAAAAGTTGAAGGCTATTTGTATGACACAATCCTGAAAACTATGACGACTATACAGATTTCAGTATTCTGAGCCATCTCATCTTTTAGGTTGGGTTGTTGTAGGTTTTTCCGGCTGTAGAGCCATGTTCTAGAAGCATTCTCTCCTGACGTTTCGCCTGCATCTATGGCAGGCATCCTCTGACGTTGTGAGGTCTGTTAGAAACTAGGACTTGTCCACAGCTGCATGGTATCTGGTGGACTCCTGCAGAGGTTTCCAACAAACTTCACAACCTCTGAGGATGCCTGACATAGATGCAGGTGAAACGTCACGAGGGAATGCTTCTATAACATGGCCATACAGCCCAAAACACCTACAATAACCTAGTGATTACGGTCATGAAAGCCTTTGACCATACATCTTTTAGGTTATTGGCACATTAAAGAAACCTCCGCATTTTCAAGCTTTGGCTATAACTTTGTGTAAGCACTATCTGTGGAAATTTCAAAGCTGGAATGAGCATGGCCTCTGTAGTTCCAAGCAGAATAAAATTATACAAAATTAAGACACGCTGAATATAAGTCCATGGGAACAGGCAACGAAAGCAAACAAAAATTTAAAAATCCAAAAATTACAATATATCAACATTGATTGAGCATGTTCATCCTTGCATGATGATTTCAAAGACTGTTTGGGACAATGCTTCCAGAAGTCCTCTCCTGTGATGAATCAGTTGTAAGAATGAATACCATACCAGATGTGGTGATGGTGGTTGGTACACCAACCATTAATACTGCCTCCCTGTAGGCAACTGCTGATTGAACCTGATGTATAGACATTATTTAAAGGGTGCCCTCCAGTGGCTCTGAGATTGTAGTGGGACAAAAAAGGAGTGGACAGCCTCATATATGACAATCCTTCACATACTTACCTGGGAATAAGTCCTACTGCATACAGTGGAATAAACACGTGTAGAACTGCATTGATCAGATCTAATGGATATGTGTGCTTAGAGTTTTTAAGGATGGTAAAAAAAATACCTTGGGCTTAGAAAATAAAAGGTAACTAGTACAGACACCAGACACAACATTTAGAACTGGAAAGTTAAAATTCCATCGAGGTTGCCAACTTTAGCTTTTCCTTGAGCCTAGAATTTTGCTCATTTTAGTTCAGGATTTCATCGTTTGCTTGTTCTTTCCCACACAACATGGAAGACCCTGGATGGATAGTTGAAATCAACACAAAGGAAAAATATATATTAAGAGTGAAACCAGGCATACATAATTTTAATTGCAGTAAGATCTGCAGTCTTCTTTTCCACATCAAGCTGGGGGGAAGCGGCGGGAGAGTTTCTATTTAATTGAAGCCACGGATTGAATGGGAATAGGTGAGGTCAGTAACTCCACTTTCCTTTCCAATAAAAGAATCTGCATTCTGTCTATTTCTCAGGATGTCTTTCAAATGGGACACACAGCTTCATCTGAAGGAGAAAAAACTTTGAAATTTATTGGTTTGATATGTGTATTCATCTAAGAGTGGGGAACACATCTCATCTGTGAATTAATACTAACCCATGCTAGTATAGACATTATAATTTTTCTAGAATTACGAGTTGTTATCTGTCCTGATACCTCCTAATGAAGCAGATTGGAATTATAAGTTAATATATAGACAGCTAGACATGAGCTGGTCTGTTGCCATATGTTGTACAACAGTTGCTCATAAATTAATTTAATATGCAAACTATTTCCCCCTTAAAGTAAGATGTTCCATACTATAATCTTTTATCATTTAGGTTTTTTATGTAGTGATATGAAATCTTTTGTAACTACAAAGAAGTGGTTCTCAGCTGTGGGCCGTGGAACAGCAGTGGGACGTGAGAATGAAAATCTGGGCCACGAACAGCCTTTCTCTTTGATTATTTTATTTTATTTCTGCCCTGTTTCTGCAGAGCTGACCACACCTGCCCCTTTTGGTACTAATATTGGAGAGTGGTCCCTGGTCAAACTGGTCCCTATTCAGGTGGGCTGTGGTCAAAGTGGGCCCCAGTCAAGTGGTCCCCGGTTAAGTGTTCCCTGTTCAAGTGGTCTCTGGTCAAACTGGTCCCCAGTCAAGTGGTCCCTGCTCAAAGTGGTCCCTGTTCAAGTGGTCTCTGGTCGAAGTGGTCCCTATTCAAGTAGGCTCTGATCAAAGTGGTCCCTGCTCAAAGTGGTCCCTGTTCAAGTGGTCATTGGTCAAAATGGGCTCTAGTCAAAGTGGGCTCTGGTCAAAGTGGGCCCTGGTCAAAGTGGTCCCTGGTCAAAGTGATCCCTGTTCAAGTGGTCTTTGGTCAAAGTGGCCTCTATTCAAGTGGACTCTAGTCAAAGTGGTCCCTATTCAAGTGGGCTCTGGTCAAAGTGGTCCCCAGTCAAGTGGTCCCTGGTCAAGTGGGCTCTGCTAAAAGTGATCCCTGTTCAAGTGGTCTTTGGTCCAAGTGGTCCCTATTCAAGTGGACTCTGGTCAAAGTGGGCCCTGGTCAAGTGAGCCCTGGTCAAAGTGATCCCTGTTCAAGTGGTCTTTGGTCAAAGTGGCCTCTATTCAAGTGGGCTGTAGTCAAAGTGGTTCCTATTCAAGTGGGTTCTGGTCAAAGTGGTCCACAGTCAAGTGACCCGTGGTCAAAGTGGTTTCTATTCAAGAGGGCTCTGGTCAAAGCGGGTCCTGGTCAATTGGGCCCTGGTCAAAGTGGTCCCTGCCAAGTGGGCTCTGCTAAAAGTGATCCCTGTTCAAGTGGTCTTTGGTCCAAGTGGCCTCTCTTTGAGTGGGCTCAAGTCAAAGTGGTTCCTATTCAAATGGGCTCTGCTCAAAGTGGTCCCTATTCAACTGGGCTCTGGTGAAAGTAGGCCCTGGTCAAGTGGCCCCTAGTCGAAGTGGCCCCTGGTTAAAAAAAGATTGGGAACCACTGCTATAAAGCAATAGTCTTGCTGTTATGTCTTCAGATCCTAAGAACAGTAGTATGGAGAGGATGTGTCTTTACAGAATTATAGCTACCTTGGAAATAAAGCATGACTCTTGAATCTGAAATCTGTACCCTTACTGCTAGGTGTTATAGTCTTTAGAAGGAGGCCGCATCCACACAGTAGAATAAAATCCCACATTATCTGCTTTGAACTGGGAACTGTGTAGACTCAGACAACCCAGTTCAAAGCAGATATTGTGGGTTATTCTGACTTGATATTCTGGGTTATATGGCTGTGTGGAAGGGTCCTAAGAAACTTATTGGAGCTTTCTCACTACACATTTATAGCACTTTGATTCCACTTTAATTGACATGGTTCCATCCTATGGAGTTTGGGCACTAGAGTTCTCCTGTTGTAACTCAGCGTCCTGGCAGTGAACCTACTAGTGGGTGTAGGAGGAGAAGGAGCGATGCAGAGTTGGAGGAGGAACAGCGTCAGCTGAAACGCATTCGGGATGTTATCATGGCGCCCAATGATTCTGAGGACTTTGCAGGGTTTGGACCCGAAGACTTAGAGGAAGTGGATTACAGGGGAGTAAAACGTTTTGCCTGTCAAGTGGTCTCTGGTCAAACTGGTCCCCAGTCAAGTGGTCCCTGCTAAAAGTGGTCCCTGTTCAAGTGGTCTCTGGTCAAAGTGGTCCCTATTCAAGTAGGCTCTGATCAAAGTGGTCAAAGGGGAGTAAAATGTTTTGCCAGTGAGACTGACAGTGATGAAGAAGTAATGAGCAAACGTCTTAAAGACGTAGCTGACAATTGCAGTTCGGATGAACAGGGATCCAATGACGGAGATATGGAAGAGGGGCTGGACTGGACTCGGGTTAGGGAAATTCAGGACATATGCACACAGCCCACGTCTAGTGATGAATTTGAGGGGTTTCATGATACATGGCAGGCAGATACTTCTTGGGAGGATTCTGGACAAGATCAACGTTGGCAGTGCTGGCGAGGTAATGAGGTCACAGCTGAGGATAATGATCCAGGTGTAAGTGATGAGAGCCAATCCAGTGATAGCGACTGCTGATAAAATGAGGGCTTTGGGATGGGTAGTTTTGCAGAGGACAAAGTGTTGTATCGGGTGTTTTGTGCTGCCTTACCTCCGTTTGGGTCCTGGGAATACAGCTATCGTGTCTTTGTGTGCCTCGACTGTGGATTGGACTACGTGAGTGACTTCGTCTTGCCCCTGACTACGGAACATTTCTGGACCACGCCATTTGCCTGCTGGACTTCGTTTGCTGCCTCTCTCCGTGTTTGACCTAGGACTGTTTGACTACGCTATTGCCATCGCCAGTTTTGCTCCTGTTTTCCTTTTTGAGAAGCTGAGTTTCCTCCCCGTTTGTTTACCTGCTTGAAAGCTTTTGTGTTGCTAATGGGTACTGCAGTTTAAGTGCTGTTAGCTTTGTTAAAGACCTATTAAAGACTTTGTTAACCCCTTACTAGCTGTGTTGGACAATCTTTGGGCTCTGGGTCACAACATCTACTGTGAGATTTTTTCCCCTCCCTGAGTGGAAAATCATGAAGTTTCTTAGGATGGACCATGGCTGTTAAAGTGGAGTCACAATACTATTAGTGTGAAATATGAAAGAACCTATTATTTCTGGAGCCCCAGGTCACCATTGGTAAAGCAAAGAAGTTGGCTCATTCTGCAAGGCAGATAATGAGAAATTGGGGCTTTTACAATGTGGCCAACCTTTCATTCCCTACAACAGGATGAGGAAAGTGTGGGCCCTTCCACACAGCCCTACATCATGGAATATCAAGGCAGAAAATCCCACATTATCTGCTTTGAAATGGGTTATCTGAGTCCACACTCAGATAATGTGGGATTTTCCGCTTTGATATTCTGGGATATAGGGCTGTGTGGAAGGGCACTGTGATCCATGGATCGCCTCCAGGTCCAGCTTCTTTTATGGTCTAAAAATCCCATCCAGATGCCAAGATCCAACTGAATGGAAAAATCACCCCATATCACCCAAATCACTACATAACCACCATCAATGGGGTCTTTTCTCTCCAAGTTGTTCATTTTCTTGCTGAAGGATGAACCATGAAATGATCTCACATCAGTTCCACTTTGTTTAGGATATGCGGGAGCAACTTTCAAAAAACCTGTAGACTGGTTATGGGCCCTTCCACACAGCCATATAACTCAGTATATCATGTCAGATAATCCACAATATCTGCTTTGAACTGGGTTATCTGAGTCCACACTGTCATTTAATCCAGTTCAATGTGGATTTTATACAGCTGTGTGGAAGGGGCCTATCAAATGAGACATGGAGTATTCCCCCTCCCCAGTCTGTTAACTTCCAGGTAGAACATCTAAATCAGGGGTCCTCAAACTTTTTAAACAGAGGGCAATGTCACAGTCCCTCAAACTGTTGGAGGGCCGGATTATCATTGGGAAAAACCATGAATGAATTCCTATGCACACTGCACATATCTTATTTGTAGTGCAAAAAAACCCTTTAAAAATACAATAATTAAAATGAAGAACAATTTTAACAAATATAAACCTATTAGTATTTCAATGGGAAGTGTGGGCCTACTTTTGGCTGATGAGATAGGATTGTTGTTGTGTGCTTTCAAGTCATTTCAGACTTAGGTTGACCCTGAGTGAGGGCCGGGTAAATGACCTTGGAGGGCCATATCCGGCCCCCGGGCCTTAGTTTGAGGACCCCTGATCTAAATAATGTAAAGACAACAGATACCATGGTCCCCAGTGACGTAATGGGTTACTCCTTGTGCTGGCAGGACTGCTGACTGATAGGTCAGCAGATCGAATCTGGGGAGAATGGGTTAAGCTCTCTCTGTCAGCTCCAGCTCCCCATACAGGGACATGAGAGAAGTCTCCCACAAGGATGGTAAAACATCAAACATCTGGGCGTCTCCTGAGCAAGGTCCTTGCAGACGGCCAATTCTCTCACACCAGAAGTGACTTGCAGTTTTCCAAGTCACTCCTGGCATGAAAAAAAAACCCCAGATACCATCTGATCTGGGAAGCTACTCAGGGTTAGCCCGGGTTAGTACTTAGATGGGAGACAGCTAACAACTACCAGGTGCTGTAGACTAGATTTCAGAGGAGGGAACTGGCAAAACTGCCTCTGAGTAGTCCTTGCCTAAGAAAACCTTATTAAATTGGCAGGAAACTTGAAGGGACATTCATAGACATCATTTGTAGAAAGGGACAAAATAAGATAAAACCAAAAATAATGCTGTGGTTTGTTTATTTGCACTAGAGATGCCTCATGTACTTTTAATGGTTGTGTACAAGTGGAAATTTTATCAGGTGTCGATTGCCATACATCCAGGAAACAAGTAAAACCTGCTGAAATTTTCACTTCTACACCATCATTAAACAATCTTTCTGGTTGTCAGCACATATAAGGTGGGTCAAAATCACAATAGTTAATAATTGTTTTTTATGGTTTTTAAATTTACAATACCATAACATCATATACAGAATATATAGGAGTTAAATTTACACTATATGTGAAAAAGCAAAGCTTATACTTCACGTCCAAAACCATAGCATCATATACAGTATATAGAGGACGTCTTGTGTGACTTTTGGTCCACCAGCTTGTTCTATCTCAATATTTTCAACATGTGGCTAACAATCTGTAATGTTTTAGTTCCATTTCTATACAGTTTTGACCTCCGAATATGTTGCATTCACACTTCGGGAATTTGATTGCTTTCTCCTCCTCCCACGCTGTGGATTAGGCCTGACAAGGAATGACATCTCCTCCCTAGCTTCCCTGCACGTTCCATGAAAAAGATGCCTGCCAAGCTTTCCCCATCCCCCCAGCTCAGTCATCGGAGCAAAGAAAAGGGGGAAAAACTGGAGCAGTGAAGGGGTCTCTGCGGGGTCAGAGCCTCCCCGGAAGACAAAACTGGTGAGGCGGCTGCTGAACGACCTCATTGCAGAGGGGGGATAGCATTGTTCTTGATATGGAACTGAGTCGCAGTCATCATGATGGATGGAAACGCAACCTAGTTCTACATCAGAGGAATGGAGTCAAATGGGGCTTCCAGTTCATGATTTCGTACCAGCTATTCTCCAGTTGAATTGCCCTAATCTTCCCCTTCCACAACCTGCCTACTGAACTGGTTATCATACCTGCCAACTATCCTAATTCAGCAAGGACAGTTCAGATTAATTCTCTGTCATACCCAAAAGGCACCAGATCCTATCTGGTCTTAAAAGTAAACAGGCTCAGCTCTGGTTAGCACTTAGATGGGAGACCGCCAATGATTACAGGCTATATTTTGGAGGACAGAACTGGGAAAACCGTATTATTGCCTAAGATGTGATATTCAGGGGATTGCCGTAGGTTCTTAGGTGACTTGAAGACACATACACTGTGCTGTCGCACGCTGGGCCTGTGCATAAGACTGTAGACAGGACATAAATTCTGTGTGCCCAGGCTGCCTCAGATTAAAGGCCTTTGGATTTCCTTAAAACAGAGTCTCTAGATTGTTCAAAGGTTCAACAAAGTTCTTTATTGATGAAAACAAACAGGTACTTTAAGGCTTTCTTAACAGTCTATTGGCTCTTTCAATCTTGTCCACAGGGAACAGGCACTATCCTCTTAACTGGTACTTTAACTAATGGGGAAATCCTTAACTTCTAATCTGGGCAGTCTGTCTTTGCCTCTGTTGGCGTAGGGGCCCCTGCACCAACTGCGCCTGGCTTCCGCGAGCTTTGTAGACTTCCAGGGGAAAAGAACTCAGGTTTCCATGATGGTTGAATGAAGTCCTTCAGCAAAGGAGCTGTAAGGCTGTACAACCCCGGCTGTACAAATGTCAGCATGCTGGAAGAAGCAAAGACCACCAGCATTTTCCGAAGGTAAGAATCGTAGTATTTGGGTGTGATGGGGTCAGTATGCATTTAATCAGAAAAAAAAAAACTACTGATAGAAACACCCAATACATCTCAATTCTTGGGTGTGATTGTTTGTTACATAAGCAATAAATAACATTTGCTAAAAGTTCCTCTTCTACACAATTATGAAAGGTACAGAATACATTTCCCGTTTTCACTCTAAGGCCCCATCCACATTGCCATATTATCCAGTTTCTGAATCCAGATTATCTTCTTTGAAATGGATTATATAGCATTGTAGATCCAGCCTGAGAGTGAGACACTGAAAATCATTCATATCTCGAATGAAGTTTTAAGATACCACAGTGCTAGAATTTGGAGATTGAAGGAAAATGTCATTGAAAGAATTCTTACTTAGGCAACACACTCATTTTGCATCCTGTTAAGTACAACTCTGCTTTCTACTATCTGATGTTTGAAAAAAGAAAACATTGCATATTCATTTCCTGACAAGCTCTACCTTTATACCAGGGAGAACCAAGCAGAAATTCTCAGGCAAACCCTTTTTCCTATATTGTCTTTCTATGAAAGAACTTTGCTGCTGAATTTTTTGGCCGCCATGCAGTTACTGAAGGCACGGAAAATATGCCTGGAGCAAAACTGGAAATGATATTCCACACCCATTCAAAATGAGTCTGGGAAAAAAGTAGGGGGGACCCCCAAGCCTCAAACTTTGCTTCAGGTGAGCAGTTTGAATTCAGGCCAGGAATTCCGGAGGCCTTACCTTCACCAGGTATTGTGGGGAGAGGAACCTTGTCAGCAGGAATGCGAATTAAAAAGATCCCACCCAATCCCTCAAGGCCCAATGCCTTTCGTTTTATTGGAAAGTAGCCAAAGAACTTGGACTGGATGCAGTGGGAAGTTTATGTCAGGGGGAGAGAATTTGGGAAGGGTTCAAAGGATTTATGTTCGTTTCCCCGATTACATGGCAGAACCCAAGCCCAGAGCAGTTTTGCACTCTTCTAAATATATCACAGTTGCAAATGTTTGCAGGAGTAATTCAAAAGACCTCTTCCTCCTGTTTATGTGTTAAATCTCACTGAATTTACCATTATTATAAGCCCATAATTATGCAATCAGGGTGTGTAGTGGGAAAAATCTTAGTAAAAAATACTATTGAGACTATAACACATGGAATTTTTGGTTGTTGTAAGTTTTTCGGGCGGTATGCCCATGTTCTAGAAGCATTCTCTCCTGATGTTTCGCCTGCATCTATGGTAGGCATCCTCAGAGGTTTTGAGGTCTGTTGGAAACTAGGAACAGTGGGTTTATATATCTGTGGAAAGTCTAGGGTGGGAGAAAGAACTCTTGTCTGTTGGAGCTGCATGCGAGTGTTTCCATTGAACACCTTGATTAGTATTGGATAGCATGACAGTTTTTAGGTGTAACTTGTTACTGCCTGGGGGAATCCTTTGTTGAGAAGTGATTAGCTGTCCCTGATTGTTTCTTGTCTGGACAGCTAATTACCTCTCAACAAAGGATTACCCCAGGCAGTAACAAGCCAGATCTAAAAACTATTAGGCCATCAAATGCTAATCAAGGTGACCAATTGAAACATTCACACTTAGCTCCAATAGAAAATAGTTCTTTCTCCCACCCTGGAATTTCCACAGATATATAAACCCTATTTTCCTAGTTTCCAACACACCTCACGACCTCTGAGGATGCCTGCCATAGATGCAGATGAAAAGTCAGGAGAGAATTCTTCTAGAATCTAGAACATGGCCATACATCCTGAAAAACCTACAACAATCAAGTGATTCTGGCCATGAAAGCCTTCAAGGATACACAGAATTTTCCATTCATCAATGTCCCAATAATAAATTGACATCATGGCTGGATCAAACCAAGAAAACCATGAACCTATGTTTGTAAGACCAGAGCAGGGCTGCTAATAACAGGCCCATGGTTGATATTCTGGTGATAAGTAAAAGACAACTTGGAGGCTTATCATAAGTCTCAAAAGCAAATTCTTCCCACATTTTAAGGCCCATTCTGCTGCTCTCTCTGTGTGTGTCATCATAAAGATGTTATTGGATCATGATTTTTTTCTACTCTTTGCTAGAGTTTGATAAAATTACTTTTTAGACCACAACTCCTAGAATATCATAGGTAACATAGCTGTTCACCATGCTGGCTGGAGGGTTCTGGAAAGTGTACCCCCCAAAAAGCAAATTTTGGCCTGGGCAGCATCATCAGTGCTGATGAAAGTGGCAGTCTCGACTTCTGAAGGATATATGTTTGCCATACCTACCATAGTGGATACCTGAAAAGCCCAGCTTCTCAGACAGAGCTGGTTCTTGAATAAAGTTTTATAAGGCATCTACTGGGAAACACATTAAAATGCTTTAAGCCATGGGCAATGTAATACTTGGGCTGTCAACAGATCTTTCCTGGTAGTGAGCAATGCAAGAAGGTAATCACCAGCATTGGAACAGAGTTGGATATTGGATGGGCATATTTCCACAGAGCTTTGGATATATATTCCTGAATGGTAAAGAGTTGGACTAGATAGCCATCGTGGTATCTTCCAACTCCATAATTCTATGATCAAAAAAATTGAGTGGAGGGCCGGGGAGGTGACATCCCCTTAGATCCAAAGCTAGATTGAAGTAGTTGGATACCTACTGCACTTCCAAAATATTGTCCCAGTTGTTTAGGGTTAGGGATAAGGTAAAGGTAAAGGTTTTCCCTTGACATTTAGTCTAGTTGTGTCCGACTTTGGGGGGTGGTGCTCATCTCCATTTCTAAGCTGAAGAGCCGGCATTGTCTGTAGACACCTCCAAAGTCATGTAGCCGGCATGACTGCATGGAGCGCCGTTACCTTCCTGCTATTGATCTGCTCACATTTGCATGTTTTCGAACTGCTGAGTTGGCAGAAGCTGGGGCTAACAGTGGATATTCACGCCGCTCCCCGGATTCGAACCTGCAATCTTTAGGTCAACAAGCTCAGCAGCTCAGTGCTTTAATCCACTGCGCCACTGGGGGCTTTGGTAGGTTTAGGTATAAGAGCATCGAAAGTAAATAAATAAAGAAATAAACACAAAATAACATACATAATGAAATATAAAATACAGTTGAGTCACATATGCTCATGTGTGACACCATCTTGGAGACTTTAACAGCCTGGTACCATGCATATTTATTTAAATTGTATCATAACACTTAACATGTTGCCAGTTTTAAAAAAAGCCTAAATACAAATTTGTACTGTAAAGATTCTGTCTAATTTTGTAAGCTAAGTAAGAGACAGCTCTAATCAACATTAGGATGAGAGACAACCAATGAACACCAAGTGCTGTATTTCAGAGGAATTAAGTTGCAAAATCATCTCTGAATACCTTACCTGAGAGCCCATCCAGACATGTCCAAAAACCGGAACCTGTCTCTGTTTTTACCAGAGGTGTCCAAATGATGCCTCCAGTAAAAATGACTTAATTCAGAGCAAGCCAAGGAGAGAAGACTGGAGGGGGGAGGGATTTTCCTCTCCGTCCCTTCCGTCTTCTCAGGCATCATTTTCTGTTGCCAGGAGGACGTAAGGAGAAACTTTATGGCAGCCAGGGACTTTGTAAGTATGTTTTCAGGGCTAAATTTGGGGATTCATGGATGTAGCCATCACTGCCAACACCACCACTACCCGGAAAGACCAAGGTTTAGGTGTGTAGGTGGGGACAGAAACCCGTGCTAAAGCAAAATCCGCTTTGGTGCAGATTTTGGCGCTGTCTGGAAGCGTCTAAAAAAACGTATGAAATTTGTGAGGTCACCATAAGGCGAGCAACTTAAAGGCAAGCACACACACACACCAGACTGGACACATAGGAAGATTCATGACATGGTTGAAAGAAAAGAGATCACAAATTGTGGTATTTTTGTTTCCTTCCACACTGGATTGAGAGGCATGGAGCTATTGTTCAAAATGAACCATTGATAGCACTAGCCAACACACATTTTGGTGCCCCAAGTCTTAGACCTGCTTTTAGGTGTATTTGACCTGCTGGTTTCAAAAATGGAACCAGTTTTCATCTATCAGTTCTGGTTTTTGCGACGCAGATGCCATATATCAAACTTTATCTGCTCGCCTATACGATATCATAATAACCACATCTAAGAAAATCAAATTGATGGGGGTCTATCCAATGCAATTTTTTTGAATCAGCTCCCCGAATAACCCCAGGAAAAGGCCTAAAAACCAAGACAGTTTTGGATGAATTGTGTAATCTGGCTCTGTTTATGGTTCATCTTTTTCCTCCTGAATTATTGGTGTGTATTGATGAGAATGTGATGGCTTGATACAGGGATCACACACCATCTCCTCTACATTGTCAATTATGTTTGGCCTCGTCCCCTTGAGTTCTTCCTCACTGAGTAGCTAACTAACAAACCTAGTCATGGTTTGTCCCCTCAAGGCTCTCTGATTGTTTAGGCTGAAAATTGGGGCTGCCTGCCTCCGGGTGTAATGCACAGCTGGTTCTGAAGGACGTCATGTCCTTCTTCTCAAACACAGCAGGAGAGAGAAGCAGCCACACCAGCTGCTGCTGTGCCAGCCAAATAGGGGAAATGACTAGGATTTTGGCAGCTATGTGTGCACTTCAGTTGGTGTGCATCATAAGCACCAAGCCTAAGAAGTAACCAAAGTGATTGGTATTTATAATTCCACAGCAGTATAGAACCACATTTTATAAACGTTGTTGTAATATTCTTAAAACCCACAAACAGTTGGGGGAAAATCTGCTTTGTGAAGCAGATGTATACATCCTAATAATTTTAAACCCGAAGCTGGTAGTTCTCATGGTTATGCAGAATAATTAGAAACATTTCTGTGCACATCCTGTCAACTCCCTCCATCCTTTCTATATGCTTGTTTATTTCATTTTTGAGCAGTGTTTGGATTCATTGGACAGATACATTTGTGGACTAACTTGTTGCAGACTTTTAAAAAGTATTTTATAATTGAATAATTTTATTCTGATGGCCAGATTGGAGTTCTGGTGGGGCAGCTGGTGGTGTTTGGGTGCAGAATACTAGAGTTTTATCAAAAGAGCAAGAAAAATATTTTCAAATTTTAAGGTTTTCTTTTTGAAAAACTAAGCCTCCACTATGGATCTACAAGTATCAAACCTATGAATATCTGAGCAACCTGGCCTGGGGAGGGAGTGTATGATCTTCCTGACTGTGAAAGCTGTTCAGCAGTCGAACTCTCTGCCGCGGAGTGTGGTGGAGGCTCCTTCTTTGGAAGCTTTTAAACAGAGCCTGGATGGCCATCTGTCAGGAGTGATTTGAATGCAATATTCCTGCTTCTTGGCAGGGGGTTGGACTGGATGGCCCATGAGGTCTCTTCCAACTCTTTGATTCTATGATTCTGTCTTTATCATCTGTGAAATGTTGGTAAGTATTTTTTTAACGGTTTATACTTTAAACTGGTTTTAATGTTAGGTTTTTAATACTTTAATTACATTTTAAGGTTTGTATACTATGAATTATTATCTATGTTTAACTGTTGGGTGATGCCTTCAGCCCCAAGCTGGAAAAAACCAAGATATAAACAGCAACAACATTTCCAGTTGCTATTCAGTCTAAATTTGGTTAAAGGATGAAGAGTCATGAAAAAGAACAGCAAAGGGTAATAATGTCATCACCAAAATGACTTGCCCCATAGTTAGATATAACCACAGTTCTGTTGTGTATGGAGACACGCACTGCAAGCTGCAAGATTCTGAAATAATGTACTCTCTCTGGGCCCACCTAACTTGCCTCATCTACACAGAAGATGTGGGATGGTGGGATTTGTGGTTTACACATCACAAGAAGTGTGTGGATGAAGTCAGTTGGACCCCTTCCAACTTCCCACAATTTGTTACCTTAGCCATTTTTTTCTCTCCCAGAAAACAAGCTAAGCTAGCAACAAGAATGCCTGGCTAGGGGAGTAAATATGGATCACATCAGATGGTTTTCAGGTTTGTGGAAACGGAGTCCCACAGAGGCCATCACAGAATCACAGAGTTGGAAGATACCTCATGAGACAGCCAGTCCAACCCCCTGCCAAGAAGCAGGAAAATTGAATTTGAAGCACCCCTGACAGATGGCCATTCAGCCTCTGTTTAAAAGCCTCCAAAGAAGGAGCCTCCACCACACTCTGGGGCAGAGAGTTCCTCTGCTGAACAGCTCTCACAGTTAGGAAGTTTTTCCTAATTTTCAGGTCGAAACTCCTTTCCTGTAGTTTGAAGCCATTGTTTTGCGTCCTAGTCTCCATGGCAGCAGAAAACAAGCTTGCTCCCTCCTCCCTATGACTTCTTCTCACATATTGATACATGGCCCTCATCATGTCGCCTCTCAGCCTTCTCTTCTGCAGGTTAAACATACCCAGTTCTTTAAGCCACTCCTCATAGGGCTTGTTCACCACAGCCTTGATCATTTCAGTCTCTGTCCTCTAGATACATTCCAGCATGTCAACATCTTCCTTGAATGGCGGTGCCCAGAATTGGACACAATATTCCAAGTGTGGTCTATCCAAGGCAGAATATGATGCAAGGACACTTCTGGTGGGACTCTGCAGTGCATGGAAATGGAACCTGAAGACCATATACACCTAATTATGCCCATATGTGTTGTTAGGTGCCCAGGACTCTGAGCTTTGATTTATTTTTTTCTAAAGCAAGCCTGTGAATCTTGTAGGGTGAATCAAGCCAGTGAATCTTGCAGAGCCAAGATGTGCTGGAACTATTATTTCTCTCTTTTTAAAGGCAATGAATGAAGTCACAGTTTTGGTTGACGTTTAAGGCACCTCAGATGTTTAAAATATTGTAAAAATGATATTCCCACTGTCTGCTGAAGAATTTTGATGTATCTCCGAGTGAAAAATAGCATTTCCACTTGAAAACAAGCAGTAGCTGTAAAGACAAGCATTCATTCTTCTCTTTCTCTCTTTCTTTTACAAAGATGTCATAGTCAGAGATAAAATGCCATCTTCAACTGTTTTGAATGACTGACAGGCACACCACTTCCAAATGGCATATTGCGAGGAATACAGTAAAGCACTTCTATGCAGAACAAAAGGAAGCGCACATTATGAATAAACACTGTAGCCTTTGTAGGTGAAGGTTACTCCTTTTGATGAATTGTGCAATCCTTAGACCAACTATGCAAACTGGGGGGCATAATGCATGGAAATCATAACCCTGGCAGCGCTTTTGACTTCATTGTTTTCTCCAGAGCAGAAAGTGTAAAGTGGGACAGAGAATAGGATTTAGTACCTATACTGGCCCCAGTTAAGCGTTGCCATGAAAAGCATTTCAGAAGCCATACATAAAGTCTTCTGTTTATTGGACATTAGAAGGACCTTGCCTATACTGTGAAAAAACCTTACATTACACTGGCCCCTATTTACCATATATACTCGAGTAATAAGCCAACCCGAATGTAAGCCGAGGCACCTAATTTTACCACAAAAAACTGGGAAAGTGTATTGACTTGAGTATAAGCCAAGGGTGGGAAATGCAGCAGCTACTAGTAAATTTCAAAACAAAAATAGATACCAATACAATTATATTAATTTAGGCATTCGTAGGTTAAATATTTTTGAATATTTACATAAAACTGTAATTCAAGATAAGACTGTCCAACTCTGATTAAACCATTATTCAAACCTTCTTCAATGTAATATGCTTACATGTCCTCCAATAATAATAAATAGAGTAAAATAATAATAATAGAGTAAAATAATAAATGTAACAATAACAATAATAGAGTAAAATAATAAATGTAATAAYAACAACAACAACAACAACAACAACAACAACAACAAAGTAAAATAATAAATAACATTGACTTGAGTATAAGCCGGGGGAGACTTTTTCAGTCTTAAAAAAGGACTGAAAAACTAGGCTTATACTTGAGTATATACAGTATTTATTTACAACCAGCTGTACCCGCCACGTGTTGCTGTGGTCAACCTTCCCTCCATCTTTCTCTCCTTCTTTCTTTCTTTCTTTCTTTCYTTCTTTCTTTCTTTCTTTCTTTCCTTCCTTCTTTCTATTCTTCCTTCCCTTTTTTTCTTTCCTTCTCTCTTTCCTCCCATCTCTTCCTCTTCCCTTCCTTCCCCCACYTTTTCTTTCCCTTCCTTTCCCCTCCCTTTCTTCCTTCTCTACCTATTCTTGGGCTGCAACTCCCAGCAGTCCTCCTAATCGATCTACCTACCTACCTATATATCTGTCTGTCTCTATCTAATCTATCAATCTGGAGGATAGCTGGGAGTTGCAGTCCAGGAATAGGAAATTGGAAATATGCAGGGATTGGGATGCCCTCAAAGAAATCCAAGGAGAAGAAAGCTTGCATCTTGGAAGTAGTGCATTTGGATCATCTGTCTCCTAAAGGGCCTGGTCTAGAGGATGCTGGGAGCTGTAGGCCAGAAGAGAGTGTGGATATGCTATTGTGTGTGTTTTTGCTCCGGGAGTTGTTTTTGTGCATGTGCTGTAGCGTCTTCTTGCTTTTTTTTAGCTTTTAAAGTCCCTTCCACTGTGTTTTTCAGTGTTTTTGTGAGTGATGGTCACTCATTAACCTAACAGATGTATTGTGTCCAAATTTGGTGTCGATTCGTCCAGTAGTTTTTGAGTTATATTAATCCCACAAACTAACATTACATTTTTATTTACCGTATATAGATTGCTGTGCCATTATGCATACTCCTAGTTGCTCTGCATCTCATCCACTTGCCCATACTTCACCCTTGCAAGATCTTTTTCATCCATTTGATTAGAGCTGTCCCACTCTCTATTAAAAACAGAAGACCTCCTACAGTTTTTCTGGAGACCTATCAAGGCATCTCCTCATCTTCTGGTTTAATGTTTTTAAACTCCCATAATAATTTTACAACTAAGTAAACATTTTTGTTTAGCTGCAGAAAAAAGGAGAGTGGCATCCAGTTGTCTGGAATATTTATTTATATTTATCATATCAGGAGCAAACCAATATATTTGCACAGTTAAAACTTGTGCGCCAGCTGCGCCCGTACCTTGGGAAGTCTGACGTAGCCACAGTAGTCCACGCTCTGGTTACATCCCGTAGAGACTACTGCAACGCTCTCTACGTGAGGTTGCCTTTGAAGACTGTCCGGAAGCTTCAAATGGTCCAACACTTGGCAGCCAGGTTATTAACAGGAGCGGCACTCAGGGAGCATACAACTGTTGCGCCAGCTCCACTGGCTGCCAGTTTGCTACCGGGCACAATTCAAAGTGCTGGCTTTAGCCTATAAAGCCCTAAATGGTTCCGGTCCAACTTACCTGTCCAAACGTATCTCCTCCTATGAACCAGCTAGGACGTTAAGATCGTCTGGGGAGGCCCTGCTCTTACTCCCGCGTGCATCACAAGTACGGTTGGTGGGGACGAGAGACAGGGCCTTCTCAGTGGTGGTCCCTCGGCTGTGGAACGCCTTTCCCACAGAAATTAGATCATCCCCCTCCCTGTTAGCATTTCGGAGGAAATTGAAGACCTGGTAGTTCGAGCAGGCATTTGAATAGGCAATGTAACTAATATAGAAATATGGAACAATTGGATGATGAGACTGGATCTTGATTGTTCCACTTTGTCAGTGAGACGAGACGAGATGAGATGTTATGATGTTTATTGATTGATATAATGTTATTTTTTAAATTGTTCTTAACTGTTTTTATCATGTTAAAGTGTTGTATTTGCTAATGTGAACTGCTCTGAGTCGCCCTGAGGTCTGAGAAGAGCAATATACAAATATAGTAAATAAATAATAAATATTTGAGAAAACACAAAGTTTAAAAACTTGGCATTCTGTTGAATGTCCTCTGACCAGTAGCTGACCACTTGGTGTCATCCATTGTGCATGTGGCAGGGCTCAGGCTGTATTGTAATAGGTGGTCTGTGGTTTGCTCTTCTCCACTCTCACATGTCGTAGACTCCACTTTGTAGCCCCATTTCTTAAGGTTGGCTCTGCCTCTCGTGGTGCCAGAGCGCAGTCTGTTCAGCGTCTTCCAAGTTGCCCAGTCTTCAGTGTGCCTAGAATGGAGTCTCTCATTTGATTTTAGCTATGGATTGAGGCACTGGGTTTTAGCCTGCCAGTTTTGGACTCTTGCTTGCCGAAGGGTTCCTGTGAGTATATGTTTGGAATATAATAGAGCACTGTGGGATGGTAATAAAGAAAACGTTGCATGTTGCTAGTCAATAACCTGGGCAGGTAGGATAGGATAGACTGAAAGTCCATCTAAATGCTTGGGCAAGAAAAATCTTTGCCTCATCCTATTAAGAAGGGTTCTGCCTCCTCCTTTTCTTCTCCATTCAGTAGTTTGAGAGCAAATTGCTTTAGTATTTTGAACAGCAATTGAAGTAAGCTGAGGACAAAGGAAGAAAGTGCAGGGAGGAGGCGAGAGAAACTGAGTCATTTTAAAAGCAACTGACAAAGTGGAACAACACAAGTTTAATTCTGATTATTCCTTCAAAATTAGGAAAGTATGCAATAGAGATGTACTCTTGCTGTTCAGTTTCTGACGCAAATTGTTTACCAAGGCAACCAGAGACCCATTTGTTTCATGTTCCGGTCTGAAGTGAGACTACCTCTCATCCAAGACGAGGGAGCACTGTATGAATCTGGGTCACAGGTATAATTTGACATCCTTATGGCTGAGTTAGTTCAGTAAAAGTGCTACCTGCTGATGTAAACATGGTAAAATAGATACATTAGTTTCTATGTGGAAGTATTCTCTCTGCTTTGAAAATGCTGGTTAGATTTTTTTATAGGAAGAAAAGGAATAAATAATGAGATCATATACACATATATGGAACTAGGCTTACTTTCATTTTTTAAAAATAAAGTGAAGGGAAAGAACAAAGGAAAAATTATAAATAAAAATGATTTCCCCGCTGTCTGGCAGTGTAACTAGAGATAGACTTACCTTGGAAAGACACCTGGAAATTTACTTTAGTTGAATGGAAAAGACATTTCTGGAAATTGGCATTGATAGAGAAATTAATATTATCAGAGGAAGATGGCAAGCAATTACCAAAACTTACTATTTTAATATCACTGCACACTTATTTTTGGCCCATTCACCATTCAACCCAGTAAATCCTCCACCACCATCTCGTGGTCTGTTCATACAGTTGGAAGAGACCTTGTGGGCCATTTAGTCCAACCCCTTGCTAAGAAGCAGGAAAATTGCATTCAAAGCATGCCCAACAGATGGCCATCCAGCCTCTGTTTCAAATCCTCCAAAGAAGGAGCCTCCACTGTGCTGGCACAGCAGTGCCAGGAGATTTGAATTCCTTTTCTTGCACTGCTAGTTTGCATGAATCTATTTAAGCCATGCATTTTGCAATAAGGTAGCTTCCCTCAGGTTGCAATCATAGGGCCAACAACTTGACAATCATCGTTAGAATCTTTAGACCCGCCCCTTTTCCCAGGGTTTTGGAGGCAAAGGAGGACCTTTGTTTAGTCTCACTGTTTCAAGCCTAACAGCAGGACGTGTGGGATTCTCTTTCCCACCTGCACAAAAGCTTCACTTCTCACAGCTCTGCTGGGGGAATACAGCCAGCTTTTGCGGCGAGTTAAAGAAATAGATCCACAGCTCTGCTGGGGAATAAAGAAGTAGTTCCTACAGCCTTCATGGAGAAATTAAAGGACACCTTTCAGCTTGGCAGATCTACAGGAATTGCCTGGTAAGAGACCACTCGGGCTATCCATAAAGCAGCTTGGAGCTGGGAGTAGGTGCCTCACGCCAGCAAGGTGAAAAGAGATTGCCCAGGGAGGGGTCAAAGGATTTCCCTAAGGAAGAAAGGAGCAGTTTACCACCAGTTGCCTGCCTCTTGTTGGCAGATTGAGGAAGCTACTGGTTTTCCAAGGTTATAAAGTGTTTAATTCATTTGTTTGAAGATTTAAGCCCAAATAAAGAACTTATCTTGAGCCTCAATAGAACTTTGTGTTGGGAAATCTAAAGGGCCCTTCAGCTGAGGCACCCCAGCGTCCTGTTGGGCATACAGAGAGCACGTCCTGTAAACAGACATATATTTCAGGCCCAGCGTGCGACAGCACATCCACCATACTCTGGGGCAGAGAGTTCCACTACTGAGCAGCTCTCACAGTTAGGAAGTTCTTCCTAATGTCCAGGTGGAATCTCCTTTCCTATAGTTTGAAGCCATTGTTCCGCAGCGTAGTCTCCAGGGCAGCAGAAAACTGCTCCCTCCTCCCTATGACTTTCCCTCACATATTTTTACATGGCCATTATGTCTCCTCTCAGCCTCCTCTTCTGCAGGCTAAATATGCCGAACTCTTTTAAGTTGCTCCTCATAGAGCTTGTTGTCCAGACCATTGATCATTTCAGCTGTCCTCCAGCTTGCCAATATCTCCCTTCAATTGTGGTGCTCAGAATTGGACAGAGCATTCCAGGTGTGGTCTGACCAAGGCTGAATAGAGAGGTAGCACAACTTTCCTGGATCTAGAAACTATACTCCTATTTATGCCGGCCAAAATTCCATTGGCTTTTTAAACTGCCGCATGACATTGTTGGCTCATGTTTAGCTTGTTGTCCATGAGGACTCCAAGATCTTTTTCACACATACTGCTGTTGAGCCAAGCATCCCCCATTCTGTATCTTTGCATTTCATTTTTCCTGCCTAAGTGTTGTATCTTGTTGTTGATTGACTTATTTGATAAAGCACACACCTCTAGTTTTGAGTTAGCTTTCTTAGGACTCTAGTTTATAACTGAGAACTTGTTTGCTTTTTCATTGGTATTATTTCTTCTTATATTATTTATTCTTTGTCATATAGTTTCAATAAACATTGTATTTATGAAGAGGAAGGGTCAAGCGCACTTGTGATGGATCTCAACTCTTCAAAGATACTGTACAAATTGAAAATGATCCATTGTAACTGTTCAAACAGAGACCAATGTTATGTCCTCTGAACCAATATAAATTGATGGCAGCCAAATTAGCATAGATTTTACAAGTGATTTTATTTACAAAGTGCCATGTAAAAAAGTGACCCTTTTCAACTCTTACAATATTCCTGTTGATATGCAGTGACTGTACACAGTATATCAGATGAGCTCCATTAGGATATTGTCAGTTTTACTTTTGATTCCTTCTGTAATGATCCCCAGCATGATTTGTTATAGCTGCTATGCAGGAGTTTGATGTTTTCAGCAAGGCTGCTTCCACACAATCAGAAGTTCAATTTCCTGATCAGATTGCCAACTTACTTACTTACTTACTTACTTAGGCGATCCCTCGCTTTCCGAGGATGATTGTCTTCCAATATTCTTGTGGGTCCGTATGTGGCTGTGGAGCCCTATTCTTGCTCTGCATCTTCTTCCGCAGTGAGGGCATTGGTTTCCAGGTGGAAGGCGGTCTCGGCCAGGGTTGGCTTGACGCGCCTTCCTCTTGGCACGTTTCTCTTTTTCACCCTCCACTCGTGCCTCTTCAAATTCTGCAGCACTGCTGGTCACAGCTGACCTCCAGCTGGAGCGGTCAAGGGCCAGGGCTTCCCAGTTCTCAGTGTCTATGCCAGAGTTTTTAAGGTTGGCTTTGAGCCCATCTTTAAATCTCTTTTCCTGTCCACCAATATTCCATTTTCCGTTCTTGAGTTCGGAGTAGAGCAGCTGCTTTGGGAGACGGTGGTCGGGCATCCGGACAACATGGCCGGTCCAGCGGAGTTGGTGGCGGAGGACCATCGCTTCAATGCTGGTGGTCTTTGCTTCTTCCAGCACGCTGATGTTTGTCCGCTTGTCTTCCCAAGAGATTTGCAGGATTTTCCGGAGGCAGCGCTGATGGAATCGTTCCAGGAGTTGCATGTGACGTCTGTAGACAGTCCACGTCTCACAGGCATATAGCAGGGTTGGGAGGACAATAGCTTTATAAACAAGCACCTTGGTATCCCTACGGAAGTCCCGGTCCTCAAACACTCTCTGCTTCTTTCGGAAAAATGCTGCGCTTGCAGAGCTCAGGCGGTTACAACACCGCCTGAGATTGCCAACTATAAAGATGTTTACTTAATTTTTAAAATCAGTTATGTATTTTTTTATTTCAGTAGCCAATACTCCAGAAGACAGGAGCAGAATTCAAAATGATTTTGACAGATTAGAGAGATGGACCAAAACTAACAAAATAAAAGTCAACAGGGACAAATGCAAGATACTCCACTTAGGCAGAAAAAAATGAAATGCAGAGATACAGAATGGGGGATGCCTGGCTCGAGAGCAGTATGTGTGAAAGAGATCTTGGAGTCCTCATGGACAGTAAATTAAACATGTGCCAACAATGTCATATGGCAGGCTAAAAAGCCAATGGGATTTTGGCTTGCATACTTGGAGTATAGTGTCTAGATCCAGGAAAGTCATGCTACCCTCTATATCGCCCAGTCAGACCACATCTGGAATACTGTGTTCAATTCTGGGCACCACAATTGAAGGGAAATGTTGACAAGCTGGAATGTGTCCATAGAAAGGCAACTAAAATAATCAAGGGTCTGGAGAACAAACCCTATGAGTTGTAGCTTCAAGAGCTAGACATGTTTAGCCTGCAGAAGAGAAGGCTGAGAGGAGACATGATGAGGACCATGTATAAATATGTGAGGGGAAGTCATAGGGAGGAGGGAGCAAGCTTGTTTTTTTGATGACCTGGAAACTAGGTCATGGGAGAATGGCTTCAAACTACAGGAAAAGAGATTACACCTGAATATTAGGACAAACTTCATAACTGTGAGAGCTGTTCAGCAGTGGGACTCTCTGCTCCGGAGTGTGGTGGAGGCTCTTTCTTTGGAGGCTTTGAAACAGAGGCTGGATGGCCATTTGTTGGTGGTGCTTTGAATGTAATTTTCCTGCTTCTTGGTGGAGGGTTGGAAAGGGTGGCCCATGAAGTCTCTTCCAACTCTAGAATTCTATGATTCTATGAAAAGATACTTCAGAAAATAAAGCCTGACTGCTCACGGGAGGGAAGGATATTAGAGGCAAAGATGAAGTATTTTGGCCACAAAATGAGAACACAGGAAAGCTTGGAGAAGACAATTATGCTGGGGAAAATGGAAGGAAAAAGGAAGAGGGGCCGACCAAGGGCAAGATGGGTGGATGGCATCCATGAAGTGACTGGCTTGACCTTGAAGGAGCTGGGGGTGGTGACAGCTGACAGGGAGCTCTGGCGTGGGCTGGTTCATGTGGTCACAAAGTGTCGGAAGCAACTGAACAAATGAACAACAATGAAAAGGTATCAAAAGTGTAATATAACTTAAATTCACCAAACCAGAACGATTAATCACAAGACAAGTTAATTTTCTCATTTAGTCATTATAAAAAGGCACAGATGTCATCTTAATATTCTACACCAATAATGAAAATTTACCAATATCAATTACATTATCTTCTAAATAACCAGCCTTCAGAAGCAATAATAATAAACCCAGTTACCTTAGAGCATGCTGTGCTGAATTTAACATGATTATTACTGAGTAGGCATTTTTAGGATCATTATTTTAAAAAGGTTTCCATTAATAAATCTAGGACTGACAGCTTCACACCATATTTTTCTCTCAGTGTTACAGCCACTTCCTCTTAAAGTGGAAATCTTAAGAGTTGCTCGTCTTTGAAGGATAAGCCTTCAAAGCTTATCCTCAGCACTACCCTTTTGTTAGACATTCAATATATATCTAACTCCTCCTTTCGACTTTATGTGTGCCTTTGTGCGCAGATATTACAACAGTCTGTGTTTCCTATGATCCACTTCATGAGTTGTTATTACAGTCAGTGGGCAAGTTAAGAGACTTAGAATATTATGCCACTTTTACTGTCTATTAGATCTGCGGAGAAGACGAGAGGAGCGTTGAAGGAGAGCCATGCATGCAATGTGATGTCTAGTTTAGCCCTGAGCAACTGTCTGAATTGACAAGGCGCAGGCTGCGGTTTGACTTCCTACCTTTATACCTTCTTGCACGCCTGTCTAGCATTGCTTCTATGGAATGCTCACCTGGCTCCAATCTACTATCTGACTTTTTTTTTGCATCCAATTACATCCCCACCCAGAGTCTGGAATGTTACATTAAAAAAGAAATGTGCTCCCTTTACTTGCGGATAGTGTCTGTGTGGTTATCTTATTTTGGTTCTCATTGCTCAAAGGTAAACATGTTTGTGATTTCCTCCAGCAAGTAAATGTATAGGTAAAGGTAAAGGTAGTCCCCTGACATTAAGTCCAGTCATGTCTGACTCTGGGGTGTGGTGCTCATCTCCATTTCTAAGCCGAAGAGCCAGCGTTGTCCGTAGACACCTCCAAGGTCATGTGGCCGGCATGACTGCATGGAGCGCTGTTACCTTCCCGCCGGAGCGGTACCTATTGATCTACTCACATTTGCATGTTTTCGAACTGCTAGGTTGGCAGAAGCTAGGGCTGACAGCGGAAGCTCGCGCCGCTCCCCGGAATCGAACCTGCGACCTTTCGATCAACAAGCTCAGCAGCTCAGTGCTTTAACCCACTGCACCACCGGGGGCTCCTAAATGTATAACATTTATAAGTATAACTAAATGTATAACATAAATGTAAATGTATAACATGTATAAGTAAATACATGTAAATACAAGTAAATGTATTGTTGTTACTATTCTGTAAGTGTTTACTCAGTCTGCTCTGTTGTTTTACTGATGTGTTGTTGGGTTTGGCCTCATGTAAGCCGCCCCAAGTCCCCTTGGGGAGATGGTGGCGGGGTATAAATAAAGTATTATTATTATTATTATTATTATTATTATTTAAAGGAGTCATATGTTAAATGGCAAATTCGGGGTCCCAATATTCACATCAGATTATTCTTTGTCTTTAAAATGGATTGACTGGACTACCTTTCAAAGAGGGAAGAATTCTGCTACCTTCCCAATATTGTTTTTCCTTCAGACCTATAAACCCAGAATATCAAGGCAGAAAATCCCACAATATCTGGTTTGAACTGGGTTATCTGAGTCCACACAACCATATATTCCACTTCAAAGCAGAACATGTCTTGATATTCTGGGATATGGGGCTGTGTGGAAGGGCCCTCAGTTGCACTAGCATTTCAGCTGAGCATTGAGAATTACAATTTAGACAACCAAAGTTAACAAGGGGATGTGAACCTAGTTAATATGAATTTTAAGTGTTAATTATTTTCACTCTTGGCTGGGACAGGGTTTCAATGGTTTGTCTTCCTCTAGTTATTTACCATCCATGAAGCAACTAAGACATTTTCAGTTCTACAAATGGGCCGGAACTCCAGATTGGATAAACAATCTGTTTTATTGACAGAATCAAAAGATTTCTCCTGCGGGAAAATATCAATGACTACACTAATTTATTGAGGGACTGAAGTGTTGTCTTTTGGCATGATTTTGTGTATTCTCTGCCAAAAGGCAGCTTTAGAAGGGGGGAAAAGATCAACAAGTAGAGCAATATGAGACATTTATTAAAATAGAGATATAAATAGCAAAAGTAGAAGAAAAACAATGTATTCTCCGTTCTCTATGTCAGCCCTCCATATCCACATATCCAGGGCTTGAAATTTTTTTAAAAGCCTAAAAACAAATAAACCTATTTTTGCCATTTTATATAAGAGACTTCAGTTTACTATGTGACAGTAGATCATGAGACTTGAGCAGCCACTGATTTTGATATTCAAGGGTGGTGCTGGAATCAAGGGCACACCTACACTTTATGATTGTTATGTTTTTGTGTTATTGTTTATGCACTCTATGTATTTTGTGTGTTAGCACCTTTGAGTGCTTGTGAGATGGTGGCGGGGTATAAATAAAGTATTATTATTATTATTATTATTATTATTATTATTATTATTATTAGAAACACAACAAGATGAGTCCACAGCAGACAAGATCACTCGGCTGGCTGTTGTATTGGATCACACGTCGGACACTTCCCAAGTGTCTAGGATTGTGTGATGTATCGGTGAATAATGCTTGCAGATCCCAGTAAGGGATGGCAGATGGTAATTTTGTCAGCGCCAATTCTGTTTTATTGAAGGTCAAGGTCTTTAGGCGCTGCACCCAGTGTGCCGATCACCACTGGGACCACCTTTACTGGCTTGTGCTCAGAGTCTTTGCAGTTCAATTTTTAAATCCTCATATCATGTCAGCTTTTCCAGTTGTTTCTCTTCAATCCTGCTGTCACCTGGTATTGCAACATCGATGATCCATACTTTGCTTTTTAACACAATCGCGAGGTCAGGAGTATTGTGCTCCAAAACTCTGTCAGTCTGAATTGCTGATTACATAAACCAGAGCATTGATGTGCATTAAAATCTTTCTTTTTTTCTGTTTTGTAGGTATTTGTTGCCTGGCTGCCACAGTCTGCAGCTAGCTTCAAACTGCAATAAATGGCCAATGTAGATGAGGCACAAATGTTTTGACCATTTTATTGTACAAGCAAAGTAACTTTAATAGATTACTTTTGTATGCAATGTATATATTCATTTTCTTCTTTCCTTTTAAAGATATATTTAATGTATTTTGCTTCAGCCAGCTGGAGGGAGGCACAAAATGTTGACACTGAAAATCTACTGCTGTATTGGAAATTTTGTTTGGTCTCTTAGGCATTCTGAGATTGAATTAGTATTGTTAATGTAATGTAAAAATATTTTTTCACAATCACAAGGACTCGACACTTGATTTTCTTTTCGTCTCAAGCTTCAATATTCTATAAATGAAATTCTACAATGTACCACAGACAGAAGATTTTGCAATCCCACAGAATTGTGACCAACACACAGCCCTCATTTTGGGGATAGGGGACTGCAGTAGATGGCCTCTTGACATTGTCAAAATCATGATCTCTTTCACTGTGTAAACTATCTTCCAAGAAAGTCTAGGTCACATCTGTGGCAACATCCATTCCTTGGGCAAGGAAGCCGACAGCTCAGCAGGCTCCCGCGTTCGGTGAATCAATCTCCACCTCCTCACTTTCATTTTCATGTTGCTGCTTGATTTTTCCAGGCAGATGGCGAACACCGCAGAGTCCTCCACTAGAAACAGACCAGCACATGACAGAGATGGATGCTGGAATAGTCAGGGACGTGAGAACCACAGACAGACAGAATGTGACTTTCTGGAAAGGCACAGAAGATGAGATTGAAAGAAAATGTTATCAAATTCCTTGATGGGAAAAGTAGGCTTTTTATCCAGTGAAACGGTATCCGTCTTTAATATTCTTACTGGTGAAATATAGCTGTGCTTCATATTAAACAGAGTCCAAATGCTGCTTTTATGCAGGAGATGCTGGTGGCAGGAAGCTAAGGAAAGACAGAATGGGTTTTCTAACCTTCCCTTTCATGCTATAAGATAGCCTGCTGCCCTTAGGTCATATTCCAGGCCATAGAAAGTACTGAAGCATGGGTTGTCAAAGGCACTGGATGCGATGGAGATGCTCTGTCTCTGACCTGTGGCAGTAGTGGGGTGAAGTCCAACCACACTGAAGCTGGTTTGGCACTACTAGGCTGTCTTGTTGTTTTTATTGCCACAGCAGACAGCTATAGAGAGAAGCTGCCCAGTGATAACCAAGAGATCTCCATCCATCTGTTGTGGCGATGGCAATCATGTGTCCCCAATCCATTCTCTTTTCCTTGCATCATTAAGTGCAGGGAAAAGGGAATAGCGGCAGTGGCTCATGTGGACAGTGAACTGGTTTGGATTGCAGCCTGTTGTACTGTCTACATACACCCTTAAGTACAGGGCTGCTCTAAACTTTGCCATTTTGTCTTTTTCACATTTGTTGACTTCGTTTAGTGCTGGGTTAAACTGGGTTAGCCCAATTTACCCAGCACTTAAGTCGCTTCTGGTTGAAGCGACTTAAATGCTGGGTAAATTGGGCTAATCCAGACTTAAATCAAGAAATAGTTTCCTAAGATCTACAGAGACAC
>NW_026847660.1:41183262-41235885 GCF_025583915.1 Anolis sagrei ordinatus
GGATTGTTGTTGTTGTGTGCTTTCAAGTAGTTTCAGACTTAGGTTGACCCTGTGTGAGGGCCGGGTAAATGACCTTGAAGGACCGTATCCGGCCCCTGGGCCTTAGTTTGAGGACCCCTGATCAACACAATCTAAGTCTTTGCTATAATCTATAAATCAGAGGCTTTTCCTGAAATTTGTTTGTGTGTTTCATTCTCTCGCATAGGTATGGAATGTGATCCTTAGTAGCTCTTCCTTTTCTGAACACCCTGCTTGGACTTCTGGAATTTCTTGTTTAATTTCTGGTAAAAGGTTGTGTTGAATAATTTTATTTTGCTTACATGGGAAATTAATGCAAAGGTCCTACAGTTATGGTACTCACCAGTGTCCCCTTTCTTGGAAATTGAAAGGAATATTTAATATTTACAATCTGTGAGCCATTGCTTTGTTTTTCATATTTTTTTGTCAGATTTTTGTTAGCATGATTATATATTCTTTCTCTTAGCCAGTATATTATTTCTCTTAGTCTGAAGCAGGTCTCTGGGCATATAATTTGTTCCTGGTGATTAATTTCTTCCAATACCCCTTCCAAACAGCTATATAAAATCCACATTGAACTGAATTATCTGGAAGTGTGGACTAAGATAATCCAGTTCAAAGCCGATATTGTGGATTATCTTCCTTGATATTTTGGGGGCCCTTCCACACAGCCTGATACAGCATATCAAGGCAGAAAATTTCACAATATCTGCTTTGAACTGGGTTATCAAAGTTCACACTTAGATAATGTGGGATTTTCTGACTTGATATTCTGGGTTATAGGACTGTGTGGAAAGGCACTGGATTATATGGCTGTGTGGAAGGGCCCAAAGTGTCTTGAAAGTAGCTTCAATTCTTCTTTCTAAAAGTGTAAGATCAAATACCAAATGTTCTTCATTGAATAAATCTGCCATCCTTTCATCTCTTTTATATAATCCAGCAGTATATTGTCTCCATTATCTTTTCGTTTTTTCTTGGTCATATAATGCGTTCCTCTTCTGGTTATAGAGCACCCCTAATCTTGGTTTAAATTTCCCTTTAACTCTTATATCTTGTAGACTAGGTCTCATGGGCTTCCTGTTTTGTTGTTACCTTTTATTTATTTGCATTGATTATGATAGTAGTTCTCCTTGTCTTTGTACACAAGTAATTTAACAGCTGGAGCCCCCTGTGGCGCAGTGGGTTAAACCCCTGTGCCGGCAGGACAGAAGACTGACAGGTCGCAGGTTCGAATCCGGGGAGAGGCGGATGAGCTCCCTCTATCAACTCCAGCTCCTCATGCGGGGACATGAGAGAAGCCTCCCACAAGGATGATAAAAACATCAAATCATCCGGGTGTCCCCTGGGCAACGTCCTTGCAGACGGCCAATTCTCTCACACCAGAAGCGACTTGCAGTTTCTCAAGTCGCTCCTGACACGACAAAAAATAAATAAATTAACAGTTACATTCATGGTTTTGACTCTATTACTTGTTGCCTTTTACTTTGCTCCATGTTTGTCCTTAACTGCTTGAAGAGTTACATATATATCCGTTGATAAAGAGTTGTGTTAAGGCTTCTCTTTCTTTCTTTTTGGATTCAGATATTATTTCTCCCCCCCCCCTCCTCCTCTTGTCTTTTCCACTCTGGATTCAGTCCAGAGTTCTTCTGGCTCCTAGTCAAATAGGCTTAGTTGTACAAAATCTATTTTTACATTATCTTTAAATTCCGTGATTATGTTCTTTAGGTTGTATTATGCCATATCAGTTGGTTTAAGTGTTCTTCCTTAACTTTGACTCTTATTTTTTTTAGAAGCCTCTAATAAACTCTTCTTTGCAAATATTCCTTTGCAAATTTAATCCACAGTATCTACTTTGAACTGGATTATCAGAGTTCACATTGCCATATAATCCAGTTCAATGTGGATTTTATACAGCCCTGTGGAAGGGACCTCCATTAACTGGGGGCCCTTCAAGACCTGCCCTATAACCCAGGATCGGATCCCAGGTTTTCTGTTTATCCCAGATTATCTAGCAGTGCAGGCACATATGAGGTGACGCTTTCCCCTTGACATTAAGTCTAGTCGTGTGCAACTCTGGGGGTGGTGCTCATCTCAATTTCTAAGCCGAATAGACTAGCATGACTGCATGGAGTGCTGTTGCCTTCCTATTGATCTACTCACATTTGCATGTTTTCGAACTGCTAGGTTGGCAGAAGCTGGGGTTAACAGGAGGAGCACACTCCGCCCCCTGGATTCGAACCACCAACCTTTCGGTCAGCAAGTCCAGCAGCTCAGCTCTTTAACCCACCGGGGGCTCCATGCAGACTCATATAATCCAGTTTAAAGCAGAAAACCTGGGATCAGATCCTGGGATATAGGACCTGTCTGGAAGGGCCCTGCAACTCAAGCAACTGGCATTTTTTTTAAAAAAAAGAAATAATACTTTACATTTAAATTATGTATCTATTATAGAAATACATTTTAGTATGTGTATCAGTGGTATTTTTACAATGTTTACCTATTCATCTTGTATGCAGAACACATCCTGTGACGTGTGGGGCTTGATGAATCCAAGGCTGGAGTTAAAATTGCCAGACGAAACATTAACAACCTTAGATATGCAGATGATACCACTTTGATGGCTGAAAGCGAGGAGGAGCTGAGGAGCCTTCTAATCAAGGTGAAAGAGAAAAGTGCAAAAGCTGGGTTGCAGTGAAACATCAAAAAACCAAGTTTATGGCAGTCAGACTGATTGACAACTGGCAAATAGAGGGAGAAAACGTGGAAGGAGTGACAGACTTTGTATTTCTAGGTGCAAAGATTACTGCAGATGCAGACGCAGACTGCAGCCAGGAAATCAGAAGACATTTACTTCTTCGGAGGGGAGCAATCACCAGTCTCAATGAATTAGTGAAGAGTAGAAACATTACACTGACAACTAAGGTCTGCATAGTTAAAGCAGTGATATTTCCCGTAGTAACCTATGGATGTGAGAGCTGGACCATAAGGAAGGCTGAGTGAAGGAAGATAGACGCTGTTGAACTCTGTTGTTGAAGGAAAATTCTGAGAGTGCCTTGGTCTGCGAGAAAATCCAACCAGTCCATAATTCAGGAAATAAAGCCCAACTGCTCATTGGAGGGAAGAATATTAGACGCAAAGATGGAATACTTTGGCCACATCATGAGAAGAAAGGAAATCTTGGAGAAAACAGTGATACTGGGGAAAATGGAAGGAAAAAGGAAGAGGGACAGACCAAGGGCAAGATGGATGGATGTTATTCTTGAAGTGACTGGCTTGACCTTGAAGGAGCTGAGGGTGGGCACGGCTGACAGGGAGCTCTGGCGTGGGCTGGTCCTTGAGGTCACGAAGAGTCGGAGACGACTGAACGAATGAACAACAAAACAATGTGTTCCAATTATTCTTTAACCCGAGGCGAGACGGGTAAAAAATAAAATTATTCTTCCTTTTATTATTATGTACATTTTAAAAGTGTGATACAGTAAAACGGTAAAACTGTGTTACATTACGTTTGTCTTTTTCTGATTTCAATGACTATATTTCAATATCAATATCAAGTCAATACAGAGCTTATGGTATGGCATAGTATGGGATGTAGTATTAGGTCAATTTTAATAGTAACTCTCAAGCAAGCAGAAATTACATTTATTTGATATCTACCAATCCCCTTGGGTGCTGATTAGCCGAGAGGTTTCTCTCTCTCTCTCTCTCTCTCTCTCTATATATATATATATATAAGAGGAAGGTAAGGTAAAAGTAAAGGTAAAGGTTTTTCCCTGACATTAAGTCCAGTCATGTCCGACTCTGGGGTGTGGTGCTCATCTCCATTTCTAAGCCGAAGAGCCGGCATTGTCCTTAGACATCTCCTAGGTCAAGTGGCCGGCATGACTGCAAGGCACACCGTTACCTTCCCGTCAGAGCGATACCTATTGATCTACTCACATTTGCATGTTTTTGAACTGCTAGGTTGGCAGAAGCTGGGACTAACAGCGGGAGCTCACCCTGCTCCCTGGATTTGAACCTGCGACCTTTCGGTCAACAAGTTGAGCAGCTCAGTGGTTTAACCCACTGCACCACAGGGTATGTATGTATGTATAAAATTGTGTGTGTGTGTGTGTGTATATATATATAATCTCATTTAAAAGTATTCACATAATAAAGGATAGTTAGTATGGAGTTTGCAGATTTATTTTCTTTATTTATTACTTTAGTTTGTGTGAGTTCATTATAGTAAGCAGAATGTAGCTGTGCTCCTTGGTATTATTATGGCCTTTCCATTAAGTTCTTTTTCTCCCTCAAATAGAATAATTCCTTCAAAAAACCCATTACACTCCATTGGATTCAAATAAACTACATCTCCCACCAGCCCTTGCGCTTCAGGGATCGCTGCCAGCCAATCAGCGTACGGCTCTTTGCGAAGTGGGAAGATGGCGGAATCCAGGAACTGAGAGGCGTGTGTTTCTTTGTATAGGGAAAGGAATAGGTAAGTGGACCAAAGGAAAACAATGAAGAATCCCCAGTTTTTTCCCACTATAATAACCAAACCCCCTTTGGCTATTATGTCTGCCCCTTCTACACTGCCAGATAAAATCCAGATTCTCTGTTTTCAACAGGATTATATTGCAGTGTAGACTCGGATAATCCAGTTCAAAGCAGATAATGTGTATTATTTGCTTTGATAATCTGGATTATATGGTAGTGTAGAAGGGACCTCTTGGGTTTTGTTCACTTTATCGGTGACCTTGCAAGGAGTTTGTTTTACTAGAATCCACATGGTCTAACGATGTAACTTAAATTTAATGTAAAATGTAAACTTTGCCAGAGCAGTTCTACATGTCTATTCAAAAACAAGGCATTTTCTATTATTATTATTATTATTATTATTATTATTAACTTTATTTGTACCCCGCTAGCATCTCCCGAAGGACTCGATGCGGCTTACAAGGCCAAGGCCTCAAAACACAACATAACAATACAAACCTAAAGCAAATTAAAAACAATTAAAGCAATATTAAACAACAAGCAATAAACAATACACCAAAACACAATAAAACTGGGCCGGGCAAGAGTAATGGGTACAGAATTAAAAGTGCTGATGTGACAGGTGATATGTAAGGATTATAGGGTAAGTGCAGCGTGCGGTGTGCAGTAATCTTAGTTCTAATAAAGTGCTTCTGGGACTTGGTATTGGAGATTTCCTATTCTGGAAAGGCACATCGGAACAGCCAGGTCTTCAAGTTCTTTCTAAAGACTGCCAATGTAGGGGCCTGTCTAAGATCTTTGGGGAGGGTGTTCCAGAGTCGGGGGGCCACCACAGAAAAGGCCCTGTCTCGCGTCCCCACCAAATGCGTCTGCAACGCAGGCGGAATCACGAGCAGGGCCTCTCCGAATGAACAAAGTGTGTGCGTGGGTTCATAAATGGAGATGCGGTCACACAGGTAGGATGGTCCCAAACCGTTTAGGGCTTTGTAGGTAAGCACCTGCACCTTAAATTGGGCTTTCTAAATATGATTGTATGATATTGCAACCTAACTACCACAGTGAGTTTTATGTGATACTAAATAATGTTTTTCCCCTTTTCTTTCCATACTCTTAATGCAGTTAGATACTAGTTTAACTGCCTTGGATGAATGCTGTGGAATTCTGGGAATTGTGATTTGGTGAAAGCCCAACACCCTTTGGCAGAGTGGGTGAATGACCTTGTGAAATTACACTTCCCATCATTCCATTACATTTGAGTGGTGTCAGACAGCATCAGTTCCACAGTGTAGATGTATACTGAGGCTCCTTCTACATAGCTGAATAAAACCCCCCATTTTCTGCTTTGAACTGGAATATAAGGCAGTGTGGACTCAGAAAACACTTGTTGTTTATTTGTTCAGTTGCTTCTGACTCTTCGTGACCTCATGGACCAGCACTCCAGAGCTCCCTATTGGCTGTGGCCACCCCCAGCTCCTTCATAGAATCAAAGAGTTGGAAGAGACCTCATGGGCCATCCAGTCCGACACCCTGCCAAGAAGCAGGAATATTGCATTCAAATCACCCCTGACAGATGGCCATCCAGCCTCTGTTTAAAAGCTTCCAAAGAAGGAGCCTCCACCACACTCCGGGGCAGAGAGTTCCACTGCTGAACGACTCTCACAGTCAGGAAGTTCTTCCTCATGTTCAGATGGAATCTCCTCTCTTGTAGTTTGAAGCCATTGTTCCGCGTCCTAGTCTCCAAGGAAGCAGAAAACAAGCTTGCTCCCTCCTCCCTGTGGCTTCCTCTCACATATTTATACATGGCTATCATATCTCCTCTCAGCCTTCTCTTCTTCAGGCTAAACATGGCCAGCTCCTTAAGCTGCTCCTCATAGGGCTTGTTCTCCAGACCCTTGATCATTTTAGTCGCCCTCCTCTGGACACATTCCAGCTTGTCAATATCTCTCTTGAATTGTGGTGCCCAGAATTGGACACAATATTCCAGGTGTGGTCTAACCAAAGCGGAATAGAGGGATAGCATTACTTCCCTAGATCTAGACACTATGCTCCTATTGATGCAGGCCAAAATCCCATTGGCTTTTTTTGCCGCCACATCACATTGTTAAAGTCAAGCCAGTCACTTCAAGGATACCATCCATCCATCTGGTCCTTGGTTGGCCCCTCTTCCTTTCTCCTTTCATTTTCCCCAGCATCATTATCTTCTCCAAGCATTCCTGTCTTCTCATTATGTGGCCAAAGTACTTCATCTTTGCCTCTAATATCCTTCTCTCTAACCCAGTTCAAAGCAAATATTTTGGGATTTTCCGCCTTTATATTCTGGGTTATATGGTGGTGTGAAAGGGTCCTGAGTGTCAGCCCTTAGGTCTCCATAGTCTAATATTTTTTTTTCTATTTTGTAAGATTCCTTGTAAGCATATGATCCAGATGAAATTAGCTTTCAAGAAACCGGTGGTAGGAGATATGTAGCCTCTCAGCCTACATTTGCAGTCAAATTAATGCAACTTGACATCACTTTAACTGCTATGGCGCTATGTTATGTGGATTTTTTTTCCCATTGGAATAGGAGTACCGGTAATAATGAAACAGATACAGCATATAAGTAGGGCTCCCTTATGCACTGGACAAATAGCTGAGGTTCCACTTGCTTATGTCCAAAAACATACTCCATCATGATTCTGTGGTAGGCTTCTGCTAGAACATTGGTTCTCAACCTGTGGGTCCCCGGGTGTTTTGGCCTACAACTCTCAGAAATCCCAGCCATTTTACCAGCTGTTGGGATTTCTGGGAGTTGAAGGCCAAAACATCCGGGGACCCACAGGTTGAGAACCACTGTGCTAGAAGTTGACACTAGTTGCTTTGGAGGACCTAAAAGTGCTATAGAGGTGTTATCTTGAGGCATTTTTAGGCCCTCCAGTACCATTCTATGGTATGATTCCACCAGTTTTGTTTCCACCTGAAGCCCAGGAATGTATCCCTCTGGATATGGGAGTTGTACTGTAGTTTTCAATGAAAGTTGCTTGCGGAGTTTACAATGATAAGTGCAATATGTACAAACAGCCAAAGTTTCCAAAACAACGCTGCAGAGAACCGAAACAGATATATCTTACATCCACAATTGCAGAGATATCACTTTAGCATTTTCATATTGAGAAACGTCTGATTTAATTCAACTTGTTGAACATTTTATCTTACTAAAGGCTGGATGAGAATCTGCGGTCACAGGCAACCTTTTACACTTTGTCTTGACTGTTTGGGATATAGGAAGTTTTGCGAAATAGAAACAAACTTTGCAATGTTTCCATTTGCTAGTTTATTCCTCTAAGCATCAGACTTGTCAAGACTTGGTTCTGTGGAGGGAGGAATAATTGGAAGTTCATATCCTATAGTTAGTCCATCTAACTTGATTGATTTCAGTACAGCAGCCCAGACAACTATGAATGAATGTATATGTCACTGTTTGTAGAGGAATTGGAAATTTTCCAAGGCAAAGTAAAGCACTGGAAATTTTCCATTTTGCAAAAAATTCCACTCTACATCTCTGCATGATGCAGCATGTCCAACAGATCCAGTTTTCACAAGTTCGTTTCTGGTCCTAAGTTACTCAGATCTGACCTATAAATTAGAAAGAATTGGTTTACAAATGTGTTACTCAGTTCTACTTTGTACTAATAAACCCATTAGAAATCACAGGCGTAGTAAACTGTGCTTCTTTCCTAGACTTGAACTGTAAACAAGGAATTCAGTTCCTCACTTCCTGTACTACCCATTAATTTTCAAGAAATGATACGCTCCATCATTCAAAAAGGAAGAGCACAGGATCTACTAATCCTAATTGATTAGCTGTTTTAGATTTGCTGTGTGTTTTTGTATGAGTACATGAGATTCAAAGAACTATTTTTTATTTATTTGGGTAGTTGAAAAATCCAAAATAATGGTCCTATGTAAAGAGCATTCTAATGGCAAAGGAATGTATGTCTTCATGCATGCCATGCTATTATTTGTATCAATCCTCATTCAGATTGCAATCTAAGGAGGAAGTCCTGTTAGACACAGTGGGTTTTCTGATTTATCACAGATAGGAATCAGAATCATGTGGCATAAATAGGTAAATGACTCATAGTAATGGGAGTTTTTATTGAACTACAATTTCTTGCATTCTTTGCCATTGGTTGTTCCAGGTAGGGATGTTGGGAATTGCAGTTCCACAGCATCTGAAAGGCCATCTTCTTCTCCTGGGATAAGAGAAAATAACCAGCAAAACACAGAATGGTTCCTGCAGAATTGTGACATATTTTGTGAAACTTGAGAAAGTTTTTGTTTGTGTGCATAATGAAATGTACATTAATGATAGAGCCCTGGCTAAAGGAGAAATGTACTTAAATTCATATATAATAATAATAATAATAATAATAATAATAATAATCCTTTATTTGTACCCCGCTAGCATCTCCCGAAGGACTCGGTGCGGCTTACAAGAGGCCGAGCCCAAATACAACAATTAAAACAGCAGCAACAACAACAACACAATAACTCAAAAAACAAAGCAATAACATTAAACAACAAAGCAATAACATTAAACAACATCCAATGACGCAATTAAAAACAATGGCCGGGCCAAGTGTAATAATTAAAATTAAAATTAAAAGTGCTGGGCATGACAGCACTTTTAATTGACTCTGAATGCTTTTCAATGTGAGCAAGGTAAAAGTCCTATCACCAACATATACTTTAAGATGTTGTCTTGAGAAGTTGAAATGGAAAATGTGACTTTGTGCTGGCCTGTTGAATAAGTTCTGGGTTTCGCTAATTCCTAGGTTTTCAGAAACCATAATTAAATATTCACATTTGAATATTTAAAACAGTGGTTCTCAACCTGTGGGTCTCCATATGTTTTGGCCTTCAACTCCCAGAAATCCTAACAACTGGTAAACTGGCTGAGATTTCTGGGAGTTGTAGGCCAAAACACCTGGGGACCCACAGGTTGAGAACCACTGATTTAAACTATATACGGCATGTTGTATAATGCAAGAGATAAGTTTGGATATTGGTGTTGGGAACCTCTTCCCAAATCCACAGGTAGTCACAAATTGCATGGTTGGCATTGAGAATGTATTTTTTTTAGCAAAATGAGAGATACATTTTGAAGACTATTATTGTTTTTGTTGTTATTATTTATTTTTACCCCCAATTTTTTCATGTTTGGGACACAAAAGGGCTTACAGTTTTAAAAGCACTACATTTAAACATATACAAAAAGTAAATCATAAAACATAGTTGTCCCTTCACATTTGTGGTTTAGACATCTGCAAATTTGAGTATCTGAGGATTTTATTCTCTCTAGGAATCTCTGGAACTTCCAGTGTGACTCTGTGGTCATTTTCCTCCAAGCATTCTAGACATTTCTAAAGAGAAGATGTGCTTTCTTGATCACTACCCCTCTTGAGGAGAGATGCAATACGATTTCAAATGTAATAAATGATTAATACATCTCTCAGGGAGGGGAAGTTGCAATTTTGTTTAAAAGAAATAGTAGTTACTGAAAAGGCCTTCCTTGGACCTTAATAACCACAGACCAGTGTTACAATTAATAAATCAATTCAGTTAATATGTAGTTAAAAATAAAAAGCGGGATTGTAGCACAGCTGGCTGGGAGTCAGCTGCATTAAGGTTAAGATCACTACTGACCGAAAGGTCATGAGGTCGAAGCCAACCTGGGTTGGAGTGAGCTCCCGACCAAAATTGTGTAGCTAGTTGTCGACCTTTGCAGCCCGAAAGACAGTTGCATCTGTCAAGTAGGAAAATTAGGTGCCACTTTGTGGGGAGGCTAATTTAACTGATTTACGAGGCCATAAAAATCTCCAGGAAATATGCAAAGAATGAGGAAGCAACAGCTCCCCTGGTGGCCCGAAGCTGAAATGTTAATAGCCTCTGAGTGTCTGTCTATATATGTTGTGTGTCTATGGCATTGAATGTTTGCCATGTATATGCCCGTTGTAATCTGCCCTGAGTCCCCTGCAGGGTGAGAAGGGTGGAATATAAATACTGTAAATAAAATAAAATTAAAATAAATAAAATAGCTTAGGGTAAAACAATGTAGCACCCTCAACCCATTTTCTAACAGCATTCTGAATTTTAAAAATTCTGTCTGAATAAAAGTTTTAGCCTGCAAAAACAAACAAACAAACAAACAAAAAACCAGGAAGGAAACCATTCTGGCCACTGAGAAGGCCTTTTCTTTCATCCTTGCCACCCAGGCTTGTGATGGTGGTGTGACTGAAAAAAGGACCTCTCTTGATGATCTTGGAGCTCAGTCTAGTTTATATAGGGCAGTGGTACCCAACTTTTTTTGACCAGGGACCATGTTGACGAGGGACCACTCACCAATATTAGTAACATAAGAGTTATGAATCAGTTTTTGGTCAACTTTAGATTCTATTTGGTTATTTGAGGTGCTGATTCAAAACATTGCATTGGATAGACCACATCAGGTCTGGTTTCTGATACAGAACATATGCCATCCAGTAGTCGCCATCTGCTTGCCCACAGAAAACCATATTTAAAGATTTAGAGCTGATTTGGCAGTAGTAATCTTTTGTGGGTAGTCAGCCTCTTCCCTCTCGACATCCCTGTTGCCTTGGCACTATAAGAGTGTTTTGCAAGACCAGTCACTCTCATTGCTGCATGGTTTCGAGGCAACAGTGTAGTAATGGTGAGGCTGTGGACTATATTTTCATTCTTGTGAACCATTGGTGGTCCGTGGACCACAGGTTGGGAACTACCGATATAGGGAGATAGGATTTGCCAAATAGTCTGGACATGAGCCATGATGTAGATTTGTTTATCAAACTGGAGTCTTGAAAGAATGATAGGGATACATGATAGAGTTGCTGTGTCAAGTTTTCCTTTTTCTTAACAGGATAAGAAGATGATGAAAGTGGTCAACCTCAAGCAAGCCATCCTCCATGCTTGGAAAGAAAGGTGGAGTGATTACCAGTGGGCCATAAACATGAAGAAATTCTTCCCCAAGGGGACCACGTGGGACATTCTGAATTTAGCAGGTCTGGTTTATAGTTAGCACAGATCATAAGTGCTCAGTTATGGGTTGTTTCCATACACAGTGTGCTCTTTGCAGTACAAACTTCATTGCCTATTGTTTTGACAGTATATGCATTAGTGCTCAACCACTGTTTGGCTTCTGAAAATACCCCAGCCACTACAATGGTTTCCAGTTCCTTTTAAGTGCTGTACTAAATCAAGTTTAGTTACGACATGATGATCCATCAGTGGTGTCATGTTAGAAAGATGCAGGTAGTTTTGCAGATTTGGAACAACCACTGCTTTGTTCCTAAAACAAATGTTCTGTGTTTTGGTTATGTGTGTCCATTCTTTAGCAACTTGACAGTTCCACATTATGAAACAGGTACCTTAATTAGGTGGTTGCTACAATTTTTCAAAGTGTCTCATCTGTACTTTCACATGCTGTGCTACCTGCAAAGTTAAATTTACACAGAGGCATTATTGCTTTTTGAAGTGTGTATTGGGTCTGAATTTAGAACAGTAAAATGTGTGAATCACCTTAGAATGGTGAACTCAAATGTTACAAAAGATAATTAGTGAAATTGAACTTGTAGTTAAACATTATGTATTCCTTTTTTGTTTTCTATTTTGAGTGTTGTATTACGGGCTTTGGTTTGGGAAAGATGGGCTTGAAATGTATGAATTTGTACCAGATGACACATCCCTCCTTGGTCTGCTTAAACCGAAGTTATTCTTGCTGCTTGGTTTTCTACTTACCATTGTTATTGTTTTCTGTTCTTCTTCTTATTGTCTACACAAAATAGATCCATGTATATAATTGGCAGAAAACATATAAGAATGCACAGCTTTCTATTTTGCAGTGGTCATCTTTAAAACTGAGTTGATTGGGTGGCAGACAAATTTCTTTTGATTTACCAGAAATCTGAGGTGCATCTACACTGTAGAGTTAGAGTACCACATTTAATTACCATGCCTCATTTTATTAGATACATGATGTTGCCTCTTTGGAGCATGTATATACATATGTATTCTGGCACAGTCAATAATTGTTAAACAAGCATCGTTCGGAGAAGCATCAGCATTTGTACCCTTGGCATCTGTTCAGTGTTTGAGAAGCAAGAAGGACATCATATATATTGTTGCTGTTAGGAGACTTCAAGTTGCCATTAACTTCTCATAGGGTTTTTTAACAGGATCTCTTCAGAGGAGGTTTGCCATTGCTTTCTCCTTAGGCTGGGTGTGATTTGACCTTCTTTGGCTGAGCAGGCATTTGTACTCTGTTTCCCAGAATCCTAGTCCCACACTTAAACCATTATACTATTTATTTGTCGTGTCAGAGCAGCCAGTCCATTATATTACATTTCTAACAGAACAAAGCAAACAAACAGAAAATACACAACTTGTGAGTTTGGTAGCTGGTTAAATGTCCTTTGACCAGTATCTGGCCACTTGGAGTGCTTCCGGTGTTGCTGCAAGAAGGTCCTCCATTGTGCATGTGGCAGGGCTCAGGTTGCATTGCAGCAGGTGGTCAGTGGTTTGCTCTTCTCCACACTCGCATGTCGAGGATTCTACTTTGTAGCCCCATTTCTGAAGGTTGGCTCTGCATCTCGTGGTGCCAGAGCGCAGTCTGTTCATGCCTTCCAAGTCGCCCCCTTCTTCTGTGTGCCCAGGGGGGAGTCTCTCATTTGGTATCAGCCATTGGTTGAAATGCTGGGTTTGAGCCTGCCACTTTTGGACTCTCGCTTGCTGAGGTGTTCCAGCGAGTGTCTCTGTAGATCTTAGAAAACTATGTCTAGATTTAAGTCGTTGACGTGCTGGCTGATACCCAAACAGGGGATGAGCTGGAGATGTCTCTGCCTTGGTCCTTTCACTATTGGCTGCTACTTCCCGGCGGATGTCAGGTGGTGCAATACCGGCTAAGCAGTGTAATTTCTCCAGTGGTGTAGGGCGCAGACACCCGTGATAATGCGGCATGTCTCATTAAGAGCCACATCCACTGTTTTAGTGTGGTGAGATGTGTTCCACACTGGGCATGCATACTCAGCAGCAGAGTAGCATAGCGCAAGGGCAGATGTCTTCACTGTATCTGGTTGTGATCCCCAGGTTGTGCCAGTCAGCTTTCGTATGATAACCATTATACCACACTTGATGCATTTTGGCACAGATAAGTAGTATGGTAATGAAAATTCTTCATCCATTCCGAAAGCAAGATGTCGAGGTTAGCCTGTAGATCAGTCATTCTCAAGCTTCCTAACGCCGCAACCCCAACTATAAAATTATTTTTGTTGCTGCATCATGACTGTGATTTTGCTACTGTTATGAATCATAATCTGATACGCAGGATGTATTTTCATTCACTGGACCAAATTTGGCACAAATACCCAATACTCCCAAATTTGGATACTGGTGGGGTTGAGCAGGGTGGGGGGATTTGATTTTGTCATTTGGGAGTTGTAGTTTCTGGGAGTTATAGTTCACCTACAATCAAAGAGTCCCTTGAACCTCACCAGTGATAGAATTGGGCCAAACTTCACACCCTGAACCCCCGTGACCAACAGAAAATACTGGAGGGATTTGGGAGGAATTGACAGTGATTTAGGGGAGAGCACGCCTGCTCTCCCCCCTCCCCCACCTGGAGTCTCAGAAACAGCCCTCCCCTTGGCTGAAAGGCCAGCCAATCACAGCAGCAGGAGGGTTTTTGGTGGGAGGATTTGCTGTCTGTTTCCAAAAAGGAAGAGAAGGACAGGTGGAGAGACCTTCAGCCTTCTCTGCTGAAGGGGTTCCTAAGACCATCGGATATATGTGTTTTCTGATGGTCTTTGGTGACTCCTCTGAATAATAATCATCATCATCATTATTTAATACCCCGCCACCATCTCCCCAATGGGGTCTCGGGATGGCTTACATGAGGCCAAGCCCAACAGCATATTACAATAAGGTAAAACCAAAACACAATAACAACACAGTAAAATACATACAACATATGAGTACAAAGACGATAAAGCAAAATCATACACAGTAAAATAAAATAACATAACAATGAGCGGGCCGCATGTGCAAGATAAAAACTAAGATACTAAAAATACTAAAATCAGGATGAGATAGGGATGGAGCAGATTGTTTGTGGGGGAGAAACTCGTAAAGGAACGGGGTCATATAGACCTTCATACAGGTGGGGAATATACTCTGGGGACAAAAACTGTTGAGGAGGAGCAACTGTGTATGATAATATGGCTACTCTCCAACCCTGAAACCACCCTTGCGACCCCCCCCCCACCAGGGGTCCCAACCCCCAGGTTGAGAAACACTGCTGTCGATGAACTATAGTGAGTGCAGGATTGTAATAAAAAATAATAATAAAAAATATTAAAACTGTAAGCAGAAAATTGACAAATAGTGGCCAGTTAACAAGCCTGCAACGGCAAGAAAACGTTTGTTCCAGAAGCAGGGAACTGTAGTAGACAACTTTAGCTTCCAATGAGACCTTGGGAGGCTGCGCACTCCAACACATAAAATAATTAATTCCTCACCCCAATATTGCTTAGCACGCATGGAGAAAATTTTCACCATGTCTTAAATTTCCTCTGACTTAAGACTCAAGAGAGACTTGCTTTATTTAGCAACACTTCCTGTTTAAAAAAAATGCAGTTTCTAGGCCCCATCTACAGTTTGAAGTGAATTATTTGGTCATGTAGACACATATAATGCAGTTAATCTGCATTCTGAAACTGCAGTATATGGCTGTGTAATTGGGGCCCTGGAGGTAATAAGATGCCTCCCAGAAGTGACTGTAGTGCCTCCTAGAGGGCATTTTGGGACTTCTTCTTCTGGAGGACCTGGGGGCCATAAAAATGGTCCATTGGGCACACTTTGCCCACCCTTACTTTACTCCTATTTGAGACATAAATGCCGTATAACACTGATGTATATGTTGAAAATTTTTAGTGAATAAAATTAGTTCAAAAAACCATGAATCAATATGAATATTGTACCTTTCAAAAATGTGATACATGTTTTTTCCCCAATTCATGAATGACCCTTGTCCTCACCATGAGGTTGGTTTTTACATGAGTTTATGGTAGTTAAACCTTTTGTTCAGCTTTTTCCTTCTGGATTCTATCCTTTCCTTAAATAATGGCCACTTACAGGTTGGAGACAATGGCTAAGATAGGCACATGTGTCTCTTCCCATGCAATTTCATGTTCCCCAATCTCTTAGCAGTTATCAGATGCTGGGAAGGGTCCCTTGACATAATAGCTTAGGGGAGCAATTCAGATCATAGTAAGCAGTTAGTCTCATCTTAACTGCTTGGGGGAGAAATGGCAATGTACTCTCAATTGAAGTTCACCCATCCTTTCCTTCACTGAAGAATTCAGAGCAGTCAGGTCTTCATGGTCTGATGCACCCTTCCCTCTGGTAAGAAGGAGCAGCAGGAATCCTTCCCAAAATTTGACAGCTGCCAGGGGAAATGCAGTTCTTGGGCAAAGAGAATAGCCCTCCCTGTTTTAAAAGGGTCTAATGAATACACAAGTTACTATCTGGATCTATGTGTCCTAGGACAATGAACGCCTTCTCTTCCGCTTTGGGGATAGTATTTCTTTAATGTAATTGTTTAAAATTTTTTTGTTCTTTGGTGTAGAAACTGTTTTGTCCTCTGTAAAATGCAGAAAGGCATTGTTGTCAAATAATGACATTCTGTATGTACTCATGTGTATGCCTAGATATTTTAGTAAAAAAATAAATAAATCGATCTCCAAAACTAGGAATGACTTCTCCAAGAATCAGTGTGTGAAGTAATATACCTTAACTCTTATAAAAAAAGGAATAATGTCCTTCTCCCCCTGGTGGCACTGTGGGTTAAACCGCTAAGCTGCTGAACTTGCTGACCAAAAGGTTGGTGGTTCGAATCCGGAGAGCAGGGTGAGCTCCCGCTGTTAGTCCCAGCTTCTGCCAACCTAGCAGTTCGAAAACATACAAATGTGAGGAGATTAATAGGAATCGCTTCTGCGGGAATGTAACGGTGCTCCATGCAGTCATGCTGGCCTCATGACCTTGGAGGTGTTTATGAACAACGTTAGCTCTTTGGATTAGAAATGGAGATGGGCACCACCCCCATAGTTGGACACGATTAGACTTAATGTCAGGTAAAACCTTTGCCTAACTAGAATGGCAAAAGACGAGAGCTTAGTTCATCCCTGGATAACCTAAAATGAGCATCAACCTTCTCAACTTTCTCTGCTATGGCCCTGTTTCTAACCTTTTTGAATCCCTGGGTGGGAAAATAGACCCACTGGTCTGAAGTGGTTGGCTTCCCAAGGCAGCATTGGTGCTTTCCCCTTCTTTGTGGATCTATCCTTAATTTATCCACAGGATATATCAAAATCCTTAATTTCCCCGTCCCCTAATCTGCTTTTGACTTTTGCATGAGGTTGACATATCCACAGTTATGTACAGTATAACATATTGGATGAATGTGTACTCCTAAAAGTTTGAATGATACTATGTGGTCCTTTAATAGCATTAACCAAGTGGATATGGTAGTAGTAGATCCTCTGGGTTTTCCATAGGTTCAGGCTTCTGGTGTATCACTCTATTGCAAAGTCTTGTTGCTGTTGAATATTTTTTTCAAATTGTCTGTAAGCAAGGACAGGCCTACAAGTAAATGGTTGTTTGCATTGCCCCAATGGCTTGGAACCACTCCCAAATAATGAATGATGGAAAATATCCAGTTCTATGAAGAGACTGTGGTTTCTGCAGTTCACCTGTCACATAAAATTAATTTTGAAGGTTGTTTAGAAGACATAGGGTGCTTCTACACTGTAGAATTTATGCAGTTTGATACCACTTTAATTGACTTGGCCCAGTTCTGTGGAATTATAGGACTTGTGGTTTGATGAGGGTCCAGCACTCTGGCAGAGAAGGCTGGACAACTTCATGAATTCAGTACATTGAACCATAGTAGGCAAGTAGTGTCAAACTGCATTAATTCTACATGTGGATGCAGCCACAGATAGGGAAAAATCATGGTTTAAGTTCACAAAGCTTGGCCTTGTGTTCTCCCATCTTTTTGTTCCTGCCTTAATGTAGCCATAGGAAGGAGACTGAAGGATTTCATTGCCATTGTAAACTAACTGTAAAAAGTAAAGGTAAAGGTTTCCCATGACATTAAGTCTAGTTGTGTCTGACTCTGGGAGATGGTGCTCATCTCCATTTCTAAGCTGAAGAGCTGGCGTTGTCCATAGACACCTCCAAGGTCATGTGGACGGCATAACTGAACGGAGTGATGTTGCCTTCCCAGAGAAGCGGTACTTATTTATCTACTCACACTTGCATGTTTTCAAACTGCTAGGTTGGAGGAAGCCGGGGCTAATAGCAGGAGCTCACCCTGCTCCCTGGATTCAAACCACCAACATTTCGGTCAGCAAATTCAGCAGCTCAGTGGTTTAACCCACTGTGCCACCAAGGGGCCCAAATTGTAGTTTGGTGTAATATCTCAACTTGAACACACTATGTTTAATGTTAAATGTGGTTTACTGAAGCAAGCTTAATAAGCCATTGTCGCAGCTGGCTCATTTCAGTGAGTAAACCCAACTGTGGTTTGTCTCAACTCAAACATACTTTTGAAATATGCATAATTTAGAAAATAGAAACGAAAACCTTCAACCTGCTTGCAGCTGTGCCAGCGGGAGGGGGTTATGATCTTCTTAATCACGTAATGATGTTTGGTTTGGAATGCAGTGAAACAGACAGATTTCAAACAGATTTTGTAATATGACTGCACCTTTGGATGTTTTTAAGCTGCATGATGTCCCTTTCCAGATTTGGACACTTAAGTAGACGTTTCCCACAAATTCTCATGCTTTGCTCATAGCAAAAGGGGCTAGAAATTAAAGAGAGGGAGAAGTTTATGAACTTTGGAATTTTACATATAAATTATTGAGTTTATGTTATCGCTACCCTCATCATTGGCTGATGTTTGCAATCCTCCCTTCCTCCTCTTTGGTTTTATCTGCTTTGAAGAGCAAAATGAAGCTTTTTATGTTAATTCTAGTGTCCTTGGTTGTATGGTACAAATTCGTGGAATTTTAAGTTTGCTCAGCACTTCTTTTTAAAAAAGACTGTAAAGCTTTTAAAGCTGGGATCTGTTCTGTTTAATTTTGTAACATACCATGTGGATTAATGATGAAACATAAACAACGGGGATGATTATTAATACGTCTGTGGGACTGTTGTAGTTTTCCAGCTGAGATTCAGAGGAGAACTTTTGGCTCATTCCTTAGACATGACAACTTTGTGTCTGCAAAGGTTGTGGAAAATATGCAAGGGCTATATGGACCATTATTAAGGTAGGTTATATTCTGGGTTGGTGCAGTAGTTGGTTGGGGAAATATTAAGAAATTGACACAGATACCTCTAAAATAGTGTTGGGGGATAGCTATAGGGCAGTTACTAGGTTTGTTTGGTTCAAAACTTGTTTCGGATGTAGGGGGCGCTGGTGGTTCGGATCTAAAGTCAATTCCGATTTTCACAGAAAAAAATGTTCAAAACTTTTCAAAACTTCCGAGACTTCTGAATCCTTCGTTAATGGTTTCAAAGTGTTATTTCCTATTTCATTGGGTGATCTTTACTTTGAAAGTAGTTGTTTTATTCCAGAAGGGGAGAGCAAGGAGAAGAAATCCATCCACTCTGGTTTAAACTGCTTCTCTCGCCCAAGGCTGACGTGGGAGGGAAAGGAAACCGAAGGGAATCCATCCAAACTGGGTTAAACTGCTTCTCTCGCCCAAGACTGACACGGGAGGGAAAGGAAACGAAGGGAATCCATCCACTCTGGTTTAAACTGCTTCTCTCGCCCAAGGCTGACGTGGGAGGGAAAGGAAACCGAAGGGAATCCATCCAAACTGGGTTAAACTGCTTCTCTCGCCCAAGACTGACACGGGAGGGAAAGGAAACGAAGGGAATCCATCCACTCTGGTTTAAACTGCTTCTCTCGCCCAAGGCTGACGTGGGAGGGAAAGGAAACCGAAGGGAATCCATCCACTGGGTTAAACTGCTTCTTTCGCCCAAGACTGACACGGGAGGGAAAGGAAACGAAGGGAATCCATCCAAACTAGGTTAAACTGCTTCTCTCGCCCAAGACTGATGTGGGAGGGAAAGGAAACCGAAGGGTATCCATCCAAACTGGGTTAAACTGCTTCTCTCACTCAAGACTGACTTGGGAGGGAAAGGAAACCGAAGGGTATCCATCCAAACTGGGTTAAACTGCTTCTCTCACTCAAGACTGACTTGGGAGGGAAAGGAAACCGAAGGGTATCCATCCAAACTGGGTTAAACTGCTTCTCTCGCTCAAGACTGACTTGGGAGGGAAAGGAAATGAAGGGAATCCATCCACACTATTTTGAAAAGCTGAATAATTTCCGACTCACGTACTGATTCGTAAGAGAAATGGCAGAAAAAGCTTTGGAAGGGCAAAAGGACTTTCGGTTTCCTTAAAAACTTCGAAATCGCTTCAAAAAGGAAATCTTTCCAAATTTATTCGAATTACGAAGATTCCCACCGAACCTAACCATGCCTAGCAATTACTGCTGGCTGCCCTGATACCGTGGACATCTGGGCAATAGATGGTACTATTGGTTGATATGAAAAACACCAAAGGGGTACCTTAGAAAGGAAAAACTGCTTCTTTATCTTAAAATATGGCTACTGCTTCATGCAACTTCAGAATGTGGATAAATGTGAAGAGCTGAAAGTACTGGAATTACAGGCAGCCTGGATAGTGCTGAGTATAGGCCACTTTTCGTAGAACCATAGAGTTGGAAGAGATCACAAGGGCCATCCAGTCCAACCCTTTGCCATACAAGAACACACAATCAGAGCACCCCTGACAGATTTATTTATTTATTTATTTACTGCACTTGTAGACCGCCGTTCTCAGCCCTAGGGCGACTCACGGCGGTGTACAACATATAAAAAACAATTTACAATAAAGGCAATATCACAAACCACAATAACAACATCACTACCAATAATACAATTACACTAAATCATTCGCGACGTCTCATCATAGAATCACAATCCAATCTCGTTATCCATATTCCGTTCCAATCATCGTTGCCAATTGTTGTAGCACTTAATCAAACGCCTTCTCAAACAACCACTTCTTTAGTCTCTTGCGGAATGTCATAAGGGAGGGCGCCTGTCTGATGTCTACAGGGAGGGTGTTCCACAGATGGCCATCCAGCCTGTTTAAAAGCCTACAGAGAGACTCCACCACCCTCTTAGGCAGCATATTCCACTCTCGGATAGCTCTTACCGATAGGAAGGTCTTCCTAATGTTTAGGTGGAATCTCTTTTCCTGCATTTTGACTCCCTTTGCTCGTGTCTTAGTCTCCAGAGCATCAGAAAACAAGCTTGTCCTCTTTTCAATGTGACGTCTTTTCAAATATTTAAACATGGTTTCCATCCTTCTTTTCTCCAAGCTAAACATACCCAGGTGTTGAAGCCATTCCTCATAGGGTATGGTTTCCAAACCTTTGATAATTTGGTTGTCTTTCTCTGGACACATGCCTGATAGTCAATGTTGTTGTTTATTCGTTCAGTCGCTTCCGACTCTTCATAACCTCATGGACCAGCCCACGCCAGAGCTCCCTGTTAGTTGGCCCCTCTTCCTTTTTCCTTCCTTTTTCCTCAACATCATTATCTTCTCCAAGCTTCCCTGTTTTCTCATTATGTGGCCAAAGTACTTAATCTTTGTCTCTAATATCCTTCCCTCCATTGAGCAGTCAATATCCTTCTTGAATTGCATTGCCTAGAATTGGACACAATATTCCAGATGAGGTTGATGAAAGTAGAACTGAGTGGGACTCTGACTTCCCTCGACCTGGACACTATACTATAGATACAGCCTAGGATTGCATTGGCTCTTTCAGCTGCTGCATTACTGTCGAGTCATTTTCAGCTTATGGACTACTAAGACTCCTAGATCCGTTTCATGTGTATTGTTTTCAAGACAGGTATCCCCCAACTTATATATGTGCATTTCATTTCTATTGCCAACGTGTAGTAGTGTACAGTGAAATTCATTTTGCTGTTCTATACATGTTCTATAGTAACCACCTCCATGAAAAGGGACCTCTATCCAGCACTGTTGTTTTGAAATCTGTGTAATTCCGAAATCCTTAATAACAGTGGTTCTCAACCTGTGAGTCCCCAGGTGTTTTAGTCTATAACTCCCATAAATCCTAGCCAGTTTACCAGCTGTTAGGGTTTCTGGGAGTTGAAGGCCAAAACATCTGGGGATCCACAGGTTAAGAATCACTGCTTTATAGCTAAGGGCCCATCTACACTGTCATATAAAATCCAGATTATTTGCTTTGAACTGGATTATATGGCAGTGTAGACTCACATAATCCAGTTCAGAGCAGATAACATGGATTATCTACTTTGAACATCTGGATTTTATGACAAAATTCAGCCTATATAACACAATTACCATTGGGCACATTAGGGGTCTTGGTGGTATGAAAATAATGAATTATGAAAGGTGGGCATGATTCTTGGGATTCTTAAGAAGAAGACTGTAAAACAGCTGGACTGAGACGAAGCTCCCTTCCTGCCCAGCACTCATCTATAGAGTCATTCAAACTGTTAATTAAAAGCTTGACTGAGCAGATAGGGCGTATGCTGCCCCTTCCTGTCTTGCCAAATCTGGCATGTTGGCAGGATGCCACTGGGAAATGCGTGCCAGCAATTGGCCCGCATTCTGCGGAGAGGTTCTATGCGCCAGGCCTCCAAAACCCTCTCCACCTTCTCTCCTTCAATCTTCGAAAGCGTTTGACACATACTGCTGGGTAGCAGAGATGCTTTTCCGAGAAGTGCTGCATACTAGTTGAGGCTACAGAGGTCTATGTGAAGGTCATGTGCATCGATCACAGCATATTCAGCATATGGGGAGGGGATGGTGTGACAGTGGTGTCCATTTCTGACCCAGAAATTCTTGTGAAACAATGACCTACCTCCCCCTACTCCCTCATTATTTACTCCTCCAAAATTATGGGAACTTGGCAGCTCCTAAGAGTACCCCATATTTTTTATTATTTTTCATGAGAGTATATACACATTACTTAAGTTGATTTCCCCCTCTTCTTCATTTTCTTTCTTTCTTTTTTTCATTGCAGAAGCACTTCTTGAACAAGCCATGACTGGCCTAGCGCCAAACCCACTGATCCTGTCCTACCTGAAATATGCCATCAGTTCCCAGGTAATAATCCCATGGTAGGGACTTTCATCTTCGGAGGACATAAATAGATGTTCGTGGGATGAATCATTACTTTCACTTGGATAATTTATGTATACTTTAAAAAAAATCTTACAGAACCCAGATCTAAGCAATAGCAGGATGTTCTTGTTCTTTTCCCTTTTTTTGTAATACTGGACTGATTCAGCTCGTTTTTCTTCATGTACATGCCTCAAAAGCAGTTTTCTTTATAAAATGTCTTTCATTTTGGTTTTGCTACATCATGGGAAATAGACTGCGTTAAGCACTGAACCTCTAATCTTAGTCTTTTGAGATGTCCAAAAACATTGCCTGATTGATTTTAAGTGTAACTTAAATAACAGGCATGTTTGGCGGGGACGAGAGACAGGGCCTTCTCAGTGATTGCCCCCAAGTTATGGAATTCCCTTCCTGGTAATATTAGATCAGCCACTTCCCTTCTGTCTTGTCCTTCGGAAGGATGGTGAAGACCTGGCTGTGGTTTCAAGACTTTGGGGCAATGCAATGAGGCAATAATAGAATGGTGTCCTGAGATGGTTTTTAAGCAACTGATTTTAAAGTGATTTTAATTTTTGTATATATTTATGGTTTTATGTCCTGGCATTGAATGTTTGCCATATATATGTTGTGCTCTACCCTGAATACCCTTCGGGGTGAGAAGGACGGAGTATAAATGTTTTAAATAAATAAATAAACAAATAAATAACTTTACATCCATAAGAAATCTCAGGAAGCAATATTCTGCGCTCCTGGTGATTTGTGCAGTGATAACTGCTTTTCTTATTATTTGGCCAGTTTTGTTGTGGAGTTCTTCAATCCATTGGATGACCTGGAAATTGCAACAAGCAATTTTGTGGCTAGCTGATAAAATCAAAATAAGCAATGAAATTAAAATGATTCTTGAAGGGTTCTTGTAGTTCTTTTCCGTGCTATATGGCCATGTTCTAGAGGCATTTTCTCCTGACATTTCGCCTGCATCTATGGCAAGCATTCTCAGAGGTTGTGTCTTGGAACAATTTCTCCTCGTAGAGATGTTCAATGTATTGTCGAAGGCTATCATGGAATCACTGGGTTGTTGTAGGTTGTTGTGGCCGTATAGCCCAGAAAAACCTACAACAACCCAGTGATTCCGGCCATGAAAGCCTTCGACAATACAGTGATTCTTGAAGGACTTGCTCAGTGGTTTGAGTTTTGGACTGCGGTTCTGAGATCAGGGTTCAATTCCTTGTTTGGTCATGGAAACACACTAGGTAACCCTGGACAAGTTGCATTCTCTCATCCTCAAAAAACCCTTGTGATAGGTTCACCTAAGGGTCACCATATGTTGGAAATTAAGGGAAGGCACACAACAACAACCACAACAACATGTCAATTTATGTAGTGCGTCCAAAGTGAGAAAGACAAGTAGCATCCCCCTTCTATTGCTGAAAGTGTACCGTGATTTTTTTCCAAAATCATACAACAGAGAGAATCTTTTTTGGATGCTTTTTAACCTTTTGTTTCTTGAGTTGCTCACTACAAAGTTGATGTGAAGCAAATATGCCATCACCTAAAAATGTCTGTTTAAATTTGTGCCAGACCAGTGCTCGAGCAACAAGCTGCGACGCTGTTAAGTGACCTTGTCGCCCCCCATGGCGGTTGAAATGGCAGGGCTTGTTTGTGGGTTTGGAAATTTTTTTCAAAAAAAATCTTAGCATTTGCTAGTAACCACTTGTCTCCCTTTCTCTTGTTTTGGTTACAGATGGTGTCGTCCTCTAGTGTTCTGATGGCCATCAGCAAGGTAACATTCAGAGACTTCTTTCTGCAACTTCAGCCATCATTTTCCTTTCTAATATCCTCACATAAGAGTGATCAGTTTGCGTTCAAGGACCAAAGGATCCTCAGCCCCTCAAAAAAAAGTCTCAAAAGTCTAGCAGCTTTTGCAAATTTAGGAGAATGTCTGGTTTATCTTAAAGTCATGGCAAGTTTCAGTTTTCATAGTAGTGTTTAAAAGATATTTTTAAAAATATCGATGCCTGAAGCCTGAAAACTGCCTAAACATGAACACTTGGAAATGTTTTCCAAACATTAAAACTGAACATTTGTGAGGAAAAGGTACTTTTTTTCACTTGTTATTCTTGTTCCTGTTTTCCTACTCCTCTTTTCCCATCACCTTTTATTAACTCGTCACAAAGAGAAAAATTATATACCCCATAGATCTGAATAAAAGTAATTAATCTATATATATATATGAATGCTCTATTCGTTTTGAGTTACATCATAACTCAAAATCCGCTGGACGGATTGCCGCCAAATTTGGCCACAAGACGCATACTAAGCCAAGGAGTGACCATCATGCAAAAAATAAATAAAATGATTTTGTCATTTGGGAGTTGTAGTTGCTGGGATTTATAATTCACCTACAATCAAAGAGCATTCTGAACTCCACCAACAATGGAATTGAACCAAGCTTGGCACAGAAGACTCCCATGACCAACAAAAAAGACTAAAAGGATTTTGTGGGCACGGACCTTGAGTTTTGGAGTTGTAGTTCACCTACATCCAGAGAGCACTGTGGACTCAAACAATGAAGGATCTAGACCAAACTTGGTACGAATACTCCATATGCCCAATTACGAAAACGGAGTTTGGGGGAAGTAGATGTTGACATTTGGGAGTTGTAGTTACTGTGATTTATAGTTCACCTACAACCAAAGATCATTCTGAACCCCATCAATGACAGAATTGGGTCAAAGTTCCTACATAGAACCCACATGATGAACAGAAAATCCTGTGTTTTCTGGTGGTCTTTGGTGACCCCTCTGACATCCCCTCACAACCCCCCCCCCCAGGGGTCCCGACCCCCAGGCTAAGAAATGCTGCCTTAAGGCCTCCAGTCCAACTCCCTTCACCAGGGCAAGAAAACATAATCAAAGCCCTTCTGACAAAGAGCCATCCAGCCATAGATATAGATAGATATATGATTCACACACACAAATATATATGTATATGACAGATATAGTATCATAGATTTGAAAGGGACCACACTAAAGAAGGATAATTATGTGTTGCATGTTCCAGAGTAAACAAACCTGACAAAGAAAAAAAAAACACTCTTTACCCAATAGCAAAAAGAAATTACATATATTAGAAACCAGCACTTTCTCATTACTTTATTTTCCAGATCACTAGACTGGGTCACAGCAACACGTGGCAGGGGACCGCTAGTTAAAACTAAAATATGTTATTGTTCATTGTTATTGTTTATTGTTTATTTTTGTTTTGAGATTTATTTTATTGTTTTGTATTGCTTACTGCCTTCGTTTTATTGATGTACTGTGGGCTTGGCTGCACTGAGTCCCTTGGGGAGATGGTAGCGAGGTACAAATAAAGTTTTATTATTAATATATTATATATACAGCCCCTGATGGTGCAACGGGTTAAAGCGCTGAGCTGCTGAACTTGCTGACCGATAGGTTGACTGTCCGATCTAGGGAGTGGGGTGAGCTCCCGCGGTTAACCCCAGCTTCTGCCAACCTAGCAAATGCAAATGTGAATAGATCAATAGGTACTGTTTTGGTGGGAAGGTAACARCGCTCCATGCAGTCATGTCGGTCACATGACCTTGTCTACAGACAGCGCCGGCTCTTAGGCTTAGAAATGGAGATGAGCCCCCCCCCCCCCCCCTTGGACCCAACTAGACTTAATGTCAAGGAGACGCCTTTACCTTTTAAAACACAGAAACATCAATTAGCCCTGCTTATTCCCATAGTGATGGGGTGGGCACTTGCATGGGTACTAAAACCCATTTCCTCTTTGCTGAATGGAAGATTTGCAAGTACCACCTTTCAGGGCTCTTGCTTATCCCAAAGCATTAACAGAAAAAAAGAGCTCCATATCATTGTTCAGATATAAAAGCTGAGTTCACTCCCTCTAGAGTCACATCCCATGGTAATTTTGAGATCCCTTCAAGCTGGCTTTTCAAAATATCTTTTACTAATGTGTTTCCAGCCCTCCCGTCTAAACATTGGCTGGGGGAAAATTGGCAAGAAATGGCCAACAACAATCCAGATGTTTCCCATAGGGTGAAGAATAGAGTACATTTCCTCTAACCCTTCCCTGTGAAGTTGCTTTTGACAGCTGCTAAAGAATTTACAAGACAGGCTTACTTCAAACTTACGTGCCACAGGGGACAGGGGACAAAGCTGTTCATAATGAACTAATCCGTGTGTATCTTTCCCCTGCAATGAGATTTCACACCAAGGACATTCAGAATCACTTTTGGATAGTATTAATTGAGAGCTAAGGTAAGAGGTAAACAAGATGAAGGTGCTGTTGGTTGGTGACACGGTGGATTTGAGAAATATTATCCAGCCTTCTTGGGAACAGATTTTTAACTTCAGGTTGCTCTTAACTCTAGCCTTCCCTTTCCCTCTTGAGTGGCACCTATAATGCAAAGCTTCCTTTGCCAATGGATTAACAAGCTTTAGTTCCTTGTAGGTAATAATAATAATAGTAATCATCATCATCACCATAAACTTTATTTATACCCCGCCACCATCTCCCCAAGGGACTCCTTGTAGGTAATAATAATAATAATAATAATAATAATAATAATAATAATAATCTTTATTTATACCCCACCACCATCTCCCCAAGGAACTCCTTGTAGGTAATAATAATAATAATAATAATAATAATAAACTTTATTTATACCCCTCCACAATCTCCCCAAGGGACTCAGAGCTTACATGAGGCCAAGCCCAACAACACATGAATAAAAACGAAAAGGAATAAACAAAAAACAATATATACAATACAATTAATATAAACCACATATATACAATAACTAATAAACAGTAACACACAAGGATTTAAAAACCTGTAGATAATACCATGTCAGTTTTTTTAAAAAAAATATATCAATATTTTAATATTTTTGTGTTTTTCCTCATTTCTCTTGAGCTCACATCTCTTGATTTTGTCTTGCTTCTCTCAGTTTGATGACTTCTCCCGAAGCTTCTGTGTTCAGGCGTTGCTGGGAATTATGGACATGTTCTGTGATCGGCTCAGGTAAGGACTGACCATTATGTTGAGTAGGGGAAGGAGGGAGGTGACAGCATGCCATACATTAGGAAGGACAGATGGTAGACCATGCCAGCCAATGAAAAACTACACACCTTTTTGCTGGGATTCTCTTACTCTCTCTCTCCACTCCCCCCCCCCCCAAATTTCTCCATATTACAACAAAACATAGAAAAACCAGCCAAGACAGAGGTTCTCCTGGTCAGTCGCACGAGCTGTGCCCGTACCTTGGGAAGTCAGACTTGGCCACGGTGGTCCACATTCTGGTTACATTGAGAATAGACTACTGCAACACACTCTACGTGGGGTTGCCTTTGAAGACTGTACGAAAGCTTCAAGTAGTCCAATGAGTGGCAGCCAGATTTTTCACTGCTGCATGGTACAGGGAGCACACAACTACCCTGTTGTGTCAGGTCCACTATTTATTTATTTATTTAAAACATTTATATTCCGCCCTTCTCACCCCGAAGGGGACTCAAGGCGGAGCACAGCATATATATGGCAACATTCAATGCCGGGACACAAATTCATATACGCATACATAAACATTAAAAACATTTATCTCAATATTAAAATACACCATTTAAAACCGTCGTAGTCATCTGTGTCAAATCTAATTGGCCTGGTCATCTTTCTCATTGCTGCTTTATTGCCCTGTCCCGAAAGCTTGGTCCCACAGCCAAGTTTTTACCATCCTTCTAAAGGACAGGAGGGCGGGGGCTGACCTGATCTCACCAGGAAGGGAGTTCCATAGCCGGGGAGCAATCACTGAGAAGGCCCTGTCTCTCGTCCCCACCAATCGCGCCTGTGATAATGGCGGGACGGAAAGCACGGCCTCCCCAGAGGATCTTAATCTCCGTGATGGTTCATAGGGGGAGATGCGTTCGAAGAGTTAAATTGGGCCGGGGCCGTTTAGGGCTTTATACGCCAAAGCAAGCATTTTGAATTGTGCCCGGTAGCAAACATTCAGCCAGTGGAGCTGGCGTAACAGGGAGTTGTATGTTCCCTGTATGCCGCCCCAGTTATTAATCTGGCTGTCTCTTGTTGGACGATTTGAAGCTTCCGAGCAGTCTTCAAAGGCAACCCCACGTAGAGTGCATTGCACTAGTCTATCCTAGATGTAACGAGAGCGTGGACCACCGTGGCCAAGTCTGACTTCCCAAGGAACGGGCACAGCTGCCAATCTGCTACCAAGCACAACTCAAAGTGTTGGCCTTAGCCTATAAAGCCCTAATCAGTTCTCTCCCAGCTTACCTGTCCAAACGTATCTCCCTCTATGAACCATCTCAGAGGTTTAGATCTTCTGGGGAGGCCCTGCTCTCGGTCCCACCTCCTTCTCATATGCGGTTGGTGGGGACGAGAGACAGAGCCTTCTCAGTGGTGGCCCCTCAGCTATGGAACTCCTTCTCTAATGAGGTCAGATCAGCCTCCTCCTTCCTGACATTCAGGAACAGGCTAAAAACGTGGTAGGATCAAGTGTGCAGTGACACGTAATAGTGCAATGACAATTTGGAAAGGTCACAGATTACCATTTTGGTTAATGCGGTTTTCACAAGTGTTTTAAGATTGATATTTTAAATGTTTTTTTAACATATTTGTTTATTTGTTTTTGTGAACGTTTCTTAACATGGCATTGAATCGCTGCCATATATGTAAGCTGCCTTACATATATGGCAACGCTTTTCTGTATGGGGTTGAGAAAGGCGGGGAATAAATAGGGTAATTAATTAATTAATTAATTAATTGAAATAACATGAAAACTACAATATGAGGTTATAAGTATATAAACATGCCACAATAAGCTGAATAAGTTGAGTATATTTTAGCAAAATACCTGACTGTATCATAAGCTTGTATATTATGAGGAAATCTAGACATGATGACCATGTTAAAAATTTTCTTAGAACCTGCTACAACTCAGATGAATTAAATGATACTTAGTCTAATTGAGTGGGTGAAACAGCCATTTGTGCATATCGTAGTATGGAATCCTTGCATTTCTAGCACATAGTCATCCTTGTACACTGGCATGGTACCAGATCAGAACTTGTTACACATGCTTTGGGTGGTGTTGTCTATTGTGGCTTGTACAGCATGTCCTCTTTTTGGGTCTTATGGACAGTGAAAATGACATAGGATTTGGGATCCCAGACATGGCTGCCATGGTGCATGATCTTCTTTCCACACTGTTTCAGAACTTCTCTGGTTGGTAGAGCTGGGCTTTAGCACAGCAGGTTAATCACCAAGCCGCAATAAATCTTGCCAACAGGAAGGTTGAGAGTTTGAGGTCTGAGTCAGGGTGAGCTCCTGACCTTGGGCCCAGCTTCTGCCTACCTAGCAGTTCGAAAACAAATGTGAGTAGATAAATAGGAACTGCAGGAAGATATTTAGGCTTTGCCCTTCGATCAGAAAATGGTGGAAGTTTAGAAAGAAAGAAAGATTTTCAGCAGGGAGATGGAGCGACAGTATCCCTGGGTGGCTGGAACTGAGCACAGCCTCCAAAGATGCTGAAAGATGGGAAAGCCTATATATATACCTCTATCTGTTGTCTGTCTTGTTATTGTTATAGTCGGCATTGAAAATTTGCCATAAATGTGTTCTGTGATCCACCCTGAGTCTCCTTCGGGATGAGAAGTGCGGAATATAAATACTGCAAATAAATAAATTAATAAATAATAGAGGTCTTTTATAAGTTGCTGAAGAACAACCTTCTTTCCTTATCAATTTTTGTAAATAATTTGGGTTTATTTATGTAGCAGGATGGCAGATGCTCATGATGTGATCTGGGTTGTAACTTGCTGTACAGAATCTGCCAATAATAATAATAATAGTAATAATAATAATAATAATAATCTTTAGTTATAACCCGCCGCCATCACCCCAATGGGGACTTGGAGCGGCTTACATGAGGCCAAGCCCAGACAACATATGACAACAAAATAAAACCAAAAACATAAGCAACAAGCAACAGCATCATAATTACATAAAAACATATGAATACAACATACCAGTGTTTCTCAACCTGGGGGTCGGGACCCCTGTGGGGATTGTGAGGGGGTGTCAGAGGGGTCGCCAAAGACCATCAGAAAACATGGTATTTTCTGTTGGTCATGGGGATTCTGTGTGGAAAATTTGGTCCAATTCTATCGTTGGTGGGGTTCAGAATGCTATTTCATTGTGGGTGAACTATAAATCCCAACAACTACAACTCTCAAATGGCAAGGTCTATTTTCTCCAAACTGTACCAGTGTTCACATTTGGGCATATTGAATATTTGTGCCAAGTTTGATCCAGATCCATCATTGCTCGAGTCCATGGTGTTCTCTGGATGTAGGTGAACTACAACTCCAAAAACTCAAGGTCAGTGTCCACCAGACCTTCCCAGTGTTTTCTCTTGGTCATGGGAATTCTGTGTGCCAAGTTTGATTCAATTCCATTATTGGTGGAGTTCAGAAGGTCTTTGATTTTAGGTGAACTATAAATCTCAGCAACTCCAGCATTACCAAATGACAAAATCAATCACTCCCAACCCCACCAATATTCAAATTTGAGGGTATCAGGTATTTGTGCCAAATTTGATCCAGTGACTGAAAATACATCCTGCATATCAGATATTTACATTACGATTCATAACAGTACCAAAATTACAGTTATGAAGAAGCAATGAAAATAATGTTATGGTTGGGGGTCATCACAACATGACGACCTGTACTAAGGGGTCGCGGCATTAGGAAGGTTGAGAACCACTGCAATATACCAATGTGCCAAGTATACCATCAGACACTTTGGTGTTTTTCAGGCAGCTTGATGGATCTGAGTAAGTAGTGAGAATTTTTATTAAAAGTGATACAGCTTTGCAATGTCCCCCCCCCCCCCCCGATGTAAGAGTATATAATCAGTGTCATTTAATACATATTACTTGTGCCTTAACCGTTAAGAGATCCTTGGTATGAACCAGGAGTGTAGCTGAAAGGTGTCAAATCAGAATATTATGCCCCAAATAAGATTTCTGCTTTGAATGAAATGTTCTTCAAGTCTCCACATTTCTGGCATTGGAGAGTGAGACATTTAAAATTATTAACATCTATAAACTCTTACATTTGCAGTCTTTGCATTTTCTTAGTTATTCTTTGCTGCCCTTTTTCTTTGGAAACCTAAATTGTATTTCTAAAAGATCAACTGAATAATTAAATTACTGCAATGCTAAAATGTGGAACAAAAGTAAAACCACAGGTGAGATAGAATTCATCTTGGGAACCCCTGTAGCTAGACTTCTGCTATGCACGTCTTCATTATAAATTGTAAAGTCACGAGTGAACAAAGAATTTCTACTAAAAGGGAAAAAAGTGGATCACACATTAATGAAATTGGTGCCCTCCAGACATAAAGACACAGCTAATATCTAAAAGCATATGGATTACCTAACCAGTGGAATAAATTGAGGTCAGTGTCTAGGACCCTACTGCTGAGCAGGGCCAACAAATGGCCTCAGAGCATCACATGTGATGGCGCTGTAACAAACATGTTCAGCATCTAGGCAGAGGACATCCCTGCTTACTGCAGTTCCTCTTATTCATAAACACATTATATAGCCAGAAGCAACATGCTGGGCATAAAGATGATTGCAGATGCTCATTTTATTATTGTTGCTTTCAATATGTAGTATCCTTTTTAACAACATTGTGGTGTTTTATTATCAAGTATATGTTTACTATCAAGGCCACAGAAGCAAACTTTTTGTTATTTCTGTAGTCATAGTGGTGCTGTAATATAAATTGGTTTAAAAAGTGCAACTGCAAGATGCTCAAAATATCCTTTAAATCAAGGTTGGCAAACTGTACTTCGACAGATTGGGAATATAAAAACAGTTCTAAAGCATGTGGTGATGGTGGTGGGTAGAAGAGGAAAATGCTAGTTGTATGCTTCCCAGAGCAAGGAATTCGTATGGCTATCTAAAGCAGGGGTGGAGATCTTTTTGCCTCCCAAATATTGTTGAATTTCAGGTCCCAGCAGCAGGTCCCAGCAGCAGCTCAATAGTGGGAGCTGCAAGTCAACAGTGTGGTCTGCAGTGAGTTGCTATAAGGCCATTACATTCTGAGACTAAAATTACCCTCATTTATTTATTGATATATTTACAGTATTTTACCCCGCTCTATCCCACCCCAAAGGAGACAGAGTGGCTTCCAAATTGGCAATAATTCAATGCCATGCAAACATAAACATGCCAATACAATATACACATACATTAAAATCAGTAAAAAAAAAATCATAGCATATCAACATTTGTCTGTTTGTTTGTTTTGTTCTGTTAGAAATGTAATACAATTGTCTTACATTGTCTTACAATTGCCTGACACGATAAAAAATAAACATTAACATCAACTATTGAAACCACACAAGATCCGAAGTGATAATCCAGGAGTCATTCCAATCGTGTTACAATTACTTCATAGCCGCCTATTGCACTGATTACTCCCCGAAAGCTTGGCTCCACAGCCAGGTTTTTCATTTCTTTCTAAAGGTCAGGAGGGAGGGAGCTGATCTGATTTCACTTGGAAGGGAGTTCCACAGCTGAGGGCCCATCACTGAGAAGGTCCTGTCTCTTGTCCTCACCAGCTACACCTGGGAAGGAGGTGGGACCTAGAGCAGGGGCTCCCCAGAATTTCTTGGCCTCTGAGGTTGAGGCTCATATATAAATCTAGGAATTTTAGTCAAAAATTAGCTTTTTTGTTAAGTTCCAGGGCCAGAGTGGAACTTAACAAGAATAGCCTGCCTCACAACCAGACACAGTGAAGACATCTACCCTTGTACTTTGTTACTCTGCTGCTGAATATACATGCCCAGTGTGGAATACATCTCACCATGTCAAAATAGTGGAGGTGGCTCTTAATGAGGCATATACTGCATCATCACAGGATGTCTACGCCCCACACCCCTGGAGGAATTATACTGTTTAGCTGATATTGCACCACCCGACATTCGCCAGGAAGTAGCAGCCAACAATGAAAGGACCAAGGTAATGACATCTCCAGCCCATCCCCTGTTCGGATATCTGCCATCATTCTAAGATATACAGAGTTACTCTCAGGAACATCTCAGGAAGCAAGAGTCCAAAAGTGGCAGGCTAAAACCTGGAACCTCAACCAGTGGCTGATACCGAAGAGAGACTCCCTCATGGGCACACAGAAGACTGGGCAACTTGGAAGGTGCTAAACAGACTGAGCTCTGGCACTATGAGATACAGTGCCAACCTTAAGAAATGGGGCTACAAAGTGGAGTCCAGAACATGTGAATGTGGAGGAGAGCAAACCACAGACCACCTTCTACAATGCAACCTGAGCCCTGCCACATGTACATTGGAGGACCTTCTCACAGCGACAGGAGAGACACTCCAAGTGGCCAGCTTCTGTTCAAAGGACATGTAGCACAGTGACAAGTTTTTGACTTTCTTTGTGTTTTAAATACATTGTAACTGTACCCTCAATTTGATTCTGACATGATAAATAAATAAATATTTTAAAAATGCATCCAACTTATCCATGAGTCTGTGTGCTTACTGTACCTTGACTCCTATTAAAAAAATTGAACCATCTCCCTTTCTTAGTAGAGTGAGCCCCCAGTGGCGCAATGGGTTAACCCTTGTGCCGGTGGGACTGAAGACCGACAGGTCGGAGGTTCAAATCCAGGGAGAACGCGGATGAGCTCCCTCTGTCAGCTCCATCTCCCCATGCGGGACATGAGAGAAGCCTCCCATAAGGATGGTAAAACATCAAAACATTTGGGCGTCCCCTGGGCAACGTCCTTGCAGATTGCCAATTCTCTCACACCAGAAGCGATTTGCAGTTTCTCAAGTCGCTCCTAACACACACAAAAAGTAGACAGAAAGTGAAAGTCTAGTCCAGGGGTCCACAAACATTTTAAACAGAGGGCCAGGTCACAGTCCCTCAAACTGTTGGAAGGCCGGATTATAATTTGAAATAAATGAATGAATATCTTATTTGTAGTGCAAAAACATTTAAAAATACAATAATTAAAATGAACAATTTTAACAAATATAAACTTATTAGTATTTCAATGGGAAGTGTGGGCCTGCTTTTGGCTGATGAGATACCGTTGTTGTTGTTGTTGTTGTTGTTGTTGTGTGCTTTCAAGTCATTTCAGACTTAGGTTGACCCTGAGTGAGGGCCGGGTAAATGACCTTGGAGGGCCGTATCCGGCTCCCGGGCCGTAGTTTGAGGACCTCTAATCTAGTCCATCCTGGAATTTTTTTTAAAAAAAATACCACAATTCCTCTTTATTTTCTCCACTATGGCACTGCTTCCTCCTCCTCTTCAACTTATTAATATTTCTTAAATTGGAATGAGCTTCAAACATATCCATTGGTGAGATCACAATCCATGATTTTGGCCCCAAACCCTGCTCATAACTTATACATGAGTTACTTATATATGGGTTTATGTAGCAATTAACCTGTACTGCATATCCACTCCTGCTTAAGAACATAAACATGTTTTTCAGATTCATACTGACGACCACCTAATCCAGAAAGTGTTTAATCTACTGTATATACTCAAGTATAAGCCTAGYTTTTCARTCCTTTATTTAGGCTGAAAAAGTCTCCCCCGGCTTATACTCGAGTCAGTGTTATTTATTATTTTACTTTGTTGTTGTTGTTGTTGTTATTGTTATTACATTTATTATTTTATTATTGTTATTACATTTATTATTTTACTCTATTTATTGTTATTGTTACATTTATTATTTTACTCTATTATTATTATTATTATTATTTTACTCTATTTATTATTATTAGAGGACATGTAAGCATATTTACATTGAAGAAGGTTTGAATAATGGTTTAATCAGAGTTGGACAGTTRTATTTTGAATTACAGTTTAATGTAAATATTCAAAAACATTTAACCTATTAATGCCTAAATTAATATAATTTTATTGGTATCTATTTTTATTTTGAAATGTACTAGTAGCTGCTGCATTTCCCACCCTTGGCTTATACTCGAGTCAATACACTTTCCCAGTTTTTTGTGGTAAAATTAGGTGCCTCGGCTTATATTCGGGTCGGCTTATACTCGAGTATATATGGTAATTCATTTACTATAGTAGGGACTAACAATTAGTCTTGTGCATTTGTGTATGTTCTTGTTTGGTGCGGGAGACTGTGATGGAGATTCCAGTTTTCTTGTGAACGTTGGCTAGAAGTATTAAAGCTTTTATAACTCCCAATCAGCAACTGGAAGTGTGTTATAAAGCAGTGGGGAACCACTGAAAGAGCCCTTTTGCCTAGCTGTGATAACTGTCTGTTGTTTCAGACATTCATTAATTGCCTCCTTTAGTGCCCAGTGTCAGATTGAGACAGAAAATATATACGCAGCCCTCCCAAACCTGAAGAGACTGCTACGTTTGGGTTTTGTAAGAGAGGGATCTCTGGAGTGAGAAGAACAGATTAGGCGGCAGTGTGTACTAAACAAGCCCCGTATTTCATGCAGTGATTAATATTGCAAGTATTATCTCCATAACCATTAGGACGAGGCATATGTTTTCTAAATGCCTAAAAATGAGCCTGCTGCAAAAGGAAACATAGGAGTTGCCTGGAATCCCACTTTTGCAAGAGATCACAGCCTTCCAAGTCACTCATTTATCTCCGAGTTAGTCTTTTATTTCAACAAATGAATCCTTTCTAAAAACCCTGCCTTTCTAAAATATGACAGAATCCTTCATTTGAATGCCCTTAATTTAGAACTGACAGGTGGGTACACTCATGTGGAGAGAAATGTGAGGAAATGGCAACCTTCCTTTTGTACAAGAAAATAGAAACAATGAATATTAACCTGTCACCAAAATGCTGATAAACAGCTGTTCTCCGCCAGATACAAATCCACTACTTAATCCTTGCCCTGGTTAATTCAATCTTCTGTTTTTTCATTTGATCGAAACGCTTCAGTTCTGGGATTATTTGTGCCAGTTGCAGTAGCGTTCGTCCCATCGACAGGGTTTCTTCTTCAATCCGCGCGTTTTTGGAGCAAGCCATTTTAATCGCAGGCCTGGATAATATTCCTTTCCCCTATTTTAAATTTGTTTAAACAAAGGAGAGTACTGTAGTGATTGTGAATGTGGCAGTGTACGCTGTCGTGCCACACTACGCAAACCGCAGACGCTTTTTTTTCTCCTCGTTGTAGATTTTTGTACTTACATCTGATAGGAGAAATCCCTCATTTTCTTGCTTCTGGTGTTTTCTGTGAAACAATGGTAAAAAGGAGATTGATCAGTGTCCCCCCCCCCCCTTTCTTTTTAGTTTAAGGAGATTGGGCACATCTTTTGCTTTGATCCTTCTCTTGGTTCTGTTCTGCCCTAGATACTGCTGTGTGATGACAATAAGTACGACTTTGTGTTTTCATGTGCTTTTGGGATAATTCTATATAGGTTGGGCATGATCTGGCATCATGGCAAGCCAGGATAATTGAAAATTCTGGCCTACGTTCGCTAATGCATACAGGCCACTAGTCATGGGCCTAGTTATCGTTTCATCCATTTATTTTGTGTTTTCATTCCGTTGTTTTCATTTGAATGGCATGAAACAGTTCAACTCCCCATGGTACGAAAATAATAGTGAATTGAAAAGGAAAGTTGCAACAGTAACTATGTGGTTGCCTGCATTTCAAGCCACGTTGTGTGGCCCAGGGAGTATTTCTATGTTACCTTACCTCTGAGCCCAGTTGGGCCAATCAGAGGAGTAGAATGTAGTGACATGCATTGCTCAGGGTATTGGGGTGACCGCCCCCAAAGTGCTCATTGTGTGATGCGTATCTATTGGTGCTGGAGCTCGCTCTTGTGCCTGCTTGCTTTGCTGCCAGCCAGCCAGCCACAGATTTTTGCCTTAGCTTGGCTCCTTGTACTTGGCTGCTGGCATCTTTTTATTTCTTTATTTTTAAGAAACTGTTGGAGGGCCGGATTATAATTTGAAAAAAAAAATTGAATTTCTATGCACACTGCACAAATATAAAATTATTAGTATTTCAAAGGGAAGTATGGGCCTGCTTGTGGCTGATAAGATAGGATTGTTGTTCTTGTTGTGTGCTTTCAAGTCATTTCAGACTTAGGTTGACCCTGAGTGAGGGCCGGGTAAATGACCTTGGAGGGCTATATCCGGCCCACGGGCCTTAGTTTGGGGACTCCTGGGCTATATGAATGAAACAAACAGAAACAGAGAGTGATTCTATATAAATGCACAAGACTACTGGCCACCAGATTTCTTCCCTTAAAATTATATGTTGCTAAACAAACCTAGGACATTTAATCTGTGGATTGTTTTATGATGTCCAGACCTGAAAGTCTGGCTTGTTTCTCCATTCACAAGCCAGGAAAATATCCCATGGCAAACTGAAGTTCCTCAAGAATTCCAACTTGCTGATGAATGAACCGAGCCTTTATATCAGTAACCCTTAAAACCTTTGTGTAAGGTAGATGAGTATTATTTTCCCCATATTAATAATACTGGCTTGTTAGAGGAGAAACCAGGGATTTTCCCCCTCTGACTTCCATTTTATTCTAGTCACACAACAGCAAATATCTCTGAAATTCACACACCTCATAGGAACTTATGGGTTGAGTCCCTCTCCCAAGCTGTTTTAGCACCAAGAAAGCAGTTTTAGCACCAAGAAAGCAGCACTACCAAGAAGTGCTGTCTTTAGCCTATAAAGCCCTAAACGGTTCCGGTCCGGCTTACCTATCTGAACGTATCTCCCCTTATGAACCATCTAGGACCTTAAGATCGTCTGGGGAGGCTCTGCTCTCGATCCTGCCTTCCTCAGACATACGTTTGGCAGGGACGAGAGACTGGGCCTTCTCAGTGGTGGCTCCTCGGCTATGAAACGCCCTTCCCAGGGATATAAGATCGGCTCCTTCCCTTCTAACATTCCGTAAAAAGGTTAAGACCTGGCTCTTCGAGCAAGCTTTTATTACTGGAGCATAAATAGACAAATATGCATATATGGAACAAACGACAATGCAATTGGACAATGATTTTAGTAAGGAGAGGCCGAGGATTTTGTTTTTATAGGCTGTATTGTTTTTATATCACATTTTAAATATTTAATTGCTTTTATAATTGTTTTAAATGTATCTTTATAATTTGTTATGGCATTGAATTGTTGCTGACTGTGAACTGTCTTGAGTCACCTCTGGCTGAGAAAGGTAAATAACACGGTAAATAAATAAATAAATAAATAAATAAATAAATAACCTAAGCAGAGTGGGGACATTTTGTTTCAAAAGAGTAAACTTTTTTTTGTGCAAAAAATAACTACAAAAATAAACAAACTTGAGGGAACATTAAAAGACCACACCTTGCTCACCCTGGCTTAACATTTCCATATAATACAAGTTGTTGCTTCCCGCCTGCTATATTTATACGATCCTTGGTGCTCTCAAGAGTGGGGCCACTGTATCTCTTTCCTATCACTGTTGGGATCTAGCTGTTTCTTTGAAGAGTTCAGGCTTCCTCTCCCATCTGTTTCTTTCGTTTAGTAAACTCAAGAAAGAAAAGCCATTACCTCCTCATGTGTTCCCATCAGGATTAGTTGTGTCTGCTCTTCCCACTCTTCTATTTAGAGAAACTGCATGATATCTAACTCTGATGGGACTGTGTATTTTGAGTTTTGGGTCACTGAATCTCTTTGAGCTCTGCCTAAATGTATGTGAAGCCTAGAGTGAACAAATTACTGTAGATTAGAAATTTTATACATGGATGTTTCCATGGTGGAATGCCACAAAACTTGCATCACTGTAAGTGAGAAAAGTAAAATATTATTTATTTTGTGTCTCATTGCCACACCTTTTGCCCTCTGCTTTTTCTCCCCACAGCTGCCATGGCAAGGCAGAAGAATGTATTGGCCTCTGCCGTGCTCTGGTAAATATTCTCAATTGGATGCTCCGCTGTGCTACTTTCTACACAGAGAAGATGAAAGAGCCACTGGAGCAAGGCGTTGCAGAGAACCAACTCAAGATGTGCCTGGACCGACTTGTCAAGATCCTGTCCAGCACCAAGAACAGGGCTCTGATTCATATAGCGAAGCTGGAAGAGACACGTATGTAACTGATGCCTTATTATTATTATTATTATTATTATTATTATTATTATTATTTGAAACACAACAAGATGAGTCCACAGCATACACTCTGCTGGCTGTTGAATTGGATCACACGTCGGACACTTATTATTATTATTATTATTATTATTATTATTATTATTAATCACATAAGATGTAAGTTCTAGATTCATGTTCTACAGCTTAGGATTCACTTGCAGCCCTTGATTACGAATATCGTTGTTGAACCCTATTATGCAATCTGATGTAGGACCACACCAGACTCTGCCTACATGGGCTGGCATTGCTGTTTTCTCTTCCAGCAAGTTTTTTTTTTAATTTCCAGCTATCTCTCAACAGAATTAATATTTGCATTTATTTCTTTGCTTTTAAACTTTTAAGGCAGAAATAGTATGCGTTAGATTTTGAGAAAAGCCTGAATTTGAAGAAAGATAATTCTGGAAGCAAAGCATGCATTTATATGTGGATGGTTTTTAATTCAAACTGTTGTACCTCCAGGAAGCAAAGCTAGGAAAGATCTCTATTATAGACTAAGAGCTTTGGTAGTTAAAGACGATCATTGCTTGGGAGATCATTTTGTATTTCTTGAATCTCACAAAACTTGCATCTATGAAGATGTTGACATAGATAAAACATTGCACATAAGATAATTTCCATATTTGTTTCTGATCCTGACCTGTATTGTTTGTGGGTCAGGAAATAAAAGTATTTTGTGTTACTGGACCTTTTCTCTCCCCTACATTTCATTCTGCTGAGTCTCAATCCAGGTCCCTTCTACACAGCTGTATAAAATCCGGATTATCTGCGTTGAACTAGATTAAATGGCAGTGTAGACTCGGATAATCTAGCTCAAAGAAGATAAAGTGAATTATCTGACTTGATATTCTGGATTATATGGCAGTGTAGAAGAGCCCTGAGTTAGTCCCAATTAGAGTTTATCAGTGAGGCTGGATCTACAGTGTCCTATATCTCAGGATCTGATCCCAGATTATCTGGCAGTGGAGACTCATATAATCCAGTGGGGAAAAAAAGATAATATGGGATCAGATCCTGGGCTATAGGACAGTGTAAATCCAGCCTGAGATTATCATTGTTGATTTAGCTGATTCATTTGGGGTAACAGTTGGGTTTAGGCCATTATGTCAGATGTTTACTGTTACATTTCTGGTAATAAACTAGACATAGATTTTAATCTCTACTACTTTTAGCTGAATTGGGAATTACTTGATAAAAATTTAAAACCCCTATTTTTCATCTCCAGCTTCTTGGAATCCAGTTGAACAGTCGCTTGCTAAGTTAGCAGAAAATTTGGGGCACATCAGCAACAATCAGTTGAGAAACCAAGCTGAAGAGTGCATCAGTCTTGTCAAGACGTGAGTAGGCCACATCAACAGTGCAAGAAGTGAAGGATTTGAAGCAAATGAAATTGGAATTTAAAATCTGTCCCCTTCCTTGGTCCTTATTTTCTACCTAGTATCCCCTCCATGCTCTCAGTGCATTCAGAACAACCGAACAAAACTGGTTTCCCTACCGTCCATGCGGTGGTGCTTCTTGAAGGGACAATGAACTTGACTGGAGATCCGCATCCATTGGTAGAACAGCTCATGATGGTTAAAAGAATGCAGGTAAGACCGAACAACAGAAGGGATCTTCTGTGTTACTGCATCTATCTCTTTCCGTTCACATCAGAAACATCTGACATGTAGCATGTAAGAGAGAGGCTGGAACCATTTGTCAGGACTGGACATCCCTGTAGCACTCTCTAGATATACGAATAAAGCAGCTTATTTATTTATTTATTTATTTAAAATGTCAGAAGCGACAGTTATAATGTATAGAAAAACCACAAACAAAGTTTAAAACTTGGCATTAAACTATATTTCCTTTGCCCAGAATCTGACCACTTGGAGTGCCTCGCTATTAGAAGGCACTCCATTGTGCATGTGGCAGGGCTCAGGTTGCATTGTAGTAAGCGGTCTGTAGTTTCCTCTTTCCACAGTCACATGTTGTGGACTCCACTTTGCAGCCCCATTTCTTAAGATTGGCTCTACATCTCGTAGTGCCAGAGCGCAGTCTGTTCAGCATCTTCCAAGTCGCTCAGTCTTCTGTTTGCCCAGGGGGAGTTTCTCAACTGGGCTCAACCACCGATGGAGGTTCCAGGTTTTAGCCTGCCACTTTTGGACTCTTGTTTGCTGAGGTGTTGCAGCGAGTATATCTGTAGATCTTAGGAAGCTGTTTCTTGATTTAAGTCGTTGGCTTGCTGGCTGATATCAGAACAGAGGGTGAGCCGGACATGTCAATGCATTGCTCCTTTCAATACAGACTGCTACTTTCCGATCGATGTCAGGTGTGCAAATCTGTTAAACACTATACTTTCTCCAGTAGTGTAGGGTGTAGACATCCTGTGATAATGCAGCATGTCTCATTAAAGCCATATCCACAGTTTTAACATGGTGAAATGTATTCCACACTGAGCATGCGTATTTAGCAGCAGAGTAGCAAAGCACAAGGGCAGATGTCGTCACTGTGTCTGGTTGTGATCCCCAGGTTGTGCCAGTCAACTTTCTTATGATATTTCTAGCACCCTTTTTGCTTGATATTCAAGTAGTGTGGGAATTGAAAGAGAAGAGATATGGTTATAATCCTTCTATTTAGTTCTAACTAAATTTGACTCAGTCAATACTTGGTTGGTGAGTCAACACATAGGCAAATCCAGTTAATTCAATTATTCTAATTTGGGCTAATAGAAGAATTAGGGATGTGTTGACTTTTCCTGGCCATTCGGAACTTGATGAACTTGATAAACCTGATGACTTATCTGCATAGCAGCCATCACAGTTGTTATTCCTTCAACACAGCAGGCAGGTTAGGAAGCAAAGTTTTCTTGTGGTATGTTTCTTATCTCTTTGTCCCCCACCCAGTAACATCCTTGTTAATATTGGCTAGTACAAATTGTCATTGGGAACCATTCCCAGCTATAGGTGTCTATGAAACTCAGCATGCTTTAAATAAGGGGTTGGGTGAGGAGGGGTTGGGAATGTTAGCTAAGCCCATGGGTGTGCTCTAGACCTCATGTTGTGCTGATCATGAAGGCTGGGCTGCACTGTGTATAAATTATCTGCCCTGAGAAAGGTCTGCTTTTACCATTTATCATTCTCTTCCCTGCTAGCACATCCCAACCCCACTTTTCATTCTGGAAATCTGGAAAGCATGCTTTGTGGGGCTGATTGAGTCTCCTGAAGGCACAGAGGAGCTGAAATGGACAGCCTTCACTTTCCTTAAGGTAAGGCATTCTTGGGCCTTTGTGCTGGGATAAAATAACCAGGTTCAGGTCCTTCATACCAGTTGAGTTTTCCAGGTTCGTGAACAGCAGCTAAGGAAGTGTGAAGAGTTGAATGGTTTCATATAATAATAATTTATTTATTTGACTTGTCATATGACCATTTCAAAATACAACACGAGTAAAAGACAAGGCAAAAAGGAGAGGACAGCAGCTGACCTATTTACAGTCAGAATCTTATTTTCCTGGCTCTTTTTTCAGGAAATGTGCTCTTTCCTTGATAGCTTTCAGAATAAGAAGCCTTAGTCTGATTATGGTGGATCTTTCTTGTCCTTGCAAGAAAAATGTCAGAAGATCATTTCATGTTGGGGGACCTGCAGTTGGATAATATTGGATGTAAATATCAGTATAGCAGTTCAGCATATGCTGGACAGTCAATTAAGAAATGTTCGATATTTTCCACTGTTTGTTCTCCCCATACGCAGAAAATCTCACTTCTTGGGAAGTTACAGTCAGGGCCGTAGCCAGAAAATTTTTTTGGGGAGGGTTGAAAATTTCGGAGGGGGGGGAGGTTTGAAAATTTAGGGGAGGGTTGAAAATTTGAGGAGGGGGTTGAAACCTGCCTCCGAGCTCACGCTGAAGCAAAGAGCACAGCAGGGGGCAGAGCAGCCTTCAATAGCCTGCTGTCAACCACCTCCACCAAGTCTGCCCTCCTTAATGAGAGCATTCAACACACACACCCCCAACTTGGTTGCTTCACTACATTGGCTATTGCTGCAAGTAATGACAGTGTAAATAAATTGTCAATATTTGCTTGAGATAGTGCTTACAGTTCTGGAGGAACTCTTAATTTTTTACATCTCATAGACTTAGCATGGGGATTTGGTTAACCAGTTAAAATTCATGAGTAAACCAGGTTTAAAAAAAAAATCTGAAACATTTCGGGGGGGGGGGTTGAACCCCTAAAACCACCCCCTCGCTACAGGCCTGGTTACAGTAATGCCCGGTTTGCATCATAATAACGAGTTGTTAAAGCCTAGCCCTAGTATATATTCTTCTTAAAGGCAACGGAAGTGGGATAGTCAGATAGTGTTCTAAATGAATATTTATTTTGTGATAAGCTAAAAACCTTGTGGCAGAAGACCTACCTATGCTTGTTAGGTCCAGTTGAGCATAGATGTACTTGTTTTGCCTTAGGTCCTAGATAGTTCAGAAATTGTAAAGGCAGGCTGATTTTAGCCAACTTATTATTTAGAGCCACTATCCATGATGACTTTTGGCTATGCTGGACTTGGTCCTTTAGACATAGGTTTTTAGCTTCTCACAGAAGAAATATTCATTTAGAAAACTATCTGACTATCCCATTTCCATTACCCTTAAGAAGGATATATACGAGGGCTAGGTTTGAACAACTTGGTATTATGATGCAAGCCAGGTGTTACTGTAACATCCCAAGAAGTGGTTTCATAGCCGTCATGGGTCCTCAGGAAGGAGAGCAGATTGCAGCTATGTAGTAGAAAAAATGTTTTGCCCTTTATCAGTCTCTAACATTGTACGATAGGATTGGGAAATAACTTTGTCTGAGATGTTAGAGTCTCACTGCCAGTCAGTGCAAACAATACTGAGCTTAGAGGCATAGACAGTTTCCTATGTTAACAGAGGGCCCTTCCACACAGCCCTATATCCCAGAATATCAAGGCAGAAAATCCCAAAATATCTGCTTTGAACTGGGTTATCTGAGTCCATGCTGCCACATATTCCAATTCAAAGCAGAAAATTTTGGATTTTATTCAGTTGTGTGGAAAGGCCAGAGAAAGTTGCTGTTGCCTCCTGACTTTGGCCCCTGAATAAAATCCCACATTAAATGCTTTGAACTACGATATATGGCAGTTTGGACTCAGGGCCCTTCCACACAGCCATATAACCCAGAATATCAAAGCAGAAGATCCCACAATATCTGCTTTGAACTGGTTTATCCTAGGGCCCTCCCACACAGCCCTATATCCCAGAATATCAAGGCAGAAAATCCCACAGTATCTGCTTTGAACTGGGTTATCTGAGTCCACATTCAGATAATGTAGGATTTCCTGCCTTGATATTCTGGGATAAAGGCCTTTGGGCCCTTCCACACAGCCATATAACCCAAAATATAAATATCTGATTTGAACTGGGTTATCTGAGTCCACACTGCCATATATTCCAGTTCAAAGCAGAAAATGTGGGATTTTATTCAGCAGTGAGGAAGGGGCCTTAGTGTAACTCTGTGACTCTGTGAAAACCGCATTGAGTCGCCGACTTAGGCTGAAAAATGCGGTATAGAAGTAAAGCAAATAAATTTTGTTAGAAATGCTGCTTCTACATTCAAGGTTGCTTCCCCTTTTCCCTTATGAATTTTATTCATTATTAAAGTATTTACCCTATTTATACCCCACCTTTCTCTACCCCAGTGGTTCTCAACCTAGGGTCCCCAGATGTTTTTGGCCTACAACTCCCAGAAATCCTAACAGCTGGTAAACTAGCTGGGATTTCTGGGAGTTGTAGGCCAAAAACATCTGGGTACCACAGGTTGAGAACCACTGCTCTACCCTGAAGGGGACTCAAGGAAGCTTACAACAGAGGCAATTATTCAATGCCTTAAAACACATACAATTCCAAAATATTAAAATGAAAAATAAGTTAAAATTAATACATATTAGAGATTTAAAAACATTCCATTTCATATTAAAATCAAGAACTGAAAAAGTGACTTCAAGAAGAATAGAAATTAAGAATGTTTCTTCTTGAGAGATAATCTCAGTATGTGGTGGCTTCAAGGCTTCAACCAGAAATCAGAGTATAGGTATTCTCGAAATGAGCACCCTCTGCCTTTGTGTTTTAACACAGAATGCATTGACTAGAAGTATAGCAGCAACTCCTACACTTGGCAGGCTATATAATATTTCTGGATTGGCCGGTGTGGATATACAGGATTGCTATTTATATACAAGGCTTTGTATTGTTGTCTTGTTACCAGAGCAGTGCCTTCATCCTGTTGTATTCCAGTCCCCTTGGAACTTTGGTTTGGAAAACACATTGCTAATCTAGATCAGGTGTCACTGTCTCTGAACCAGTCCTAACACAATACAGCTGCATATTTTGGAGATCAGAAACTTGCTGTAAAATAAAAAAAGCAGATTATTTCAAGGCCTTGCAGGATCTATGTGAGAGGCCTTTCCCACACACTGTGGCCTGACCCTTTCTTTAGTTAACTTTTATAGCTGTGACTTCTTTCTTTGGTTCAATACATGTGGTCAGATATACAAGGTGCCCTGTGTAATGCACTACAATTGTTGTGATCTGGAATATATAAAATAATCTTCCTAAGATGTTCTTGCTTTCTGTCTTTCTGAACTGTTGTTTTTGGTACAGCCTGGAGGAGTCTCTCCATTTAGCTGTATAATTTTTTCGCTCTGTGTAAACATAAGCCAGATGGCTTCTGCCTTTCTTCTCCCTGGCTTCTCGGTAAACATTCTCTGACGCTGCTAGATTCCCCACAAGAGACTCAACAAATTGCAACTTAGCATTCCCTGCCTGCTCAAGTAAATCTTAACTGCAGCTCAAGTACATTGTGTAATTGATCATCCACGGAGAGAGGAATAAATTAAGAAATAAGAAAGGGACCAATAGACATGCATCAGCATACATACACACGCGTGCATCCTGGATTATTAAGTTGGAATGTTCTAGAACAAAACAAAAGATGTAAGAAACAGCCGCCAGAATGTATTGCCTCATGGGAACATCAGGTTCAAGCTACAGACCTCTTATTTTTGCTTTTGTTTTGTTTTTTCTTCATAATTTGGTGTACAGAGGGCTTTAGAACTCTTTATCTTTGGAAAGATTACACCAAGAGGAACAGTTGATACCACCTAATCTGTTTCATAATCAAATAGAGATTTGAAACCTTAGCTGTCGCAACTTCACATCCCATATTTCCTATCACATTAACACCTGTTTTCATTAGATAATTGAAAAGGTTAGTTTCCCTACGTGAGTGTGCTGTGAATGCGCACTAATGGTACTTCTGCGCATGCGCAGCATCGCTCCGGAATCTTCAGTTAAGATTTAAAAGAATCGGCGGTTGGCCCCGCGCACACTCCCCAGTACATTATAAATAGCCCGCGGCTGGTCAACCGCCTCCAGATCTCTTCATCCGCGCTAATAAGCAGCAGCTCGGAATTTTTCTCTCTCTAGCATTGGTTTTTTTTACTAGTAATATGGCTAGTACCAAAGGATTTAAGCGTTGCTCTGCATGCCAGGGCAACTTTCCCGATAACGATGCACATTCCCTGTGCATCGCTTGCCTGGGTGAAGGACATTTAACACAGGCATGCTCCATCTGCCAGTCCTTCGCCCCTAAAACCCGGAAAAATAGGGAGATTCGCTTGAAAGCTGCCCTTTATGAACGGGCTCTTCTCCCCGATATGCAACAACACAAAGAAAAACCCTTACCTGACATGGCGATCCTGCATGCGGCGCTGAAGAAGCCTAAGGCGAAGAAGGCTATTCAGGCCAAGGCGGCCTCGACGAGACCCCCAAAAACGGCTGGAACCGAGGCCGCGCCTTCTCTGTTGGTCTCTCCCCTTGAAAGGGCAATAGAGACCCCTCCACATGGCTGCATTGCCGGAACGGAGCCGGCGCCGACCTCCGCTCGCCCCGTGCGAGCTCAGGAGGAAAATGAAACTGAAAGGGACTCGACGACTAAGGCACGCCCCGCGCGTGCGCAAGAGGAAAACATGACGCCCCCGATGCCGACGCTCTCGGCGCCGGCTCCTCCTGCAGCATCAGCTGTTAGCTTAGGGGAGGAGCCAGCACGGGCGTCCTTAGCAACGCTTCCCTCGACATCGGGGAAGGCCGTTGCTGCAGCCCTGACGCGGCGTCGGGCGCGCGCTCACATAATAAGAAGCGAAGGCGCCGGGATTCGAGCTCCAGCGACTCCTCCTCCTCTTCTTCTACTTCTTGCTCAGATTCCTCCTGCTCTGCAAGGAAGCGCAGGCTTGCGCGCGCACGGAGGGCAAGATCAACCTCCAGAGCTTATCGGGAGGATCAAAGTGACAGTGGACGCCCCCTTCCTCACCCGGGAATGTATGAGATAACTCCCCAGGGGCGCTTTATTTATTGTGGCCCACCACCTGCCCCACATCATGGGGGTATTTACTGTTCTAAATATGGTAATACAGACTATGGATCTAGAAAACATGCAGGAAAACAGCTGCAAGGACAAGAAGTTTTCCCTGTGCGGCATAGGCATCAGGGGGCTTGCTGTGATCAGAGACATACTCCACTGCCATCGATTTCTGAAGATCAGCCTCCACTTGAGGATGGCGAATCGGATTCTTCGGTAGAAATAGTGGACTCTCCCAATGCTGAGAAGGATCAGACTTCCAACGCAAAGCGTATAGAGGACTATAACGTGTTTGCTCAGTTAATTGGCAGGATGATAACTGCTTTGGACATTCCGGCCCCAAAACCGGCCTCCACAGTAGATGATCCTATGTACCCTTCCGAGGAGCAGGACAGTTCACCGTCCTTGTTACTCCCGACTCTTCCATACTTGTTAAAGTTAARTAAAGTTRCTGATGTTTCCCCGTCGGTTGCTCCTGCAGTTCCTAGGAGGGTCGATCTTCTCTACAAAGTTGATTTGTCATTAGCGAGTTGGATTGCCCATCCTACATTACCGAATACGGTGGTGGCGGAGGCAGCTAGGTCAAAAAGACCTAAGAAGTATTCAATAACACCACCAGATAAGGAGGGCAAAAAGATTGACTCCCTTGGGAAGAAAATACATGTGGCTGCGGGATTGTTTGCCAGGATGGTTCATTATGCCACTTATTTCAGCGGATACCAGAGTTTTCTCTGGAACAATATGCTGCCCTATATCAATCTCCTGCCAGCTGAAGACCGACGTCTTCCCAGGGCATATCAGGCTGAGGCACTTATTCTTTCTAGATTGCAGAAAGACTTCGCCAAACATATGGCTGAGACATCGGGCAAGCTTCTTGCCTCTGCCACGGCCATACGGCGACACGCGTGGCTTCGTGCTTCCACGCTATCTGAAGAGAGCCGTTTGTTGGCAGAAGACCTTCCTATGACTGAGGAAGGTCTTTTTGATCCAACAACGGATGAGAAGATTAAACACTCACGGGAAGTTATGCAAGCAGCCAAATATCCTTACCAATACCCATACCCATGGCAGCCAGGTACCCATGGCAGCCAGGTAACTTTCAAAAAAATCGCTGGCAGCAAACTCCACCCTCTTATCGTAGAGCGAGTTTTGGTGGGTTTAACCCAAATCAGACCAATCGGAACACTTCTTCGAGATTCCAATTTGGCAGGAAACAAAATTACAATATAAAGTCTAGGTATCAACCATACCAAACTAAGGCTAAGGCCGCAGGTAGTACGAGGCGTCGTCTTTGACGGACTCTGTGTTTCTGATATCCGCTGTCCCCAGGATAGTGTACCTGAATTTCCTAAACTTGTTAGTTATGTTTGGTTCAAAGATAGGCTTCGACCTTTTGCCCAGGCCTGGGCTGCAATTACCACCGATAGGTGGGTCCTCCAGATAATTGAGGAAGGCTATTCAATAGAGTTTACTTCATTGCCCCCGTTGGGATATTTGAAAGTTACCCCAGAGTCTCCAGCATTGCTGGAAGAAGTTGAAACTCTCCTAGCAAAGGGAGCGATTTCTCGTATTGATAGTTCTATGTTTAATGAATGTTTCTTTTCTCGTTATTTTTTAGTAACTAAGCGAGGAGGTGGTTTACGTCCTATTTTAGACTTAAGAGGAGTGAACATGTACATTGATACAAAGAAATTTTGAATGGTTTCTCTCTCTATGATCCTTCCTCTTCTAAATAAAGATAATTGGTTTGCAACCATAGACTTGAAGGACGCATACTTTCATATTTCCATGGCTGAACATCATAGGAAGTATCTCGCCTTTATGGTTGGAGATACAGCTTACAGATTTAATGTTTTACCTATCGGCCTTAAGACGGCTCCCAGAGTTTTCACAAAATGTATGGCAGTGATTGCTGCTTACCTTAGAACTAGGGGCGTTACGGTTTACCCGTACATAGACGACTGGCTCTTGGTGGCGGAATCGCGAGAACGCTTGCATGTGCATATAGACCTAACACTCTCTCTCCTCCAGTCTTTAGGTCTTGTGGTAAACAGGGAGAAATCTCACCTACTGCCTGTTCGCAAGATCCAGTTTATTGGAGCGGTCTTGGACTCATTCCATCAAAAGGCGTTTCTGCCGGAGGACCGATTTACGTCCCTCAAGTCCCTGGTTGCGCGTGTTCTAAGTTCAAGGAAGGTGTCTGCAAAGAAAATCCAAATTCTGTTAGGGCACATGGCGTCTACGACTGCCGTCACACCTTATGCCCGGTTACGTTTAAGACCCATCCAGAATTGGTTCCTGTCTGTATTTCGCCCGGGTTTGGACAACCCCCATGTGCGGTTTCACGTTCCAAAAAAAGTACGACGCGCTCTTTTGTGGTGGACGGAGCCGGACAATGTAACTGTGGGTTTACCTTTTCAGAGTCCGGATCCGTCCGCTGTGGTCACGACGGACTCCTCGTTAAAGGGCTGGGGTGCACATTTCGAGGGTTTAACTGCCCAGGGTGTATGGACTCCAGAGGAGTCAGTGTATCATATAAATGTTCTGGAGTTATTTGCCGTAGAAAAGGCGCTAAAATCCTTCGAGATGGCGTTGTTAGGCAAGGTAGTTCAGGTGGTGACGGACAACACAACGTCAATGTATTACATAAACAAGCAAGGGGGAACGAGGTCACAGGTCCTGTCACGTCTTACTATGCGCATCTGGAAGTGGTGCATAGCCAGAGAGATTCACCTAATAGCTGTTCACCTCCCAGGGGAGGAGAACATACTAGCAGACCACTTAAGCAGATCCCCCATGTCCAATCACGAGTGGTCTATCAATCGCAAGGAACACAATACGATCTTCAAGATCTGGGGTTTTCCAACGATAGATTTGTTTGCGTCACAGGAAAACGCAAAGTGCCCCCTTTATTGTGCCCGCAGGAGGGCGGACCAGGAACGGGGTTGCCTAGGGGATGCGTTTCTACGCAAATGGAGCACCGAATTTCTTTATGTGTTTCCTCCGTTCCCACTGCTCCCGAAAGTCCTATCAAAGATTCGGAGGGACATCGGGGATTGTATTCTGGTGTCGCCGTGGTGGCCTCGCCAGCCTTGGTTCTCGGTTCTTCTCGAGATGTCCAAAGGGAGGTACAGACGATTTCCAAACAAAATAGATCTCCTAACATCGCAAAACGGGCAGGTTCTTTACCCGGATGTCCATATGTTGAAACTGACTGCCTGGAGGATTGCTCCAGGCAGTTAGGGTCTTCTGTGCTCTTGTCAACCCCGGTTAAGGCTATTCTGGACGCAGCACAGAAACCATCAACAAAACGTTCATATGTATATAAATGGGCGCGTTATTCCCGGTTTATGAAGGAGAGGAACCTTGACCCAGTAAATGCCCCGATTTCAGTGATTTTGGATTTTTTAGTTTCGCTGTCTGATTCAGGTTTATCATTATCTTCACTGAAATGTTACCTGGCGGCCATATCGTGGTATAGGAGGAAGGAGGGGTTACCCTCCCTCTTTTCGGAGTATTTGGTCAAGCTCTTCCTTAAGGGGTTTGGTAATGTTAAACCAGCAGTCACTCCTGTTATTCCTTCATGGAACCTAGAGGTGGTGCTTTCATCTCTTCAGAGCCCTCCGTATGAACCCATGGCCTCGTGCGATATTTCGCATCTCTCATGGAAAACCTCTTTCTTAGTAGCAATAACATCTGCCAGGCGTGTTAGTGAGATCTGCGCACTTAGATCAGATGAGCCTTACCTCCGGTTCCACAAGGATAAGGTTGTGCTCCGCACGGACATTTCCTTTCTTCCCAAGGTGACGTCTTCTTTCCATATGTCCCAAGAGATTGTTTTGCCAGCCTTTTTTCAGGCTCCTACTACCCCCATGGAACGTAGTCTTCATTTGTTGGATGTGCGAAGGGCAGTGGCCTTCTACCTCAGTAGAACTAAAGAGTTAAGAAAGACGCCAAGGCTATTTGTTAAATACAGGAAAGATACCTGCGGTCTCCCTGTTTCGTCGCAACGCCTCTCATCATGGATAGTCTCTGTGATCAAGTTGGCTTACAAGAATTCGGGACGTGAGCTTCCTGTTGGTGTAAAAGGGCACTCCACGAGAGCGGTGTCTGCTACGACTGCGTTCTGGAAGGGTGTGCCATTGGATGCCATTTGTCGGGCTGCCACCTGGTCTACTCCACTG
>NW_026847660.1:41236295-41428836 GCF_025583915.1 Anolis sagrei ordinatus
CAGAAGTACCATTAGTGCGAATTCACAGCACATCACTAGGGAAACTACGGTTACAGGTAAGCAACCTCTCATGTCAAATTACAGCTTTGTTTCCTCTAACAGAAAGCAACAGCAAGAGAGTCTGAATTTGTCCTGAGCTTTTGAATGAGCTACTTTAATACCATGGAATGTTCATTGATATTCCAACTTTCAGGGTGAAGAATCGTAACAAATACCAAAAAAATAATAAAAAATAACCCAGTAACATAATGTTGAAAAGCAATGCATTTTAAAAGAGACTAGGGAGAGGTAGCTCTTCACAGGGCATAAAGATAAGGTTCAGGGTGCATCTAGATCAGTGGTTCTCAACCCTTTGGGTCCCCAGATGTTTTGGCCTTCAACTCCCAGAAATCCTAAAAGCTGGTGAACTGGCTGGGATTTCTGGGAGTTGTAGGCCAATAGGTTGAGAACCACTGATCTAGATTGCAGAGTTAATGCAGTTAGACATCGCTTTAGCAACCATGGCACAATGTTATCTTAAGATAACACACCAAATGGCCCTTTTTCTACATAAAGCAACAGCTGAGAACTGCATATTTGGGGGCAATTGGGGTAAACTGTAGAGGTGACAAAGATATCTGAACTGGATTGGGATTGTGTAATAGCTGAACTATTTTAACTTTTGTTTTAACCTTCGTCATGTGGTATGAAGTTTTACCTTGTCACTTTAATTATGATATTTTTAATTATCTTTAACTTTTAACTTAATCAAGTTTTAATTGTGTTTTAATGTATGTTCACTATTACAGAAGTTTTAGGACAGTGATTAGTGTCTATTTGTGTATTTTTTGTTTTGTTTTGGGTTTTTTGTCCTTACTGTTAATATGGTCAGTGGACTAATAAGTAAACTTTACTCACATGGCACAGTGATATGGAATCCTAGGATTTGTGGTTTGGTAAGGAACTAGAGAAGGCTAAAGACTTTGTCAAACTCCAGCTCCCATGATTCCATAGCATTGAGCCTTGGTAGTCAAAGTGGTGTCAAACTGCATTCATTCTGAAGTAATACTTCCAAAGATAAGGGAAGTTTACCTGTCTCAACATGTAAGCCAGAAAATCACAAAGAAAATGAGGTGGGTCATGACAATATCTCATTTACTCTTTTTCAGATTCCACAAGTACTGGTGAAATTGAAAAAATATCCCCAAGGAGAAAAGGTAAAAGCATGCTTTTGTGTTGCCTAAATAGGCCAAATGTTTATAAGGAAAGTGAATAAAAGTGAAACAAGTCCTCACAATGACTATCAAGTGCTGGGATTAGAGGTGATGTTTATAGCATCAGATAAATTCAGAAAGAAAATATTTCACAGTGTCTGCTAACCATGAAGTTAAAGAATTACATTATCTCCCAGAGGAAGGATACCTCTAGTGATCAGGTTTTTAGAAATACAGTCTCCAAGGTTTGTGATCCTTGTGGCAACATTTGGACCGTTGCCTAGTAAGAAGCAGAACACTTAAATTGATTGTTTGTTTTGATTCAGAAAGACTACCTGGATAATTACTTCTACTGAGATAATTGTATAAAACACAAATCCCAATATTCCTCTTGCAAAGAGCAGGCCACACAAAAAAGTCATCTTTCACCATAGTACCTGGCACAGAAATGGGTAGACTTATTTGTACTTTGTCATGGATGAAAGGTATTGCATGATAGCCCCACTAACGTCAAAAAGGCATGAATTTGCCTACCAATATTATTGCAATGTGTTATCTTTCTTCTGTTTTTTAATAAGGGATTGCAATTTTCTAATGCACAGTGTGCAAAGTCTAAAAGAGAAAGTCTTGTGCAATTGTAGGATTTCACAGAAGATGTGAATTGTGCCTTTGAGTTCCTCCTGAAGCTGACCCCACTGCTGGACAAGGCTGATCAACGCTGCAAGTAGGTTCCTTTTCTTTCTGGCCTGAATCAAGGACCAACCTTTATATAGACTTGATTTGAGAGTTGTAAGTGTAAGTCTCATCTTCATGTTCACCAGATTCAGCTCACTGGTCTACAGCAAGACTCTTCTTCCTGATCTACTCCTTGAAGCTCAGACACAAAAGTTAGGGAATCTGACAACTTCAGTCCAACTAGTAGGGTAAAAGTTGGGTTTAAGGGAGCCATTCATTTTGCTGTTGGATTCCAATGCAATCTGATTAAGAACAGGTGGAGCAGAGTGAGAGCACGTGTGAGGTTAAGACAGGAATTCCTGAATTACATTACAGGGTTGAGCAGGGCCCTGTAATGTATATATTAAACAAGAGATGTTTAATATAAAAAGATAACCAGAGAAAACTCCTTTGGGGAGATCATAGGGTTATTCAGCTAGGGAGCTGATTTGAACATTTGTAGCCAATCAGATGGGTGAAGTGAGGACTTCCCTGGTTAGCAGAGACTTGTGAAAGATGTAGACTACTTCCTGTGCTGTCCAGAACAGCTGTAGCTCTACAGTTGGCCCTCTGTATCCATGGATTCATCCATGGGGGAGATGCTGGTTTTAACCTACAAAACCCTATACGGTTCCGGCCCGTTTATCTGTCCGAATGTATTCTCCCCTATGAACCATAAAGACAATTAAGATCTTCTGGTGGGGCCCTGCTTTCAGTCCCGCCACTTTCGCAATCATGTCTGGAGGGAACGAGAGACAGGGCCTTTTCTGTGGTGGCCCCTCGGCTATGGTATTCTCTCCCGATTGAGATCAGATCTGCCCCCTCCCTCCTGTCCTTCAGGAGGCTGGTGAAATCCTGGGTATGGAAGGAAGCATTCCCAGAATAATGGTTGAGACCAGCTACAGAACAAAGTTATCAACCACATATACGGACTGAGTTGGACATGATTTTATCTTGGCAATTTGGCTTATTTGTAATTTTAATCTATATGTATTTTAACTTATTATTGTATTATGTATTATGTTTTTATATTGTACTATTAGCATTGAATCCTTGCTGTGAGCCGGTCTGAGTCCCTCTACGGAGGTTAGAGAAGATTGGGATATAAACGTTCTAAATAAATAAATAAAAATACATAACTTGAAACTATTCAACAAAAAATCCAAAAAGCAAACCTTGATGTTGCCATTTTATATAAGAGATGCCATTTTACAATACCTTTATATATAATGGGACTTGAGCATCCTTGGATTTTGATGTCTATAGGGCTCCTACTGTAGAATCAAACACCAGTGGATGTTTAATTCCTACTCTATGTCTTATTAAATGCTCTGCTCATTGACACTTTAGTTTACCTTCTCCCACTCTGTACTTGCTAGCTAGCACATATCACTTCATGATATAATGCACTGAATGAAAATAATTCTTTAAAGGAGTGTGGACAGCAGCACTGGATACAAAAGAAAGCACAGTAAAACCATTAGGATGTATGGCATAGCACCATAAACAGGGCTAGCTATGAGCCTCCTATCGTTTTTATATACAGGCTGTCCTGTATATAAACAAGATACATTCTGTATGTTTGTTTTTAAATTGAATTTGTATGTAAGTCGGAACAGGTACATTTTTAAAATGTAACTCTAGCCAAACACACACACACACACACACACAGCTTTGAATACAGGGATGAGTTAACATCCCTGTGGGGTTTGTTTTGCTATCTGTGCCCTGTTCAGAAGATTTCACCTCACTTTCTGTCCCTGTGACAATTGGTTGATGAAAATTTTATACTGTCGTGGAAACAAGAATTGGTGATAAAACTTCAGTGCAGATATCTTTTTCCCAGTGAAAACTCTTTCAGGAGTGACCTTCCTTTCCTAGGGGTAGATTTCCTCTCACCTTCTATTTTCTCACCCATGTTTGTAACTAGAAGCTTTATGTAAGTTGGATGTTTGTAACTTGGAGGCTGCCTGTGCATATAAATATATGTGCGTACATATGTCATACATGCCTGCTATAAAAGCCTATATTTCACATTAAAATATTGTATATTGTGGTCAATTTAGTGCCTCGCTTTAAAAAAATGAAAAAATGTTTTATCATTACTGTATTGTTGCTGAATTCAGTGTAGTTCTTATAACAGTCTTGCAAACTAGTTTTACATTTATGTACTTTAAAACTGCATTTCTTTTCCAACAACACAATGATCCCAAGATCAATTACTAAAAATTGAACTTCAATTCTTGCTTTAACAGAAAAGTTGCAGGGCTTCCAAATCCCAGAAAAGATGCTCTAAGGCAGATTACGCTAACTAGAGCATTCCAGAGTTGTATGAAGAATGTTAATAGGAAAGGTCTTGAAATTTGCTGGAATTACCCCATCCTTCGAAGGGCACCCATGCTTAGCTTTCTTATTGATCTTGGACAATTGGCTACACATGTTTCTCTCAGATTTATCGGAGAGAGATATACTTGTCTTGGGGCCGCGATGGCGCAGCGGGTTATACCACTGAGCTGTGGAACTTGCTGACCAAAAGATCAGCGGTACAAATCCACGGAGTGGGGTGAACTCCTGCTGTTAGCCCCAGCTTCTGCCAACCTAGCAGTTCGAAAACATGAAAATGTGAGTAGATCAATAGGTACCACTCCGGTGGGAAGGTAATGGCGCTCCATGCACTCATACTGGCCACATGACCTTGGAGATGTCTATGGACAACATTGGCTCTTCGGCTTAGAAATGGAGATAAACAACACCCCCCAGAGTCGGATTCGACTAGACTTAATGTCAAAGGGAAACCTTTATCTTTACCTATATTTGTCTGCGGTGAACTATTGATATTTGCGATCTAGCAGAAATAGGAATTTGTAGCCCTGTGGCCACATTGCTTATATTTCTCATTATACTGGCCAGCATGTTCATCTGAAAAACAGACGTCAGTGCCATCTTTTTCTGAAATGAGGCTTTTTCAAGGCAAATCACGGATACTTTCCCTCTTCTGTGGCATGGAACATCAGAGATGATTGAATCTGGGGAAGGGCCAGCAGCGACGGATAGCCTTGTAAACACAGTCCATCATGCTCAGGTTGTTGCTGACGTTGTCACAACTAGAACTCTTTGTTCTGCATGATAGATTAGGACCAAACCTCACCAAACTGTGAAACATTGCTCTTGCATAAAATAACATTTCAAAACAATTGGGTCCAGTTTTCTTATGTTCAGCTTTGAACTATTTGTTCTGTTATGCTAAACCAGGCTGTTTCTTTCTCATATGCAATCCTTTAGCCAGGATCAGATATTGAGTCAGTACTATAGACAGAACAAGCTGCCTATCAAGGATGTCAACATTGTAAAAATCCTGACTTTTATTTTCATTTTGTAAAACAAGAAGTGTAATAGGCTCCTATGCAACTGTTAACCTTGAAAATGTTTGGTGCAGAAGCCTCATAAGGTCTGAGCAGGATTTCCCTTGGTTGCAGTCCATTTCCAAATAGCTGAAAAGAGAAGTATATTCTATGCAAAACAAGCAAGACCATGAAAATGTGTTATGTGTACAAAACAGACTTGGACTGCAGAGACTGCTTCTGTATGTAACTCCTGTTGTAGCACTTGACAAATTATGTCCTTTGTGGGAATTTTCTGAGTGCCTCAGGCATTTTTTGTGGTATGCTTCTGCTGGACATTAAAATACTGTCACAATGGCAATTCTTCTATAGGACTTTTCTAGGTCTCCCAGTGCAGCTCTCTGGAAACTTGGTGGAATTTGTTTCTTTCAGTAGGATTCACTATTATCTATGATTTCTTGTTTCCATGCCAAGTTCAAAGATGTTTCCTCTGCAGATAGGGGATACGAATGGGATAGCAACCATTTTGTTACATACAGTTGTTAAGAAAGCAAGGTAAGGTAAAGGTTGTCCCCTGACTAGTCTAGTCGTGTCCGACTCTGGCGGTTGGTGCTCATCTCCATTTCTAAGCTGAAGAGCCGGTGTTGTCCATAGACACCTCCAAGGTCATGGGGCCAGCATGACTGCATGGCACACCGTTACCTTCCCCCTGGAGCCGTACTCACATTTGCATGTTTTTGAACTGCTAGGTTGGCAGAAGCTGGGTCTGACAGTGGAAGGTCATGCTGCTCCCCAGATTCGAACTTGCAACCTTTTGGTCAACAAGCTCAGCGGTTTAACCCACTGCGCCACCAGGGGCTCCTTAAGAAAGCAAAGAACCTGTTTATATTCCATCCATCTATGCCAGTGGTTCTCAACCTGTGGATCCCCAGGTATTTTGGCCTACAACTCCCAGAAATCCCAGCCAGTTTACCAGATGTTAGGATTTTTGGGAGTTGAAGGTCAAAACATCTGGGAACCCACAGATTGAGAACCACTATTTACACAAAGTATTCCCAAGGTAGTAATAATAAGGTTAAAATGACATGGCGGGCCTAGGGAATGAATTCTACTTTGAAAACATACGTTGTTTGTGTGTCTGAGTAATCACTATGTGACATCTAGTGTTCTTTTCGTAAATGTCCAGTATTATCGTGCTTTCCTCTCCTTGTATGCTGTTTTTCATTCTAGTATTCATACACGTTTCCTTGCTTTCCAGCTGTGATTGCATAAGTCTCCTCCTTCAGGAATGTAGCAAACAAGGCCTGCTCTCTGAACCCAACATGAATAACCTTACAGACAAAAGGTATGCTTTATTTCACTTTGTCTACAAAGTGTAGCAACAGGGATCAGTAAAAAGGATTGGCTGAGGCTGCTGTCAGACCTTACCTGAACCATTTGTTGAGTTTTAGGTTCTCATTTAAAAGAGAAGGGAGAGAAGGCACTTAGCTTTCAGTTTCTATGCAACCATGCGTGAATACATAACCAACCTACCAAGTGGCCAGTGTAAGTAAATTTGTCCATTTCATAGATTTTCTCTGAAGTGCAGCAGTACATATGACCATTACTATCTTTCTCCTGTTATTACATAATAACCACCTATCTCCCATCTGTTTGTTCATAAATATATGCTTTTTATTTAAGTGTGTTAAATGCAATTTCATTTATTTATTTATTGCATTTTATCCCATCCTTCTCAACCCCCGAAGGGAGACTCAGCACGGCTTACAATGGGCCCCGTTATGAAGCCATTACACAACAAATTACAGTAATTAAAACCACAATTAAACATCAAACCATAATTAACAATACATAAGCCATCATTAAAACAGTAAAACAGTCTCATTACCCATATCGTTGTTCTAGTCACATTCCCTTAAAGTGCGGCTTGCATCTATTGTCCAAAAGCCTGGTCCCAAAGCCATGCCTTTAATTTTTTACAAAAAGCTAGGAGGGAGGTGGCTGATCTTACCTCAATTGGGAGTGTGTTCCATAGGCGGGGGGCCACCAACGAGAAGGCCCTGTCTCTCATCCCTGCCAGGCGCATTTGTGCTGTTGGCGGGAGCTAGAGCAGGGCCTCCTTAGATGATCTTCGGTTTCAAGGTGGGACGTAGGGGTGGATGCGTTCGGACAAGTAAGCTGGGCCAGAACTGTATAAATTTTCCTTCTTCATGGCAGGGGGTTGGACTGGATGGTCCATGAGGTCTCTTCCAAATTTATGATTCTAAGTATTAAAGTGTATTGGTTCTGGTAGGATATTGTTTCAACAAGTTCAATAAAACTTTCCCTCGGTATTTGGAAGAATCCTCTTTCTTAAGACATTTTCATTTTAGCTTCCTTAGTTTATTACACCCATTAGCAGTCAGCCAATGAATAGGAATTATTCATACCTGTATTTAAGTGAGTTCCTATACAAAGTATTCTAAGTCTTAAGCAGCAGTTTCATGGATATCTGAACTTCGTATGTGTGGGATAGAGAATGAATAAATGATCTTTATAACTGTTCTGTTTTCATTAAGAATACTTCCAAGCTATCTTTAAAGCCTCAGGTGTTTTTTCCCCCCACTTTACCCAGGACTGCTGATCGAGAACATGCCCCACGCTTAAAATCTGCAGAGAATGCTAATATCCAGCCCAACCCAAGCCTCATCCTGCGGGCAGAGCCCACTGTCACCAATATCCTCAAAGTAAGTCCTGCTTTAGTAGTATCATCCTGTGCACAGAAAAAAAATCTTACACAAAATGTTAATTTTTCACTAACTACTAAAGCTTTTGATTATATATAAGCTTATCTGGAAGTAATGAACTCAGAGAGATGTATTTTATTTAGTGTATTTTATATTTGGATGGAAATTGGGATAATGTTCTCAATTGTATTTGTTTTTAGCCTTCTCCCAAAAAACTCAGAACATCTGTCTCAAAGCATTGTTGTGAGATTATGTTGGGTGGAAAGAGAACTTTTCTGTTGCTAGTAAGCAAGTTTCATGCCTTTCCCCCCTATCATTTTAGTATTCATCTTAGCACTTTCTCCTTGTCTCTATGGTGCAGCAGCATCCTTTTTTAAAAGGCAGAACAGTTGTTGTAATTAGGATCCATTCAGCTACTATGCCAAACCATAGTTGACGCAGTATGATTAGTAAACCCTATTAAAACTGTCATTTCTAATTCTGGCTTGTTGATCAATCACTATAAGTGCCTTTTTAATTCAGACATTATTTATTGATGTGTATTTATAAATTTCTTACACATAAACATCTCGAAGCAGTGTACAGCACTAATCAAACATTTAGGGTGTTACATTCATGTACTGTTTATGTTATATCAGTGGTTCTCAATCTGTGGGTTCCCAGATTCCACAACTCCCAGAAATCCGAGCCAGTTTACCCATTGATAGGATTTCTGGGGTTGAAGGCCAAAACATCTGGGGAACCACAAGTTGAGAACCACTGTATTATATACTACATTGCAGTGTCTTGTAAGCCGCTCCAAGTCCCTCTTGGGAGGTGGTGGCAGTATATTAATAATAAAATAATAATAATAATAATAATAATTATTATTATTATTATTATTACTACTAGCTTGGGGACCCGGCGCTGCCCGGGTTATTAAAGAAAGTGGGTAATGGCGGTTCTGTATGCCAAGTTTGGTCATTATTGGTCATTGGATGATGGTTGCATTGTTTTCAGGAAGTGAGTGAAGGTACTTGAAGTACCATCAACCATGGTCCACCCTCCTCCAAACAGCAGCAGGATATAGAGTAGGTCATGGGGGCTCTGTGTGCCAAGTTTGGTCTTTATCAGTCATTGGATGAGGGTCGCAGTGGTTTCAGTAAGTGAGTAAAGGTACTGCAAGTCCCATCATCCATGGTCAATCCTCCTTCAAAACTGCAGCAGGATGTAGAGTTGGTCATGGGGGCTCTGTGTGCCAAGTTTGTTCTTGATTGGTCATTAGATGAGGGTTGCAGCAATCTTGGGAAGGGAGTGGAGGTACTTGAAGTCCCATCATCCATGGTCTGTCCTCCTCCAAACTGCACCAGGATGTAGAGTGGGTCATTGGGGCTCCATGTGCCAAGTTTGGTCTTGATTAGTCATTGGCGAGGGTCTCAGTATTAAAAAAAACTCTAAAATTACAACAGCAAAGCAACAGAGAAGTAACATTCTGGGACATCTCATCACCTCCCAACAAAAGATTGCCCCAGGCACTGCCAGGCCATCAAATGCTAATCAAGGTGGTCAGTTGAAACATTCACACTTAGCTCCAACAGACAAGAGTCCTTTGTCTCATCCTGGTCATTCCACAGATATATAAACCCTTTTTCCTAGTTCCAACAGATCTCACTACCTCTGAGGATGCTTGCCATAGATGCAGGCGAAACGTAGTACAACTTTATGTTAAGTATGCATTATTAACCTAGTTGGAAGCCTTAGTTATACTTGAGAATCTTAGCAAGTTGGAGTAAAATTATGTGAGTTATACCACTTAATATGTTATGAGTATACTTTGTGAAAAGTGGATAAATAGAATACCTATATGAGAAGTATTACACTACTCTATACCATACACCCTCTTTCCTGTCTACTAGAAATGCTAGTGGCCATTTTGTCAAGAAAGCAGGAACTAGCCTCTCTCTTACAAAACTCCACAGCTTGTGTTCTGTTGGGATGGCTACTGATCGGAAATCTTCCTCCACAACATTTTCCTCTTTACATATTTCTCTGCCTCCACAGACAATGGATTCAGACCACTCAAAATCCCCAGAAGGGCTGTTGGGCGTTTTGGGACATATGCTGTCTGGGAAGAGCTTGGATCTCTTGTTGGCAGCTGCAGCAGCTACAGGAAAGCTGAAATCCTTTGCTCGGAAATTCATCAAGTGAGTGTGTATGTATTTATGTATGTATGGGAGTGAGTTAAATAAGATAGTTTTGGAGCTGGAATGTTAAAATCTTAATTACAAGATCTAGAGTTGCTTATTAAAGATGTGTGCTTTTCCACCCCAGTGCTTGAGCACACAACAGTCCAGATGCTTCACCTTAATAAAAACAGGCAAAAGCTATTGCAAAGCTATTTCCGCTCTTCACATTTTGTGAAATAAAAATTTAGTTTTGCAAAGTCTGAAATTTTGCTATCCAAGTACCTGCTTTATATTTTGATATACGTAATTTTTAAATATTTCTTCTTGGCCTCCTTGCGGTACCTACATCTATGTAGGGGGTTTTTTTTGGGAGCTTACAGCCATCACCTTACCTTTAGGCACATTTGAACGAGGGACCAATAAAGAAGGCTGAAGGAGGCTGAGGAAAGTATTTTCAGTTATTAATAATTAAAAAGTAATAGAAAGCACAAATAGTGCCCTTCTTGTTTTTACACGGATCTCCTGTTCTTCCCACTCACTCAAACACATTGAGGCAGGTTATAAGCATTTTGATTTTACCAGGATTCAGAGTGTTGCCTTTCTGATCAATCAGTTTGTGAAGTAAGCCTCTGTGAAATGCATGAGTTTGTGCTTCACTCATCTGATTTGGTCTCTCCTTTCACTCTTCCTTGCCTACAAGCAAGTAAACAAACCAAGAAGCTATAGATAGCCATAGTTTTCCGTTCTGTTGATAGTGTGAAGCTAATTAATAAACTAATCACAAGTCATAAAATGAAGCCATAGCTAGTTTCCAATTACTGGTTTCTTTTCAAAGTTTGCAAAGAGAGGAAGTTACACTACCCCCCTATTCTGCCTTGGTCAGACCACACCTGGAATACTGTGTCCAATTCTCGGCACTGCAATTTAAGGAAAATATTGACAAGCTGGAATGTGTCCAGAGAAGGGTGATTAAAATGATCAAGGGTCTGGAGAACAAGCCCTATGAGGAACGGCTTAAAGAGCAGGGCAAGTTTAGCCTCCAGAAGAGAAGGCTGAGAGGAGACAAGATGGCCATGTATAAACATGTGAGGGGAAGTCATAGGGAGGAGGGAGCAGGCTTGTTTTCTGCTTCCCTGGAGACTGAGAGGTGGAACAATGGCTTCAAACTACAGTAAAGGAGAGTCCACCTGAACATTAGAAAAAACATCCTAACTGTAAGAGTTGTTCAGCAGTGGAACTCTCTGCCCTGGAGACTCCTTTTTTGGAGGCTTTTAAGCAGAGGGTGGATGGTCATCTGTCAGGGGTGCTTTGAATGCAATTATTCCTACTTCTTGACAGTGGGTTGGACTGGATGGCCTATGAGGTCTCTTCCAACTCTATGATTCTATGAATATTCCATTTATTTATATCCTACGTTTATTCCAGCGCAGGACCTAAATCAGCTTTGAAAGGAAACATACAGGGTGGGGCAGCATAACTTCCTTTTTTCAAAACTTAATAAAGCCCATTGTATGAATCAGAATGTTTTTTTTTATAATGTAGGCCCATACCTAAAGTTTTGTTTTATGTAGTTTTGAAGATCAAATTAGGTAGGTGATGTCCCCCATTCTCCATACACTGAGTAAACCGATTTCTGGCGTTTGTCATGAGTCTTGCCAGCATAGCAGGCGTTATGTTGGCAATTTCTTCCTGGATGTTGGTCTTCAAATTTTGTAGGGTCCTTGGATGGTTCACATAAACACAGGATTTCAAAAAAACCCATAGAAAAAAATCACAAGGGGCCAAATTTGGAGAGCCACTCCAAATCCTCTCAAAAAGTAGGCCTCAACGGCAAAAGCACGCTCCTCACTGTTCCAACGCATGATGGCGACTGAACTGTGTCAGGACAAAAGTTTATACTCCCGCCTCTCGAACAAGACCACTAGTGCTCCGCTACGCCTTCAACTGACTGAATGGCACGCATTTTAAAAAGTTATGCTGTCTTACCCTGTAGTTCCTGTATTTCTGATTAACTGGGGCTGACTGGCTTACATGCAGACAAGAATAAAGTGTTAGTTACAGTCCCATATATGTATTATTATTATTATTAATCATTTTTATTTGCAACAATTTCCAATAACAATAAAAGAGGGGAACAAATCGGATGTAAAGCAAAGTAGAAAAGTAGGGTAGCGGAACTCAAAATAAAATAAAATAAAAGATCATCTCACTGTTAAATGGACTGGAAGTTCCCAAATCCCTATTTCCCCCACCTACCAGACCAGAATATTTAGATGTTATCTGTGTAACCTTAGTATATCCTAGAAGATGTAATACTTGAAGCTAAATTTACAAGAGTCTGTAAGAGATCAACCTGCATCAATGATTAGGAAACTGCTTACTGGAATGCAAACAAGATAAGAGATGTGACTGTCAGTGCTTCTAGCCTCATCTTGTGAAACATGAGCAGAGGTAGCCTATAATAAGTCTTAGCAGGCATCCAGTAGATAGAGATAGAGTAACCTTCCCAGCTAGTTCACAGGTTGATGTAATCAAGATGACATGCAGCTAAAAAGTCTTACTTAAAAGACAAAGGTATTTGCTTTGATTGGATAAGTATAAGCAACACGCAGTTGACACATTTGTTTTGATTGGATAACTGATAAACTGGGCGAAGCTAAAGAGAAAATAAATAGCCCCAGATTAGATTACCTTTGTGGCATGTCTCCACTGAGGTGGTTTGATGTGTCAGACAACTAGGCTGTTCCTGATAGGCTAATATGCTGACAAACTGCCCTATTATGTGGGTGTACACTAATTCTGGGAAAGTTGTGATAAAATAGATAAATAGATAGATACCTCATTATGACTGTTCATTAATAAGCTTATAGTGAGATAAATGCAGTTACAGACTAGGTCCTCAACAGATAAATAAGTATTCTTAAAACAATAAATAAACATTGAAAAATATACAAGAATGTAAGGAAGATGAAAATAGATGCATAAGTTAAGTTTAATAATTTTCTTCAGAAAGTTTGTGATTTTTGGATTTAAAAAATATTTTGGAGCAATGTTTGGTTGATGCAGAATCTGTGGATGCAGAAACTGTACATATAGAGACTCCACTGTAATGCAGTGAATACTCAAGAGCCTAGATATCTATATGTCTATGTTTCTCCTTAAAGGAAAGATGCATGCATGTGTATCTATGCTGGTGCATAATATAGCCCAAAGAATACCAGAGAGACTCATCATTTGCCATGTAAATGTCCTGAGATTCCAGTACTTAAGAATGTTTGAGTGAAGTGTTGATCTGACTGTCTGGTCTAACCATCATCATGAATTGGAGACTCTCTTGGACAAAAGGTGATAATGGGATATAGGAGAGAATCCAGATTAATTGACAAGTGGCAAGGACCTCAATCACAGAGACAGGAGTAGGGAATCATGCCTCTTTCAAAAGGAAGCATATGCATATCCTGGCTTATTCAACCATGGTTTGGTTGTTTACTCAGTTTAACTGTGGCCCAAGCGCAAGAGGTACTTTCAGTTGGTCAGAGCCACAGCCAGAGGTAGGAGGTTGAGCTGAAAATAGAAGCTCCTTGAGATGTCACCCTCATCTATATAAATAAAAATATAATGTTCGTTCGTGGGATTAACATTACTCAAAAACCACTGGACGAAGCGACACCAAATTTGGACACAATGAACCTATCAAGCCAGTGAGTGACCATCACTCATAAAAACACTGAAAAACACAATGGAAGGGACTTAAAAAGCCAAAAAAGCAAAAAGATGCTACAGCGCATGTACAGAAATGACTTTCCCGACAAATAAAACACACAGTAGGATATCTACACTCTCTTCCGGACTACAGCTCCCAGCATCCCCTATACCAGGCCCTTTAGGAGAGGAGGATAATCCAAATGAACTGCTTCCAAGATGCAAGCTTTCTTCTCCTTGGATTTCTTTGAGAGCATCCCAATTCCTGCATATTTCCTATTCCCGAACTGCAACTCCCAGAAATCCTCCAGATAAATAGATAGATAGGTAGGTAGATAGATCGATTAGAAGGGCTGCTGGGAGTTGCAGTCCAAGAATAGGTAGAGAAGGAAGAAAGGGGAGAAAGGGGAAGGGAAAGAAAAGGGGGGAAGGAAAGGAAGAGGAAGAGAAGGAAAGAAAGAAGGAGAGAAGGAAAGAAAAAAGGGAGGGAGGGAAGGAGAGAAAGAAAGGAGAGAAAGAGGAAGGTTGACCACAGCAATGCGTGGTGGGTACAGCTAGTCTCCAAAATAAAACAGAAACCCAAAAAACTGTGTATGGTTAGTTTCTCCTCCTTGCAAGTAATAGTCAAAAAAGTAGAGTGAAGACAGGAAGATTTGCAGTTTGCTGACATTGTTTGTTTGATTTATGCTTAATCGGAGAGGGATGGGAGCTCCAGGTGGCATAGTGGTCTAAACTGCTGAGTTGCTGAACTTGCTGACCAAAAGGTCGGCGGTTCAAATACAGGGAGTGGGGTGAGCTCCTGCTGTTAGCCCCAGCTTCTGCCAACCTAGCAGTTCGAAAACATTCAAATATGAGTAGATCAATAGGTACCTCTCCCGCAGGAAGGTAATGGCGCTTCATGGAGTCATTCTGGAGTTGTCTGCTGGGTCTTTGGCTTAGAAATAGAGATGAGCACCACCACCCAGAGTCAGATATGACTAGATTTAGTGTCAAGGGAAACCTTTACCTTTAGAGAGAGATGATGGATGAAATATTGAGCTGTTGCTTTCAGTGGAATCCAGACATCTCTTCTTGCATTTCACTCTCTAGCCTTAGCTTCAAACCTTGAAGACTGTAAGCTCTTCAGTCCAGTGCTAATGGAATGTAGGTGCTTACTCTCTCTTAGCCATGGGCTCACTTGCATCTCTCATTCCACCCCAAGAGAGAAGAGTAGTTTTCTTGCCTCCATTCTCCCATCCACCCACCTCCTGCTAGTTCCACTGGAGACTGCTGCATCCTTTCTAAATCCATTTCTGTCTTTGCTTCACTGAAGCACTTATTAGATGGCCACTCTTAGAGCTATTAGGCCTCCCAGAAGTGGCTATTTACAAGCATGCTCAGACCTTGTTGTTCCTGAGCAAATCAAGTAATATGAGGACCTCTTTCCTTGCTCTATGCAAAAGGCAGCCATTTCTCCTTTAAGGGAAAAGCAGATTTGTTTTTACTGTCTCGTGCTAGGAAAAGGAAATGGGGAGGGGGACTGGAAGTCATGTGATGATGTATTTTTCTGTCACAAGTCTTTGGTCTAAGTAAATCTATTACATTCTTCTAAAAAAGGGCGAAAACATGAGAGATGTAGTGTGAAATTGTGGCTGTGCAATGCATCTTTCACTGTACACTGAGTGTACAGTTTTCTATATTTATATATTTATTTGTGGTATTTATATTCCGCCCTTCTCACCCTGCAGGGGACTCAGGGTGGATAACAATGTACATATACATGGCAAACATTTAATGCCACAGACACACAACATATATAGACATAGAGGCTATTTAACTTTCCAGCTTTTCATGAGGGTATTCTGGTCACCAGGGGAGCTGTTGCTTCACCATCCATTTGTGACACTTATGAAGTACTTCCTCATTCTTTTGCATGTTTGCTGGAGATTTTTATGGCCTCATAAATTAGTTAAATTAGCCTCCTTGCATAAGTGGTACCTAAATTTCCTGCTTGACACATGCAACTGTCTTTCGGGCTGCAAAAGTCAACAGCAAGCTACACAAATTGGTCGGATGCTCACTCTGACCCGGCCTGGCTTCGAACTCATGACCTTTCAGTCAGTAGTGATCTTAATGCAGCTGACTCCCAGGCAGCTGCGCCACAGTCCCAGTGCAACCTCTGAGGATGCCTGCCATAGTCGCTGGAAGCTGGTGGCCAACACTTGGTGATCATATATGGTAATCCACTGTGGAGTGAGGTTGGCCAGTGACAGCGTATGACTTTGAGTGTGGTTGTCGATGGAGACTTCCCAACTTATTTATTTATTTATTTACTTACTACTAGCCGTCCCCTGCCAGATGTTGCTGTGGCCCAGTCTGGTGATCTGGAAAATAAAGTAATGAGAAAATGTTGGTTTCCAATATATATAATTTCTTTATATTTGTGGGTAAACAGTATTTCTTGTTGTTTGTTTGTCAGTGTTGATGTGGGGAGTGTCTGGTTTGCCTATTCTGGAATATGCAACATATCATTGTCCTTCTTTAGGGGTCCCTTTCAAATCTATAAATACTATATGTATGTGTGTGAATCATATATATCTATATCTATGGCTGGATGGCTCTTTGTTAGGAGGGCTTGTCCTGGTGAAGGGAGTTGGACTGGATGGCCTTAAGAATGTGGGTTCTGTGTGGGAAGTTTGCCCCACTTCTGTTGTTGGTGGGGTTCAGCATGCTCTTTGATTGTAGGTGAACTAAAAAACCCAGTAACTACAACTCCAAAATGTCAAGGTGTATTTCTCCCAAACTCCATCTGTGTTCATATTTGGGCATATGAAATATTTGTGCCAAGTTTGGTCCAGATCCATCATTGTTTGAGTCCACAGTGCTCTCTGGATGTAGGTGAACTACAACTCCCAAACTCAAGGTCAATGCCCACCAAACCCTTCTAATGTTTTCTGTTGGTCATGGGAGTCCTGGATGCCACGTTTGGTTCAATGCCATAATTGGTGGAGTTCAGAATGCTCTTTGTTTGTAGGTGAACTATAAATCCCAGCAACTACAACTCCCAAATGACAAAATCAAAAAAACTGAGTGAAGGACATACATTGGGTTGTTAGGGGTATGCTGTCCAAATTTGGTGTCAATTGGCTCACTGGTTTTTGAGTTCTGTTAATCCCACAAACGAACATTACATTTTTATTTATATAGATATTTGTATACTGCCCTTCTCAGCCTTTCATGTGACTCAGGGCAGTTTACAGAGGCAACGTTTCGATGCCCCAAAACATCATAAAGCATTCAAAACATTAAACATTAAACATGATACAAGACCACAACAAGAGTAATAAAAACTTAATCATTCACATCTCCTAACTTACCTTCTCCACTATCCTAGTAAATTAACCAAAGTGCTTGGGTTGCATGTAGGTTTCCTTGAAAGTGTTGTAGTAATAGATGCTGGATGTTCTATGTGTAACTTTAACACATTTCCTTTTATGGGAGCATCCCGAGCAAGAGGGTGAATTGCCTGGATGGTAAGGCTTATGTATGAAAATCTGAACTGAGAAAAAATGGGGGTGGTGGGGAGCCAGACTAAAAGAGGAAGATGGGAGGCAGGGATTAGCTAAGAAGGTTGTGTCTGGATCAGATTAGCTCAAAGAGCAGAGGATCACTCTGTTGGAGCAGAGCCCAAATTCCCATTGTGTCTGAGTCGCACTTTCAAGTCTAGGGATGCCTGGCCACGGCTTTTCCTTATCTGCAAAATGGGAGTCAATATTTTTGGACTGCCTTGCACATCACACATGAAAATTATCAAAACGTTAGGTTATTTAAGAGATCTGATTACGCAAAAGCATCCTTTAACCGTTTCTCTTTTGTTTCCCTTGTCTTCTCATATTAGGCTCAATGAATTTACCAAACACATCAGTGGTGAAGGCTGTAAGTCCCTTGTCTTCTTGAGCTCTTTTGGGGGGTTTTATTTTGAAAGTCAAATGCTGCAATGATTCCCGCTGTGACTTTAGTTTTTCAAGGCTTAAGTTGGAAGATCTGGGGGGGTGGGAGAGGGGGGAAGCTTGTGAAGAAGAGTTGAAATTGAGCCATGGTGCCTGGCAGCGTAGGCAACGCTGGCCCTGGCATTCCTGATGCAACAAGGGGGATATTCAAGTTATGACTGGGGTCTCTTTGTCTTTTGGGTTACCACGTGCATCCTCCCTTTCTCCCCTACCCTAGAGAATAGTGACTTTGTGCTGATGGGTGGGGATCTCAACTTTGGGAGGCAAAGAGTTAATCTGCAGCTGTGAGCCTTCTTTCTAGCCTCCATTCCCAATTGAGCCAATGGATCTCTTAGCCTCTGTGCACCCATTTTGCTCAACTCCTTTGGAAGGAATGATGTTTGCATCCCACTCACCCTAAGATAAGGATTCTGAGTATATTTGCATGTGATTAAACACGCAAAAGGCTCTCTGACCTTCCACTGGACTATGGGAGAAAAGCTCCCAGCTTTTGAGACTTTCTGCATTATTCTTCCTTCACTTCTCTAGAGATTTGGAGGGTTTAAACATTCTTAATCGTTTCCACAAAGATCTGATAAAACATTTGGAGATTTTAAAAGGGCACAAAGTCAGCTTTTAATAACATATTATGTTAAACTGTGTTCCCTTTAACTGCTAGAAAGACAATAAATGATTTTAATAGATTTGTGCCCATTTGTGTCCATAAGACTGGGCTTAAAAATGAGAGAGAGAAAATAGATCTGAAGTCTCCAAAAGCAAGCATTTCTCCTGAAATATTTTTTCTCACAGAAGATTTAGGTTCTAGAATTCATCTTTTTATGTGGAGGATTACTGGCACATTTTATTTTATTTTATTTTAATATGTATTGGTGAGCTTGTACAGAGCATTTATCCACATTTCTAGTCATGATAGTCTTGGTAGAATGAACAAGACAATTACAAAGCACCTTTTTGTATTTCAAAGATAATTAATTGTTATAATAAAACATGCACATCTTTGGGTTTTTGTGAGTTTTCCAGGCTGTATGACCATGTTCCAGTAGCATTCTTCTGCCTTGGAGTTTAAGATCGTCCGGGGAGGCCCTGCTCTCAGTCTCACCTGTCTCGCAAACGCGTTTGGCAGGGACAAGAGACAGGGCCTTCTCAGTGGTGGCTCCCTGCTTCCTAGTGAATTTAAGTCAGCTCCATCCTTCTTTTTCTTTAGGAAGACGTTCAAGTCATGGTTCTGGGACCAGGCATTTGGGTAGCAGGYTCATTAGTAATTGCAATGTTTACATGAACTGACAATGATGAAACAGTGTAATTGAACATAGGAATACGGAATAGTGGATGATGAGACTGGATTCTGATTTTACTGTTGAGGCGCTAATGATTTTTATACTGATGTTTAATGATTTATGTTACAATTGTTTTTAATTGACCTATACKTCTCTCGTGGTGTTTTGTATTGATGTTGTTCACCTCTTTGAGTCACCTGGACAAGCTCTGGATTAAGTCTTTGGACTCTGAATTGGACTTGGATAAGGCTATATGGATTATAATAATGTTTTAAATGGACTTTTAATCTAATGTTTTTACTTAATGTGTGATATTGTGTTATACTGTGTTTTGTATGTGTTGGCATCGAATTGTTGCYAGTATAAGCCGYCCTGAGTCCTCCCTTGGGGGTTGAGAAGGACAGGGTACAAATGCTTGAAATAAATAAATAAGTAAATAAATCTCTCCTGATGTTTCACCCACATCTATGGCAGGCATCCTCAGAGGTTGTGAGGTATATTGGAAACTAAGCAAGGGAGTTTTATATATCTGTGGAAGGTCCAGGGTGGGAGAAAGAACTCTTGTCAGTTTGAGCCAATATTTTTTATTACTGGCTACCAGTATTAAAAAACTCTAAAATTAGGACAGTAAATAAAGAACAACACTATGAAAACAGGGGGATTCTAGGCATGAAGCAATCAGGGCCAGCTAACATCTCCCAGCAATTCCCCCATGCAGGAAGCAGCCAGGACTTGAAGCTGCAAGACTTTGCAATGCTAATCAAGGTGATTAATTGCAACATTCACACCTGCCTCCAACTGACAAGAGTTCTTTCTGCCACCCTGGACCTTCCACAGATACATAAACCTTCCTTGCTTAGTCTTCAATATATCTCGTAACCTCAGAGGATGCCTCCATAGATGTAGGCGAAACATCAGGAAAGAATGTTTCTGTAATATGGCCATACAGCCTTGAAAACTCAGCAACCCAGTGATTCCAGCCATGAAAGCCTTTGAGAATATACATCTTTTTTTGTTGTATGAGAGGAATTGTTATAAATTGGCTTCTTTTTTGCTCCAGCCAAAGCAGCTTCAGTCAGAGCGCTTCTCTTTGACATCTCCTTCCTTATGCTGTGTCATGTTGCTCAGACATATGGCTCTGAGGTAAGGATTTTCTGATCTCTGTGTTACAGGGAAGAGGCAGCAATGAGATAAGGACTCAGATTATGTCCTCAGGCACATAAAACGGCACTTATTTCTGAGTTTATGCAGAATACTTTTCTGCAACAAGATTAAGAACTATCACTCTAATACTTAAGCCTTGTATAGTACTTTAAAGTGTTTGTAGTACTTTATGTGCATCATTCAGTTCAGTTCCTTACAGCAACTCAGTGAAATAAATCAGCATTAGTATTATCAGCACTGCAGAGGGAGAGACTCAGGCTGAGAAGAAACGGCTTACTTGAGGCATGTCTTGTTCAAAAATAAATTCCAAGAATTACTTCTTGTACTTGAAAAGGCATACTATTTATTTATTGTTATTATATGAGTCATTTGTCCAGACAGATTGCTTGAAGGGACATCCAGTGCTATAGCAAAGCAATGGTTCCAAATACGTAATAAGACATTATGAGCAATAAAAAACTGGCAGACCAACAAAGCGTAATTGCCTCATACGTGTTATTCCAAATTGTCCTGACAACGCGTGGTAATTTGTGGAAACTTGTATGTATAGGTGAATCTCAGAGTTTTTTTCCCTTCATCTCCACATTTAGATAATTTTCCCCCTTCTCTTCACATCATACAGGTGTGTCTCCACCTTTGCAGTTTTTACTTTAGTGGATTTGATTATTCACAGATTTGATTTAAAATGTTCTCTCTAGAAATCTCTAGGTCTTCCAGTGTTATTATGGTCAACTTTCTCAAGTCATGCTAGAGAACCTAGAGCAGGTGTCCCCAAAATCAGGCTATGTTTTTTTTCAAGCTATAGTTCGGGGGCCCCAACAGTCGTGGTTGAAGTTCTTCTTGACTGCTTGTCCCTCAGGTGATCCTTTCGGAAGCTGGACCTCCAGGAGAAGTGCCTTTCTTTGAGATCTGGATGCAGAACTGCATGCCAGAAGAAGGGAAGATCCTCAATCCTGACCATCCTTGCTTCCGGCCTGATTCCACCAAGGTGGAATCATTAGTGGCTTTGCTTAACAATTCCTCCGAAATGAAGTTGGTGTAAGTAGCTGAATTAGTGCGAGATGTCAGGCAAGAAAGCAAGCTACACATGCACTACTTACGTCACATGGCTGTTCATTCTCTTCTGTTTCTGTGATGTTGCAGGTGGATTCATAAATTTCTTGGGCATTCAGTTTGTTTAAACAGGGTTCTGGGAAGAATATAGTGCTAACTACAAGGTGGTGCAGTGGGTTAAACTGCTGAGCTGCTGAACTTGCTGACTAAAAGGTCGGCAGTTCGAATCCGGGGAGCGGGTTGAGCTTCCGCTGTTAGCCCCAGCTCCTTCCAACCTAGCAGTTGAAAAACATGCAGATGTGAGTAGATCAATAGGTACTGCTTCTGTGGGAAGGTAACGACGCTCCATGCAGTCATGCCATCCACATGACCTTGGAGGTGTCTATGGACAATGCCGGCTCTTTGGCTTACAAATGGAGATGAACATCACCCCCCAGAGCCTGACATGGCTAGAATTAATGTCAAGGGGAAAACTTTACCTTTACGAATAAGTTGCATTTTGAGCCAAGGAGGCCTGTTTTTGCTTATTCAGGAAAGGGATGCTGGAACCTTTCATTCTCTGAATTTGGTCTCTATTACAGGTTCAATAACTCCTACCCAAAATGCTTGAGACCAGAAATATTTCAGATTTTGGAATTTTTTAAAATATAATTTGGAATATATGCATTTACTATACATGAGGAGATATCATGAAGATGGGACAAAAGTCTATACATTACATTGATATGTATTTCATAGACCCCTTACATATATAGCCTGGAGGTAATTTTATATATGATCTTTTACATCATTTTGTGCAAAAAAACAAATGTGCATACATTGACGCATCAAAAAACAAAGTCGTCACTCTCAGCATGTGGACAAATTTGAATTTTGGAGTATTTTGAAATTTTGATTTCCAGATGATAGATGCTCTGCCTGTTGTTTGTCTTTGTGTTACAGTTATATTGTAGTTGTAACTTAGTTAATAGAAGAGGGAAATAAATACAAAGATGTGGCTGTTTGCAACTACTCACTTCTAACATCTGATTTCGGCATGGATCCTAGCAAACACTATCCTGTCCTCCTTCCCTCATACAATTCTAAACTGAGGTTTTGGAAGCAGGGTGAAAAATAATGCCTAATGATGATGATGGACTGGATTCCTGACCAGGTTTTCTGTTTTGATTCTTTGCCTCCATCACAATAGACAGATGAAATGGCAAGAAGCATGTATGAGCATCTCTGCAGCCATCCTGGAGATCCTGAATGCCTGGGAGAATGGAGTTCTCACCTTTGAATCAGTCCAGGTATTCAGTTCAAGAGGTCCCTTTTCTAGTGTGACTGTGAACATTAAAATTGGACATTATTGGCCTTTGAAGATCTGGGTGTACCCAGAATAACCATGACATTGAACTAATGTGGGCCTGTATCAAGAGAGGGCAGAAATATCCCTCCATATCCATGGATTTTGCATCCACAAATTCACCCATCCATAGCTTGAAAATATTAACAAGAATTCTAAAAAAAGGAACCTTAACTTTGCCATTCTCTATAAAGGATACAATTTTACTATTGTGTATAATGGATATGCATACTCCACTGTGTTTCCAGCATAAATTTTTCAAAGTGGCATGATATGTCCACTAAAGATGGGGTTGAACTTGTAGATTTCTGGCATGTAGAATGAAATAGCTAGGTCTTTGTATTGAGCCATCTCCAGCAAAGCTTTCCTCAGTTCTCCCACACTCATGTCCACTAACATAGTCTAAGTCAGAACAAAATAAATAAAACCCTGTCCCAGTTTCAGTTTTCTTCTCTGTATCTTTTTCATTCTTTGTAAAACTCTGTAGCTACCTATCTCCTCTCTTCCCTTCCCTTCCCTAGAAAATTACAGATAACATCAAGGGCAAAGTATGCAGCATGGCTGTATGTGCAGTGGCCTGGCTCGTGGCCCATGTCCGCATGTTGGGCTTGGATGAGAGGGAGAAATCATTGCAGATGATCCGGCAGTTGGGAACACCCCTGTATGGCGAGAACACCCTTCAGTTCTACAGTGAAAGGTGAGTATCATATGTGTTGCCTATCCAGATGCAGTGAAATAGGTATAGGGATGCAAAATGTGGAGCAAAGCCTACAGTTACACTGCAGACTAGCCTGGTTACATTCTGCTCCACTTTCTAGTTCCTGTGTATGCACTCTGTCAGTGTTTCACAACCTGGGGGTCGGGACCCCTGGGGGGTTTGCAAGGGAGTGTCAGAGGGGTCACCAATGACCATCAGAAAACACAGTATTTCTGTTGGCCATGGGGGTTCTGTGTGGGAAATTTGGCCCAATTCTATCATTGGTGGGGTTCAGAATGCTCTTTGATTGTAGGTGAACTGTAACTCCCAGGAACTATAACTCCAAAATGACACTGTCTATTTCCCCCAAAATACACCAGTGTTCATATTTGGGCATATTGAGTATTTGTGCCAAGTTTGGTCCAGATCCATCATTGTTTGAGTCCACAGTGCTCTCTGGATGTAAGTGAACGACAACTCCAAAATGCAAGGTCACTGCTCACCAAACCCTTCTAATATCTTCTGTTGCTCAAGGGAGTTTTGTGTACCAAGACTGGTTCAATTCCATTGCTGGAGTTCAGAATGCTCATTGATTGTAGGTGATTGTAAATCCCAGCAACTACAACTCCCAAATGGCAAAATAAATCCCATCCCTCTCCATCAGTATTCAAATATGGGCATATTGGGTATTTGTGCCAGGGAATGAAAATATATCCTGCATATCGGATATTTACATGATGATTCATAACAGTAGCAAAATTACAGTTATGAAGAAGCAACGAAAATAATTCTATGGTTAGGGGTCACCACAACATGAGAAACTGTATGAAGGGGTCGCAGCATTAGGAAGGTTAAGAAACACTGCACAATGTATTTTCATTATTGTGATGTCACAAGACAACTCTCATAGGAAGGGCAGAAGAGACCAATTATATCCTGTATTTACTTCCGTCTAATGTGCCATCGAATCTATTATGCACCTCCATTTTCAAAACCCTAAAACCCCAAAAAGTATGTACCAGATTATACAAATCTAATGAGCACCCTAATTTTGGAATGGTGATTTAGTAAAAAGAAAAGAAAAGAAAAAAAAAAGATGAGCATTATAATTGAGTAAATACCATAATTGTAAGGTCCAGACATCTTACTGAATGAGAACAAGTTTAAAATTAGGTGGGCAGCTATGTCCCTTCAGAGGTGGGTGAAGGGACAGCTCCTTTCACCCTAAGCTAATGTAGCTTATAATTATATATACCTTGAGATGTAGTCCATAAATGTCTACCTAAGACAGTGGTTCTCAACCTGTTTATCCCCAGATGTTTTGGCCTTCAGCTCCCAGAAATCCTAACAGCTGGTGAACTGGCTGAGATTTCTGGGAGTTGTAGGCCAAAGCACCTGGGGACCCACAGGTTGAGAACCACTGTCCTAAGATATTGATGAGCAAAACAATCATTGAAGACATTGAATTGGACCGCTGCCCATTCCTTTCTTCATTTAGGAAGGAAACCCAAAAGTTGTAGGCTCTGGTAGCCCAAGGGTTTTATCCTATTGAATCTGATTATAAATTTGGGGACCCTAAAATATCCTAAAGGCATGAGCTCCTGTCTGATCTTTTGAGGTAAGCAGGCACATAATTAGTAGTACTTGGATTGGAGACTGTTAATTAATACTGGGTGCTGTAAGCTGTATTTCAGAAGGAGGAACTGACAAAATCACCTTTTAATATCCCTTACCTTTAAAGAACCCTATGGAATTCATGGGATTGCTGCAAATCAACAGTACACTTAAATGCGCAGGCACATGCATAGTAACTTGACAGCATCCAAGCAAGGTTGGATAGTAAAAAGTCCAGTAAACATCTTCTTTCCCTTATCCAGGGTACTTATCATGAGTTCGATCCTTGAGCACATGTGTGCTGATGTTGTACAACAGACAGCTGCACAGATCAAGTTCCCGGCCACTGGAGCAGACCCCATGCCCTACTGGAACCTCCTCCCACCCAAGAAGCCTATTAAAGAGGTGCTGACGAGTGTCTTTTCCAAAGTGCTAGAAAAAGGCTGGGTGGACAGCCGCTCCATCCACATCTTTGACACGCTTTTGCACATGGGCGGGGTCTACTGGTTCTGTAACAACCTTGTCAAGGTACGTTGGGGCAGTGAGGACTAATGATGGTAAAGAACTTGGAGGATTAGACCAATTCATGGGGAATAAGCTTGTCAATGAGCAGCAGTTGCATGTATTATCTTATGTTTTTATTTATTAATTTTAAATAATCATTGATGCTATTTTTATTTTTAAAGAGAAATTTAGTTTGTGTTGTAACATTTGTATCGATACAATTTGAAATTGTATCATGCTTTTAAAACATTGTATGTTTTGGGAAATGTGAATATAACTATTTGAGAAATGGGATTCATAACCTTTTGGGAAAATCACTGGTTACAAGAAAGGAATGACCTTATTGATTGATTGATTGATTTAGTACACTTCTATACCGCCCCTCTCAGCCTTCCGGCGACACGAGGCGGTTTACAAGGCAAGAATTCAATACCACCAAGGACACAATTACAATATACAATATAAAAAACATCAGCAACAATAAAATCAAACATTCTAATAAAACATACTTCAATCGATAATCATTAAAATAAGGCCCAGTTCCGACATATAGTTATTCCATTATTATATTGGTTGCTCCGTATTTTCAAATGCCAGCTCAAATAGCCATGTCTTAAGATTCTTCCGGAATGATAGGACTGAGGATGCATATCTAATCTCCCTAGGAAGGGCATTCCATAGCCGAGGGGCCACCACTGAGAAGGCCCTGTCTCTCGTTCCCGCCAACCGTACTTGTGATGATGGCGGGACCGAGAGCAGGGCCTCTCCAGATGCTCTTAAAGTCCTTGCAGGTTCAGAAGGGGAACCTTGTTAGAAGTCACATCATTTTTTGTAAAATGATGTTCACCAGCACTCATGCAAGACAACTAGGTCTCTCGACTGTTAAACTGATGTACCTAGGTATGTCTTTGAACTGCTAGGGATAAAGACATGCCAATGCACAAAAACATATATATTCAGCAGAGTTACAGACGTGTTACTTAAAGTTGCCCAATAACATCTACTCTCCCTTAAAATATATTTCCCTTTAAATCTTGCTCTCAAGAGACGAAGTAAACAGTCTTCTTTCAAAGTAACAGAGTTGGTTTACTCACAAAACTTCTAAAAGCATACAGATGGCTTCTCTTCACTCTAAGAGTCTTAACGGCTTCTACTTCCACTGAAGTCTAAACCAAACTGAACTACTATGGACCCTTGAGTCCTGAAAAAGGCCCAGTTCTGATCACATAGTCTGCAGCCCCTCTCACAACAAAAAGGTCAGATAAAATTGCAAAGCAATACACACATACAATACAGTAAGCAATTATATATATATAACAAATAAATACCAGCTCTGGTTTCTAGGGAACTGATGAGACTGTTTTATTGTTTTAATGCTTGTTGATGTATTGTTTTAATTATAATTTATGTTTAATTGTGGTTTTACTATTGTAATTGTTTGTATTGGCATCGTATCGGTGCCCAATGTAAGGCATTGAATTTTGCCATTATTTATGTGTAAACTACTTTGAGTCCCCCCAGAGGTGAGATAGGCGCTATATAAATACTGTAAATAAATAATAAATAAATAAATAAATAAATAAATAGTGGAGGCTTGAGAAAGTTGCTATTTCCAATAGTATGCTACAGTGGCTCCATGGTTGGAGAAAGGCAGGGTATAAATTATTAATTGCGGTAACTAGTATTAATAAATATTAACTCTGTGTTCAGAGGCAGCTCTGGTTTCTAGGGAACAGGAGTAAGTAAGGGGTTGTCACTGTTGTGTTTGTAGAATGCAACATTTATTATACATACTTGCTTGGGCATGATGAAACAGAATACTTTATAAGATGCACTGTCAACGTGATTGAGCATGGTTGCACTTGAGTTCTTTCTTGATAGTTATGCTGATCTTAGCATATTTATTGCACGTAAGATGGATAATGGAGGTTGTAGGTATGGACTGGTTGTGCTCCAGCCTAAAAAGCAAGTTAAAAAAATACTAAAATAAACCACTGCAATAGTTTTGATTGTAGTAATTCATAAGATTTAGCTTTTCATTTTACATTTACAGTAGGACTCCTCTAATGGTGGAGTCCGTATTCGTGATTTCACTTAGCTGCACACAGAGTGATATCTCTAGGAATTTGCTCGATCCTTCAGGAGATTCTATGGTATGCTTCCCCCATATATTGTCACAACATTGTGGGAGTCCTAGTAAATTCTTACAGTGGGTTGTTGTAGGTTTTTTCGGGCTATATGGCCATGTTCTAGAGCAGGGGTAGGGAACCTTTGGCCCTCCAGCTGTGGTGGACTTCAACTCCCACAATTCCTTGAGGCTCGGCATTCGCCCCAAAGGCTTACCTTGGCCCAATGCCGAGCCTCAAGGAATTGTGGGAGTTGAAGTCCACCACAGCTGGAGGGCCAAAGGTTCCCTACCCCTGTTCTAGAGGCATTCTCTCCTGACGTTTTGCCTGCATCTATGGCAAGCATCCTCAGAAGTAGTGAGGTCTGTTGGAACTAGGAACATTGGGTTTATGGGTGGGACAAAGAACTCTTGTCTGCTGGAGCTAGGTGTGAATGTTTCAACTGACCATCTTGATTAGCATTTGATGGCCTGGCAGTTTTTTGGTGTGGCTTGTTAGTGCCTGGGGGAATCTTTTGTTGAGAGGTGATTAGTTGTCCCTGGTTGATAGATGCAGGCGAGAATGCCTCTAGAACATGGCCATATAGCCGGAAAAAACCTAAAACAACCCAGTGATTCCAGCCATGAAAGCCTTCGACAATACAATTATTACAGTATTTCAATAAGCCTTGTGATTATCCTATAAAACAGAAGGGCCCTGTTTTTGTCTCCATGTTATTAGCAACTGTTAGAGGAAAGTTGAGCAGATTCAGAGAAGTAGTACACCCAATCTGTTTTTTAAAGTCATTATTTTAGACTATGTTATTAGACAATGAGCCAACATCCACCTCCAAAGGCTCCTCCCAGTTCCATTCACTTGTTCTCTCACTTATTTTTTAGGAACTCCTGAAAGAGACACGGAAAGAACATGCGATGCGGGCTGTGGAGTTGCTGTATTCAATTTTTTGCTTGGATATGCAGCAATTGACACTCACCCTGCTGGGCCACATCCTTCCCAATCTCCTCACAGACTCCTCCAAGTGGCATATGTTGATGGACCCTCCTGGCAAGGCTCTTGCCAAGTAAGAGGCAGTACTAAAATCAAATTCTGTATCCAAACATTGAGATCTGTTAGGTAATACTTAATGTAAATCAGGACTTTGTAGTGCCTGGGCACCCATTTTGTTGCACTTAAAGCTCCCAACAGTCCCTCAGGTCCTCTAACCTCCACCTCCCCCAATTTAAAAAATGGCTTTTGGGGGAAATTGCCCCGTAAAGGCATGCAGAAATCATCCCTGTCACATGAAAAGGGAACCCCATAACCCCGTATTATCCACAAATATTGCAACTTCCTTGTACAGTCTCAAAATGCTATCAAGAATTGCTATAATGTATTCCAGCTCACTGCAAGGTGCAGCATGTGGATATTTCTGAAGGTGAAATTGACCCCCCCCCCCCCCCCCCCGACTACCACTGAAACACAGACATAACTTCTTGTTTTTGCATGGTTTGTTTTGCAATGAGAAAGGGAAAACTTTGTGCCAGAGTAACAAAGCCTTGTTTCAACCCTGGAAAGTCTCTTTTCATTAGGATTGCTCATACCTTTTCATGATAGTTTATTTTGAAGTTAGATGAAAGCATTCTGTTAAATGTTGGTACTCAGAAGGATAAAGAAAAGATTCAAGAAGACAAGGAAGTATAATAAATCACAGTTGTTAGTTGGGATTAGAATATAGGAGGATTATCTTCCATCTCAGATGTTAGACCCTTATAGCACAGGGCCTGGGAATTAGAAGACCTCAGTCCATCTTCAAAGCTATGTTTTTACAATCACCCATCAGTATGTATAATTTGAAGCAGTAAAAAAGAAACAATTTTGCAGCCCAGAGCCAACATTTGCTCATCTGCAGTAAATATGAAGTTGGAGGTTCCATGTAATTCACTTGTGTATCCTCTGGATCTGATATTTCCCCCCTATTTTTCTCCTCAGGTTGTCTGTATGGTGTGCCTCCAGTTCCTACACCTCCCACAATCGAGGACAGATGTCTGCTTGGCAACGCAAGAGGCACCGAGAAGATATAGAAGTAAGCTGTCATTCCTCCTTCGTCATTCAGTAAGGATGCATTTGAGGAAGAACAGAGCACAGTGATCAGAGTGAATTTGATCAAAGGAAGGAAGAGATAGGCTGAGGAGAGCAGCACAACTCTTTTGCCAGGAGCATTTTGTGACTTTGATTTGGAGTCTCCCTTTGCACGTGTTTGATAGCTTTGGCAAAAGAGATATACTTCTGGTATCCTTATATCTGATAGGATACAGCAATTTAGCATAGTGGTATTCAACCATTCTCAACTCGAGAACTGTAAATGGAATGTCAGTGGACAACAAAAGAGATTTAAAGATGGCCTTAAAGGTGACATAAAAATGTAGTATAAATACTGAGAAGCCCTTGCACTTGAGCATTGTAACAGGAGGCCAGCTCTTACCAACAGTGCTATGGATTTTGAAGAGGCACAAATAATAATAACAATAATATAACTATTTAGAGATCACCCTCTCTCCCCGAGGGGGCTCAGGATGGTTTACAAGATAAAAAGGCAAACATTCAATGCCCAGACAAATGCAATTTTTTTACACTAATGCAATATAATAAACAATAATAATAATAATAATAATAATAATAATAATAATAATAATAATACTTTATTTATACCCCACTCCATCTCCCCCAGGGGGACTTGGTGTGGCTTACATGAGGCCATGCCCGTCAGTACAATACACACAACATAACACAAAAGCATAACAAAATCAGAAAATAAAATACATAAAATAGAAAACCAATATAATAAATGACACAACAATATAAAATCAACTATTAAAACACAAAAGATTTTCACTGGGCAGGGCCAAATTCAAATATTTTTTTTAAACGCTGGGAGATAGGACAATGTAAATTATCGGGGAGGAGGATCCAGGGATAAGGAAGGATTTAATTGCATGAACCATAAAATAAAGTGCTTCTGAGGTCAATTTGTGCAAAGTTGGTCAGTAATGACAGTTAACTTATTGTATAAAAATTGACATCAAAATGAAAAACAAGATACAAATAATCACATAGAAAATAGCTACATTAATCACATAATAATCAATAGAAGACGAAAGGGAGAAGAGTGCAGAGAGGAAAGCACATCAGGTGAATTCTTGTCATGACTGCCTTCCATCTGGAAATCGATGTCCTCATTATGAATGACCATGTGGATGCAGAATAGGTCTCCACAGTCACTTATGAACCCACCACCAAGAGACCACCTTTGGAAGACAGTAATATTCATGAACAGGTCATCCTATTGATTGATTGACTCAACCATTGCCCCCTCAGATGTTTCAGACTTCAACTCCTAGAAGTCCTAGTTAGTATGACAAATGCACCTTAATTTTGTAAGTTAACATCCCAAACATCTGGAGGACCAAATGTTGGAGACCAGTGGTTTAGAGGGAAATTACACCAAAAGGTTGTCTGATTCTGAGGACTGAGAACATAAGAATTTGTGTAAAGTTGTGCATTTCCTTTCAACTACCAGCCTCCTTGTATATAATGAAATAAAATCTTTTGCAAAGAAGGAATTATAGAAATGGAGTGCATGAATCACCCTTAATCAGGCTGTTTGAGAAGAAGGGTTAAGAGAGAGACCATTAATTTAGAGTGCAAGGCCAGGCATGAATGAAAGGCACAGGATGCCTGCCTTGTTCATTTTTATTAATAATCACAGATGGCTCTTCCTCTCCTTTTGTGGTCCCTATTTCCAGGATTACATCAGCCTCTTCCCTCTGGATGACACACAGCCATCCAAGCTCATGCGTCTGCTCAGCTCCAATGAGGAAGACACCACCATCCTGTCCAGCCCCAGTAAGTGGAATCACGGTGAGGAACCTTTCCTGGAATTAAAGTGGGCCCAAACACCCACCAGTCCACTATGACTTGTTCTATTTCATCCTTCCTTAAGCAAAGTCAGAGCAATACTTTTTAAAATGAGTATTCAAATTAGATTGATACACAGTATGGCCCCCCCCCCAAATATCTGGGGGGACTTCATGTGAATATGTGAAACCATGGATAATAGCAAATCCTATTATTTTCAATAGGATGAATAATAGGGGTAGTGAGAAAGAGTAGCTTGTACAGAAGGCTCTGAGTGAATAAGTGAAACCTTGCTTAAGTGAAACCATATCATAGATATGGGGGTCGTAATGTCTTTTAGAATATGTAATGTTCTTTAAATCAATAAGGCTATATATTGTAACCTCTACTTTCTCCAGAGTAAGTATAAACAGCAGGGAATGAGCAGAAATATAATTTGTTTTGTTTCTTTCTAAGTACCAATAGATATAGGCCCAAAGTCAGTTGTTATTAGAGGTGTGCGTGGCACTCATTTCTGCCATTTCGTTCATTCTTTTGTTCCTTTTGTTTCGGACCAAAAGATGAAATGGGAACACACACGCGGAACGAAAATTAGCTCAAAATGAAAGAAAGCGGGAGCGGGTACAGTTTCCTTTCCTGGTTTTCATGGACACAGTTTAATCTTTTTTATTAATCCCCAAGCAAACAAAAAGTAAACCCCCATTTACTCTCCTCTTCCAGGAGGACATCACTCTTCCTTATCTGGAAGTGGGCAACCTCCTTAAAGTGCTTTGGAGAGTGCATGGCTCCTCCTCCCTCCTCCTCGGCTCTTGGAGCTGCCATCTTGGGTCATTTGTTGCTGCTGCTGCTACAGTATTGCTTCGTCTCCCATGCAAGGAAGACCCTTCCTCCAGCCCCCCTCCTCTTCCTCCTTCACGCCTTACTTTACAGCAAGACAGGAAGCAGCAGCAACTACCCAAGGCACTGGCGGCAGCTCCAAGAGCTGAGAAGGAGGTAAGAGGAGGGTAAGAGGTGTCAAAGAGGAAGAGGAGAGGGCTGGAGGCACTTTCCTTGCATGAGAGGCAGAGGAGAAGGAGGAGGGCGCCCAGCACAGCAGCAACAGCAGCAAGCAAAGACCCAAGGCGGCAGCTCCAAGACAAGCCATGCCATTGCCAAAAATTATGGGAAGGGGAGGATAATTGCTACCCCCCCCCCATTGCCGCCTATTAAAGAAGTGAGTGGGGCTGGGCACTGGGCTCTGTGTGTGGTGTGTGCAGAGCATCATTTGGCAGAAAGGAATGGTGCCCTGCCCGCATCCTGCCTACTGTTGCTCCTGGACAAATTAGAGGGTAGGGCCAGTATGGGGAAAGAGGGAATATTAAGATTTTATTTATAGAAAGAAAAAAATCCTAAAATTTGGGGAATGACCCAAATATTATAAAACAGGTTGGGCTAAGAGTGGTAGATGTGCCCTCCATGTGTGGCAATTTTCACCCCTCTCGCCCTAAAACTGAGAGGAAGGGGAGCCTGGGAAAATTGCCCATGCTGGCCAATGGTCCAATTTTTTTTGTTCTTTCGTACCTGGAACAAAAAAACCTCATTTGGAAAAGTGCCTGTTTTCGGGAGAGGTACTCAAAAGCAAAAGATGGGGCCTTAGGAATGAAACAAACAGAAATGGATAGCAATTCTATACAAATGCACAAGACTAATTGTTAGTCCCTTCTAAAATAAACGAATTAAATCAGTGGATGTTAGATACATGTTGGCTTACCAAGTTCCCATTCATTCAATTGATTTGCTCTACTTGGGATTAACAATTGGATTTGGGCCTCAAAACCTCCATCCGTCCGCCAAGTTCTCCAACTTCCCTCACCTCATTTTTAAACAAAAAGGTGGTCCAATTTTGGGGCAGTTTTGCCCCAAAACCAACAATGGATATGTTTTTTGCATGAAAACATTCAAAAACATATCCACTCCACCTACAGAATCAGGCCTGTGAAGCTTTTCCCCCCCAATATTGTAGCTGCTTTTGATGTATTTTTAGGTGCTGCATTAAAAAGCAACACAAATGTCATACACACAGAGTTGGTTATTTCACAGAGATCATTATTGATTTCAGTATTGATTTCTTCATTTTATACCAAAATGTCAAAGCTAGGTGTGAAAACATTGCATGGTGGAGCAAACCCGATGTTACTTCTGGGTTTAAAAAGCCAAATTCATATAAAAGCAGCATAGATTTTTAAAAGAGTTTTTCTGACCCTCAAATTTCAGGCTGGTAGGATGTGTGTGTGTGCATTAAATGAGAAGTAAATACCAGAAACAGGAATAGGAGGAATTGTTTGTTTGTTTCTGAGATTAAAAATCATACTCAGGATACACGGAAGAATAACACACAAATGATAATTTCACAGGTTTTTCTGTTATTCTCAAATCTCAATACGTTTTGGGAAACCATTCTGTACAATTGGTTTTGTGCAAAAACACTATTTTTGGCACGTAAAAACACTATTTCCAGAATCCCATGTGCACAGTTATTATTATATGGCAGTGTGTTCTTGCTTTTTAAAAAATGGGGAATTACATGTGAAACTCATTTTTGTGCAAACATCCCAATTCCACAAACTTACTTGGGGTTTTGTGCAAAAAAGCATGTTTTCCAAAGTTTTGAGGACATCTAGAAACTTATCTTTCTTCTTCCCCTGAAAACTCATGATAATTGGGCAAAAAAACCACTTCAGGATGGGCAAATAAGGTGTAGAAACGACACACAATTCTTTGTTGAATTCCACAATGCATGAATTACATGCAAGGATGGAACACTTGAATACTATGTTGTTTGTAATGTGGTTTTGTATGTTGTTGGCATCGAATTGCTGCCGTTGTAAGCCACCCTGAGTCCCACTTAGGGGGTTGAGAAGGACTGGGTAGAAATGTTGGGAATAAATAATTAATAATAAATATTAGCACCACTAACTAGGATAATACACTGCTTACCCATGATTTATATAAATGCAGATGATCACTGTTTATCACCTGGGATTTTTGCCCAGTGAGTCAGAGATCCTCTATGTTTCCATTCATCTCAAGACTTTTGTTTTTGTAATTTTCCCTTATTCCATTTTAGTTATTTGCATATTTTTTTGTTTCCACCGTGACAATGCAATATGTGGGTTTCCACCTTCTAGTTCTGTAATCGCAATGAGCTGGCACTCCTATTTCCTCTCTTCTTTGAGGTATGCGCAAGATGAATTGCAACTAGAAAACAAAAGATGAGCATGCAAAAACGCTTCCATTTTTGATCCAGCTGTGATTCATAACTAGGGAGTTTCAGGATTTCACTTCCTTCCTCCCCAGAGGCATTGCATGTAGGTTCGCCCTTAGAATAACTGCTTTAGAGGAATCTCAGGGTTCATTTCCTTTTTTCTTTCAGAATATATCTAGTTTTCAACAAATAATGTAAAGAGATTCACCGCACAGTTTTGTTGATTTTTTTCTTATTCTATTATGAATTGAAGTATGATAAAACTGCAACAAACTTGCTTCAGTCTGCAGTGTCATAGAATCATAGAGTTGGAAGAGACCTCATGGGCCATCCAGTCCAACCCCCTGCCAAGAAGCAGAAAAATTGCATTCAAAGCACTCCTGACAGATGGCCATCCCGTCTCTGTTTAAAACCTTCCAAAGAGGGAGCATCCACCACACTCCGGGGCAGAGAGTTCCACTGTTAAACGGCTCTCACAGTCAGGAAGGTCTTCCTAATGTTCAGATGGAATCTCCTTCCTTGTAGTTTGAAGCCATTGTTCTGCATCCTAGTCTCCAGGACAGCAGAAAACAAGCTTGCTCACTCCTCCCTTTGACTTCCTCTCACGTATTTCATAGGGAGGAGGGAGCAAGCTTGTTTTTGAAGTAGTCCATTATTGATAATGTGTTTTCCTAAGTATATAAAGGACCTAGCAAACTAAGAAAGGTTTAGAGGACAGGAATCTCTTGAAAAATGGGATCACACTAAGCACATGATCACAAATCACTGTCACAAATGGAAATGTCTGTCTTACCTAGACCTGGTCTGCTAACATCCCACAGCCATGATAATATTGTTAGCACTTGGATTCAAAACGCTTTACATGCATTTATCATGTTGTATTTCCCCCCAAAATTCAGCAAGGTCGGAATTAGTAATCTATGCGCTCTAATTTTAAATTCGGGCCTATGGTTGAGAGAGGATGCTTTAATTGAAGCTACCCATTTAGAGCATTACACTGCAAAGGCTTTCTTAATGGCTAAGAATCTCAAAGCAGGAGATGGTCTTCTCCTCTCAAGCCAATTATTTCAATAGGATACAGCCCTCCCCCCCTTCTTCTCTTAAATGGGAAGGGGAAATGGTTCTGTGGAAAAATGGATGAGATAGTGGAGGAGAACTGCACTTACTACTGACATACCTCCAATCCAAAAAGTCCTTAGTAAAGATAGGTTTCGAACATTTTTCATTGTTTTTTCAAGATGGATAGCTCATCCCTTTTCACTCTGCAAGAAAATCGAGCAATTACTTTCTTATTTGCAGAGGGGAAATATTTGGCTTGCTGTGAGTTTTCCAGGCTGTATGGCCATGTTGCAGAAGCATTCTCTCCTGACGTTTTGCCCACATCTATATCAGGCATCTTCAGGGGTTGTGAGGTCTGTTGAAAACAAGGCAAGTGGGTTTATATATCTGTGGAATGTCCAGAATGGGAGAAATAACTCTTGTCTGTTTGAGGCAAGTGAGAATGTTGCAATTGGCCATCTTGATTATCATTGAAATGGCCCTGCAACCTCTAAACCTGGCTGCTTCCCGCCTGGGGGAATCCTTTGTTGGGAGGCGTTAGCTGCCATAAATTTTTTTTTTGGTCATGTCAGGAGCGACTTGAGAAACTGCAAGTTCCTTCTGGTGTGAGAGAATTAGCCGTCTGCAAGGACGTTGCCCAGGGGACGCCCGAATGATTTGATGTTTTTATCATCCTTGTGGGAGACTTTTCGCATGTCCCTGCAATAGGAGCTGGAGTTGATAGAGGAAGCTCATCCGCCTCTCCCCGGATTCGAACTTGCGACCTGTTGGTTTTCAGTCCTGCCTGCACAGGGGTTTAACCCACTGCGTCACCGGGGGCACCTACTGCCATAGATGTGGGTGAAACATTAGGAAAGAATGCTTCTGGAACATTGCCATACAGCCCAGAAAATTTAGCAACCCAGTGATCAGGCCATGAAAGCCTTCGACAACACAGGGAAATATTTACTTGGTGGCTTCCTCAGCTTGGCTTGGCAGGTGTGGGCATACCTGTGAGCACCATGTAGGGCAGGGGTCCTCAAACTAAGGCCCAAGGGCCGAATACGGCCCTCCAAGGTCATTTACCCAGCCCTCACTCAGGGTCAACCTAAGTCTGAAATGACTTGAAAGCACACAACAACAACAATCCTATCTCATCAGCCAAAAGCAGGCCCACACTTCCCATTGAAATACTAATAAGTTTATATTTGTTAAAATTGTTCTTCATTTTAATTATTGTATTATTTTAAAGTGTTTTTGCACTACAAATAAGATATGTGCAGTGTGCATAGGAATTAATTCATTTTTTTTCAAATTATAATCCGGCCCTCCAACAGTTTGAGGGACTGTGACCTGGCCCTCTGTTTAAAAAGTTTGAGGACCCCTGATATAGGGGAACACTACATAGGAATGATCTTGTGAAGAATTGAGCGTGACAGCCTACATATTCAAATAGACGTGCCAAAGCCTGGTAAAGCAAAAACTCTTTGCCACAATGCTTTGGCATCTGAGTATTCAAGGTAGACACTACACAAGGAATGGGAGGTATGGTTGAAGGGCATTTCATTTCGAGGGCTCAAGTAAATGTGTTACACTGGGTCCCCGGTAAATCGGCTGAGTTCTTTTTGTCTCTTTCAGCAGACCGCACCATGAGCAGTTCATTGTCTGCTTCGCAGCTCCACACAGTCAGCATGAGAGATCCTCTCAACAGAGTACTAGGTAAGCCTTTTCAATTCTAAACAGGTTATGAAGAAAGTTCTATAAGGTTCCAGCTCATAAGACATTGCTTTCTTTCTCTTTCGTCTCTTCAGCCAACCTCTTCCTCCTGATTGCCTCCATCTTGGGAGCCAAGACGGCTGGGACGCACACACAGTTTGTCCAGTGGTTCATGGAAGAGTGTGTGGATTGCTTGGAACAGGGAAGCCGTGGCAGCATCCTACAGTTCATGCCTTTTACCATGGTGAGCACTCTCAGACGTCTATGGAGATTTCTTTTGAAAGATAATTAGCAAAACCTTTAAAAAAAACTGGTGTTTGTTACATCTGAAAGGTGTGTGTCTGTGTTTATTTGAATTCCCTCAATTATAATTTAAATTCGTAGTACATGACTCAACTAACTGTAGCACTTTACATTGAAATTGACACAAGAATGCATGCTTTCTTAATGAGGTTGATAGCACTATGTAACACTATTTTTGTTCCTGTGTTATAAATGTCATATATACATACATGTATGCAATGCACACATCTGCAATTGTAAAATTCACCCCAGTTTTAGAGATGATTATATGGGGGAAAAGTTCGTCTTAGAATTGAAGAAATACAGTAACTTTCTTTTTTTCCTATTTGACTTTCCTGACACTAGGGGGAGCCATTTTGTCTTGGAGTCTATAGATTCATTTAAAAAGATATACTTGTAGAAAAGCAGTTGGATAGCAATGTAATTGGGTCCATTGTAAGCGATGGTGCCTCATACAAAGTCAGATAATATGTATTGTTAGAATGCATTTGGCAGAGATACCCCAACTAGAGGTTCTAGAACAGTTGTTCCCAATCTTTTTTTGACCAGGGACTACTTTGATTAGGGACCATTCTCCAACTTTAATACCACTCTCCAACATTAGTACCAAAAGGGTTCCAAAATAGTTTTTGGTCAACTTTGGATTTGGTTTGGTTATTTGGAGTGCTGATTCAGAAATTGTGTTGGATAGACCACATCAGCTCTAGTTTCTGTACAGGACATATGTCATCCAGTAGTTGCCATCTCCTTGCCCACAGAAAACCATATTTAATAACCCTTGGCACTATAAGAGGGTTTCGTGAGAACAGTCTATCTCATTTCAACAGTGTAGTAATTGTGACACTGCAGACCATATTTTAGTTTTTGCGGATCACTGGGAGGAGGGAGCAAGCTTGTTTTCCTCTGCCCTGGAGACTAGGACGCGGAACAATGGCTTCAAACTACAAGAAAGGAGATTCCATCTGAACATGAGGAAGAACTTCCTGACTGTGAGAGCCGTTCAGCAGTGGAACTCTCTGCCCTGGAGTGTGGTGGAGGCTCCGTCTTTGGAAGCTTTTAAACAGAGGCTGAATGGCCATCTGTCAGGGGTGCTTTGAATGCAATTTTCCTGCTTCTTGGCAGGGGTTGGACTGGATGGCCCATGAGGTCTCTTCCAACTCTATGATTCTATGATTCCACTGGTGGTCGATGGGCCACAGGTTGGGAACCACTGTTCTATACAGTCCATATCATAATACTTTAGATACTGTCAATCCCATCATGGAATAATTTAAGATATAAGTCTTTGCTGGGGGTACATCCCTTCCATGACTACAGTGACCCCTTATAGGTAAATCCAAGCACTTCTCTCTACCCATCTTCCAATGCTGTCAGATCCTGAGAATTGTTATTGTTACTATATCTGTTTGCTCAAGAATTGTATTGAATTGTATACAAAATAAGTCATTTCCTGCTTTTCAGGTAATCACTTTGGAGACAACATTTACAAATACAATAAATAGACTATTTAATGAGGAGCCGCGGTGGTGCAATGGCTTAAACCCTTGTGCCGGCTGAACTGCTGACCTGAAGGTCGGCAGTTCAAATCCGCGAGACGGAGTGTGCTCCTGTCTGTCAGCCCCACCTTTTCATGCAGGGACATGAGAGAAGCTTCCCATGAGATGGTAAAACATCTGGGTATTCCCTGGGCAGCGCCCTTGCAGATGGCCAATTCTCTCACACCAGAAGCGACTTGCAGTTATTCAAGTCGCTTCTGACATGATAAAAAAGCTATTTCATAAATACACACACATGCATTATGACAGGGGTCCTCAAACTAAGGCCCGGGGGCCGGATGTGGCCCCCCAAGGTCATTTACCTGGCCCTCGCTCAGGATCAACCTAAGTCTGAAACGACTTGAAAGCACACAACAACAACAACAATCCTATCTCTTCAGCCAAAAGCGGGCACATACTTTCCATTGAAATTTTAATAAGTTTATATTTGTTAAAATTGTTCTTCATTTTAATTATTGTATTGTTTTTAAGTGTTTTTTGCACTACAAATAAGATATGTGCAGTGTGCATAGGAATTAATTTTTTTTTCAAATTATAATCCGGCCCTCCAACAGTTTGAGGGGAACTGTGACCTGGCCCTCTGTCAAAAAAGTTTGAGAACCCCTGCACTATGAGAAACAGATTATATTTCTGGCTAATACCTATAAAAGTTGTTTTTTTCTTCTTCTTATTGGTAAGAAAATTATTCCACTTAAAAGATGACCTCACACACAGATCCCGCTCCTGAGTTGTTTCTGCTCATACTTGGTTGTCTGTGTTGCTTCTTCTTTGATTTCATTCTCTGCTTTTATTCCTGGGCAGGTCTCGGAGTTGGTGAAAGCGTCCACAATGTCCAGCCCCAAAATCGTGTTGGCCATCACAGACCTCAGCTTGCCTTTGGGCCGCAGAGTGGCTGCCAAAGCTATTGCTGCCTTATGAGCCTCCCATGGACAGAACTCTATGAATTCGGGCACTGTTTTAAAGTTGCCACGTGGCTTCTGTGAACTGCACTGCAGCAGACAAAGATCAGTGAGGGAAGATTATGAATTGGTCTCAGTTTCTCCTATGAAGTCCTTTCAGTCAGACTTAGACTCGCAATGGATGGTTGTTATCCCCAGCTTTATTGTTCTTCATAAACAATATCACTGCTTCTTGACATCATGACATTTTTCAGAATGTGTCTACTAATGTTAAGTTATTATTTCTCGTTGAGTTTTCCTGTTTATCATTCTGTTACATGTATTGTTAAAACATGTCTCCAAAGCGTCATTTTTAGTTGATATTTTATCAGTAGTGATCAAAATGATTGAAGAACTGCCATTTAAAAGCATCACAATAGCTTTTTTTTCAATAAGAGGCTGCATTTCGCAAGGTGACCATGATAATCTAATGGGCTGTCAATTTTCTTTGCCTTTTTGTATATAGCTATTTTTTGTGAAGTGATTATATTTTATAAATTTCTAAATTTATAAGCCGCCTTCTTTCTGCTTTCTAGAAATCCATGGGGAGTGAGTAAATTTGTGATAAAAATTCAGCTGTGACTTTTTCCTCATGATGAAGATGGAAAACCATAGAGAAACAAAATCAGTATTGAATTATTCTCATCGAGTTCCAAGTTCTTATAGCTGCTGAACCGTTGTTGTTTTTGTTGTTCATTAATTCAGTCGTTTCCGACTCTCTGTGACCTCATGGACCAGCCCACGCCAGAGCTCCCTGTTGGCCGTCACCAACCCCAGCTCCTTCAAGGTCAATCCAATCACTTCAAGGAACCCATCCATCCATCTTGCCCTTGGTCGGCCCCTCTTCCTTTTTCCTTCCATTTTCCCCAGCATCGTTGTCTTCTCTAAGCTTTCCTTTCTTCTCATGATGTGACCAAAGTCCTTCATCTTTGCCTCTATTATCCTTCCCTCCAATGAGCAATCGAGCTTTATTTCCTGAAGTATGGACTGGTTGGATCATCTAGCGGTCCAAGGCACTCTCAGAACTTTCCTCCAACACCACAGTTCGAAAGCATCTATCTTCCTTTGCTCAGCCTTCCCTACGGGGAATACCATTGCTTTGACTATGCGGATCTTTGTTGCCAGTCTGATGTCTCTACTCTTTACTATTTTATCGAGATTGGACATTGCTCTCCTCCCAAGAAGTAAGCGTCTCCTGATTTCCTGGCCGCAGTCTGTATCTGCAGTATTCTTTTTACCTAGAAATACAAATACAAACGTGGAGGCAGTGACATATGAAATGTCACTACCTCCACGTTTTCTCCCTCTATTTCCCAGTTATCAATCATTCTTGTTGCCATAATCTTGGGGTTTTTTTTATGTTTAGCTGCAACCCAGCTTTTGTGCTTTCTTCTTTCACCTCAGCTCCTCCTCGCTTTCAGCCATCAAAGTGGTATCATATGCATATCGAAGGTTGTTAATGTTTCTTTACCCCAGCCTTGCATTCATCAATCCCCACACATCGCATGTGTTCTGCATACAAGTTGAATAGGTTGAGTGAGAGCTGCAGAACTAGACTTTGAAATCCCAGTACCAAGGGCGAAATAGAGTTGCAATGCTGAACATGGTTTTGCGAGATCAAAGTGTGGATGGTTTTTTAATGTTATGCTACTTGGTTCAATACAAAATAAGCATAGAGAGTGGGCTCTAGCATCTGCTTGGAGTTGGTTCTACGACTTCCAAATCTGGTGATACTCAAATCTCATTATAGAAGCAGTCCCTGAGTTATAAGCATCGACTTACAAACAACTCATAGTTAAGAACAAAGGTGAGGGAACAGGAAATGAGGAAAATCTACCCCTTTGAAGGGAAATTCACTCCTGAAAGAGTTATGGTAAAAAGGTTTCTCCACTGAAGTTTTGTCACTAATCCTTGTTTCCGCAACAAACCACGTTTTTCAAAATCCAATTATCAAAGAGACAGAAAGTGGGGTGAAATCTTCTGAACAAGGGCGCAGACAGCAAAACAAACACCACCCTTCCCTATACTATCCAAAGGATGCATGTAGGTGTGTGTGTGTGTAGTTACACCTAACAATTTACCTGTTCTGACTTGCATACAAATTCAACTTAAGAACAAACCTACATAATTTGGGGATTGCCTGTATACAATGGTATAGTAAGATGGTGAATAACTCAAACAAATGCTAGAGGGAGCATGATCATCTGTGAAATTGTGGGTGTCTACTGCAGGGTATGCCTGCACATCAGATATTGAACTAAGAAACATCAAGACTGGCTTGATGAAAATGATAACGAAATCCAACAGTTAATTTATAAGAAAAGGAACATAACCTCTCTAACAACAGCTCCAACTTGACCAAAGAGATTCTCCTGCAAATCCCACAACAACAAACCAGGGATGAAATTGCAGCATTGCCTAGTTTGGAGGAAGTCAGCAAAGCCATCAATCAACTAAAAATAAAGCCAGCAGAACCGATGGGATCCCTGCTGAAATCTTTAAAGAGGGTGGATGTGAATTGACACGTCAACTCCACCAGCTCATTGAAAAAGTGTGGGTAACTGAGAAAATCCCAGAAGACTTCAGGGATATCACCATTATCACCCTTTTCAAAAAGGGGGAAAGAACAGACTGCAGAAACTATTGAGATATCTCCCTTCTAACCTCCACTAGGAAAGTCCTTGCAAATCACCTTTTACCTATCTCAGAAGACATCCACTGAAATACTGCACCGTCTCAGCTCTGTGAGTGCAGCATTTTTCTGAATGAATGAAGCAGAGAGTGTTGTAGGGCTACCAAGATGCTTGTTTATGAAGGTATTGTCCTCCCAACCCTGTTATATGCCTGCAAAATGTGGACTGTTTACAGACATCACACTCAATTTCTGGAATGATTGCCTCCGAAAAATCTTGCAAGTGTCTTGGGAAGACAGGCAGACAAATGTCAGCGTTCTGGAAGAAGCCAAGACCACTAGCATTGACACGATGATCCTTCATCATCAACTTTGCTGGATTGACCACGTTGTCCAAATGCCTGATCACCATCTTCCAAAGCAGTTACTATATTCCCAACTCAAGAATGGAAAATGAAATGGGTTGTTGTAGGTTTTTTCGGGCTATATGGCCATGGTCCAGAGGCATTCTCTCCTGACATTTCGCCTGCATCTATGGCAAGCATCCTGAGAGGTAGTGAGGATTCTTGCCATAGCCCGAAAAAATCTACAACAACCCAGTGATTCCGGCCATGAAAGCCTTCGACAATACATGGAAAATGAAATGTTGGTGGACAGGAGAAGAGACATGAATTTAAACCCAGAAGTCATTGATTTTTATAGTTCAAAATGTTTTTAATATGAATTTTATTATGTGGTTTAACCTGGTTTAAACAATGTATTTATGTGTGTTCAGCATCTGATTGTTGCCAGCCTTTATGCCACCCTCAGTCGCCTTCGGGTTGAAAAGGGCGGGATAAAAGTGTGGTAAATAAATAAATAAATACGGGCTTAAAGCTAACTTTAAAAACTGCATATCCAGAAAAAGTGTCTAAAGTCACTTATGGACCCATTGCCAATACTCTACTTCTAGAAGACAGTCATAGTTTGCCATAAAGTGTTGCCTATGATGATAATCAGTGTAGCTCAACATATAGCAAAATCCAACATTTGTTTACTGGATTTTTAAAAATTACAAGCGGTGATTGATAGAGCTTGTGGATGCAGAACCTGTGGATACAGAGGGCCAACTGTATGCGTAAGTATATATATATGCATTTCTGCTGAAGTCATCATTGCACATTTTTTTGGTATAGAATATGGACTGATATCAACACATTTCCCTGCTAACCTTAAATGGTGAAGGGACTAATGTCTTTCAGTGAGCCTTATTTTCAGTAAAGTGTCTTGAGTTAAAGAATCTTCAGCATTGGATGCAACATTTTTGTAGTCTTTGAGGTGGAAGTAGCCAAGAAGAAAAACCAAGTTTTATGGAATATGCACCAGCTTTAAAATTGGTTTCACAGTTGTAACCTAGAATTGTTGTAAATGAGGAAATGCATTCAAAATTCCCAATACTGTTGAAATTCCAGAATTTGTCAATACAATGGCTCATCGTAAGCCATCTGCCTTTCATTGGATGCATGAGTAACAGGCAGCTCCTTTCACGTTCTTCCTTGTTGCATTTGCCTGCTAGGGGTGAATGAGTTTTATAAATGTTTGAAGTTCTTCACTCAAGTGTATACCTATTCAGGTTAAGTATCACTTATCTGTAATGCTTGAGACTGGAAGTTGTTTTGGATTTGGGGGGATTTTAGAATATTTGCATATAGATAATGAGATTCCTTGGAGTTGGGAGCAAAATCTAAACATGAAATTCAATTATATTTCATATAGGCCATATACACATAACCTGAGGGTAACTTTGTACACAATATTTTTATTTTTGTGCATGAAACAAGGTTCGTGCATAATGAATGATCAGAAAGCAAAGGTGTCATTTTCTTAGCAACAAATATGAACAATTTTGGATACTGGAGCATTTTGGGTTTCCCGATTAAAAATGTTCAACCTGCATATTTCGGGTTCTGAATAAAGATCAGAATGAAGTGGCTACAGTGGCCAATGAATTTTTATGGTTTGGAATGGTCAAAGCTCCTTTTTACCCAGAGAAAAAGTATTTGACACACTGGGAGCAGGGCACAGAGAGAGCTGGGTAGCTTGTGAAATGGGAGTTAAAGAGGGAGAGTCTGGCTAACACACACCAGAGGCACCTTTTTAGCAAAAGCTTTGCACAGTTTGCTGATGAAAGCCAACAGGACTATGATTGTTGATGCATCTCCCTATTTCCCTGTGCCATACTAGAGCTGTGGTTCTCAACCTTCCTAATGCCGTGACCCCTTAATACAGTTCCTCATGTTGTGGTGACCCCAAACCATAAAATTATTTTCATTGCTACTTCAAAACTAGCTTTGTTACTGTCATGAAGGGTAATGACATAACAGATGTTTATTTACTTATTTACAACATTTATAGCCCGCCTTTCTCAACCATACAGCGACTCAAGGTGGGTTACTGATTGGCATGATACGATGCTAGGCATTCATAAAAGTGCAATTAAAAACAGTCAACATAACAATATAAAAACATATATAAAAACCATTAAAACATGTAGTCACCGACATCATCTTGTTAAAATTGTTTTCCAGTAACATCGTCCGGCCATTCCATGTTCATCATTCATAGTTTCATGTTATCTATTCCGCTGCATTCTCAAAAGCTTGTTCAAAGAGCCAAGTTTTTACCTTTTTTCAGAAAGTTGGGAGGGAGGGGGATGATCTAATATCCCTGGGAAGGGAGTGCCATAGCTGGGGGGGGGGCACCACTGAGAAGGCCCTTTCCCTCGTCCCCGCCAATTGCGCTTGCGATGCAGGTGGGATCGAGAGCAGGACCTCACCAGACGATCCTAAGCTCCAAGATGGTTCATAAGGAGAGATACGTTCGGACAGCTAAGCTGGGCTGGAACCATTTAGGGCTTTATAGGCTAAAGCCAGCACTTTGAATTGTGCACGAGAGCAAATTGGCAGCCAGTGGAGCTGACGCAACAGAGGAATTTTATGCTCCCTGAGCGCTGCCCCCGTTAGCAGGATATGCAGGACATATTTTCGTTCACTGGACCAAATTTGGCACAAATACCCAACATGCCCAAATTTGAATACTGGTGGGGTTGGGGAGGRATTTTGTCATTTGGGAGTTGTAGTTGCTGGAGTTTAAAGTTAACCTACAATCAAAGAGCATTCTGAACTCCACCAACAATGGAATTGAACCAAACTTGGCACACAGAACTCAATGACCAACAGAAAATACTGGAAGGGTTTGGTGKGCATTGACCTTGAGTTTTGGARTTGTAGCTCACCTACATCCATAGAGCACTGTGGACTCAAGCAATGATGGATCTGGACCATACTTGGCACAAATACTCAATATGTCAAAATGTGAACACTGGTGGAGTTTGGGRAAAATAGACCTTGACACTTGGGAGTTGTATTTGCTGGGATTCACCTACAATCAAAGAGCATTCTGAACCCCACCAACGATAGAATTGGGCCAAACCTCCCACACAGAACCCTCTTGATCCAACAGAAAATGCTGTGTTTTCTGGTGATCTTTGGTGACCCCTCTGACATCTGCCTCGTGACCCTCCTAGGAGTCCTGAACCCCCAAGTTGAGAAATACTGTGCTAGAGGAAAAATAGAACACAAAAGCGTACAGGTCCAAAACATAACCGCAGTTTACCCCACCCTACTTTCTTCCATACCTATTACATGATGGCATCTGCTTGGCAAAATGACAGGCATAGTGGCTGGAGCCCCAGCTTGCCCTCAAGCAGTGTATATTTCTTTGTGAATGAGGATATTTCCTGGAACCAAGTTACACAGATTACTCTGGTTCCATTGTCATCATATATAGGTCATGAGAAGCAAAATCTTACTGCTTTATTTGGATAAGAAAGTGTTTACTCCTCAAGTCAAGCTGTCTAATAAAGTATACATGCTTAGAGGCAACTGCAATGGCTTAGAGAAAGCATGTGAATTCCAGTATGAATCTATCCGTGATCCAAAATGCATTTGCCAAAGGCAGCCTTGGGCATAAGGGAGGAACCTGCTGTAGACTTACACGTGCACGTTTGAATTGGATGCATTTATATCTCTGTGCTATGGGCATTATTTTCAAGAAAAGCAACTGGGACAATGATCTCTGATTATTCCTTGTCCAAGAAAACCCTATGAAATTTATTGGTCAGTTGACGGGCAACTTGAAGACATACATAAATCTCTTCTTTGGACATCACAGGGAGCTATTCTATAGCTCTTTGCACCCAGTTCGAAAACTATGTAGGCTTTCATGGCTGGAATCACTGGGCTGTTGTCGCTTTTTAGGGCTATATGGCCATGTTCTAGAAGCATTCTCTCCTGACGTTTCACCTCCATCTATGGCAAGCATCCTCAATCAATTCCTGGACTTGTTTTTAATTTCTAGCAAAGCAGGAAGCTGTTGTTTGCATAAATAAGTTGTGGAGAAGAGCATAAGCTAGCGCAAGGTGATTCCTTGAATTTTAGTATTAAAAATGGCTTTATTAAACTTCAAAACTCCTCAAGAGAATCAGGTTCAAACACATCCTTACAGTTTCTATCAATTAGCTCTTCCTGGATTTCTTCTGCAACTTCTCCAATTTCAATCATCATTAAATATATTAAAAATTAATATGAATATTGAGGACACATGGTCAGTAAAACTACTCGAGCTGGTGAATCGCTAAACAGCAAAACAGAATCACTGACACAGCTGAGCAAGACAAAAGAATTCGTGCAACTGATTGATGCTTGGTAACACGAGTATGTGACACATGATGTCGATTGCTTGCCCTTCCCCAGCCTCTTGTGCTCGCCCAACCTTCTACTCACTGGTGCCACCAATGTAGTTACAGATTCATTAAAATGATCAAAGGTCTAAAATTTTAAATGTTCCATGGACCATATTTTAGTTCTTGTGGACCACTGGAGGTCCATGGACCACTGGTTGGGAACCATTGATGTAGTGGAAGGAGATGCTAGAATACACTGTTCCACTTCACAATGCAAATTACTGAATTGTTCCTCTTATGTATAATCAAATTTTTAAAAACTTCCCTGCAAACAAAACAATAAGGGAAAAGTTTATGGCCCCATCTCCTCACTATTTTCCTAGTGTAGGCTTGTGTTTTTCATTTTCTTTGCATGTATTTTGCAGGGACAGTTGAGTAACATTTATGATATGTTATCTCTCTTGCAACGTTACAATACTCCCCATTCCTATCTCAGCTCACAATATGTGAAGATCAAGTCTTAGCTGGGATGTACATCTAGAAATTGTTCATGGCCCTCACAGCTGGGGAGCCAAGTCATTGGGCAGGACATTAGCTAAAAGCATGGAAAGAAGATGCTTAGATTGTTTAGACATTCTTTGCCACACTTTGGCATCCAAAGTCTCCCCAAAGCAATTGTGACTAGATCTGTTTCTCCTAATATCCTGGTTGTGGTAGGGAAGAGAAAGGAACAATTCCTATGTTCTTAGTTTTATAATCCCTGATGGAACATGATTACAATCTTCTCTGAGTGTGATTTGGAATTACATCCCCAGAGGTATTCTGTTCAGGATATCTTGAGGCTCAGCATCTCTTGTACATTTGACTCAATATGGTTACCAACATCAGAGGGAAAAACCCATTCCCTGCTTAATTCCCACTGCCTGCGGAAATCCGTATTTCAATGAGATAACCCCCTGTCATAAGGAGGAGACAGGGAAAACCCTTTGGCCGTTGCCTCTCTGAATTGCTGGAGATGAGCTGCAAAGACTCAGGGAAATTGGGAACTTGCAGGATTTCCAATCAGATTCCAAGATGTTTGTTTGGCTTGCACATTTTTATGTATCAGAAATACGCAGCCAGCCAGTGGACATCACTTCTGGAAGGATCAACCAGTTTTTTTCCACTGGGACAGTGCTGACGTAGTCTAGATGAGGAAGTCCGACAAGAACTATGTTTTTGATGTGATGTGTAGGACATTTGTTGGCCCGGTTGGTAATATTTCAAAAGAGCTTCGAGTAGATATGGCAAGCATCTTGCCTTTGCAGCGTGATTTGTGTTTCCTTCCTGTTTGGCTGCAGAAGGAAGCTGCAATTGGGCCCAAATAGTTGTGCGGAACATCATTTTGGCAGCTTTTACATATGGAATCATCTTAGGCTGACTCAAGTCCAAGGAGCTTACACCTCATATTGGAAAATGCTTACTTGCGTATTTTTGTGGGTTTTCTTCTTAGTTCCTGCTGGAGAGATAAAAATAGAAAGATGACTGGTCAGTCTAAATCTTATGTAACTTCACCTCCTGGAGTTGGTTTGGCTTTTGAGAAATGACTGACAGAAGCATTGCAACCAGATGGGTGGTCAAGGATTGCTGTCTTGAGACAGTGGTTGACCAATGTCATCAGAGTAATGGGGTAGATAGAAACTCAGGTTGTTAAGCTGATGAATGGGATATGATGGAGTTCTTTGGCATGTGGAATGTACACATCTGCATTGCTTAAGTTCTAGGATGAAAGGGCAGTATTAAGACTGTAAAAGTTGCACATTGTATCATTCATTGTTTTGTGAAGTGCCTTCACGTCAACTCTGATTCATGGTGAACCTATCTGAGGCTTTTCTTGAGCTTTGCCTTCCTGTAAAGCTGAAAGTGTGTCTTGCCCAAGGTCACCTAGTGAATTTCCATTGCTAACTGGGGATTTGTGCCCTGACCTTCTACACTCAGCACTCGAGCTGTTGTACCACACTGGCTTTCTATTGTATCCAGACAATCCTCAAAATATTAGTATTTCCTCTCCACCATCATGCATGTAAATTAGTGGTTTCTAATGTTTTTTTAACCAGGGACTACTTGACCAGGGATCACTTTGACCAGGGACCACTCTCCAACATTAGTACCAAAAGGGTTACGAATCAGTTTTTGGTCAACTTTAGATTTGGTTTGGTTATTTGGGGTGCTGATTCAGAAAATTGCATTGGATAGACGACATCAGCTCTAGTTTCTGATACAAAACATATGCCACCCAGTAGTTGTCATCTGCTCACCCACAAATAAACATACTGAATAATCTAGAGCTGATGTGGTAGTAGTAATCTTTCGTTGGTAGTCAGCCTCTCCCCTCTCGACATCCCAGTTGCCTTGGCACTATAAGAAGGTTTTGTGAGATCAGTCACTCTCATTGCCTCATGGTTTCGAGGCAACGGTGCAGTAATAGTGAGGCCATGGACCATATTTTGTTCTTATGAACCACTGGTGTCCACAGACCACAGGTTGGGAACCACTGCTGTAAAGCATGGAAGGGCAACCTCTGCACCATCAAGAATATTGGAACTTCACAACTTCTATTAAGCTTAGTTAGCATGATAGAAGTTGGAATCCCAACAATTATCAGTTGCCCATCAATTACTGTAATATATTGCTAAGGAAAGGATCAAGACTGGAGAGAATAAGGTCCATGTCTCTGACAGATCTACTCCAACTTCATGGGATTGTTTTGAGGGTGAAAATGGGGAGGAAGAACATGTATGCCATGCAGACCCCCCTCCCCCCAAGAATAAGGCATGGAATACACAAAGTGTTTGGCAACATTGCATCCTCTGCTAGGTGTGTTGCTCTTACCAGATGCTTCCTGGACAATAGAGTTAGGTATTCAATTACTCAGAAGACGTGCTTAAAATTTATGAATACAGTGTATATGTGGTGCTTTATAAAAACCCTGAAGCAAAAGAAATAGGTCTGTGACTTAAAGAGTTTGCAGACTAAATGTCAACAGTGGGCAGAAAAAAAGAAAACAAAGGAGGAAGCCAAGTGGGGTTAAGGGTCAGTGGCAAAAATAAGATAACTGTGTTTATATAGTGCTTTTGAGTGTTAAATTCAATTTCATGTTCGGTCTCAAAAAATGCATGAATCCAGTTAATGAGGACATTATTACTAACTATCCTCCTGTGGCAATTGCAAGCCATGGTCCAAATTTCTAATACTTTGGGATGAGATTTGGACACTGAAACAAAGCATATTGTACTGCCAGCTTCCAACGTCAGATCACAGTTTCCAGCACATCAATCTTCTTGCCAAAAGGTTGTCTGGATCTAGGCATCCTCTGTTGAACCCTCTTTTTTTTCACTGCCTGCAGATGCATCTGCTACAGAACCTGGGAAAAATTACTTTTGGTGACTACAGTCTCCATAGTCCTCTATGGCCAGTGGCCATGCTGTCAGATCGTCCTGTGAACGATAGTCCTCTAAAGCAACTATCCAATTATTAAGATATTTCCCAGTTGTACATTTCTGTAGTCTCCCCTTTTAGGAAGAAGTAAAAATGAGTAACTTACTTACATTTGCTTATTCCTTATGCTAATACATAAAATGATCTTCACAATAAAATGTCATCATTTTTTACAGAAGTTATTTTGTAATGCATCTTCTATTGTTGAGCGTGGGTTCGCAGCCTAGGAACCTACTGCATGGTGTTTGCTCTGGTTTGCAGCTTGGACAGCTGTTATATGAACCCATTCACACTACAAAACAATAGCACTGTGATCCCACTAATTGTCATGGTGGAATCATATGGAATCCTGGAATCTGCAGTTTAGGGAGGGCATTCAGAATTTTAAGAAAACCAATGCAATGTAGTGTGATATAGGCTAAGCTGATGCTGGACAGCAGGATTTGAACCTCTGTTTGACCATGGTGATCTTGGGCAAGTTCAAACACTCTCAGCCTCAGCAGAGGGCAAAACATTTCTAAACATGTTTTGCTGAGAAAACTCCATAGTAGGTTCGTCTTAGGGCACCATAAGTTAGACATGAGTTGAAGGCCAACACAAGAGCCAGAGACAACCTCACCAAACTACAAATCCTGGTATTCCTTGAGATAGAATCATACGAATAGTGTGTAGGTGTAGTAGTAACAGTGTAGTGTGAAAGGGTCCATGGAACAGAACTTGCAGGGCCCATGTAAGGCACGTATTGAACAGAAATATACATTGTACACTGATAAGTACACTGATACATTGATAAGAATGCATGTACTCCCAATCTCTGTACTTTTCCCTAACCGCCCTGTTACCTGGTCATGGATGTGGCCCATAAAGACCTTTCCCAAAGCAAAATTCAGCTCCTGGGATTTTTTTAAAAAAACCACACTTAATGTCACTGTGGTGGGGTGATACACAGTGTGAATTGAGACTTCTCATGGAAACTGTATCGAAGGTAAAGACCAACATGCTAGATTTTCAAAAAGCCATTAGCTCTGCTTTCCAAGGTTAGAGAATTCCATAGCTTCCAAAGAGGCAACAAGTTCACTCATTCTGCAGTTTGCTCTCATGCTTTCTATCTTTTGTAATCTGATTAAGGTATGGCTGCACAAGTACCTGGAAGCAAGGATGTGCTCCTGGATGGGGTCAAGGCTTGAGAAGGCAGGAGTGTGGATTTGTCGTTTTCTCAGTGGGTAGGCGACAATTCACCTATTTTGGAAAGGATTGAAATTGCTCTATAGCAGGCCTACACAACCTGTGGCCCTCCAGGTGTTTTGGTTTTAGCTCCCAAAATTTCCGACCATAAGGCAAGCTGGCTATGGCTTCTTGGAATTGGAGTTCCAAACACCTGGAGGGCCACAGGTTGTGCAGGCCTGATGTAAAGAGCTCTGAAAGTTTTCAACAGTCAGATGCTCAGAGATCCGCTTTTTTCCTTCCCTTAAGGTGATATCAGCCATTTATACTGATACGTACATGACTTCTTTGTTGGAAATGCAACAACGCTTAGCACTGAAGCCTGATTAGTGCTTCACAGTGGGCTGTAATAATACGGTTAGATCAGTGGTTCCCAACTTGTGGTCCATGGAACACTAGTGGTCCCCAAAAACTAAAATACGGTCCACTACCTCACCATTACTACATGGTTGCAATGAGAGCAACTGGTCTCATAAAACTCTCTTACAGTGCCAAGGCAACTGGGATGTCAAGAGGGGAGAGGCTGATTGCCCAGGAAAGGCATGACAACTAGCCTTCTGATGGCTGCTTCTCCTCCTCCTCCTCCTCCCCCTGAGTGGAGCCATTCCATGTGGTGCCTGGAAGCAGGGACATCTTGGTATCTTAGTTTTTAGGCCCTTTCCTGGGGTTATTTGGGGTGCTGATTCAGAAAATTGCATGTGATAGACCACATCAGCTCTAGATAATTCAATATGGTTTTCTATGAGTTAGCAGATGGTGACTGCTGGATATCATATGTTCAGAAACTGCAGCTGATGTGGTCTATTCAATGCAATTTTCTGAATTAGCTCCCCAAATAACCAAACCAAATCTAAAGTTGACAAAAAACTGATTTGTAATCCTTTTGATACTAATGTTGGTCAGGTGGTCCTTGGTCAAATGGTCCCTGGTCAAGTGGTCCCTGGTCAAAGTGGTCCCTGGTCAAAGTGGTCCCTGGTCAAAGTGGTCCCTGGTCGAAGTGCTCCCTGATCAAGTGATCCCTGGTCGAAGTATTTCCTGGTCAAGTGGTCCCTGGTCAAAGTGGTCCCTGATCAAGTGGTCCCTGGTCAAAGTGTTTCCTGGTCAAGTGGTCCCTGGTTAAAGTGGTCCCTGATCAAGTGGTCCCTGGTCAAAGTGTTTCCTGGTCAAGTGGTCCCTTGTCAAAGTGGTTCCTGGTCAAGTGATCCTTGCCCAGTGGTCCCTGGCCAAAGTGGTCCCAGGTCAAATGGTCCCTGGTCAAAAAAAAGTTGGGAACCACTGAGTTAGATACTCAATATGTTATATGGATACTCCACTGTCTTAACTAAGAAATCTCTATTGTTCATGCTTAGCTACCATGTTTTGGTTTAAATGTTCTGGGTTAGCTAAAGTGAAAAGATCTAGAACAGGGCTAGAATTGTGAAGATAAACTCTCTAGTAAAATATTTAAGCTAAGTCAGTTACCACCACCAGTCCAACACGTTTCACATCTCTAAACATAGAGTAGTAATCCCTACAATATTTAGAGTTAGGTCTCCAACCACATCCTTTCATTAAATTGTCACAATATCCTACATAATTGGAATTTGAAAACGTTTCTTTGTTAAACATTTTCGTAGAATCCAATGCGTGAAACTTGCACAACTTCCTCTAAGAAAGCCTTTGCTGGCCCCACTCATGATATATTTTCAAAGCCATTAACATGGCAAACTCGGTATTTTTTAAAAGAGAGATGGGGCCTTCTCTGTTTTTGCTCCCCATCTCTGAAGCTCCCTTCCTAAAGAAATAAAAACAGCCCCCACCCTCCTCTCCTTTAAGAAACTTCTGAAAACGCACTTATGTACATTAGTGTATGAAGATGAGGAGGATTAGGACATTTTAACCCATTGGTACACTGGCTAACCCACTTCTATGGCTGCTACGATACATCTTAAATGAATACTGATGTTAGCCATTTTAAAGCCATTTTAATGTTATTGTATTCTAATTGCTTTTAGTGTATATGTTGTAATGTTTTACTCATGTCTTAGTTTACTATGTCTTATTGGATCGTTTTTTTATTATTTTCATCTTGATGTTTAATTCTTTATTGTAAGTTTACTGTTGTTTCTATGCATTATCTTGTATTATTTTGATGTGTTTGTATTCTTTTGAGGCATTGACTGTTTGCTTTTTGTTTTGTGTCTGTAAACCGCCCTGAGCCCCTTCAAAATGAGAAATAAATTATTATTATTTGAAACACAACAAGATGAGTCCACAGCAAACAAGATCACTCTGCTGGCTGTTGTATTGGATCACACGTTGGACACTTCCCAAGTGTCTAGGACTGTGTGATGTATCGGTGAATAATGTGTGCAGACCCCAGTAAGGTGGCCTTTTGCAGCTAACAGATGGTAATTTTGTCAGCACCGATTATGTTTAAGTGCAGGTCAAGGTCTTTAGGCACTGCACCCAGTGTGCCAGTCACCACTGGGACCACCTTGACTGGCTTGTGCCAGAATATTTGCAGTTCGATCTTTAATCCTCATATCGTGTCAGCTTTTCCAGTTGTTTCTCTTCAATCCTGCTGTTGTTGTTATTGTTGTTGTTATTATTATTATATTTTTGCTGATAGTCTCACAGCTTGCTCACTGGATATCATCACTAAAAGGTTCTAAATAATATGAATTTCTTTCCTATTCCCAAAAGTAAAAAACTATTAATTTATTTCATCACACATGTATCTTGCCCTTCATCAGTGGGAGTACAAAGGGAAATGCATATGTTGTTTTTGCCATAGCATGCATTTTATCAACCCATAGCAAAGGCAAACAGACAGTACGTAAGTGGTCCAACTATGGCATGGCATCAACTGGAAATACTAAAAGAGCCTTCAATGGACATATGAGATGCACTTTGCCCCATTTCTTCTGTTCTACTTATTCCAGATAGAACAAGAAAATGCCACAAGTGAACTCTCATTACTTTATTGCGCTTACTTTCCATGGAATTGTTACACAACTAGTCAGCATAAGAGGTGCCTTTTGAAGTTTTTAGGAAACACATAACTCTTGTCATCACTGTGGTACCCTGATTTTGGTTTTCCAAAAGCCTGATTAAAGTTGTCACAGAAACAGTTGCGACCTAAACTGGCCAAAGTGATGGATCATGTGCAAGTAGTGATCTTCTAAAGCAGTGGTTCTCAAAGTGTGCTCTGCAGAGCCCTTAGCGGTATCCCTTGTCTTTTCTATAAAACTGGTGTCTAAGATGGAATTCTCTATAAATTGACAGATTGTCCACATGCATAAATAGCATGGTGTGCACATGACCATCTTTCTGATGAAATTACCCAGGAAAATTCAGGGTTTTTTGCACTTGTATAAAGGGAAAGCTTCCTAATCCTCAAATAGGGGAGGCCCGTAATAAGAAGGAACAATTGCACAAAAAGGGGCAACTTTTCCAACCCTCAAATAAGAGACATTTATCTTGTAATAAGAGGCTCTTGGTAACCTTAGTTTTCCACCATCTTGAAATCTGAGATTTTTCCTCAATCATAGCCTAGAATGTGAACTTCTCCAGGAAATTTTAGATGGTGTCTACACCAGGCAAAATATTCTGGAGTAGTCTGCTCTGGAGCTGCAACAGATACACCACAGAGTTCTCTTATAGTCTATACCAGGGGTCCTCAAACTTTTTAAACAGAGGGCCAGGTGTTGGAGGGCCGGATTATAATTTGAAAAAAAACCCCATGAATGAATTCCTATGCACACTGCACATATCTTATTTGTAGTGCAAAAAACCACTTTAAAACAATACAATAATTAAAACAAAGAACAATTTTAACAAATAAAAACATTAGTATTTCAATGGGAAGTGTGGGCTTGTTTTTGGCTGATAAGATTGTTGTTGTTGTTGTTGTTGTTGTGTGCTTTCAAGTCATTTCAGACTTAGATTGACCCTGAGCGAGGGTTGGGTAAATGACCTTGGAGGGCCGTATCTGGCCCCCGAGCCTTAGTTTGAGGACCCCTGGTCTATACAATTAGCTGTGCCAACAGTGTATCAGCACCAGCAAACTGTCCTCTCATGTCCAGAAGAAGCTCTGTGTAGAGCAGTGGTTCCCAACCTGTGGTCCTTCAGGTTTTTTGGACTTCAGGTCACTCAATTCCTAACAGCAGGTAAGCTGGCTGGGATTTCTGGGAGTTGAAGGACCAAAGGTTGGGAACCACTGGTAGAGCCTTGCTGGCAACATTGCTAATGTTGAGGTCTCATCAGGACACCACCAGAAGCAACGTTGCCAGTAAGGGTCTGCCATGGAGCTGTTTTCTGGTCGACAAAACAGCAGTGAGCCTTTTTGATATCTGGACACTGGATTGTCCTGGATGGGGCCAAGCCCAGCTGTCCACACCTTAAAAACACTGTGGTCATGCTGGAGTTACTGGGAAGCTCCAGAGGACCTTGTGATTCTTCTTGTGATCGACTAATGGCTGGAATCAGTGCTTATGCTTTAGAACCAATCATATGTCATGTCTACATTGAGTTGTGTGGCGCAGGAAATGTGGCCCTGCTTTGTGGAAAGTGAGTTGTGTTGCCCAGGAAATGTGCACTCAGCAGGCATCACCAGGACCTTTTGAAAGCAAAAGGAAATCCTCTTGCTTTCTAAGAACTTAGTCTAGCCAAGTCATGTCAGCATATTGCAGCTTGGTAAAAAAGAGGAAACTATAGAAAAGCCCTGGATGCAGAAAAGGCACGAGGCAAGATGAGGTGGCATGTTCATTCATGCTTAGGGAAGGAGTTTGACTTTGGGGTGTGGGAGAGTGCCAGGATGTGACCATTTGGAGGAGGAACTAACAGGAAAGAATGAGGGAGACGAACCGTCTGTCATGCATTTGGGTGTTTACTCAAATGTGAGAAATTTAGCTTCCTTTATCTCTCCAACCAGAAGGGATTTTCCTTCTCAATGGTGAGAAAGAAGGAAATCAGATAATCTGGATTTTATATGACAGTGTACACTGCCATATAAAATCTAGATTACCTGATTTGAACTTGATTGTGTGGCAGTTTGGACTCATATAACTCAGTTAAAAGTAATTAATCTGGACTTGTTAGCTCCAGCCCGAGTCAAACGAGCTATACTTGGAGAATAGCTGTATCGCCACCCCTAACTTAAATGAAAATTCTTATTAGTTTGGCCACTTTGCAGAACCAGCCGAGACCACTTAGAATCAAAGAATAATAATAATAGAATAATGGAGTTGGAAAAGACCACATAGTCCAATGATTCCCTAACTTTTGTTGGCCAGGGACTACTTGACCAGGGACCACTTTGACTGGGGTGACTCTTCAACATTAGTACCAAAAGGATTACGAATCAGTTTTTGGTCAACTTAAGATTCAGTTTGGTTATTTGGGGTGCTGATTCAGAAAATCGCATTGGCTAGACCACATCAACTCTAGTTTTTGATACAGAACATATGCCATCCAGTAGTGGCCATCTGCTCACCCATAGAAAACCATATTTAAAAAAGACCTGTTAAATGTGCCATACTGTGTTCCTAACATGGTCCTGTTACTAGAAACGGGTGAATGCCCACTAAGCACAAGGGCCTATTTTCTGAAAATGAATCTCTGGCTGAAAACAATTGTATTCAAATTAGGAACGGGCCTATCACATTTTATCCCATCCGAAACCATTCAAGCCTTTTGGGCAAGCAGGGCCAATCAGAAAGCAACCTCAATTGGTCTATCAGCGCCCCTTTTGCTGCACCTAGGTTTCAAAATGGCACAGGAATCACTGAAGTAATGGATGAGGGACATTGCCCTGGGGAAGCTCAGAGCCTGCTCAAATTCATCTTGTTCCCCTAGATCAGGAGCCCTCAAACCTTTTAAACAGAGGGTCAGGTCACAGTTCCTCAAACTGTTGAAGGGCCAGATTATAATTTGAAAAAAAACTTGAATGAATTCCTATGCACACTGCACATATTTTATTTGTAGTGCAAAAAACACTTTAAAACAATAATTAAAATGAAGAACAATTTTAACAAATATAGAGTTATTGGTATTTCAATGGAAATCATTGGCTGATGAGATAGGATTGTTGTTGTTGTGTGCTTTCAAGTCTCATGGAACACTCTTATAGTGCCGAGGCAATGAGGATGTCGGGAGGGGAGAGGCAGACTACCCACAAAAGGCATAACAACAAACCTCCTGACTGCTGCTTCTCCTCCTCCTCCCACCCCCTGAACGGAGCCATTCTATGTAGCGCCTGGAAGCGGGGGCACCTTGGTGTCTTTGTTTTTAGGCCTGTTCCTAGGGTTATTTGGGGTGCTGATTCAGAAAACTGCATTGGATAGACCACATCAACTCTAGATTATTAAATATGACATAAACTTGATTACTGTCCATGGATCTGCAACTGCTAAACAGATAACATACAGGAGTTAACAGATCACTCATAACCAGGGAAATATGTATACAGACACATACTACACCGTGTCAGGTAATACCCTGATCGGAGACTAGGCTCTTTCTTAGCCTTGCTGCCACTGCAAGGAACTGTTCCACTGTGAGGGTCACCACGTGGTGCTTGTCCTCCATAAGATGTCTGACCTTTGCTTGTGGGGAATGGTCAGCCAATAGGGACAGGATTGGGTGTAAGGGTTGGCCTTGTTGACCTGAGTAATAGCGAAATCTAGGAAAGACAGGAATGAAGGAAAGAAGGAAGATTTTGCTTAAGTTTCGTTGGGGGTTTTTTGAGTTTTGTTTCCTCGTTGGATGCCCCTAACAAATTTATATATATAGATAGTATCTTGGAAGAATATGTCTATAATGTAATACAGAATTCCCTAGGAGTTGGCCCCATTGAATCAAATGAGGCTCGTTTCTGACCAATCATGAATACAAAACCTTCTGTTTTTTTAAAAAAATATATATATTTCTGCATGTCTTTGGTTGTGTTACTCAGTAAGGAAAGGAAAAGGAAGTGCCGCCCGTCAATGAGGCAATGCTGGAAAGCTTTCTTGTTAAGGGCTATGATGTCATGGTGAGAAGATTGGGAAGTGGGAAAGCAGATACCAACCAACAAGCCTCAACAGAGATCTAATCTTGTGACCCAGCCACTGCGGCTGGATGCGATGTAATCCTAGTGTTACACCTTGGAAGCATTTTTAGAAATCTCTTCCTCACCGTCCCTCTCATTTTAGCAATGCAGCCACGTTCTCTGTTATCTTCCATACCCATCTTGGCATAAAAAGTGTCATGCCCTTAGCATTTAGGTAGCGTATTACAGCACAAACTTTGCACTTGGAGGGAAACGGTATGAGGACGCTCATCTCTAACCTTCACTACAATACCAGTTGATGAGCTACTGATGACTGGCACTGCTCGTTCGCTTCCACTGGCTTCCTGCTACACAGCAGTGATACCAACTTCCCCCGAGAAAATTCCCCATGAGAGCTACATGCTTTGTAATCTTACTTTCCAGATAACCCTTGTATATGTGTGTGTGTACATACATACATATCTACCATCTGCTATCTAGCTTCTAGCATCATTCATACCTACCAATCCTACCATACCTAGCTAGTCTTCCCAATATGGTAGGGACAATCTTTGAACTGGATCATATGAGTCTTCCATGCCATATAATCCATTTCAAAGCAGATGATACATAGAAGGGGTCTCAGTAGCAGGAGAGGAATGGGGAGAACCTTGCCCTCCAAGCTTGTATGTTCTTCCTCAATAACTTTTGCCATTTTGAGCTCATTGTGATGTTGCTCACATTTACCATCAGTAAAATGTTGTAGAATATATTTTTTTTATGGTATGGACCTTTTAATCTAAATACGTTTGGGTTTTCGCTGTGAAAGATCTGATGGAAACAGAACACCACAGTGGTCCACGCTCTTGTTACATCCTGAATAGATTACTGCAATGCACTCTACGTGGGGTTGCCTTTGAAGACTGTTCGGAAACTTCAATTAGTCCAGTGGGTGGCAGCCAGATTACTCACCGGAGCGTCATACAGGGAGCATACCACCCCTCTGTTATGTCAGCTCCACTGGCTGCCGATCCAGTTCCGAGCACAATTCAAAGTGCTGGTTTTGACCTACAAAACCCTATACGGTTCCGGCCCAGCGTATCTGTCCAAACGCATCTCCTTCTACGTCCCGCCTCGGAGTTTAAGATCTTCTGGGGAGGCCCTGCTCTCAGCCCCACCTCTATCACAAGTGAGATTGGTGGGGACGAGGAGCAGGGCCTTCTCGGTGGTGGCCCCTCACCTGTGGAATTCACTTCCCGGGGAAATTAGATCATCAACATCCCTCCTCTCTTTTAGAAGGAAACTAAAAACATGGATATGGGACCAGGCCTTTGGGTAATCTGGCAGATAGACAAAGGACAACGACGACTAGAATTGATAAGATTTGACAATGTGGAATGAACTTACGGATTCTGAGTTGGCGAACATTGAGCATTAGACTGGTTTTATTGATTGTGATGTATAATTGATGGTTTAATTGTTTTATAATTGTTGTTGATATATGTTTTTCTTTTATTGTTTGTGTTGGCATCGAATTGTGCCTTTTTTGTAAGCCGCCCTGAGTCCCCCCTCGGGGGTTGAGAAGGGCGGGGTAGAAATGTGTGAAATAAATAAATAAATAAACAAACACCGAAGGGCATTTTTAAGGAAGCCCAAGCACTGCACCATGTCCAAACAAGTCTCGGGATTTTTAAACAAGAAAGTGTGTGTGTGTCACCTGTTGATTTATGGCGACTCGTGACTTTGAAAGTATTTTCCTAGGCAAGGTGGTTTTGCCAGTTCCTTCCTCTGAAATATAGCTTCCAGCACCTGCTATACATTGACGCTCCATCATCCAGATAGTGAGTCAGTTGTTAACATACTGAACTACCCATAAGGAAGTCAAAACCACAGCCACAACTTTGGAGAGGCTGAACAGGATTTTAAAATCACAAAGACAGACAGGTATTTCACAATCTCCACCTGTGAGTTACAGCCCATGAGAACTCAAACAACAAAAGTATGTATTTAAAAGCCCAAAATGTGAAATCTGGCACAAGAGAGGGGAGCTCAAATACATAATGGCACAAACACATAAGCAATGACACAAAAATCTTTTTAAGCCTTCTTCCTGGAAAGATGGAGAATGGCAGAAAGGCTGACCAATAGTTATGTCCATATCAAATTGCCAGACTCTGGGCCCCTTTGGCTGTGGGTACATCTACATCAGGCGTGGGCAAACTTGGGCCCTCCAGGTGTTTTGGACTTCAGCTCCCACAATTCCTAACAGCCGGTAGGCTGTTAGGAATTGTGGGAGTTGAAGTCCAAAACACCTGGAGGGCCCAAGTTTGCCCATGCCTGATCTACATTGTAGAATTAATGCAATTGCTGCCAATTTAACTACCATGGCTCAATGTTATCACATCATGGAGGATGTAGTTCTGCAAGGTCTTTAGCCTTCTCTGCCAAAAAGTGCTGGTGCTTTTTCAAACTACAAGCCCCTGAATTGATAGCATTGAGACCTGGGATGTGAAATTGCATTGATTCTTGATGGTTCATATTCTCCCCTATGAACCATCAAGGACGTTAAGATCTTCCGGAGAGGCCCTGCTCTCGGTCCCACTACCTTCGCAAGCGTGTTTCATGGGAACGAGAGACAGGGCCTTCTCTGTGGTGGCCCGTCGATTATGGAACTCTCTCCCGAGCATGATTAGATCTGCTCCCTCCCTCTTGTCCTTCAGGAGGCTAGTGAAATCCTGGTTATGGAACGAAGCATTCCAGAATAATGGCTGAGACTGGTTAGAGACCAAAGTGAGTGACCACATATGCGGACTGAGTTGAACATGATTTTACCTTGGCGATTTGGTATATATGTATTTTATCTATACGTATTTTAGTCTTGTATTGTATGATGTTTTAACTTGTATTAGTAGCATTGAATCCTTGCTGTAAGCCGGTCTGAGTCCCTCTGTGGAGGTGAGAAGATAGGGATATAAAAGTTTAAAATAATAATAATAATAATAATAATAATAATAATAATAATAATATTCGATCGTGTAGATCACTGGTTCTTAACCTGTGGGCCGTAGACCATCAGTGGGCCATGAGAACAAAAATCTGGTCCATGAGTTTCTTTCTTCTTTATTTGTTTTATTTCTGCTCCTTTTGCATCATCTGTCACTCCTTCCCTAGAGCTGGAGTTGACAAACAGGAGCTCACTCCATCTCACGGATTCAAACCTCTGAACTTCAGGTCAGCAGTTCAGCTGGCATAAGGGTTTAACCCATTGTGCTACCGCAGCTCTACTTATTTATTATCAGTAAATGTTTGGTTTTTATATCTATTTTACGTATCCATATACCTGGAGTCTTGTAAAAAAATGAGAAGAAAAGGGTCATGAGCAGAAAAGATTAAGAAGCCCTGTCTAAAGTACCTACAAGTTGGAAATTACATGAAGGCACATAGCAACAATTCTCTATCAAGTAGGAACTAGGAAATCTGAACCCATGGAGGCATCCAAACGGACATTGGGACTATTTCTTGTGTTAGTTGTCTCTTTGTCTTCAGGAGTTATCAGTTTTGTCGTTAATAGTGATGCCTTAGCATAAGGCACTTTTGTTTGGGAGTTTTTTCATCTCCCTACAGAAACCTGCCAAGGTCTTAAGAGCCTCAGGGTTTTCTCAAACCAATTTTCGTGATTAATTGGTTGCTAGTTGCTCTTTACAGGGAGCGCACAACCCCCTGCTATGCCACTTCAACTGGCTGCCAGTCTGCTACTGAACACAATTCAAAGTATTGGCTTTAGCCTATAAAGCCATAAACAGTTCCGGCTCATCTTACTTGTCCGAACGTATCCCCCTCTATGAACGAACTCAGAGGTTAAGATCTTCTGGGGAGGCCCTGCTCTTGGTCCCACCTCCTTCCAAACTGCGGTTGGCAGGGATGAGAGACAGGACCTTCTTGGTGGGGGCCCCTCAGCTGTGGAACTCTCTCCCCAGAGAAATTAGATCAGCTCCCTCCCTCCTTACCTTTAGAAAGAAAATTTATTTATTTATTTATTTCGAGGTTTTATATACCGACCCTCTCACCTTCAAAGAGGGATTCGGACTGGTTCACAACATGTGTTAACATACAAAAAATATACAATAACAACACAATGCCACTTCATAATACGATTAAAATATCAGCACTATACACATTAAAACATTATCATCAAGGTTAAAAGAGCCAAATCGTCCGACACCATCACAATCCCATTCATCATCCTCCTTTCATGTGGGCAAAGAATTAAATCAGTTGTCAAATGCCGCGTTCCACAACCAGGCCTTTGTTAGTTTCCTGAACGTCATGAGGGAGGGGGCAGTTCTGATTAATGGCAGGGAGTTCCAAAGTCGAGGGGCCACCATCGAGAAGACCCTGTCCCTCGTCCCCACCAGCCGTGCTTGTGCAGGCGGTGGGACCGAGAGCAGGGCCCCTCCAGACGATCTTAGTGGTCTTGATGGTTCGTAGGGGAGAATACGTTCGGAGAGGTAAACAGGGCCGGAGTCGTTTAGGGCTTTATAGGTTAACACCAGCACTTTGAATTGTGCTCGGAAGCTAATCGGCAGCCAGTGGAGTTCGAGTAACAGTGGAGTGGTGTGCTCCCTGTACCCAGCCCCCGTTAGTAATCTGGCTGCCACGCGTTGTACTTGCTGCAGCTTCCGGGCAGTCTTCAGAGGCAACCCCACGTAGAGAGCGTTGCAGTAATCTAAGCGGGATGTAACCAAAGCGTGTACTACCGTGGCCAAGTCAGCCTTCCCAAGGTACGGACGCAGCTGGAGCACAAGTTTTAATTGTGCGAATGCTCCCCTGACCTCGCTGAAACCTGGGGTTCCAGGCTCAGCGATGAATCCAGGAGAACTCCCAGACTGCGTACGTGTGTTTTTAGGGGGAGTGTGACCCCGTCCAGCACAGGCTGTAACCCCGTACCCTGTTCGGTCTTACGACTGACCAGGAGTACCTCTGTCTTGTCTGGATTTAGTTTCAATCTGTTGTCCCTCATCCAGTCCGTGACAGCGGCCAAGCACCGGTTCATGACCTGAACAGCCTCCTTAGTGGCAGGTGGAAAAGAGTGATAGAGTTGGACATCATCTGCGTACAGATGACATCGCACCCCAAAACTCCGGATGATCTCTCCCAACATGGAATGTAGTGCCAAGTGCAATAAATGAATACAGAATAGTGCAATTTATGACTGGAATGGCTCCTGGACTATGCTTTTGGATTGTGTGGTTTTAATAATGAGTTTTAAGACTGAAATTAAAAAAATGGTTTTAATGTATACTGTTCTCTTTCATTGTATGTATGTATATGCAGCACCAAATCGTGCCTTTTTGTAAGCTGCTCTGAGTCCCCTTCGGGATGAGAAGAGCGGGGTATAAATATAGTAAATATTATGCTGTAGTTTTAATTTTATTGTTATTTTTTATAATAGAGATACACTTTTAAAATGTGTTAATGTCATATTTTAACATTGTTTTTAAGTTTTTACCACCAAGTTTTTTTACCTTAGCCTCTGTAAGCCTCTTTGGGTCCCATGCTGGGAGAATGACATCACATAAATTAAATAAATGCAATACCTGCTATCATAGGTTTCCTTAAAAGTGATTGTAACAGAAACTCTGCTGTAGCAAGTTGCATTAACCTCAATAGCTCTGGACTTTCCCATGTGTGGATACTTGACCTCTTTGCTGTTGACTCCAATACCAAGTTCCTCTACCTGAATCTGGACCCAAGCCATTAACTATTTGTTTAAGCAGCTCTGTAAACTGACCTGTTTTCTCTGAATTTCCGCAGAGGAGGGAAATGAGTCAGAATAGTTGTCCTAACGTTGCAGCCACTTTGGGATTTCCATGTTTATACTTGCAACTACCAAGTGAGCATTCCATTTTCCATAATGGTTACTCCTATTTCTGATTTCTTCTCATTCATGTTGAACTTGATCCTGACGCATTCACAAGTCTGACACATGTTTGATGGCATAAAAAGGATGCATTTTATTTCTGTTTGTGTAGTTATGAATTCATACATACATTACATTTTCGGGACTAGAGAAACATTTAACATTAGCCATGATTTAAAAAACGGATAGGTCATACAACAGAAGTAGAGATTGTAAATACTAACAGTATCCATTGAACAATCCAATTATTACTTCCCCTTTAAATGTTGCATTGTCATATTCACTGAGTGGCCACACAGAATACTTCCAAAAGTTTTAATTGCTGATATTTCTATCATTATTCTTTTACTTCTTCCATCCAAGCAGATAGGTTGTAATTGAGGCAGTTCACTGATATAACAGAAGCACTGAAATCTGGTAAAATATTCACATAGCCGTTCAATACAAACATGAAAGAAACCGCATTTAGATGGAAAGTTGCAAAATATTTCACCCGAATATGTTCTGAGGATGATGCCAGCTATTTCTCAATCGTTTTGCTTGATTGTGTTGTAGATAGATGACTCAAACAGCCTTCTGCTGCCGATATTGGGATGTGAAGCTAAGAGTGCTCTGCAAGCTTTGGATGGAAGAAGCATTACGTAGCCCAACAACAATGTTCTTGGAGTCTAACCTGTTCTTTGAGTTATTTGGAGCGCTGATTCAGAAAATTGATTGGATACACTGCATCAGCTCTAGTTTCTTAGATATGCTTATCAGGATTTTCTATGGGCAAGCTGATGAAGACTGATATATGGCATATGTACTATATCTCAAAAACTAGAGCTGATTGGAGAAAACTGGTACCATTTTTGGAATCAGCAGGTCAAATATACTCAGAAACAGGTCAAACATTTGAGGCACCAAAATGTGTGTTGGCCATTGTTATCCTTGAAGGATTAGCACAGTGGTTCTCAATCTTGGGTCCCCAGAGTTTTTGGCCTACAACTCCCAGAAATCCCAGCCAGTTTACCAGCTGTTAGGATTTCTGGGAGTTTTTTTTTTGTCGTGTCAGGAGTGACTTGAGAAACTGCAAGTCTCTTCTGGTATGAGAGAATTGGCCGTCTGCAAGGACGTTGCCCAGGGGATGCACGGATGATTGGATGTTTTTATCATCCTTGTGGGAGGCTTCTCTCATGTCCCCTCATGAGGAGCTGGAGCTGATAGAGGGAGCTCATTCGCCTCTCCCCAGATTCGAACCTGCGACCTGTCGGTCTTCAGTCCTGCCGGCACAGGGGTTTAACCCACTGCGCCACTGGGAGATCCTTCTGGGAGTTGAAGGCCAAAAACATCTGGGGACCCCAGGTTGAGAACCACTGGACTAGCATCTCACAGTGGTTCCCAACCTTTTGGACCTCCAGGTGTTTTGGACTTCAACTCCCAGAAATCCCAGTCATCTTACCAACTGAAAGGATTTGTGGGAATTTAAATCCAAAACACCTGGAGGCCCAAAGGTTGGGAACCACTGAGGCAAAGCAATTTGGGAACAGAGTGGAATTCTATTCAAACCAATTTGACACAATTCTTGATTTTAATAAGTTACAATCACAGGTGACAAAAATTAAATAAGACCACTCCACATAAAAAAACACAAGGTAATCACACAAACTGGACTTAATAAAACTGATATTTTTTCTGGCAACAGAAAATTAGTGACTTGTACATCTATGTCTTTTAAGGCTTGACTTATATATCTCAATACCAGATGGACACACCTATGTGAAAATGCCATACAAAACAGTGAAGCCTGTTGGTCTACCACCACTGCCACCTAAAACCTTGAAATATTCTTGGGTTGCTAGATAAAGGGATAAGAATCTTGCTCCACCAAGATATTTTAGACTATTTCTACAATCCACATTGGTGGGAGATGTAGGCCAAAATATCTAGAAGCCCGTGGTTCTCTGCCCTTAGACTGATGAAGATAGCAACTGATTACAGCCAAGGCAACAAATGTTTTAGACATGGAAACAAATAGCCCCTAGAACAGTGGCTCACAACTTTTGGGCCTCCAGATGTTTTGGCCTTCAACTCCCAGAAATCCTAACAGCTGGTAAGCTAGCTGGGATTTCTGAGAGTTGTAAGCCAAAACATCTGGGGACCCACAGGTTGAGAACCACTGCCCTAGATGCTGGTTGACTGCAATGCCCATCAACTTAAGGCAGCACTTCCAGGAAGTGATAGGAGTTGATGCCCAACAACATCAAGAATCCCTGGTTCACCATCTCTGCTTAACAATAAAGTATTGCTATTTGCAGATGGAAGAATGCATTGAGTCCAAAAGGTAAATACTATACCAGCAAGTAATTTCAAAATAACTCTGTACTAACCCTTTCTAAACATGCAGCATATGCATGCTTGCAATCCAGGGGCTGGATCAAGATCTCATCACACTAATAGTAAGTCCATTGGGGACTTTCATTGGCTTGGTTTTTAGGGCTATTCCTGGGTTTATTTGGGGCACTGATTAAGAAAATTGCATTGGAGAGGCAGCATCAGCTCTAGTTCCTTAGATATGGTCATTGTGATTTTTGTGTGTGCAAATAGATTAAGACTGGTATATAACATATGTTCGGTATCTCAAAAACTAGAGCTGATGGGGGAAATTGATGCCACTTTTGGAATCAGTGGGTCAGTGGCAAAATATGCACGACAAAATCCCTAACCAGCCTGACTGATGCAAGATAAGATGGAAATAGTTCAAAAAGCAACTTTTGTGATGAGTCTATTGTAAGTACAACTAAATCAGGATCCAGCCCCACGTTAAGTATATTCTATGTGTAATGAAAGAGAAGATGTATTACATAGTGCGCTCAAGAGATTTTCAGAGGTGAGAACATGGAACTCCCTTGTTCATCACCTTGCAATTTAGTCTACCTACTAACACAGGCAGTACTTTTATGTTTAAATATTAAACAGTAGTTTAATGTTGCATATCTCAACATACACGCCACAGCAAGATTGCAGGAAATCACACCCTGCAAGTCTATGGCTTGCCAAGACGAAAGTGTATTTGGATAATCACTTTTAAAAAACCTAAGGATTGTATTGCTAGCACTGTTATAAATATTAAATAAGTGATAAATACTGTCGTACCAATGACATTAAAGCTCTATAGTCCAAACTGAAGATTTGACATGTTTCTAACACAAAACATACAATAAATACAAATAAATAAACCTAATAAATTAAAAAACCCCCAAATAACTTAGGAAGAGATTGCCAAAAGGCTAAACCATTAGAAATTTGGCAATGAAAATAACTTATGGGTTTTCCATGCAAAAGTTGAGTTGCAATCACAGATACATTTGCTGAAGTTCATCCAAAGCTGTCATGTAGCAAAATATTTGAAGAGAGTATTTCTAAGAAATGTTTAGATGACTCAATTCAAATAGTACCTGCATATATATATATATATATATATATATATATATATATATATATGCAGGTACTATTTGAATTGAATATATATATATATTATCATGTCAGAAGGTAATTGAGAATATACTGCAAGTTGCTTCTGGTGTGAGAGAATCGGCCATCTACAAAGATGTGGCCAGGGGATGCCCAGATGTGTTACCATCCTGCGGGAGGCTTCTCTCATGTTCCCATATGGGAAGCTGGGGATAACAGACAGGAGCTCACCCTATTTCACGGATTCGAACCGCCAACCTTAAGGTCTTCAGGTCAGCAGTTCAGCCAGCACAAGAGTTTTAACCCATTGCGCCACACGGCTCCAAGTACCTATATGGATTGTATACAACCTGCGCTTTTGCAGAAAGAGGAAAGAGTTAATACTTTATGATCAAGAAAATGCTGCTAGAAGATTCATTATATTTTAGCCTCTGAGGTCATCAGAGTTTGAAAATTACAAGAACTACCATTACAGCATTGTTCATTGGGTATTTTTTCCAATCAAAGTTTCAAACATGTGTTTGGAAGAACTTCACCAACTGGGTTAAAATTCAGTATGAAGTTGTGGGCACAATGATAAAAAGGATTAGTTCAGTAGCAAAAATATAATCCACATTATTTCCTGTCAAAAGAAAATGGCAGAGGAGAACCCCAATAAGCCAGTAAAAATGGCTCTTGGTTGCTGCCTGTTTTTAAACCCTGTTTTATTCTACCACCACTTTAAATAAAATATACTTTGACATGTTTAAAAATGAATAAATAACAAAATTCAGCGGCCCTGTCAGTCTAAGCAATTCTGTCAGGAAAAGGGCATCCATCTCTCTTCAGTCTGCATCTTTGGTCAAAGAGAAGTCAATCAGGAGCATCCTCCCGGGAGAATCCTTCACACCTCCTTTCAAATTACACAATGCAATGGTTTAGCGCTCGTGTAATGACATCCATGAACAGCATGAATTTGCGGAGGACAAGATAGCTTCCAATTTCTCTTTGTGCCTGAAAAATGTTGGACTGGTTTTCTGCTTGTGGATAGGTGACAACAGGCAGGCTACTTTCTTCAAACTGCAGAAGAGAAAGAAGAGAAAAACCTCATATTAGTTTTTAACCTGAATCTGACTAGAGACCTTATTTCCCGAAGTTTAGAAATACATTAATGTGATCTAAGTCATCCACTTTATCTCATTTGGTGGCGAAAAGAACACTTGATGTTTGATAAGGTCTCCAAAGAAGAAGAAGAAGAAGAAGAAGAAGAAGAAGAAGAAGAAGAAGAAGAAGAAGAAGAAGAGAAAGAAAGAAAGAAAGAGAGAGAAAGAAAAAGAAAAAAGGAGTCACACACTGCTTTATTTAAGGAGATATATCTTTTGAGGCAGTGCTGCAACATCAACATTTCACGGATGAAAACCAGGACACAGCAGAAGTGACTACCAAGGAAGAACCACAAACCAGGACAGGTTTGCAAGCAGTTTGCTTTTGCCTGAGCCAACTGGGAAGGATAGGATTTCGCTTTCTCCTTTTCTCTTGCTGAGCACAAACTACTTTTGCACTTCAGACTCAGTTTGCAGCAATTAAAGTAGGTTGGAGGGGAGAGTGAGAAAAAGAGAGACTGGGAAATTAAAATTAAAAGTGGAATGAGAGAGGATTAATTGGGATGGCTGGAGGGCACATGATCCTCTTAGCCATCGTGAAGGACAAGGACAAAAACACTATGATTACTGACAGTTGGTACAGTTCTAGCTCTGCATACAGTTGATCAAAATCCCATCTACACTGCTATACAAAATCCAGATTATCTGCAATCAGGACAGAAAGCAACTAACCAATTAAGGACCTTATCACACACACATACACACTCACACACGTGCTGCTTTGCCAGCAAAAGTGGTGAAATCGCCCCATGCGCTGCTCTGGTTCATCGCCCAACCAGGGTAGACTTCCTGTGTTGAAGAGACAGCACCCTAAAACACTTCTATGCTATTTGGGGGCAGGGCCTCTGCCGGAAGTCAAGGGACATCATGTGATAAGTTGTGTTCCCATCTGTTTCTCAACTGGCTGGCAAGCATCCTAGGATGCTTAAATTGGTAACTGTGATGAAGTCCTTAATAACATTTTTATTCAGTTAAATGCACTAAGTACCATATCAGATAGGCTCCTTTCCCTATCATGCACTGTTTCCTCTCCTCTTTCCCGATGAAGCCCATTACACGATGCATGAGTACTTTGAGCTAGAAGGGGGGAGAGGAAGCGGTGTATGCCGCCACCGCGGCAAGAACACCGGAGGCTTCCCATGTTGCCTTCAGGACAATGGGGAGAAGCCGTACAGCTTCCCCCCATAAGATGGAGTCCCTGGTAATTCATGCGATGCGGGGCATGAAGTGACAGGCTCTCAATGATCCTCACCAGGACCTTTGTGATGAGATCCCAATTGTAGCCAGCCACTGATCCTTCACACTTCCTGCTCCAACATTTCTGTTCCTCTGCTAGAGGTAAAAGCCCCTTCCACATAGCTGAATAAAATCCCACATGTTCTGCTTTGAACTAGAATATATGACAGTTTGGACTTAGATAACCCAGTTCAAAGCGGATATTGTGGAATTTTCTGCCTTGATATTCTGAATTATATGGCTGTGTGGAAAGGCCCAAAGTCTCTCCATTTACTCTGTGACTCATGATAATATTCTTTCCTTTCCCCAATATAGTTGGAGCAAGCTATACACCAGTTTCTCACCTGCAGCTGGATGTTGGTGGAGAGGTTTGAGGTGTCCAGCTGGAGACTGGATACTCTGTTCGTGTAATTTGGCAGGATCTGTTTAATGTGTGAGAGGTAGCCGTAGTAGGTGTGCAGGCCTGCCCGCAATTGCTTGAAACAATTTCCCTGCAAGGAAAAGATTTAAAAAGGAAAGAAAGAAAAATTAAGTCTTTTATGTGGCCAGACTCTCCTTCCACCTTAGTTTCACCCCATTGGCAACACTGTTTAGGCTGGAGAGCATAACTGCACACACTTCCTGGAGTGCTGAAGGTGGTTTCGAAGATATTTATTTTAGTATATTTATAGAACACACTAAATAAATAAAACAAAGGACAGTAGACAGACATATTCTAAGGGATTGGTGTTGTTTCAAAATCATAGCAGTTTTGACAAGAGGGTGGGAATAGATGCGAGGTATTGGGAGAGGAAAGGAGAGAGAAATGTGTGCGCACATGTAATTTAGTATGCTAAGTGATGTCTCAAAATAATTTTAGGTTTTAAATCAGTCCGATATTTACATACAACATATGTGATATAGGGGTGAGTAGTTAACCAACCACACTGACTTCCTAGGATGAAATACGAGGCATGGCCCAATTGGGACAGATATGTATTACATGTTTGGGTTGTGACTGATTGGGACGAACACAAAATTAAAAGAGAATACGATACACTTTTAGGACACTCAGCTTCCATCTGTGCCAAAGAACAACTAAAAAGAAGCTATAAAATGATATATTAAGGACGGATATATTAATTAGGTTATACGAGGTGAAAGCAAGGAGAGGATTTCCCCATATGCACCAAGAATTTGATTTTGTTAAAAAAATCCGGGTAGCTCTGTTAATGCTCCGACCTTCTCAATTCTCCCAGCACTCACTTTGTATGCTAGGAGTTGTTAGACCATTAAGAAATATTTGCTGGGAAAACAGATAAGGGGAGTTCCCTTGAATGCTGTTATCAGCAATATTTATTTAGCTGTTTGGTAATCTTCCTTTTGAAGGGTTGAATGAAATATATTGCAAGATGTTAGACTCCATAATGATAATTGTAGAGTTGGTTACTGGAGACTGACAAAATCATGTAGTCCATGTGGCAAATGCATTCAAAGCTAATGTAAGTTTGGATGCATTTGGGCTATGGACTACACTTCCTCGAAATAAGACACAAAACCCATTATGAATGACGTTTCAACCTAAATGCATTTTGAATGAGAGGACATAGCCAAGGCAGGTGGGAGCAGGGCATGAAGTATTTGCTTCTATTTTGCTTCATAATTACCATTTTGGAATAGTTTGGTTATGCATTTTAAAGTTGGTGAACGCATAATTTATTTATTTAGAACTTTTGTATCCTGTTCTTCTGTACCTCCGTGGAGGGATTCAGAACGGCTAACATGAAAATTCAATGCTATATAATAAATAATGTCATAAAACAACATACAATAAATAAGTTCTAAAATACATATAAAAACAATTCATCACATTAAAAACAACATCCAACTCAGTCCAAAACACTGTGTCTATATCAAATCATCCGTCAATCTGCAAATGCCTGCCTCCAAAGCCAGGATTTTAGGTGCTTCCTGAATGACAGGAGGGAGAAGGCAGACCTAATCTCGCCAGGGAGAGAGTTGCATAGCCATGGGGCCACCACAGAGAAGGCCCCCTCTTTCGTCCCCACCAAACACGCCTGCGAAGATAGTGGGACCAAGAGCAGGGCCTCTCTGGAAGATCTTAAGATTTATTCAGACAAGGTGAATCTTTGACTTTCTCTAAATCCAAAAGAGTAAGTTTCCTTATCACACTAGAAAATGAATGAACTTCAAATCCGATTTCTGTTTCCTGCAGAATTCTGGGGTTTGTAGTTTAGTGAGACTGTTAAAGGCTCCTTCCTAAACTGCAAAACTCAGAATTCTGCAGAAGGCAGCAACTGGATTTAAAGTGGAGTGATGAGGTCCCAAGTGAGGATTTGAACCCTGGTCTCCAGAATCCTAGTTCAACACTCAGATCGCTACATTAAACCTATTCTGTTCTACATTTTTTTAAATGGATAATGTCAAAATGACACTCGGAAACAATATTCCAAAAAAATCCCACCGATTCCCATCTTATAGGTATTGTAGGGGTGGGGGAAAGACAATTTCAGATCTGGAGTCTTGTTTCTCCAGTTGGACCAGCCCCTTCTGTTCGACTGTGCTCCTTATCTAATCTCCTCTCCGAATGCCTTTCAACCTTGCTAACGTGTATCTTAAAGCTTTCAAAAGTGCTGAACAAGGATTGCATAATTCCATCTCCAAGACGATTCATTTCCCTCTGAGTTTGGTTACCAAGAAGAACCCCTTCCCCTGCCCCCATTTTTGGTAACTAAGGTCAGGAAACTGAATCACATGAACTGTCATTATCCAAGATGTGTTTATAAATAAACGAATAAGGCTTGCAAATAGCACACACTCAATTATTCCCGTTCCCTTGTTCCAAGTTTTACTGTGCTGGATTTACCAGGAAGGAAACAAAAATGAGTAATTTATGGTATACTTTATGGGGAATGGGGCTGGATCTATTCAATAATCCAGTTCGAAGCAGATAATCCGGATTCAGAAACTGGATTATATGGCAATGTAAATGAGGCTAAATTTTTATCTAATACATGGATCATTGCTACTGGAGAACCTGAATCATAGTTGGCTTCTTGTCATGGGTGGCTTATTAAAACTAATTTATGGCCATCATCACACTGATAAGTTAAAAGTGTGGCACTTAGACTTACACCATGCCTCCTAGCCCTACCTGTAGATCTGCAGCATTCTGTGTTGCTCTCCCATCCAAGTAATAACAAGGCTCAAAACTTGATTAGCTTTTGAAATCAGATGAGATTGGGTATGTTCAGGGGATATAATGGTGCTTCAACCCCAAAGGAGCTACTTAAATAAACTGCTGTTTGTTTTGCAATAGAGTAGTTTGGCTGGATTTGATCCTACAACTGAAAGTAGCCAACTTCTAAATAAGAGGTCAAGTACAAAATCCTTTGTGAGAAAAAAAGGTGCTTTTAAATACCATGTAAAAACAAGAACTTGGAAACGTTATGTTTGGCCAGCAGCTCCCAGAATTCCCCAGACTCCATTCTGTCTTTGGAGTCTATGACTTGTAGTCCAGAGAAGTAGTTTTGAAGTTCTGGAACTAGCACTGCTTTATTCCTAGTTATTTATACCTTTGCAACCCGAAAGACAGTTGCATCTGTCAAGTAGGAAAATAAGGTACCACCTTGTGTGGGGAGGCTAAATTAACTAATTTATGAGGCCATAAAAAAGACTCCAACAAAGCACTCCAGCAAAAGCATGCGGGGAATGCGGAAGTACTTCATCAGTGTTGCAGATGGATGATGAAAGCGACAGCTCCCCTGGCGGCCAGAAAAAGTTAAATAGCCTCTGTGTATGTCTGTATACGTTGCATGTCAAATCGGCATTGAATGTTTGCCATATATGTGTACACTGTAATCCACGCTGAGTCCCCTGTGGGGTGAGAAGGGCGGAATATAAATACTGTAAATAAATAAAAAATAAAATAATACTAGTATAGTATTGTTTTATGAACCAACACAAGTGTAATTACACACGAGGGAAAGTAAAATGTTAACCAAGAACTTTCTGTCCATTAAGGGAAATGGGCTTAAATAAATAGTAACTACTACTCACCAGATCACAGGTTGCTTTCTGGCAATGGGAATGATCCACTTGCTCAATGCTCAGGAAATCCTGCATGAAGAGAAACTGATCATCGGTACCGAGGCTGAAATCTGTACGCTGGAAGACAAAGGAATAAACAAGGAATTGTAGTCAGAAGGAGCAGTTGCCTGGTACAAATGTATAAGGTGCTCAACATATCACACTTCAAATTATTGTCTCAAACCTACACCTGCTGATAGACTTTATAAGGTAGCTGGCATTGCCCCCCTCCCCCCAATAAAAACTTCAAATTATTATTATTATTATTATTATTATTATTATTATTATTATTATTATTATTCTACAATCATTGCCCACTTTTTTCTCAACATTGAGACCCAAAGCAACCCATACTTCAAAAGCAATGCCATTAAAAACAGACAAAGGGTAAATATTAAAATGGAATCAGACTTCCTTCTCTCCACCAGACAACACCCATGATTTTTTGGCAATTCTTTTAGTTGTCGTGGTGCCATGAGGAAGTCTCGACAAATCCTAAGTAAGCAGGTTAGGTTTCGAATAAACAGAGTCGTCCTTCTCCCCAGAACTCAGCATCCCAACTAGAACAAGATGTTCATATTGGAGGAGTGTATATCTCAATGATGCTCAGCTTTATCTGTGGAATAATTTGGAATGCACTTGCAAAGATGGCAAAAGTGCATGAATAAGAGGATTCCCCAAGACCACTGAAAAATTGTGAACTATACAATTTTTATCCACTGTACAAAAAACAGCTTTCTGGGTACTGAATTTAGATCGTCTGAACAATATATTGGGGTTTATTTCCCTTAAAGAGCTAAATTCAGAATCAAAATCCAATGCTCAGACTACTACATTATGCAGGCTCCTTCCAAAGACCTTTGCCAACCTACCTGCACCATCCAGACTAAAGAATTTAAATGGTTGCAAAATGAGTAGCAAGCAACTCCCCTTGTGGTGTAATTTTTCTTTCAGATTAACAGATAAGAGCAGTATGAAATACATTTCATTTTGATTTGACAGATCTAGTCAAACTGGCCCCCAAAAGGAAGCTAATGAGAAGGCCAACGCTTTACCAGTTCATGTTTGCAAACCATTTTGCTCCTTTTGTCAGTGAATGGTGACCTTTCCGGGTTGGCAAAAACTCACAGATGCCGGGAAGTTCGAAACCAATAAATTTGTAGGGATTAAATAGGGGCTTGACCAAATTCACAATACTAGGAAAAGTGAAAGCGACACTCTATATGGGATTAAGACTTCTTGGAGGAGCAAACTGTAATTTAGAGGAAATGGCTGGAAGAGGAGTCCCTCGGCAGAATGACTTGCCAACTATTTTGTTTATCTGAGAACTCAACTTGGCAAGAATGAGCCATTTTAAATCATGTTTGCCCAATCAAGATTAGTACATTAGGACTTCTTTATATGTAGTTGCTTTCCTAACAATTAGATGTCAATAGGTAATATAAGTAGATGGCATTTTTTTCCAGGATTTCAGTAGTGTTCAGATCTACTTTTCACCCTTTGATCCATCAGATTTTTTGGATTTCAACTTCAAGTCCAATGCAGTATGAGCTTACCATCGATTCTTTCAAGTCACTGATCTCGCTCTTCATCCTGGCGACAAATTCTTTGTTTTTCCATTTAAACTGGATGAGTTCTGGGTCCCCAGAGGACTCGGGCAAGGGTGCAGCTGAGCACATCAAGAGCGACCAAAGTGCAATGCAAATGAGAGAAAGAATACCACCTGGAAGAAGAGAGGATGGTGGCATTACAAAAAGTTCATAAAACTATCAAGCATGTCAATGTCCATTAGAAGAATTGTTGTTCAATCATTCAGTCATTTCCGACTTTTCGTGACCTCATGGACCAGCCCATGCCAGAGCTCCCTTTTGGCCGTCACCTCCCCCAGCTCCTTCAGAGTTCAAGGATGCCATCCATCCATCTTGCCCTTGGTCGGCCCCTCTTCCTTTTTCCTTCCATTTTCCCCAGCATAATGGTCTTCTCTAGAAGAAGGGAATTTATCTATTTGGAGTATTGGGTTATATGAGTCTACACTGCCATATAATCCAATTCAAAGCAGATAATCTGGTTTTTATATAGCAGTGTAGGAGGGGTCCTTGGTGTCACTGGACTGCGGCTCACATCAGAGGAGTTTATTAGAACAGTGAAGTGTGGGCGCTGCAGTTCAGAAACATCTTAAGGGACCTTAGGTCACCCATTGCTGTATGAAGATAATAATGATTTAAGTTGCAGGAAGCAGGTTTGCAGATGAATGTGAAATACAACATGCTCAGTTTTGAATCTAGCAACAGAATAAACAAACACAAGGATGACATCTTAAGTATTTGTGACACTTTTTGGTTGTTGCAAATGTTCTCATTTTTTTTGTCGTGCCAGGAGCAACTTGAGAAACTGCAAGTCGCTTCTGGTGTGAGAGAATTGGCCGTCTTGCAAGGACGTTGCCCAGGGGACGCCCAGATGATTTGATGTTTTTATCATCCTTGTGGGAGGCTTTTCTCATGTCCCCACATGAGGAGCTGGAGCTGATAGAGGGAGCTCATCTGCCTCTCCCCGGATCCGAACCTGCGATCTGTCGGTCTTCAGTACTGCCAGCACAAGGGTTTAACCCACTGCGCCACCGGAGGCTCCATAATGTTCTCATTTATTAGAAGTCATTTCATGCACCTAGTAAAGTTCTTTAAATCCCAGGCAAGCATCAATTGTCCTCTAAGGGACCTTCCAGACAGGCCCTATATCCCATCTCATCCCAAGGTTTTCTGTTTATCCCAAATTATCTGGCAGTGGGGACTCATATAATCCAGGTTAAACCAGAAAACTTAGGATCAGTTCCTGGGATATAGGCCTGTCTAGGAGGCCTCTTCCACACAGATGAATACTATCCCACAATATCTCTTTTGAACTGGAATATATGGCAGTGTGGACTCAGATAACCCAGTTCAAAGCAGATATTGTGGCATTTTCTGCCTTGATATTCTGGGTTATATGGCTGTGTGGAAGGGCACTTGGGCCTCTTTTACACTGCCATATAAAATCCACATTATCTGCTTTGAACTGGATTATATGGCAGTGTAGACTAAGATAATCAATCCAGTTCAAATCAGATAATGTGAATTTTCTGCTTTGATAACCTGGATTATCTGTCAGTGTAGAAGGGGCCTTAATGTTATTCTAGTGCAAATTCTTGTGAACTCCATCTCACTTCACTTAACCAATCAATAATAGTGTGTCCAGAATGCATCTATTTACTTTCCTAGTAAAATCTTTCATCATGTGATCAAAAACTGTGCAAACTTTAAGAAATACTGGTATGATTTTTTTTTAAAAAAAGATAACAACTTTTACCTATTTCAGTACAGGTTTCTGACTCTGTTTCATCTTTTACCTGCTTTTAGCTTTGTTTTCAATCAGTTTTCATAAATTTTAACTGTGATTTTTTTAAAAAAAAATGCTTGATATTCCATTCTGTTTCACAATGTTTGTATATTTGTAGATTTTAAGTGGTTTTATTTATTTATTTATTTACCATATTTATATACCGCCTTTCTCAGCCCGAAGGCGAATCAAAGTGGTTTACAATCGGCATAATCCAATGCCCCCAACAACATAAAATATAGTATAAACATTAACATATAGTATAAACCATATGYATTGTCGAAGGCTTTTATGGCCGGAATCACTGGGTTGTTGTAGGTTTTTTCGGGCTATATGGCCATGGTCTAGAGCAGTGGTTCTCAACCTTCCTAATGCCGCGACCCCTTTATACAGTRCCTCATGTTGTGGTGACCCCCAACCAGAAAATTATTATTGTTGCTACTTCCTAATGTTAATTGTGTTACTGTTATGAATCATGATGTAAATATCTGAAATGCAGGATGTATTTTCATTCACTGGACCAAATTTGGCACAAATACCCAATAACGGAGCTCCATCCAGTCATGCTGGCCACATGATCTTGGAGGTGTCTATGGACAACACTGGCTCTTTGGCCTAGAAACTGAGCACCAACCCCCAGAGTTGGACACTAATGGACTTAATGTCGGTGGAAAGCTTTTATCTTACCTTACCCAATATGCCAAAATTTGAATACTGGTGTGGTTGGAGGGAGAATTCATTTTGTCATTTGTGAGTTGTACTTGCTGAGATTTATAGTTCACCTACAATCAAAGAGCATTCTGAACTTCACCAGTGAGGGAACTGAACCAAACTTGGCACACAGAACTCCCATGACCAACAAAAAATACTGGAGGGGGTTGGTGGGCATTGACCTTGAGTTTTGGAGTTGTAGTTCACCTACCACCTGCTAGAGCACTGTGGACTCAAACAATGATGGAATTGGACTAAACCTGGCACAAATACTCCATATGCCCAAATGTGAACACTGGTGGAGTTTGGGGAAAATAGCCCTTAACATTTGTGAGTTGTAGTTGCTGGGATTTATAGTTCACTTACAATCAAAGAGCATTCTGAACCGCACCAATGATAGAATTAGACCAAACTTCCCAGACATGACCAACAAAAAAATACTGTGTTTTCTAATGGTCTTTGGCAACCCCTCTGACACCTGCTCACAACCCCTCCAGGGGTCCCGACCCTTAGGTTGAGAAACACTGTTCCAGAGGCATTCTCTCCTGACGTTTCGCCTGCATCTATGGCACTACCTCTGAGGATGCTTGCCATAGATGCAGGTGAAACGTCAGGAGAGAATGCCTCTGGAACATGGCCATATAGGCCGAAAAAACCTAAAACAACCCATAAACCATATGCTTTTAATGTAAGCTGCTTTGAATCTCCTTTGTGGAGAGAAAAAGCCAGGTATAAATAAATATAATATAAACATAATAAATAAATAAATAAATAAATAAATAAAGGAGAGAAAGGCTGCATAAGGAGTTTTGACACCTTTTCAAATGCCTCTGAAATGTGGCCTGTAGTCTATGGCTGGTTCTACACCAATGTTTCTCAACCTTCCTAATGCCGCGACCCCTTAATACAGTTCCTCATGTTGTGGTGACTCCCAACCATAAAATTATTTTTTGCTGCTACTTCACAACTGTGATTTTGCTACTGTTATGAACTGTAATGTAAATATCTGATATGCAGGATGTATTTCCATTCACCGGACCAAATTTGGCACAAATATCCAATATGACCAAATTTGAATACTGGTGGGGTTCAGACGAATTGATTTTGGGAGTTGTAGTTGCTGGTATTGATAGTCCATCCACAATCAAAGAGCATTCTGAACTCCACCAACGATGAAATGGAACCAAACTTGGCATACACAACTCCCATGACCAATAGAAAATATTGGAAGAGTTTGGTGGGCATTGACCCTGAGTTTTGGAGTTGTAGTTCAGCTCCATCCAGAGAGCTCTGTTGACTCAAACAATGATGGATCTGGACCAAACTTGGCACGGATACTCAATATGCCCAAATGTGAACACTGGTGGAGTTTGGGAAAAAATAGACCTTGACATATGGGAGCTGTAGTTGCTGGGATTTATAGTTCACCTACAATCAAAGAGCATTCTGAACCCCACCAACGATAGAATTGTGCCAAGCTTCCCACACAGAACCCCCCATGTCAAACAGAAAATACTGTTTTCTAATGGTCTTTGGCGACCCCTCTGATACACCCTCGTGACCCCCCAGGGGTCCCGACCCCCAGGTTGAGAAACCCTGCTCTACACTGTCATATAATTCAGCTTGATCTTCATTATATAGTCAGTGTAGACCCATACAGTTTTAACTGCATGATATGGGTCTGCACTGACCATATCACGCAGTTCAAATTGCATGACATGGCAATGTAGATGCACCTAAAGAAACCTTATATGGAAATAAAGTAAGGCCCCATCTACACTGACATGTAAAATCCAGATTATTTGCTTTGAGCTGGATTATTTGGCAGTGTAGACTCATATAATCCAGTTCAAAGCAGATGATCTGGATTTTAAATGGCAGTGCAGATTTGGCCTAAGTCTCAAAAGTGCCACGGGATTCTTTCTTTCCTCCCTGACACTTAAAAAAAATTGGAGCAGTTTGCATACAGCAGAAAGGAAATTCGAACCAACCCTCCAATATTTTCATGTGTAAAGGTCACCCACTGCTTAGCACAGCCTACTGAAGCTTCTGCAGACTGCTGCAAATAAGCTGGGTTCATTTGTGAGCAAAGAATAACTCGCTCCACAACTTCCATGAAACTTCCAGCCTTGGGATTCTGTTTCGCCTTTTAAAAAAGCTCAACGTGGGGCACGATAAAACCGCAGACATGTGGTTGAGTTTTGGGAGTGGCTTCGGCCTGATTGGGCAGCTTTGGGCAAATCAAGACTTTGGTAGCCTCAAGCCTAAATATCCTAAAGGCACCAGATTCTGTCTGATCTTGGAAGCAGGATCAGCTTTAGTTAGTATTTGGATGGGTGTGTGCCAAGCTACTAGATACCAAGTGCTGCAAGCTACTAGGTTTCAGAGAAAGGAACTGGTAAAACAACTTTGGAGTATTCCTTGCGTAAGAAAACCCAATGAAATTCATAGGTGGACAAGTGGCTTGAAGGCATAGAGACACAAATATAAAACAAGTGTGAAGATGAATTACATAAAACATAAGATGTCCAAAAATATTGTTGGAGAGGCATATAAATGGGATTAGGCTACACTTTTAGAGAAATTCATTTGACACAAAGCCCCATTGAACCATTGATGATAGGACGACTTCGGAGAGCTTGTATTCAGAAGTCAAAGTTGGTCTGACAGCAATTAACAACTAAAGATGCATCCATACTGTAGAATCAACACAGTTTGACACCACTTTACCTGCCATGGCTCAATGCTATGGAACAATGGGAGTTATGGTTTGGCACTCTTTGCCAGGGAAGGTTCCAAACCTTATAAAACTACAAGTCCATCAAAATATTTAACTAGATGCAGTGCAAAGAGAGAGGATATATTTCTGACTCTGGCATGTTGACCTATCAATTGCTGAAAGTGCCACCTATACTGCAAGATAAATACAGTTCAAGACATTATAGCAGCATTTCTCAACCTGGGCGTCGGGGACCACCGGGGGGGGGGGGGGCGAGGGGGGTGTCAGAGGGGTTACCAAAGACCATCAGAAAACACAGTATTTTCTGTTGGTCATGGGGGTTCTGTGTGGGAAGTTTGGCCCAATTCTATCATTGGTGGGGTTCAGAATGCTCTTTGATTGTAGGTGAACTATAAATCCCAGCAACTACAACTCCCAAATGTCAAGGTCTATTTTCCCCAAACCCCACCAGTGTTCACATTTGGGCATATTGAGTATTCATGCCAAGTTTGGTCCAGATCCATCATTGTTTAAGACCACAGTGCTGTCTGAATGTAGGAGAACTACATCCAAAACTCAAGGTCAGTGTCCAATAAACCCTTCCAGTATTTTCTTTTGGTCATGGGAGTCCTGTGTGCCAAGTCTGGTTGAATCCCATCATTGGTGGAGTTCAGAATGCTCTTTGATTGTAGGTGAACTATAAATCCCAGCAACTACACCTCCCAAAGGTCAAGGTCTATTTTATCCAAACGACACCAATGTTCACATTTGAGCATATTGAGGATTCGTGCCAAGTTTGGTCCAGATCCATCATTATTTGACACCACAGTGCTCTCTGGATGTAGGTGAACTATAACTCCAAAACCAAGTATTTTCTGTTGGTCATAGGAGTTCTGTGTGCCAATTGGTTCAATTCCATCATTGGTGGAGTTCAGAATGCTCTTTGATTGTAGGTGAACTATAAATCCCAGCAACCACAACTCCCAAATGTCAAGGTCTATTTTATCCAAACTACACCAATGTTCGCATATTGAGGATTCGTGCCAAGTTTGGTCCAGATCCATCATTATTTGACACCACAGTGCTCTCTGGATGTAGGTGAACCACAACTCCAAAATTCAAGGTCAGTGCCCACCAAGTATTTTCTATTGGTTATGGGAGTTCTGTGTGCCAGGTTTGGTTCAGTTCCCTCATTGGTGGAGTTCAGAATGCTCTTAGATTGTAGGTGAACTATAAATCCCAGCAACTACAACTTACAAATGACAAAATCAACCCCCTCTTCATCCCTACCAGTATTCAAATTTGGGCATATCAGGTATTTATGCCAAATTCGGACTAGTGAATGAAAATACATACTGCATATCAGATATTTACATTACGATTCATAATTACAGTAATGAAGTAGCAACAAAAATAATTTTATGGGTGAGGTCCACCACAACATGAGGAATTGTATTAAGGGGTCACGACATTAGGAAGGTTGAGAGACACTGCACTATGGAATCAATGCTATGGAATTTGTAGATTTGTAGTGAGGCATCAACACTCTCTGGAAGAGAAGTCTCGAGACCTTGTAAAACTGTAACTCCAATGATTCCATACTGTTTAACTATGGCAAATGAAGCCAAAATACATTTATTCTAGACTGTAGATGTTTCCTAAGGCAGGCACAAGATTGCACTGCTAAGAGAGAGAAAAGTTTTTCTTCCAAAAACCTTTCGGTTTTTTCACGCTAAAGGAAGAATCAGCCCTTTAGTGAAGAAGAACTAGCCAAACAAGAGAATCAATGATTTTATGACCCTTTAAAACCAGCTGGGACAGCTCAACACCTTTCCCACAATAAAGCCTGGCCTATTTCCCCCATTGGAGGGATGGCATGTGTCTGGAGACATCATTCCTTTCATTTAAAACCTTATTTGTCTAACAAAACAAAACAAAACACCTTCCTTTCTATTGCAAACATGAAGATAGAGCCTGCCAAAGAGATCTTGTCGCACATTGGAGCCTGGGAGAGAAGCACAACTGAAGCAACAGTCTAAAGTTTAGGAAAGTTTGCACTACTAAGTTTGCATGCTGATATTCTATATAGTAACTCAGCGATGAAGTCTTTGAATGTGGACCAAAAGGGTCCCCTCTCCTGGCTTTTTAGCCCTAGTCGGAAATAATCCAGATGTGCCCAAAGAGTTTGGGAAAGCGCCTTTCCAAAAGTGAGCCGCAAGAGAACAAGAGAACTTACCGGCTCTTGCGAGAGAAGGGAACTGGCCAAAGTCCTACTACTTACTTTGTGCTGCTGACTTCATCCTTCTCTTGGCTGCGGATTTCCTCCTCCCTTTCTTCCTTTTCTTTTTTTCTTTTTAGGTGGCTGCCTCTGACGTTTGGCTCTGCAACTGCTGGGAAGCCAGAGGAGAGAGATTTGGCCCTGGCTGTGTCCAAAGGCGACTGTGAAAGCCTTCCTCGGCCATGAGGGGTATTTATAATGGAGTTTGAGGAAATTCCAACGAAGGTGAAAGGTGTGGCCATTAATTGTGAAAAGGGGAAAAAAGGGTGTCATTTTTTTTTTGTTATAATAAGCTAGGAGGGGGAAGGCTTACTAGGCTGAGATTCTGGTAAATTTTCTTTGGGGACAAATCTAATTTGAATATCCATATACATCTGCCTTCAGGGCCCCTTCTACACCGCCATATAAAATCCAGATTATCTGCTTTGGATTATATGACAATGTAAAGGTAAAAAAAGGTTTTCGACTGACATTAAGTCCAGTCGTATCCAACTGTAAGCCGAAGAGCCAGCATTGTCCGTAGACACTTCCAAGGTCAAGCAGCCAGCATGACTGCTTTGGATTATATGACAGTGTAAAGGTAAAAAAAGGTTTTCCCCTGACATTAAGTCCAGTCGTGTCCAACTCTAAGCCGAAGAGCCAGCATTGTCCGTAGACACTTCCAAGATCAAGCGGCCAGCATGACTACTTTGGATTATATGACAATGTAAAGGTACCTTTACCTTTACATTGTCCAGTCGTGTCCAACTCTAAGCCAAAGAGCCAGCATTGTCCGTAGACACTTGCAAGGTCAAGCGGCCAGCATGACTGCTTTCGATTATATGACAGTGTAAAGGTAAAAAAAGGTTTTCCACTGACATTAAGTCCAGTCGTGTCCAACTCTTAAGCCAAAGAGCCAGCATTGTCCGTAGACACTTCCAAGGTCAAGCGGCCAGCATGACTGCTTTGGATTATATGACAATGTAAAGGTAAAAAAAGGTTTTCCACTGACATTAAGTCATATCAAAGAGCATTCTGAATTCCACCAATGATGGAATTGAACCAAACTTGGGACATAGAGCTCCAATGACCAACAGAAAATACTAGAAGGATTTGGTGGGCATTGACCTTGGGTTTTGGAGTTGTAGTTTACCCACATCCAGAGAACACCAATGCATCTGGACCAAACTTGGCATGAGTACTCAATATGCCCAACTGTGGACACTGGTGCGGTTTGGGGAAGATAGACCTTGACATTTGGGAGTTGTAGTGGCTGGGATTTATAGTTCACCTATAATCAAAGAGCATTCTGAACTCCACCAATGATAGAATTGGGCAAAACTTCCCACACGGAACCCCACGACCTACAGAAAATACTGTGTTTTCTAATTCTCTTTGGTGACCCCTCTGACACCCCCTCACGTCCCCCCCCCAGGGGCCCCGACCCCCAGGTTGAGAAACACTGTCCTAATACATTCATCTCCTTAAAAAACAGTCCTGAAATGCTTTTATATGAAATATACGGAACGACTGAAGTCAATCAAGTAACTCTTTGAGGCGAAGATAAGAAGCACCGATTTTTTGCTCTTAGTAATTTTTTCCCTTTTTTATTTTTTATTGTTCTTCTTTTCCTCTCTTAGAAATTCAGCTTTATTTCCCACTTTTCTTTACTCATATAATGTATCACTACAATTTTTTCTGAATAAAAAAAGGATTTATTTCAAGACTTTGAAAGGTAGAGCTTTTGCCTTGTGTTCTCTTCTGACCACACAAGCTTCAATTATTTTTTTTCCCCTTAATGCAGTGCCTCCCAACCTTTTTTGACCAGGGACCACTTTTGACCAGGGACTCAGGTTGGATTCCAACATAACAATGGCAAACATTCAATGCCTTCGTAAAACAAACAAATACTGACATAAAATCCTGTTGAAACCCCACATATCAAGAGTCTGGAGAACAAGCCCTATGAAGAGCGGCTTAAGGAGCTGGGCATGTTTAGCCTGAAGAAGAGAAGGCTGAGAGGAGATATGATAGCCATGTATAAATATGTGAGAGGAAGCCACAGGGAGGAGGGAGCAAGCTTGTTTTCTGCTTCCCTGGAGACTAGGACGCAAAACAATGGCTTCAAACTACAAGAGAGGAGATTCCATCTGAACATGAGGAAGAACTTCCTGACTGTGAGAGCCGTTCAGCAGTGGAACTCTCTGCCCCGGAGTGTGGTGGAGGCTCCTTCTTTGGAAGCTTTTAAACAGAGGCTGGATGGCCATCTGTCAGGGGTGAATTGAAGAGGAGATATGAGCCATGTATAAATATGTGAGAGGAAGCCACAGGGAGGAGGGAGCAAGCTTGTTTTCTGCTTCCTTGGAGACTAGGACGCGGAACAGTGGCTTCAAACTACAAGAGAGGAGTTTCCATCTGAACATGAGGAAGAACTTCTTGACTGAGAGAGCCGTTCAGCAGTGGAACTCTCTGCCCTGGAGTGTGGTGGAGGCTTCTTTGGAAGCTTTTAAACAGAGGCTGGATGGCCATCTGTCAGGGGTGATTTGAATGCAATATTCCTGCTTCTTGGCAGGGGTTGGACTGGATGGCCCATGAGGTCTCTTCCAACTCTTTGATTCTATGATTCTATGAAAATAACATTAAAACCTAACATCAAATTAAAGCCTAACATCAGTAATTAAACCTAGCATCAATAAATTAAATTACATGTAGTCAAACACAATGATATAAAACATAAAAGCTAAACAAACATCCACATTAATTTACAACAACCAACTAGAGTTCACAAAACAGTGTGGGTTGGTTGAGTAGTCAACTGATGGCCATTGGGCTGGCGTGGACTAGGAGAGTCCAAATATGAAATAGTTCTTACCATAATCTCTCATTATCTAATCCTCCCCCTCTCCATATGCTAGTGAGCATAAGTAGGTTTTCAGTTGTTCTTTGAAGGAGAGGAGGGAGGTGGGCAGCTTTAGGGAGAAAGTTCAAGGGGAGGGGCGACCACGGAGAAGGCCTTCTCTGTCATTCCCACCATTAGTACCAAAAGGGCTATGAATCAAGTTTTGGTCAACTTCAGATTCTGTTTGGTTATTTGTGGTGCTGATTCAGAAAACCACATCAGCTCTAGTTTCTGATGCAAAACATATGCCATCCAGTAGCCACCATCTGCTCATCCAAAGAAAACCATATTTAATAATCTAGAGCTGATGTAGTTTATCCAATGCAATTTTCTGAATCAGCATCCCAAATAACCCCAAGAGTAGTCAGCCTCTCCCCTTCCTCGGCACTATAAGAGGGTTTTGCGGGACCAGCCACTCTTGTTGCAGTGGTGAGGCCATGGACCACATTTTGGTTCCTGTGGACCACTGGTGGTCTACGGACCACAGGTTAGCAACACTGCTCTACTGGATAGATATTGGAATAAAACGTCAACTGCCAGACATGTCCTTTTACACTGACATTTCTATAAGGATATTCGATCTGTTTTTATTACTCCCATTGTACAAAAGATCCCAGACAGAAATAAATATTATTTAGTACATCATATAGATGATAGGGACCCACTGATCACTTATAGAGTGGCTAAGTTTTGTGCGGCAGCTATAAAAATAAGGAAACATTGTGTGGATTATTTAGCTGATAATGTTTTAACTTACTCATCTTATTACCCATGGGCTTTCTGCTTTTTATGTTGTGAATTTTTGGTTTTAATGTTGACTTAAAAAAAAACTTTTTAAAAACTTTTTTTTAATGTTATAAAGTTTTAAAGTTTTATACTCCAAGTCTGTGACCGTAACAATAAAATTCATTCATTCTCCTGGATTCATCGCTGAGCCTAGAACCTCAGGTTTTGGGCCAAGGGAGCTTTGGCACAATAAAAACTTGTGTGCCAGTTGCTCCCGTACCTTGGGAAGTCTGACTTGGCCATGGTGGTTCATGCTCTTGTTACATCCCGAATAGACTACTGCAACGTGCTCTTCATAGGTTTCCTTTGAAGACTGTTCAGAAGCTCCAAGAAGTCCAACGGGCTGCAGCCAGGTTTCTCACTGGACCAATGTACAGTGAGCATACAACCTCCCTGTTACGTCAGCTCCACTTGCTGCCACTTTGCTACCAGGCACAATTCAAAGTGCTGGCTTTAGTCTATAAAGCCCTACATGGTTCCGGTCCAACTTACCTGTCCGAACGTATCTCCTCCTATGAACCAGCTAGAACATTAAGATCTACCTGGGAGACCCTGCTCTTGGTCCCACCCCCTCACAAGTGTGACTGGTAGGGATGAGAGACGGGACCTTCTCGGTAGTGGCCCCTCGGCCGTGGAACTTCCTCCCCAACGATATTAGATTCACGCCCTCCCTCCTTGTCTTCAGAAAAAAAAGTTAAGTCCTGGCTCTGGGATCAGGCATTCAGGAATAGTGCAAAACAGAATTGATATCCAGCAACATAAAGGATGACCATGGTTTTAGCTATCAAGTTTTAACAGTTTATGTATTTGTATGTTTATTTTGTTGATGTTTTAATGTGTTGTATTTTATATATTTTATACTATAATGTGGCACTGAAGTGGCCAATCTGTAAACTGCTCGGGATGAGAAGAGCGGGGTATAAATATGGGAAATAAATAAATAATAAATGAAACGTCAATTTAATTAAAAATATGAAATGGGTAGTATAATGACCCAGTTTGTTTTAATCAAATACACTTCAATAGAGGCCCTTCTACACTGCTATATAATCCATATTATTAAAGAGGATAATCCACATTATTTGCTTTGAACTGGAGTATATGCCTCTACACTGCCATATAATACAGTTCAAAGCAGATAATCTGGATTTTATATGGCAATGTAGAAGGAGCCTGACTGATCACTTTGTATTTCCTACCTTAGTAATGCATATTGCCAATTTTAAAGTTACTATATTGATTAGATGGTTTCACACTGATGTGGCCTTAGGGATTGTGCGATCGTGATTAGAATGTGGAAGGATTAATGGAATTCTACATATATATTGTGTATTGGGGATGGCATTTAATTTTGTTGTACGATGTACAATGACGATCAAGTTATTCTATTTTATTCTGAAAAGAATATCTTTCCATTTTCTTCTTTTTTATATGAAACAAAGGAAGGAAAGTAATTACAGATTAAGTTTTAAACACAGCCATTATAAAAAAAGGCAATGAAAGTGTCAACATTTGTAAACACATGATCAATAAAAGGAGATTTGGGAGAAGATAATATCCCAGAACTAGGCTGTTATGTGCCTTCTACAAATGCCAGATAATCCAGGTTATCAAAGCAGAAAATCCACATTATCTAATTTGAACTGGATTACCTTAGTCCACACTGTCATATAATCCAGTTGAAAGCAAATAATGTAGATTTTACACAGCTGTTTAGAAGGGACCTTAGATCTTTCCTTCTATTACCTCTGTTCAATTATATTAGTGAGAAGTCCCACATCTTCTTCAATGGTTCCCTTAAATAAGTCACCGATGAACTGAAACAATAACATATGTAGTTTTTTCTGAAATACATATCAACTTCTTATTTTTTTTAATATGAAGTACCATGAGGTTAAACCACTGAGCTGCGAAACTTGCTGACCAACAAGTTGGTGGTTTGAATCCACGGGATGGGGTGAGCTCCCATCATTAGCGCCAGGTTCTGCCAACCTAGCAGTTCAAAAACATGAAAATGTGAATAGATCAATAGATACTGCTCTAGCAGGAAGGTAATGGCGCTCCATGCAGTCATGCCGGCCACATGACCTAGGAGGTATCTACGGACAATGCTGGCTCTTCGGCTTAGAAATGGAGATAGGCACCACCCCCAGGGTCAGACTCATCTAGAGTTAATATCAAGGGGAAACCTTTACCGGGAGTCTCAGGGCCCTTCTACACTGCCATATAATCCCGTTCAAAGCAGGTAATCTGGATTTTATACAACTGTGTAGAAGGGGCCTCAGGCAAGTTGCTTGAAGGCTTTTCTCCCTGCATCTCTCAGAGAAAAGGAGAAATCAACTTAAGTTCTTCCAGGATATTTTATAACTTACACAAAGGTCAGATTTGGTCTTGTTTCTGGTCCAGGTGACTTCTAGATAGGACACTAACATGAAGAGCAGAATTCAGAAAAATTACTTATTTGGACTGGAATTGTTTCCTAAGAATCTGGCTAGTTCTATATAAGTGCTCTTGTGGCAGGGAATAAGCCTTCCTCCCCCTTCAAGTTTCCTAGGGTATTGGGAAGACTAAGGCCCTTTCCACACAGTTGTATACAATCCACATTGAACAAAGCCAGTGGACCTGATGGGATCCCTGCTGAAATCTTTAAAGAGGGTGGACCTGAGCTGACTGGATTATATGGAAGTGTGGACTCAGATAACCCAGTTAAAAGCAGATATTGTGGATCATCTGCCTTGATATTCTGGGGTATATGGCTGTGTGGAAGGGCCCTGGGTCCCAGTTCAAAGCAGATAATACTTTCCTTGGGGCATCTAGAAGAGCCTCTTTCAGTCAAAGCTGGACTGAAAGTAAATCATAAAAATAATGTAATATTTTCTCTGTTCCTGGTTTGACAGTGTTATTTCTGTTTAATTGTACAGTACTTAACTTTAAAAGTAGTTGATATATCAGAGGAACTTCATTTTTGTGGCTGCCACAACTATGTTGAATTAGTTGAGACTCTGAGATATTCATTGACTTCTATAGCAACATATCCTGCAAGATGTCCTGTGAAAATAAACTTTTTGCAGTTTAATAAACCTTTTCCATGCTTTATGATAGAACCAATTAGAAAATGACATTTATAACACAGGAACAAAAATCATGTTACATGGTGTTTCCCACTACAGTGGATTGATTCTCACTTTCATTTTTCCTAACAGTAGGAACAGGCAAATTACTTTAAATTGGGCTGTTGAAATGGAAGGAAAAAACAAACCTGAGGGAGTAGAAGGTAGTTGCAGATAATCTGGGATCAGATCTAAGGCCCCTTCCATACTGCCCCTATATCCCATGATCTGATCCCAGATTATCTTCTTATCCTAGATTATCTAGCAGTGGCGATTCATATAATCCAGTTTAAAACAGATAATCTGGGATCAGGTTCTGAAATATAGGGTGGTATAGAAGGGGCCTTACTCTTTTCATCTCAACAGTAGGTGGTTGGGTTTTGGGTTCCAGTAAGCAAAACAGCTCCAAGAATCCTGAAGCTTTCCTCTTAATTCAGTGACAGAAGATGTACTGGATCATACAGGAACACAGTGACCTATATTATTGTTATTTCACATGTAATCTAATGTAATTGGCCAACTAATTTCCTTCAGATTGAAAGTGGACAAAAAATTGATACATTTTGCTGGCAGACTGCTCACGATGGATTTACAGGTCCCTTTTACACTGCCAAATGATCCAGATGATCAAAGCAGATATAATCCACATTATCTGCTTTGAACTGGATTAGATGAGTCTATACTGCCATACGAGGGTTGAATGAAAATTAATGCCTCCACCTTTGTTACTTGGGTTTGGATGGGAATATTTTAATAAACACAGAAATAATCCTTAGTATGTGCTCTTTAACTACCACTATTCACTTTTTCACATAATCACCAGACAGTTGGATACATTTCTGCCAACGATGAACAAGTTTTCTGAAGCCGTCATGGAAGAAGTCGACACTCTGTTTCCACAACCAGTGTCTCCCAGTTCGCAACATCTTCATCAGAAGCACAGTGATGTCCCTGCAGATCTTCTTTCATTACTGGGAACAGATGGAAGTCAGACAATGCTAAATCTGGATTGTGTGGAGAATGCTGTATGGTGGTGAGATCCAGTCTCTGAAGTTCTGCTGTGGTGGTATGTGAAGTGTGTGTCACAGGACGTCCAACTCTTTGTTTGTCAGGTAAGTCAGATGTTCCCACTTCAACATCTTTAAACTTACCCAACGACACGCAGTACTCACATCAACACAATCACCATAAACAGCTTGCATTCTCTGATTAATCTCCTTTGGGGTGACACCTTCTGCTATCAAGAATTCAATGACTGCACGTTGCTTAAGTCGCATTGACCAATCGTCTGCGCAGGGTTCCATACTTTGCACTTTAACAACACAACCGTTCAATACTAAGACTTCCAGCCAAAATGGAACTGTAGAGGAGAGTCTACTGAACAAGCCAGTACCTGCCGCATACCAGGACTGTCAACTGTTGAAGAGTTACGAAGGTGGAGGCATTACTTTTCATTCAACCCTCATATAATCCAGTTCAAATAATCTGGACTTTATATGGCAGTGTAGAAGGAGCCACAATTTGGCTATTTACATTTTCTCATGCAATCTACACTGTACAGGGTAGTTTTGTGCTCCAAGGGCAGTTCAGTTCAAAGCAGATATAGGCCCCTTCCACACAGCTGAATAAAATCCCACATAATCTGCTCTGAACTGGAATATATGGCAGTGTGGACTCAGATAACCCAGTGCAAAGCAGATACTGTGGGATTTTCTGCCTTGATATTCTGGGTTAGATGACTGTGTGGTGTGTTCATTCGTTCAGTCGTCTCAGACTCTTCGTTACCTCATGGACCAGCCCACGCCAGAGCTCCCTGTAGGCCGTCACCACCCCCAGCTCCTTCAAGGTCAGTCCAGTCACTTCAAGGATGCCATCCATCCATCTTGCCCTTGGTCGGCCCCTCTTCCTTTTGCCTTCCACTTTCCCCAGCATAATTGTCTTCTCTAGGCTTTGCTGTCTCCTCATGATGTGGCCAAAGTACTTCAACTTTGTCTCTAGTATCCTTCCCTCCAATGAGTAGTCGGGTTTTATTTCCTGGAGGATGGACTGGTTGGAACTTCTCGCAGTCCAAGACTGTGTGGTAGAACCCTTAAAATATCAAACAAATAATAACAGCAGTGGTCCTGAAGTTACCTATCAACTATTAGCACCTTGACAGCAAATTATGCAGGCAGGCTATGATCACCTCCACACACTACAGAATGATAGCGCTATTATTTCACTGTAATGGCAGACTGTAGTCAGGAAATCAGGAGACACTTACTTCTTGGGAGGAGAGCAATAACCAATCTCGATAAAATAGTGAAAAGTAGAGACATCAGACTGGCAACGAAGATCCGCCTAGTCAAAGCCATGGTATTCCCTGTAGTAACCTACGGATGTGAGAGCTGGACCATAAGGAAGGCTGAGCGAAGGAAGATAGATGCTTTTGAACTGTGGTGCTGGAGGAAAGTTCTGAGAGTGCCTTGGATTGTCGGAAGATCCAACCAGTCCATACTTCAGGAAATAAAGCCTGACTGCTCACTGGAGGGAAGGATAGTAGAGGCCAAGATGAAGTACTTTGGTCACATCATGAGAAGAAAGGAAAGCTTAGAGAAGACAATGATGCCGTGGAAAATGGAAGGAAAAAGTAAGAGGGACCGACCAAGGGCAAGATGGATTGATGGCATCCTTGAAATGACTGGATTGACCTTGAAGGAGCTGGGGGTGGTGACGGCCGACAGGGAGCTCTGGCGTGGGCTGGTCCATGAGGTCACGAAGAGTCGTAAATGACTGAACAAAAGAACAACAACAATGGCCATGGCTGTTGTGTCCTATGGCATTCTGGGATTTGTAGTTTAGGGTCGTGCATTTAGAGGTCTCAGCCAGAGAACAGTAGTGCCTTGCCAAACTGCCAACCCCAATATTCCAGTCAAAAGTGGAATCATAGTGACAGCATGAAAGGGTATTGTGTGCAACAACAACTCATTATCTGTAGTGCTACAATTGTATAATATGATGAGCGACAATCATTTTCTGCAGACAGATAAATGATATCTTTGAATAAATTATAATTATTTTAAAATGGGCATATATTGATTTCCATAAGCAAATTTGATCAAACCAATGCTGATGTTCTTTGATGGGTGTTTATGCTTTTGGTGGGAAGCCCCCAGTGGCGCAGTGGGTTAAACCACTGAGCTACTAAGCTTGTTGACCGAAAGGTTGCAGGTTCAAATCTGGGGAGTGGCGTGAGCTTCTGTTGTCAGCCCCAGCTTCTGCTAACCTAGCAGTTCGAAAACATGCAAATGTCAGTAGATCAATACGTACCACTCCGGCGGGAAAGTAATGGCACGCTATGCAGTCATGCTGGCCACATGACCTTGGAGGTGTCTATGGACAATGCCGGCTCTTCGGCTTAGAAATTGAGATGAGCACCAACCCCCAGAGTCGGACATGACTGGACTTTATGTCAGGGGAAAACCTTTACCTTTAACATGCTTTTGGTGAGACAGGGTAATGTGTAAGTGGTCACATTGAAAGAAATGGGAGTAAAAAGAATAGTCATCTTGTAGCAATTCACAGTAGGTTAATTTGATTTTAAAAGAAAGTCAAAAGTGAAAGTAAGTTGTTAATAAAATTAATGAGAGAGGATTAATTGGCATTTGCATCCAGCGTTTAAGAACAAGAACATACCTGTAAAATAATCACAGCTTTTAGTAGTGCATTATCATTGTGAATCTTCGGGGCTGCGTGGGATACAGAGAGTTTACTCCTGGAAACTTACATCTTTCACAATCCTACTCATAACAGAAGTAGGGAAATTCAGAATATGATTTTGACATGACACATTGATATAGGAACATCCTATGGACCGAGGGGCTGATCTTCTCTTTCCACTTTTGTCCATCTTTATGGTCAAGATGTCTGCTTCATGGCCTTTTATGACTGGTGGCTCCTTTAAAGCGCTGGATTTTGTACAAATGCAGTGAAGATAAAGCAAGATAATCCCATGTTCTGCAAATGCAAACTATAACTAACCATGGAAGACTGGTATAAATGCATGATCTTGCCTTTGTAGTCCTAGTGCTAGTCCCAGTACTAGTGCTGCAATCTGTTTGCGTTTCTCCTCCGTGTTCAACCTCTGTCATTCATCTTAGATTTCAAGGAGCATATATAATCCCTAAGGCCGACACAATTTGTTTCTTTTACAATTAGGATTCTTAGACATGTGTGCCTAATCTATCAAACTTGCAAATTAAATATGGACATCTCCAATGACCAGTCACAAAAATGTTGAACATTAGAACCAGGTGCAGCATGACTCCTGGATATGTTCTTGGACTTTGCATGGAAATATAAAACAGTAGGAAATAGCAAACCCTATTATTCTTAATAGGACAAACAGATGTACCGAGAAACAGTGCAATTTGCACAGGACACCCTAAGATAATAAGGCAATAAATTAAATTGGGGATAGGTAAAACTGCCCATGTTGGTTCCAAGATATGGGATATACTACACAGTACATTTTATGACAAGTAGATGCCTTTTACCACTTGGGGGAGCTCTGAAAACTTTTTTTTTTCTGACTATACTGTTTAGTTTAACCTACAACATCACTTTTCCTTCAGCAACCTAATATGTTTCCAATAACCCTTCTTTGGAGTGGACAGACCCAGGAAAGGCTTTCCCTTAAATCTGGAATAAATATCCTTCAAATGCCTGGAAGTCACTGTAGCTTTCCTTGGGATTTTGGAGAGCTATCTGAAACATTTAAACACCTGTACATTTAAAGTGCAAGCCTGAATTGCTTCAGGCACTAGCCAAGTTTGCGGGACAGTCATAGCTTGTTGTTGTTCATTCATACAGTCGTTTCCGAATCTTCGTGACTTCACGGACCAGCCCACGCCAGAGCTCCCTGTTGGTCGTCACCACCCCCAGCTCCTTCAAGGTCAATCCAGTCACTTCAAGGATGCCATCCATCCATCTTGCCCTTGGTCGGCCCCTCTTCCTTTTTCCTTCCATTTTCCCCAGCATCATTGTCTTCTCTAAGCTTTCCTTTCTTCTCATGATGTGGCCAAAGTACTTCATCTTGGCCTCTAATATCCTTCCCTCCAATGAGCAGTCAGGCTTTATTTCCTGAAGTATGGACTGGTTGGATCTTCTCGCAGTCCAAGGCACTCTCAGAACTTTCCTCCAGCACCACAGTTCAAAAGCATCTATCTTCCTTCACTCAGCCTTCCCTATGGTCCAGCTCTCACATCCGTAGGTGACTATGGGACTACCATTGCTTTAACTATGCAGATCTTTGTTGCCAGTGTGATGTCTCTATACTACAGTCATAGTTACCTTACACTATTTTGTGGCTACGTGTTGACAGAGAGAGGTATTAGTACATGAGTATCTGCCATTACTTAGGCCAGTGTTTCTCAATCTTCCTAAAGCCGCGACCCCTTTATATCTATCTATCTATCTATCTATCTATCTATCTATCTATCTATCTATCTATCTATCGATATAGATATATATCCCTCCCCCTCTCTATATATAATGGTCAATGACCAGCACCACCCCTTAATACAGTTCCTCATGTTGTGGTGACCCCCAACCATAACATTATTTTTATTCCTACTTCATAATTGTAATTTTGCTACTCTTATCAATCATAATGTAAATATTTGATATACAGGATGTATTTTAATTCACTGGACCAAATTTGGCACAAATACCCAATATGCCCAAATTTGAATACTTGTGGGGTTGGGGGGGGGGTCATTTTGTCATTTAGGAGTTTTAGTTGCTGGGATTTATAGTTAACCTACAATCAAAGAGCATTCTGAACTCCGCCAATGATGGAATTGAACCAAATTTGGCACACGGAACTCCCATGACCAACAGAAAATACTAGAAGGGTTAGGTGGGTTGAGTTTTGGAGTTTTAGTTCACCTACATCCAAAGACCACCATGGAGTCAAACAATGATAGATCTGGATCAAACTTGCCACAAATACTCAATATGCCCAAATGTGAACACTGGTGTAGTTTGGGGAAAATAAACCTTGACATTTGGGAGTGGTTGTTGCTGGGATTTATAGTTCACCTACAATCAAAGAACATTCTGAACCGCACCGATGATAGAATTGGGCTAAACTTCCCACACAGAACCCCAGTGCTTTGAAGGGACTTGCTGGCACGAGCCTCTCTCTAGCATTGCAGGCTCTCCCTCACCTGCACATGCACACTATGCTAACATGTGCCGAGCATGCCTGCTCACTTGGAGTCTCAGGAACAGCCCTCTCCTTGGCTGAGAGGCTTGCTGACAGGCCGACCAATCACAGCAGAATAGGGCTTTTGGTGGGAGGATATGCTATCTGTTTCCAAAAAGGAAAAGAAGGACAGGTGGAGAGATCTTCGGCCTTCTTTGCCAAAGGGATTCCTAAGACCATCAGATATATATGTTTTCTGATGGTCTTTGGTGACTCTTCTGAAACCCCCTCTCAACCCGCCCGCCTAGGAGTCCCAACCCCCAGGTTGAGAAACAGTGATTTAGGCGATCCCTCATTGTCCACATATGATGGTCTTCCAAGTGTAGGGTCTTAGTGGTGGATCCATACATGACTGTGGAGCCCTATTCTTGATCTGCATGTTCTTCCACAGTGAGGGCATCAGTTTCCAGGTGGAAGGCTGTCCCAGTCAGGCTTGGCTTGGCGTGCCTTCCTCTTGGCACGTTTCTCCCTTTCAGCATCAATTTGTACCTCTTCAAATTCTGCAGCACTGCTGGTCACAGCTGACCTCCAGTTAGAGCACTCAAGGGCCAGGGCTTCCCAGCCCTCGGTGGATTATATGAGTCTACACTGCCATATAATCCAGTTCAAAAAACTGGATTATATGTCAGTGTAGATGAGGCTTGAGAAATCCCTTGTGTTTGGAATGTGGGTTACATCTTGAAAACTAGTTTGAAAAACTGTTGAAAACTATTTTTAAATATTCAACTAATCAATGTCCATATGAAAATTTATAGCTTGTTTTCCCTCCCAAAATTGAAATTTTGGAAATGTCTCCATTGTACTTCCTTGGGGATACAGCTCATCTCCTTTGAAATATCTTCCCTTTAGGTTTGATCCTATTGTCCAAATGACATCATGCAGCTGATTATGGGATTTCATGAAAGAGCAGTTAAGTGATTTATTTTATTAGTATTGTACTTTTTGTTTACCTCTGCGGAGAGTAATGGAACACGGGTCAAGTTTTCCTCATCAAGGAACAGAAAGTGTGGCCAGATATCGGGATAAGGTCATTGGATTTCATCATATGCTCCTCTAGTTCAGGAAGCAAAATACATTGGTCCATGCTTTCACTGAAAAGAACCACTTTTTAAGCACTTTTTATTGGCTATGCTGGCTGCAAATTTTAGGAGCTTTGGCCCCCAAAACGTAACTTTTCCAACCTAACATAGTTTCAGCAACCCTCTTTTTTCTAGGAGGTACTGTTGCCTGTTTTCCTTTTACTGGAATTCAATAACCCTTCTTTGAAATGGTTTGAATTGCTCTTGTTCCAACCTGTTTCTCTCTCTTTTTTGAAACGGAATATCCTTGTAAGAGGATATGACAGCAGCAGTTCTTGAGCAGAAACCCCCATAGACTAGTGAGTAAGAGCAAAAAAGGATCTGATGTAATACAACAAGAATGTATTAGTTATATCTTTTTATCTTTTTCTTCTTTTTGCATCTCTGTTTCTTTATTTTTCTAATGTATATTATTTAGATTGTAAATTAGATTGTGTCCACAATTTTGTTTTTGGATTTACTCAGTAGGATTTAAGTCTTTTTTTAAAATAACCTTTGACCCAATCCAAATTATTGTGAAAGTAGTCTGGCTGGGGGGTTGCAATGCGTTCTGCTGTTTCAGTCGAGAGAACGCATGACATGAAAAATTTGCTTCATTGTTACATTGTCCTAAGCTATTTCTATTGTAATTCCAGATGAAAACTGGGATATGCATGGCGAAGTAGTCTGGCTGGGGGGTTGCAATGCATTCTGCTGTTTCAGTCGAGAGAAAGCATGACATGAAAAGGTTGCTTCATTGTTACATTGTCCTAAGCTATTTCTGTTGTAATTCCAGATGAAAACTGGGGTATGCATGGCCAAATACATGTTAATGAGGAAGAAAAAAACAATTTATGAGTGCCTGCAGCAACTTGTTTTTGCTTGGGATTACTGGGAAGTGTAGGATTTTGGCCCCTTCCATTCCTTTCTCCTTTGCTGAGTTAATTGAATGCAAACTATTTCTGCACTTTGAACACAGTTTGCAGCAATTGAAGTAAGCTGAGGACAAAGAGAGGAAAGTTGGAAGCGAAACTTTGACATTATTTTTAAAAAGGCGGACTGGGTTGTGGCACAGCTGGTTGAGAGTCAGCTGCATTAAATCACTACTGACCGAAAGGTCATGAGTTCGAAGCCAGCCCAGGATGGAGTAAGATCCCAACCATTTGTCTAGCTTGCTATCGACCTTATAGAATCATAGAATCAAAGTTGGAAGAGACCTCATGGGCCATCCAGTCCAACCCCCTGCCAAGAAGCAGGAATATTGCATTCAAATCACCCCTGACAGATGGCCATCCAGCCTCTGTTTAAAAGCTTCCAAAGAGGGAGCCTCCACCACACTCCGGGGCAGAGAGTTCCACTGTTGAACGGCTCTCACAGTCAGGAAGTTCTTCCTCATGTTCAGATGGAATCTCCTCTCTTGTAGTTTGAAGCCATTGTTCCGCGTCCTAGTCTCCAGGGAAGCAGAAAACAAGCTTGCTCCCTCCTCCCTGTGCCTTCCTCTCACATATTTATACATGGCTATCATATCTCCTCTCAGCCTTCTCTTCTTCAGGCTAAACATGCCCAGCTCCTTAAGCCGCTCCTCATAGGGATTCATGGTTTCCAGACCTTTCATAGTTTAAGTTGCCCTCCTCTGGACGTTCCAGCTTGTCAATATCTTTGCAGCCTGAAAGGCAGTTGCATCTGTCAAGTAGGAAATTTGGATACTGCTTATGTGGGGAGCCCCCGGTGGCGCAGTGGGTTAAACCCCTGTGCCGGCAGGACTGAAGACTGACAGGTCACAGGTTCGAATCTGGGGAGAGGCGGATGAGCTCCCTCTATCAGCTCCAGCTCCTCATGCGGGGACATGAGAGAAGCCTCCCACAAGGATGATAAAACATCAAAAACATCCGGGCATCCCCTTGGCAACGTCCTTACAGACGGCCAATTCTCTCACACCAGAAGCGATTTGCAGTTTCTCAAGTCGCTCCTGACATGACCAAAAAAAGAAATGTGGGGAGGCTAATTTAACTAATTTATGACACTATAAAAATATCCAGCAATGTGCAAAAGAATGAGGAAGTACTCCATCGGTGTCACAAAGTGGACAATAAAGTGACAGCTACCCCGGTGGCCGGAATTCATGAAGCTGGAAAGTTAAATAGCCTCTGTGTGTCTATCTATATATGTTGTGTGTCTTTGGCATTGAATGTTTGCCATGTATATGTGCATTTTGATTTGCCTTGAGTCCCCCACATGGTGTGAAGGGCAGAATATAAATATGCAAACAAACAAACAAACAAACAAATAAAAGTGGGGTTGCTGAGAATCAATCAGAACTGTGTATCAAATTGGGATATAGTTGTCTATATGGGATAAGAGAGCTGTCTGCATTTCAAGGACTGTCTTGCCTCCAGATGAGAATGTACCATCACTCTTTATCAAGAATATTTATGTACCTAAGCTGAAGTCATAAGAGATATTTATCACAAATTTTAAAAACTTACAACTCTCAGCTGCCTTTCTATTAATTACCATTTAAAATGTTATAATGTTATGTTCATTCTGCAGATTTGCCATAAGACTCTATATAGAATGTTTAAATGAAGGGTGTGGGAAGAAAAGAGGGGAAAAAAGATATTGCTGCAATTGTGGAATCTGCAGAGGCAAAAGTAGTGATATAGAAATCCTGGGTTTCCCTCTCCAATTCTTTCTTTTTCTTCTGTTTAGCAAAATGTACAAATATGTGAGTCATCTCCTTAATGGAACACTTCTGGAGAAATTGATACATATCAGCAGTTAAAGATGAATCAGAATACAGATGAAAGTAGAAAACATATTTCTTGGGAAGGAACTCGGCTTTAATGTGAGGGTCAACGTAGCTTCAGTGAAAGCTAAAGGCCTGATTGACACTTGTGGATCCGTTTCCCTGGAAGAAATCAGATCTTTCCTAAGGACAATTGCTTTCAAGGCTACCAATGTGGCCGACTGAAGGAAACCATCTGTCCCCTCCTCTACCTCATGACAACAGATCTGTTCCAAGACATTTTGCTGGGTGAAATGCAGTTTCATTGGGTATACCTTGGGTCCTCCATCATTTCAAATGTTTTGATGGACTTTTCCAACAGCAGCTCTTGCCCTAATCTATTCCCTTTCTCCATCTCCCATGCCAGACAATTTGACATAACTCTATAATGAAGTAATCAGTTTCGATCAAATAGTATTATACCTTGGAACCACCTGTTGCATTTGGACAGCTGAAATCGGACAAAGTCGGAATCAAGTGTAGCTTAGAGAAAATGCATCTATTGCAAAAAAAATTGTATCGTTATTCAATAAGACTCACTTATATCTGACATCTGCAGTTTTATTTCTCCATGAGCTTTCTAGCCAATTTCTAGGTCTTTTACTACAATCCTACTATGGTATTCTTGGGCCAGAAGTCATTCGTTTCAATAAGGTTTGCTATTATCCACAATTTTACAAAATCTGGGACCATATCTCCACAGCAATGAGAGCCAAGCTGCATCTATTTGAACTGTGATTTTGTGTGAATCTGTTTATATTCCAAAATGTAGTGGGGGGGACTTATCTTTAGAACATGCCTTAGCATTGTTGTTGTTGTTGTTGTTATTATTATTTGAAACACAACAGGATGAGTCCACAGCAAATGAGATGTTTTATTGATATTGATTGTTTAACTTGGTTTTATATTTAAATTGATTGTTTTAAAATTATATTTTATGTCTTTGATATTGACTGTAAATCGCTCCGAGTCGCCTGTAGGCTGAGAGGGGCGGTATATAAATGTAGTAAATAAATAAATAAGATCACTCTGCTGGCTATTGTATTGGATCAGACGTCAGACACTTCCCAAGTGTTTAGGACTGTGTGATATATCGGCAAATAATGCGTGCAGATTCCAGTAAGGTGGCCTTCTGCAGTTGGCAGATGGTAATTTTGTCATCACCGATTGTGTATAAGTGCAGGCCAAGGTCTTTAACCTGCTCAGTAATAGAAGCCTACTGGGTGACCTTGGACAAGTCATTGTCTCTTAGCCATAGAACAATGGTTCCCAACCTTTTTTTGACCAGGGACCACTTTGACCAGAGACCACTCTCCAACATTAGTACCAGAAGGGTTACAAATCAATTTTTGGTCAACTTTAGATTGAGTTTAGTTATTTGGGGTGTTGATTCAGAAAATTGCATTGGATACATATCAGCTCTAGTTTCTCATACAGAACTTATGTCATCCAGTAGTTGCCACCTGCTCACCCACAGAAAACCATATTTCATAATCTAGATCTGATGTGGTAGTAGTAATCTTTTTGTGGGTAGTCAGCCTCTCCCTTCCCGACATCCCCGTTGCCTCGGTACTATAAGAGGGTTTTGTGAGACCAGTCGCTCTAGTTGCGGTAACGGTGTAGTAATGCTGAGGCCATGGACCATATTTTCATTGTTGTGGACCACTGGTGGTCCATGGATCACAGGTTGGGAACAACTGCCATAGAAGAAAGCATTGGCAAAACCACTCTGAACAAATCTTGCCAAATAAACCCCATTATAGGATTGCCTTAGGGTTGCTATAAGTCAGAAACAACTTGAAGGCACACAATAACAACAGCCTGTCTTGAGAACTTACTGCAAGTAGCCACAGTTTATGCAAAAAGAGAAGACATTTCACATGATTCCCCCTGCAACAGCTTGTTGTAATCAGAGAGTTAGGATGATGAAATAGCACTGGGAAAGGAAGTTCCACCTCAAGGAAAACTGTCAGGTACTTGTACTGACAAATTACGTGTATGTTTCGGTTATGATCGAAAAGGCTAAGAAGGAAAAGCCTTCAGTGTGACTGGAACTGGATATTTATTCCTTCTGCATCTTGTGATCAGTCCCTCTTGGGAAATCCGGGACATTCTGGTGTTTCCAATCCTATCTCATGCACCCAGGATGCAGTGATGGAAAGGGGATAATATGCTCTGAGACATCACACTTCCGTTTGACAAACTAACATAATGAAATAACACACATGGGATAAATGTGTGAGGTCACGGGAAAAAATTCTCGTGCCCAAAGAGGACAATAATGTGGTGGAATATTTTGTGGGGAAACGTTAGGAAGACAGGAATGGTCAATCTGGAGTAAATCATTCAGTGTGCAGTCATCGGCGAAGCATGCCTCAACTGTGTTTTCTGTTATCAACAATCAAGTTCCTTTCCAATGACTTAAAATCTTGGGTGGAAATGCCACTATTTCATCTACAATAAGAGGCTCCAGGCAGTGAGAAATCTGAAAGCAGATTTATTGATGACTTGTTTATGCATGTTATTATTTACAAGTATACAGCTGGCCTTCCATTTTTGCAGGACCCTTGTGAAAGTGAAAGAAAAACCACACATTGAAAACACCCACATTTCCCAACAAACCTTAGGTACTCCATAGCTTCTCTGAGAAGTTGACCATAAAATCACCCTGGAGGACTTGATTCATGAGAGTCCATATGCATCAAATCTATGAATAATCAAATCCAAAAAAGTTAAATCTGCAAATATCTAGTTTATTTAGATCCGGCGCAGTCTGGCTTTAGGCCAGGACATGGAACTGAAATAGCCTTGGTCACCTTGTGGATGATCTATACTGGGAACTGGACAGGGGTAGCGTGTTAATGTTGGTTCTGCTGGGCCTCTCAGCGGCCTTCAATACTGTAGATCACGGTATCACAGGACCCCTCATGGGAATGGGTCTTGGAGATATTGTTCTGCAGTCCTTCTTGGAGGGTCGTTCCCAGAAGGTGTCGCTGGGAGACACCTGCTCGACCTCGCAGCCATTGTCCTGTGGGGTGCCGCAGGGCTCAATACTGTCTCCCATGTTGTTTAACATTTACATGAAGCCATTGGGAGAAATCATCCAGAGTTTTTGAGTTCAATATCATCTGTACGCAGATGACGTCAACTCTATCGCTCCTTTTCACCTGCTACTAGGGAGGCTGTTCAGGTCCTGAACCGGTGTTTGGCAGCTGTGATGGTCTGAATGGGGGCAAACAAATTGACGTTCAATCCAGATAAGACAGAGGCACTCCTAGGCCTAACAGGTTATAGGGTTACATCCTGTGCTGGATGGGGTTACACTCCCCCTGAAGGCACAGGTTCACAGCTTGGAAGTTCTCCTGGACTCCTCGCTGAGCCTGGAACTCTAGGTCTTGGTGGTGGTCAGGGGAGCATTCACACGATTAAAACTTGTGCGCCAGTACCTTGGGAAGTCAGACTTGGTCACACTAGTCTATGCTCTGGTTACATCCAGAATAGATTACTGCAACATGCTCTACATGGGGTTGCCTTTGAAGACTGTTTGGAAGCTTCAAATGGTCCAATGGGTGGCAGCCAGATGACTCACTGGAGCGGTGTACAGGGAGCGTACAACCCCTCTGTTGCGTCTACTCGCTGCCAGTCTGCTGCCGAGCACAATTCAAAGTGCTGGCTTTAGTCTATAGATCATCTGGAGAGGCCCTGCTCTTGGTCCCACTTCCTTCGCAGGTGCGACTGGTGGGAATGAGAGACTGAGCCTTCTCAGTGGTGGCCCCTTGGCTGTGGAATTTCCTCCCTAAGGATATTAGATCAGCCCTCTCCCTCCTGACTTTCTGTAAGAAAGCAAAAATGTGGCTTTTCAATCATTCCTTTTGAGATCTTGTACAATAGATAAATATGGATTTATGTGCAATGACTATTGGAATTATTTATTTTATTTACTGTATTTGTATACCGCCTTTCTCAGCCAATTGGCGACTCAATGCGGTTTCCAACAAATCAGTATACATAGAACATAATATAGATAAAAACTTTAAACAATATAAAACATCACAAAAGCAATAAAAACAACATCATCAGCATCTCATTATTCTCAAGCATTGTCCAATTCCATTGTCAGGTCATTCAATTTCCTATATTAGCTACTCTGTATTTGTAAACACTTGCTTGAATAGCCACGTTTTAACTTGCCTCCAAAACGTCAAGAGGGAGGGAGCAGATCTGATCTCCCTAGGGAGGGTGTTCCATAGCCGATGGGCCACCACTGAGAAGGCCCTGTCTCTCGTCCCCACCAAGCGTGCTTGTGACGACGGCGGAACCGAGAGTAGGGTCTCCCCAGATGATCTTAAAGACCTCAGTGGTTCTTTAAGGGGAGATACGTTTGGACAGGTAAGTTGGGCCAGAACCGTTTAGGGCTTTAGAGGCCAAAGCCAGCACTTTGAATTGGGCCCGATAGCAAACTGGTAGCCAGAGGAGCTGGCGCAACAAGGGGGTTGTATGCTCCCTGACCACTGCTCCTGTTAACAACCTGGCTGCTGTTCATTGGACTAGTTGAAGCTTCTGGACGTCTTCAAAGGCAACCCCACATAGAGTGTTGCAGTAGTCTACGCGGTATGTAACCAGAGTGTGGACTATCGTGGCCAAGTCAGACTTCCCAAGGAATGTCCCAGACTATGACTTTGGATAATGTGGTTAATAGTGAAGGCTTTCTTTTTTATGCTTAAATGTTTTAAGGTATTTTATAATTTTATTCAAATGCTTATTTTAACTATACACTGCTTTTTTCTATAGTTGTGAGGTCCTCTAATGGATGGCTGCCAATAAACTGGCCTAAACCTTCTTTCCTTCCACCACATGTGCTTTTTGGGAGGGGAAAAAATACCAATCAATTGCCAGTCATTATAGAAACTAACTTGGGAAAATAGTATTTTTTTCTTCTTCAAAAAGGAGCAAGTCGATATTTGATTGGTTTAGGAACTCTTGATATTACCCTTGTTTAGTGATTTGTAAATATTAGTCCATAAATTTCAGAATGCCATCGCATCACTTTGCTATGTACAAGGTGCAACTCTAGGAGCAAAGCACACTTTACAAGTGGTAAAAAGCAAAGATCTGCTCAGTGCAGCAGATAGAAGATGAATGCAAATGATTTAGCCACTGTGCAATTTCACCATTCTTTTCTAGCAAACCTTTCGCCCCTTTGAAATTAGCCTATTTCCTGGCCAGTTTAATGTTTCTGATTAATGTAAAGACATTTTTATTTTTTACACTGTTTATATTTGTCAATCAATGCACTCCATTATCTTTCACATTCCCCCTTATCTATCAGACTGTGTATTTCTTTCCGTTATCTTTATTTGGGCAAGACTTCCATTTTCTGTAGGAAGTTCTCATCTTTTATGCTTCCTTTGTTCTGCTTGTTAACCACTCCAGCATCCGCCTGCACTTGATGCTGCTTTTCCGGTGGTATACATTCCAATGCAGCTTTTCCTATTGTGGTTTTCAATGACCTCCAAGTCTTCGGGGGAAATTTTACCCCCTTCCATTCAACTTCCTCTTAGCCATCCTTCTCTGGGTTCTTTCCTCTTTTGAAATCAAATGTGATTGCCTTGTGCTTTCTTGACAGTTTTTGACTTCATGAGGTTGTGAAGGCAGGGAGATGACTGACTCTTTGTTATTTCATTCAGTTACACAACTCATTCATCTTTTTCTGTGTTGTATATAGCAGTTACATTTGAGAGTACCTCCTCTCCAGTTGGTTCACAATCAATGGTTGATGTGGATTAATTTACATTCAATTATAAAATGTTTGGAAGTCACAGGTCATTAGATCACTCCATTCCCAATTCTGGACTGTACAATTTTTACTTGTGCTGGGAAGGAAAAGAGGAGTTCAAAGATTCATAGAATCTAATGTTTTCCTTTTTATGTGATACTAGCTGTACCCAGAGGCGGTCCTAGGTAATTTTCAATGGTAAGCAAACAGTATTTTGGCGCTCCCCCAACCAATCATTGATATATATTTTCTGTTCGTCATGGGAGTTCTGTGTGCCATATTTGGTTCAATTCCATCATTGGTGGAGTTCAGAATGCTCTTTGATTTTAGGTGAACTATACATCCCAGTAACTACAACTCGCATATGTCAAGGTCTATTTTCCCCCAAGAGCGCCTCGAGAATGCCCCTGGGCAAAATCAACTATACTGCGAATGCTTACTTTGCATAATGGGTTGAGCCACCCCTGGCTGTACCCACCATACGTTGCTGTAGCCAACCTTCCCTCCCTCTTTCTCTCCTTCTTTCTTTCTCTCCTTCCTTCCCTTTTTTCCTTTCCTTCTCTTCCTCTTCCCTCCCCTCCTTTTCTTTCCCTTCCTCTTTTTCGCTTCTTCTTTCTCTAACTATTCTTGGAATGCAACTCCCAGCAGTCCTCCTGATCAATCTATCTACCTACCTCTATCTAATCAACCTATCTGGATGATTGCTGGGAGTTGCAGTCCAAGAATAGGAGATTGGAAATATTTAGGGATTGGGATGCTCTCAAAGAGATCCAATGAGAAGAAAGCTAGCATCTTAGAAGAAGTGCATTTGATTATTTTTATTTATTTCAAATAAAACTGGGCTGTGGGACCAAGCTTTCGGGACAGGGCACTAAAGCAGCAATAGGAAAAATTACCAGGCCAATTAGATTTGACTTGGTTGACTAGGACGGTTTTAAATGGTGTATTTTAATATTTTGATAAAAGTTTTTTTTAATGTTTATGTATTTTATGTGAATTTGTGTCCCGGCATTGAATCTTTGCCGTGTATATGCTGTGCTCCGCCCTGAATCCCCTTCGGGGTGAGAAGGGCAGAATATAAATGTTTTAAATAAATAAAATAAATAAATAAAAGTGGTTCACTGCCCACATTCATTTCTATTTGAAAGATTCCATTTTTATTATTACTTCAAATGCTTTTGTACAGATTTCAACAGAAAGTATTCTGCTGCTTGCAACTTTGGACATGTCATACCAAAGCACATGTAGTTTATTGAGGGAAGGATCTTTCCTGCAAATGTACCAGCTTCTTGCAGCAATAATGAATATTTACCTGCCATCATTGTATCAATTTTTTTGTACATCAAACGTTCAGACGTTCTACTAATATTAGTGGAAGGAAAGGACAAAAGTCAAGCTCCCACCTTTCTGAGCTTGTCATGTGTCGGAGCGCTGCTCTTGTGTTAACATTCGGGACAAAAAGACATTCCATTTCCCCCAAACTTTTATTTAAAAGCCCTAAACAAAGTTTGACAAAACGTTTCCAAGTGGAATTACTCCACCAGGTGGACTGAAAGAGGTATACCACCAGAACTGCCACTCCCCACCCATCCCATCCCTCTGTTCACTTAAAAACCAGAAAGGGGCAACAAGAGGGGATGCATTCAGCCCCTTATGGGGACATTTAAACTTGAAACCCACAATGTGGGCTTCAGTTGAATGGGACCGCCATCCCTTTAATCAGGGTGGGCGCGTTCTCTCTTTCAGACCAGCTAAAGGGTGGTCGGTTTGTTTTTTTGTGCCACCCTCAACATGCAGGATATAGAAATAAAGGCAAGTTCTGGATTTTAACCAGTAGACAACAGTTTGTATTGAGCAAGAAACCAAAAAAACCAAAAATAAATGCAGCAATCCCCAGAGCATCAAGGGAAACCATCATCATCGTCCTCGGCCATTTCCTTGGCGAATTCTAGGTCCTGCTGCTCACGCTCCCGGCGCTCCTGTGAAACAAAAGCAGCCATATGGTTTAGTGCAACATCTTTGGCATGGAATCACACTGAGCTGTCCAACAGGCTGGGATTAAAGACACTTCCCTAAGGAGGGTTGAGTTCCTACAAGAGCCAAGTCGTTAAGTGCCATCAACTTCAAGTCATGGCAATGTGATGAATGAGAGACCTCCTAGTCATCCTGTTATCAACAGTCCTGCTTGGGTCTTGCAAGCTCAATGAATATACTTGTGTGGAAATATGGTTAAGAGCTGTTTCTGAGTAGGCATTCTTCTCTTTTGAAATTGCTTATGTAGCATATAATGACAGGCATCCATTTAAAAACTAATGGCAGTGATATTTCTGCGGAAAAAGCGTGGAAACACTTTCTATGTGGCTGAGCTACCCTACACTAGACAATAGCAACTGTGCTACTATCATATACATTTGGGCTATTCGGGAGCCAAGATTACGCCAACTGTTCAGAGCAGGTCAGAATTCATACATTTATTTATTGTATTTACATACCACCTTTCTCACCCCTGGGGTTGACTCAAGGTGGTTTACAACATACTAATGGCAAAAATTCAATGCCAGCATACAGTACAACAAAGAAATCATAATAAGTAGTTTATTACATGTAACTATGAACTTCAAATCATTAAAACCACTAAACGTAAGACATACATAAAATGTAAGGTTAAAGGTAAAGGTTTTCCCCTGTGATTGAAGGTTAAGGTTTTCCCCTGTGGAAGGCCAGTTGGGGTTCCCGTGTTGAATAGATGTCTGTCATCTCCTTGGACTGGATGTAGCCCTTCTCATGGCTGATGCTGGCTTCAATCACATATTACATATAACTATGAACTTCAAATCATTAAAACCACTAAACATAAGACATACATAAAATGTAAGGTTAAAGGTAAAGGTTTTCCCCTGACTAAGTCCAATTGTGTCCAACTCTGGGGGTTGGGCTCATCTCCATTTCTAAGCTGAAGAGCCAGCATTGTCCATAGACACCTCCAACATCATGTGGCCTGCATGACTTCATGGAACGCTGTTACCTTCCCGCCGGAGCGGTACCTATTGTTCTACTCACATCTGCATTTTTTTCAAACTGCTAGGCTGGTAGAAGCTGGAGCTAACAGTGGGAGCTCATGGCCACTCCCCGGATTCAAACCTGCAACCTTTCGGTCAGCAAGTTCAGCAGCTCAGCACTTTAAGCCACTGCGCCATAAAATGTATTTATGTCTTATGTCTTTAGCCCTTTCCTTTTAAAATTAGGCATTGCTTTTTGCCCTCATGCTCAATGTTATCATTATATAGATCACTAGACTCAACATTTCTTGGCACAAAAATGTACTTTCTCATGCAGAGTAAGAAAAAGTGTAAATAAGATAGCAAAATACGACACTGGTTTAAAAGGAACTTTTGACCCAATGAAATCTTTTATGAACCTAAACTATTTGGACAGGATCCAGGTTGAGTCACACTCTGGGCAGGCCTGCTGAAATGAATGGGCTAGATCAGTAATATTTAACTGAAGTGCTTTTGATTTCTGTAGCTCTACATGAAAGCCACTTCGATTCAATTCAGTTGTTGGATGGGTTTATCACTCTCTGCTTCAATCTTGGGTTGAGTAGTGTCTTACATAAATAGACACAATGAGACTAGAATTTATTTATTATTTACTGTACTTGTATACCGCCTTTCTCAGCCTGTCGGCAACACAGGAAGCCTAGCTAGTACCAGGTATTGCAGAAGTTAATGGTGATGGAGGGAGATTGAGAGGACTGCTGGTTCATGATAAGTTTATAACTTTAGTAATAACATCTTAGGGCCACAGTTTGGAGCAAATCTGCACCAGAACCAATGTAGCTTCTTGAGAAGTTGCCAGGGAAACCTACCTCTGCAGACTCCAGGTCCTTGTTATAAGACTTCGGAGGGAACCTCATAGCCTGAAACAGAAAAGGAATTAAAGGAAGTAGACAAAAGGAAGCCACTCTCACAAGATACAAAATCCGGCACTTCTGACTCTACTGTTGAAGGTTTCCCTAGCTAGGTTTTTTGCTCAGAAGAACAGTAGATTCAGAGGTGCTCAGTTTGGGAAAAGTTACTTTTGGAATTCAATTTGCATGATTCCTCACCAACATGGTTGCTGGTGATACCAGTTAAGGTATTTGGGGTACGGTATTTAAAAAAATAAGCGACATTTCTAAGTCTCTAAAAATACAATGGCATCTATGTTTATGTTCTTTGGTTGACAATCTTCATGCATCATTCACAATTTTTTCCTTTAGTTTCAGGAATTGAATCCTTAAATCCAACTTCCCATGATTCCATTAATTCATATATTCTTCCCAAAGCTGAGGAAACCCAGTTTTACAAGGGTTTTGTAATAATAACAAAAAAATGTTCAAAGGATGTTGCATATCTCAGTGATGCCTGCAATATTATTAGATACCGTATATACTCGAGTATAAGCTGACCTGAATATAAGCCGAAGTGCCTAATTTTACTACAAAAAACTGGGAAATCGTATTAACTCGAGTATAAGCCGAGAGTGGGAAATGCAGCAGCTATGGGCCAGTTTCAAAATAAAAAATAGATACCAATGGAAGTAAATTAATTGAGGCATCAGGAGGTGAAATGTTTTTGAATTTTTACATAAAACTGTAATTTATGTCGAACTCTGATTAAACCATTATTCTAACCTTCTTCAGTGTAAATGTGCTTGCGTATCCTTCCAATAACAATACATCGAGTAAAATAATAAATATCATAAAAATAATAATAGAGTAACATAATGGAAATGTAAGAATAATGGTAATAATAGAGTAAAATAACAAATGTAATAACAATAATAGTAATAATAATAATAATAATAGAGTAAAATAATAAATGTAATAAAATAATAATGGAGTAATATAATGTAAATATTATAATAATAATAACAGAGTAAACTAATACTTGTAACAATAATAGAGTACAATAAAATGTAATAAAACAATAATAAATGTAATAATAATAATAATAATAATAAATAGAGTAAAATAATACATGTAATAATGATAATAATAGAGTAAAATAATGTAAATGTAATAATAATAACAAATAGAGAAAAAGATTAAATAATAAATAATACTAATAACAGAGTAAAATAATAAATAACCTTGACTCGCGTATAAGTCGAGGGGGGCTTTTTCAGTCTAAAAAAGGGGCTGAAAAACTAGGCTTATATACAGTAAGTGTTCTTTAGCCCACATGTCGGCCAGGTCACCTAGGTGCCTCTAGGTATGAGATTCAAATTCAGGATGTCCGTATTCATAATTTAGATACTACTTTACATTAGTTAAATCCTCCCTTCTTTTCTCCCTGCCAAAGAAGATACCAATGTACACTTGTTCCTTTACCTTGACAGACATATTGTGAATGTCAAGACAGAAGGAGATACGTTGGTGGAAGGCCAGCTGGGGTTCCCGTGTTGAATAGATATCTGTCATCTCCTTGGACTGGATGTAGCCCTTCTCATGGTTGATGCTGGCTTCAATCACACCATCCCGAATGGCCTGAGAACCACAGACAAGCACAGAACCAATTATTTTCTAACAACAGCATCCGCAGAGGAACAAATCCATATAATTTGGACAGTGAGCCTGAAAGGTTAATTCTAGAGAAAGCTGACAGCACGTGCAGTTGCAAGCTTATGTTCGGAGTAAGTATATTATTAGTTCATATGAGCTGATCCCACATATTAAACACACTTAATAGCCTCTGAAGCTTTGAGTTTGGTGTGAGAGTGGAGTAGACGGTTCTCTATCATTAAGGGTGCTAAAGGACTGCCTTTAAGCGGGCTCTCACAATTTTCTTAATGGGCCTGGAATCTATAGAGGCTTTCAGAAAACATGGTACAGTGATAGAACAGCTGTGAGACTTTACAGCCTATTCTGACAAAAAAAACGCAAAAACTTCCTGTTCATACCTGTATAGAATCATAAAAACAAAGGGTTGGAAGAGACTACAAGGGTCAACCAATCTGATCCCGCCATGCAAGAAATGTAGCTTGTTTCAGGAAGACAGAGGTTGAAACAGGACTGTGATCTGGAGTATGATGACCCAAATCCTTGCACTCCCATGAGATGTACCAGCCTGTGGCACAGCTAGTTAGTACCCAGCTGCATTAAATCACTACTGACCAAGAGGTCATGAGTTCTAAGCCAGCCCAGGTTGGAGTGAGCTCCCAACCACTAATAGCCTAGCTTGCTGTTGACCTATGCAGCCCAAAAGACAGTTGCATTTGTCAAGGAGGAAATTTAGATACCGCTTTATGCGGGGAGGCTAATTAAATAATTTACGATGCCATTAAAAAAACCTTCCAGCAGCATACGGAAGAATGAGGAAGTACTCTATCAAAGGACTTGGTGTCACAAGTGGACAGTGAAGCAACAGCTCCCCCTATGGCCAGAATTGAGTATACCCTCATGAAGTCAGAAAAGCTGGAATGTTAAATTACCTCTGTGACTGTCTATAGATGTTGTATGTCTAATGGCACTGAATGTCTGCCATGTATAAGTGCATTGTAAACCACCCTGAGTCCCCTGTGGGGTGAGAAGGGTGGGATATAAATACTATAAATAAATAAATAAATGTACAAAGGTAGACTGTCTAATAATTCAAAGACAGGACATTAAAAACATAAAGGGCAATGGAACTTCCCTAGTTTGCCAAAGTGAGAGTATGAGTGAGAATTCTCATCCAGTCCAACTCTGCAGTCACCCACCTTGGCAACAATGAATTCAGCATCCTCAGGGCTATCCAGTTGCAACTTCTGTGCTATGTCAGCCAAGGAGATCCTTGAATAGGAAAGGCTGATCATGCGAACACCTGCATGAGGAACGAAAAGATAGTCCAACAAGAGTATAAGGCACATCGATCAGACATTGGTGATTTTTTGCTTGCATTTTGACTGCAGCTTTTGCAGGAGCAGGGAGTTATTTACTACAAGATTGTAGGGGCCAAGATTGTAGGGAGCCAAATGCCTCTCACCTGTCTTGATCACATTGTGCCTCAGACGGATGATGAGGGTGTAAGTCCCATCTGCCTGGAACTTATCGCTAAACTGATCAAGGACTTGGTTGAACTTGGCCAGGTTTCCTGTCCGAACCGCTGAGGGAAGAATGCAAAAGAAAATAAGAGGGAAATTATTTGTCACTGGGACTCTCAGATGAGCACAAATTGTCAAAAAGCAGTGAGAGAAAACTGGAAGTAGGTTAAAAAGCAGCAAAATAAGATAAAAGAAGGAAAAGAGACTAGGATAATTCTTGTTTAAGTATATGCTTATATGAGCAAAGGATACACAGACTCAGAGAGCTGGAAGGGACTCAGAGATCTTTCTAGTTCAATCTCTTGTCAAGTAGTATAAACAACTATGAGTCCCGACCCCAAATGAGGTCCCCTTAGCTCAATGTTGGTGTTCCCAAAATTTTGGCAAAACTAAGTTTTCAGAACATCACTTAGTGATTGTTTATGCAAATCTGTTGTGCAGTTTGCAGAAGACACTGTAGAAGATACTTCAGCTGTTTAGCAAGGGTTGCAAAAGCTGATTTAGTATCAATAAATGTTTAAGTTGTATACTTTTGTAGACCTATATACCTGGATTCACGTAAAAAAATCAGTCTGAGAGGGGTCCCGAGTGGAAAAGCTTAAGAAGCTCAGATATAGACAACTAAAGCACTCCCAAAAGATCTCTGCTTATACAAAAGAATGCAAGGAAACATGCATGTTGTGACTCCAGGCTAATCTTCTTGTACATTTTACATGCTTGGATTGGTTATCTCTGCATGCAGATTGGTTCTAATGAGTTTTTAATTAGTTTTAATCAGATTGTCTTTTAATCATTACATGTACCCCGCCCATTATTATTGTGTCTGTGCTCACTGTAATTTTTATATTGTTATGTATGCATATGTTTTATGTTAATATGATGCTATTGTTTATGGTTCATGTCTTCGATTTGTGTTTTGGTTTTTTCTTTATTGTAATTGTTGTTTGGGCTTGGTGTCATGTAAGCCGCTCCGAGTCCTCATCAGGGAGATGGTGGCGGGGTATAAATAAAGTTGTTGTTGTTGTTATTATTATTATTATTATTATTACTACTACTACTACTACTAGCTGTCCCCTGCCACGCGTTGCTGTGGCTCAGTCTGTGTATATGTGTTTTGTGTGTGTATATATGTGTATATGTGTGTGTATATATGGTTTTTTGCATGTGCTGTAGCGTCGTTTTGCATTTTTGGCTTTTAAGTCCCTTCCACTGTGTTTTTCAGTGTTTTCATCAGTGATGGTCACTAGTTGGCTCAATAGGTGTATTGTGTCCAAATGTCGTCTCAATTCTTCCAGTGGTTTTTGAGTTATGTTAATCCCACAAACGAACATTACATTTTTATTTATATAGACTTATTCTATCTATTTCGGTTTGCTGGTGGTGTTTGGAGACAAATGCTGGTGGACAAATGGGTGGAATAAGTGTACATCACTGCTTTGCCTGCATCCCCAGGACTTTGTATTACTAAAAGTACTGTGATACTTTGGGGCTAAATCCAATTGCTGGTACTAACTAGAGTAGATCCACTCAACGAACTGATTATGCAGAATCCATTGCTTCAATGGGTCTATTCTATAGGAACTATGTGTATGATTTAAGTCTTCATCCTTAAAGCAAGCCACAACATTTCAAACACCTTTCAAACAAAACTACTATTTATATAAAAAAAAATAGAGATGAACAAAATGGACTGTGCTAACACAAGGATTCTGAAACGTATATGGAAAATCTAACACAAGGATTCTGAAACGTATATGGAATATATAATTTTATTAAAGACTCCTCCACACACTTGCAGTTCAGTATCCTTGTCCATTGTTTTCTTTGCATTGTTAAGTAGGGCTCAACTGCACCACTTACCCTGTGTCAAGAGGAAGTAGGGCATGAGGGACCTTTTCAGAGATGGCTGCCGAAATTGCAGTCTGTCCGGGATCTCACCTAGCAGCAGTTCTACCACAATCAGCAGCTTATGGACCTAGAACAGAGACAAAAGATAAATATATTCTGCCACAATGCAGCCCACTGATGTAGAGCAGTGTGTGAATGGCAGATTCTAGCTCCCTTCTAGCATGAGCTCATAGCGCCACCTGGAGGACAAAATTACTCACTGTCTGTTTGAAGCCAACTGCTGTGTGCTGTGGTGCTTTCCGTAGGGCGTTTGTCATGGTCCTCCGGGCTTCGGAATATTCCAGCTGGATGGCCTTGATGCGCCCTGGAAAGGAAGAGAAACTCAGTACCAGGAAAGAGAGAAATGGTGGTAGTAATCCAAGGCTGTCTGGAGAGTTCTGCCCAAAAGGTGGTGGCAATAATAATAATAACACTTTATTTGCATCTCACCCTATCTCCCCATGGGGACACAGGGCGGCCTCCAACACGGTAACAGGTAAACATTGAATGCTTATATAAACAAAAAACTATCAAAATGTAAAAAAGACAATACTAAACATTGTACAGTAAGTTAAAACAAACAGTTGCATCAAATAATGATAATTAAAGGAAATTTTAAAAACCAGCTGAGGTAAAGTGTTATATCAGTTCCTTTTCCTATTCCGCTTAATCTGTGCTATGAGCTTTATTCCTCCTTCTCATTATATATTTGAAAGCATAAGAATATTTCAAGTTGTTTCTTAAAGGAGGGTATGGAGGGGGCCAATTTGCTCTCCTTGGGGAGGGCATTCCAAAGTGGTTCCTGCACTCCAATGCTAAAATTGTATTCTGGAGGGTGAAGGCAAAGAAGTTCCTCAAGAAGAGGGTGTTGAGTAAGCGAGTATCACCCAAGCTGGTCCTGTCAATCCCTACTCCCTTTGTGGCTTTTTTGAATGAAGCACAGTGTGTTTGCGGGTTGGGACATTTGGAGGGATACCAAGATGCTTGTTTATAAAGCTATTGTCCTTCCAACTCTATTGTACACCTGTAAAACATGGATTGTCTACAAATGTCACTCTCAACTTCTGGAAAGATTCCTTGGAAAAATCCTGCCTATCTCTTGATAGGCAGACAAATGTCAGTGTTTTGGAAGAACCAGAGACCACCAGCACTGAAGAAATGATTCTTAGTCATTAACTTTGCTGGACTGGGCACACTGTCCAAATGCCTGATCACTATCTCCCAAAGCAGTTATGTTACTATTATCTCCGGAAAGGAAAATGGAATATCAGTGGACAACAAAAAAAATTATATCGGACAAAAAAAATTATAGCTGGGCTTAAAACTAGCCTTAAAATTTTTGATCTAAACACTGAGAACAAGAAGCCTTGGCCCTTGAGCATTCTAACTGGAGGTCAGCTGTTATGAACAATTATATGGATTTTGAAGAGGCATGAAAAAGAGGGTGAAAGGTAGAAATGTGTCAAGAGGAAGGTGCATCAAGCAAACCCTTGTACTCGATGTGAAGACCATGTGAGTCCAGGATAAGTCTCCACAGACACTTACAGGCCCACCACTAAGACTCTACCCTTGGAAGACAATCATACTCAACCATGAGTGATCACCTGTGACTTCTGTTTGGTGTATGAACGGTATAAAAGTTGAAACGTAAGCTGAAAATGTTACTTTTTGGTTGAGGAGATCCCAACCAAAAACAATGTTTACATGTGTATCGTGCACAAGTCAATCACAAATAGCTGCCACAATGAGCCAGTATGGTGTGGTGGTTTGGATATTGGACTCAACTTTGGAGACCAGGATCCAATTTGCAACTTAATAATGGAAACTGATTGGGTTAGCCCATATAGCCCCAGAAAATTCTATGATATTTTTGCCTTAAGAGTTAGTATAAGTCAGAAATGACTTGAAGGCACGTGGCAATAGAACTTCCATAATCTCCAGTCAGCAGAAACACTGGGCTGGGTAGTCAAGGGATTTTGTGAGTCCAAAAATGTAATGTTTTTCAAACTCTGAGCACAAGATGCTTCAACCACACCTCTCATAACTCAGAGGATGTTATTTTTTGCAAGCCCAAGTCCAACTCATATACTGGCAAGTATGAACTGTCCTGGTCAAAGGTACTTTATGACTCAAGTTGAACTGAAATTCTGTTACCCAGTTCTATCATGCATTTTATTGCATGTTAGGCAAAAACACATGAAATGATAAAGAGTTAATTTTTTTTCACTTTTATGTTTAATATCTTTCACTTTTTACCCTTCTTTCTTTAACAACTGTACTATGCTCTAGACCAGGCCTGTGGATCTCCAGGTGTTTGGGACTTCAGCTTCCAGAACCCTCAGCCAGTTTGTTAATGGTCAGGAATTCTGGGAGGGCTGGAAGTTGTGTAGGCCTGTCCTTGACTATCAATGGAGAATGGAAGGTTCTCCAGTACAATCTCTGGAATGCTGGTGATATCCCTCATGTAGATATACTGCTAAGATGTTAATAAACACCTCAAAAGTACAGGCATGAGAATTTTAATTTTTAGTGTACATTTTGCAGCATGAGAATTTTAATTTTTAGTATACATTTTGCTGTTTTGTTCTGTGAATTTCTTTCAATCCAACATATGGAGGAAAAGAACAATATGCATTCTAAAGCAAGAGCAAGAAATTGCTGAAATAATTAGCACAGAGGAAAAGTGTGGGCTGATAAGATGCCTCTACCAACCCTAAGAAGTTACTCCTCTGTTGTCAAGACTTTGATTCAGTTACACTTAAATAAAAGACTATTTGGCAAAGCTCTATATAAATCGGAACGTCTGTGTTAGTGATGGACAATGGATTACTAAGAGTAGATTCCTTCATTCTTTTTCTTCTTTTTTTTAAACAAACTCAATGTCTCGAATCTATCAGCTATATATCAGCAAAACAACAGAGTGGAAACAATCAGGCACATCTAATCACCTCTCAACAAAAGACTGCCCCAGGCACTGCCAGGCCATCAAATGCTAATCAAGGTGGTCAGTTGAAACATTCACACCTAACTCCAACAGACAAGAGTTCTTTGCCCCACCCTGGTCATTCCACAGATATATAAACCCACTTTCCTAGTTCCAATAGACCTCACTACCGCTGAGGATGCTTGCCATAGATGCAGGCGAAATGTCAGGAGAAAATGCCTCTAGAACATGGCCATATAGCCCGAAAAAACTTACAACAGCCCAGTGATTCCGGCCATGAAATCCTTCGACAATCCTTCGACAATAGATTAAATTAAGCAAATAAGCAAGTAATATGGCTAAGTGATTTAAGTAATGGTTTGGGGTTTTTTTTTTTTTTTACTTTCTTTGACCAAAATTGGACATAAGCTTGAGTATGTGAGACTCAGAGCTCAGACTCATGTTTGGCTCAGGTTATCTGGGATCTTGAGAAGGAATTCAGTTCTTTTTCTCACCTGTGTAGTAGAGGTACCTGGCCCATTCATTGTTGTTTGCTTGCTCAGGGAACACTGACTTGGAAACCAGCTTTTCTGCCTGGTCATAGAGGTCATAGTGAAGGTAGTTTCTCAGCAGAAGATTCAGGAGAGTAGCCTGTCCATCTGCATCATGCCGAAGTGTTGCTGTCCTTAAGCGAGCATGAAGGAAACTTTGAAAAGAGAAGGAATGAAAACAAGTGTGTCAGTAAGAAGGCTTGGAAAAACAATACTGCAGAGGAAGGAACAAGATTATGGCAACTCCTGGATGTTGCCAGACCTACCTCCTAACCACATCTAGCTTGTTCAAGAACTCATAGATGCGTGCATGGTAATAGTAACATTTTGCCACCACCAGGTCAAGGGCACGACGGTTCTGAAGACTTGTCTTCTGCATCAGATCATCCGAAACCTTCTGGGCCTAGAAGGAGGAGGGAATGAGATTTCATGCTATGACCTTGCAAGTACTGATATGCAGGAGTCCTCTTACTGGGTACTTGGACTTCCTGCCTTATTCACATAAAGTTCACCATTTATGGCCCTCACAGATAGAAGCAAGCCAGGATGCCAAAATTGTTCAATGACGTCCAGGGTAACTCATACCAGTTCACTGTAACAGATGAACTTAAGAGATCCCTCAACCTGGAATGAATATAAGGGGAACATCAGTTTTAACTGTCCACAAACTGTGCATATGGGGAGTTGTGAATATTTGGAAACATGGAATTTAGTGGAAAGATTTGGGGCCACAAGTGCATTCAGAGGCCTGGGACCAATGTCAAAAGTCACTTTGTATAAAGGTAAAGGCTTCCCTTGACATTAAGTCTAGTCATGTCTGACTCTTGGGGGTGGTGCTCATCTCCATTTCTAAGCCGATGAGCCAGTGTTGTCCGTAGACACCTCCTAGGTCATGTGGTCAGCATGACTACATGGAGTGGTGTTACCTTCCCACCGAAGTGGTACCTATTGATCTACTAATATTTGCATGTTTTTGAACTGCTAGGGTGGTAGAAGCTGGGCCTAACAGTGGGAGCTCGCCCCACTCCCTGTATCCGAATCGCTGACCTTTCGCGATTTAACCCACTGCACCCATTTGCATAAAACTTCATCATTTTATGAGTTTAAAGCTGCCCACTTCCTTTGAAACTTATTTCTATCTACAAAGTACACAGTTGTATACATTCACCTCTTACACCTGCTATTAGCCCAGGAGTGCACGAAACATGAATAAGTGCATGAAGACGCTATGGCTATAGAAGTATGACCCTATTGCTCCCAGTGCCAAAAACACACCCTTTCTCCAAAATGTCCGCAACATGTGTTTTGTTGTGTTTAGCCAACAAGGGCTAAATAGCCTCTTGTCATTTTTTTTAAAAAGAACTCTCTGGGCTTATAATGGCTTCTGAAGGACATTTTTTTGGTTCTCCTTGGGAGCTGATGTGACCAGCTTAAGCCCTGAAAGTAATCCATTCTTATATTAGCAAATCTTCATCTAAAATTCTGAGTTGGGTTTGTACAGAGTGGGAAGTAATTTGCCAGATTTTTTCTGCCTTCTTCTACCACCAGCTGGGAGCTGAGAAGGGTGTGTTACCTCTTGATAGCGCTTGCTATTCATCAGATAGATGACCAGGAGCAGCTGGAGATAGGCTTCTACCTCTGGCAGAAGAGGAGTGGAAGCTGCTTTGCCTGTGCGGGGCCGGAACTGCAAGTCAGCTTCTGTGTCCATAGGCTACAAAAAGGTAGGAGAGATGTGATTAAGTCAAAGAGAGGCTGTGATCTGGTCAAGGAAAGGCTTTGATCCTTGCCTCTCCGCTTCTTACCAATTCCTCACCAAGTCTTACAAAAGGCTTCACATTGAGCCTCTGGAGAGCCTATGTTGCCCACCTATTACAATTCAAGTTAGTAAGGTATGATATAAAATACTGGGAAGTATGGCAGTGCTCCTCAAAGATTCAAGAAGGTCTCCAAAGAGCAGCCCTAGAGGCCAAAATAAGTATTTTATGAAATGTTAAACCAGCCTCTGTGAGATTTCCCAGCCACCCCATAAATCCCTCCTGGACTCGCCTCTTCCAGGAAACTGATAAGGAAGTCCCGTACAGCACTGTTAGATGTGAAAAAGCCATTGGTGGCCTTCTGGAGCACATTGGGGTTGAGGCGGCGGGAAGTGGATGGCAAAGCTCTCAGGGCACGCAGGACATAGCGTGGTTCCTTCCCAGATACAGCTTTCTCCAGCTGCTTGACGTGTTCCTTGATGTCTGCAATGACCAAAAACAAGAGAAAGTTTAATGCAAACAGGCTGCACTATACTCCACAGTCATCGATGTGTCTGTCATTGGTTGGAGCAACTAAACATTGCAAGGCAGCTTGAACAACAACATTAAAGTTAAACTAAACGAAAACCACAAATCTAACCCTGATTGATGCAAACCTTATGCAAGAAATCTCGAGACTTTAAAACAACACATCCAAAGCTCTCTGAGCAATGACAAGTTCGTTCAATATTTCAATTGACATTTCATTTGTGGTATGGGTTCAATTAGTGTGAGCATGTATTAAGAATGCAAATAGTTACTTTCATAATTAGAATGCAGATTTCTGATAACCACTAAAAAGTTTGTATAGTAATGTAATAAAGTCTGTGTTGTAATGTTCACCCTCTTTCTGTACTAGGTGTCATGACATCACTGTTTGAACTGCAGTACAGGTAGGTCAATGATGAGAAAAGAATAAAGTGGAACATAGACATTAGCACTAGGCCTTCCTGAGATGAGATGTTACAGAAAGCACCTTGTCCTGTAGAAAAAACAGCGCACTGTGAAATGGTCATTTAGAGACCAGCTTGAAGTACTAAGCAGATTTTTGCAACATATTTAAGAGCATTTAAATTATCATCATTCAGTTTGCTTATCGTTTCTACACTCTTTAATACTATTATTCCTTTCCACCTAACTCCATGGAAGGTGTTATTGGTTCTAAGCTGGTACTTGTCGTCAGTGATAGACTGTATGATGGCTAACAAGCTGAAGCTTAATTCAGATAATACAATGTTCTTTGCAAATTTTCCATTTCAACCATCTTTAATAATTTAATAATAATTTGTATTAATAATAATTTATATTCCATGACATAAACATACATTATCCTTTAAGGAACCCCAGGTTTTCTATGTTATATTTCAGAAGAAAGCATTGGCAAACTGCTGCCAGATATTCTTTGGTTATGAATATGCTATGAATGAATGAATGGTTTATTGTACCAGTCATAGGCCATGACATCAAATAATATACAACTTTTAAAAGTAAAATAAGCACTTTCCATTACAAACATTAAAACTTTTTCTATATACTGGCTCTTTAAAATTACAGTAGCAGTGACATGATAACAATAACAATGTCTGATTTGTATTATCCCAAACTATCTCTATTACCTTTCCTAGTCTCCGCTGTGGACTTTACTAATTTAGCTCAGATTTTTTGGGCCATCTATGAAATAAGTTGACTTGCTATAATTTGATGTGTATGCTTTGAAGATGACTTCAAGACATAAACATACATTCATTTTTGATGAGGACTTTGTTTACACTATTAGATTTCTCTCTTTGTAATACTCTTCTGTGGCCTATTTGTAGCCTATGCTATTTTAAAACAAAAGTATGCTGCTAGAGGATTTTCATAACAAAAGCCAAACAACAAACAGTACTTAAAAAGTGTTGTCGAAGGCTTTTATGGCTGGAATCACTGAGTTACATGGCTGTATGGCCATGTTCCAGAAGCATTCTCCTGGAAACATCAGGAGAGAATGCTTCTGGAACATGACCATACAGCCCGGAAAACTCACAGCAACCCAGTATTTAAAAGAATAGAATAAAACTAGTTTTATAATTAGATGCCATGCTACAAGGCTTGCTTTTGCAAACAAAGTCTCTTCCTCTTTGGTGTTTGAATGTATTTCAAATTTCAAACACAAACATTTTGTATTGAAATTGCAAGTTCAGCATTCCTTATTTGGAATTCAAAATACTCCAAAACTGTTCACATGTGCTTTAAATGCAATTTTCCTGCTTCTTGGCAGAAGGTTGGACTGAATGGCTCAGGTCTCTTCCAACTCTATGATTCTATGTGTGTCTGAGATAGTATTACTGTTGCTTTATAGTGATTCATTGGGCACAAACTTTGTTTTATGCACATTATTACAATTAAATATATTGTATGAAAAATTATCTTCAGACTATGTATATAAGATGTAGATGGAACATAATGAATTTCATGTTTAGGTGGATGTCCCATCTTCAAGATGTATATGCCTGTATTCAAAAATTCAAAATAATAGTAATAAAAATTAAATAAACATCCCAAACACTTCTGGTCCCATGCATTTGGGGCAAGGGAAATGCAATCTGTGAAACAGCTCTGGAGAGTCTTCTTAGGAAAGGAACCCTAATACTGCAGTATTATACAATGAGGGTCCCTTTTACAAGTCTGCGAGTTGAAGTGCTAGAGCTCCCTGACTGAAAATCCAAAATACCTCATCAAATTACAAATCCCAGGATTATAAAGTGGAGTTAAAGTGTAATGCCTCATCTACACTGCCATATAACCCAGTTTCTGAATCCAGATTATCTGCTTTGAACTGGATTTTATGAGTCTACACTGCCATATAATTCAGTTCAAAGAAGATAAATGTGGATTCAGAAACTGGATTATATGGTAGTGTAGATGGTGCCTGAGAGGAATGGTCTTACCTTGTTCCCTCTGCTGCAACCTCAGGGGGAGAGATGGTACCTGGAATAGGGTGTCATCTACTGAACTTAAAATATATGCTGAACCTATTCTTTCTCTCAGAGGCTCAAATTGATGGTTTTGCTTATTACTTCACACATGTAAGCGACAGAAATAGGCAAAAATACACCAAGATACTAGTCCAACCCTATTTACCCAGCGTTTATTTCAAAATCAAATATGATCCAGCCATTCAGAATGATGCCTCCTATAAACGACAGCTCAAGGAAACATCAACACATACCACATATGTACAGAGATTTCGAAACACTGTACACATATACATCATCTTGATTGGCTGAGGTTTTCCAGTATCAACTGTAGAAGCATTTTATAGTCTCCAATTTACACATTTGCTGGAAAATATACAATGCTGTATCAGTTACTCCACTGTAACTCTAACATGCAGCCGTTGTCCTTCCTGAGTTTCTCAATCATGTCCTTGAATGGCTTTTTGGGTAAGACCAGACAACTACTGCCTCTATCTTGCCTTAGCCTCAAATGTTACAGGGCAGAAGATGGCTCTTGGCCTGTGTCTCCCAAATGTTGGTATTCCAGATCTTTTGGACCCAAGCTCCCAGAATTCCTGACATTTGGGGTTTCTGGGAGATGAAGTCCAAGGATGTATCTATACCAGTGTTTCTCAAACTCTGCTCCTCCAGATGTTTTGGACTTCAGCTCCCACAATTCCTAACAGCTGGAAAACCAGCTTAGATTTATGGGAGCTGAAGTCTAAAACATCTCGAGGTTTGGGTGACCACATCCCCTTGTATGAACCTGCCTGGGCCCTGAAATCTTCAGGTGAGGCCCTTCTCTCAGTCCCACCTCCATCTCAAGCTCGGTTGGTGGGAATAAGAAAGCAGGCCCTCCTTCTCGGTGGATGCCCCTCCACTCAGGCCCCCTCACTGCTGTATTTAAGGCGGTTGACTAAAACCTTTGTATTCGGACAGGCTTTTAAAGATGGTGTTTAAAATCAATTGAGGGCGTGCTGTGGTTTTAACTTTGAATGTTTGAATGGTTTTTAACTGGGAATTTTAAAAGACTATGTTTAATCCTGTTTTAATGTTCATATATTTGTATATTTTAAATGGTAACTATTATTATTATATTTATTTATAACCCGCTTTATCTCCCCTGAAGGGGATGCAAAGCGACTTAACATAAAAGCATCAGCATAACCATATAAAATATATGAACATTAAACCAGGATTAAGTATGCCAATGCTTTTATGTTAAGCCACTATGGAGTCCCCTTTGGGGGAGATAAAGCGGGGTATAGGTATTTGTTGTTGTTATTATTATTATTATATGGAGCCAAATGTGCTGCAGTTTAATAAACTTTATCAATGTTTTTAATGATAGAAGCAATTAGAAAATTATATTTATAACCCAGGAACAAAAATGGTATTACATAGTGTCATTGACCTGGCATCCCTCCCTTATTTATTTATTTATTTGTATTCTGCATTATCTCTCCATAAGGAGACTCAAAGCGGCTCACAATTAAAAACATTACAATACAACTTAAAATATGCAATAGGTAAAGGTTTTCCCCTGACATTAAGTCCGCTCGTGTCCAACTCTGGGGCTTGGTGCTCATCTCCATTTCTAAGCTGAAGAGCCAGTGTTGTCCATATACACCTCCAAGGTCATGTGACCAGCATGACTGAATGGAGCACTGCTACCTTACCGTCGGAGCGGTACCTACTGATCTACTCACATTTGCATGTTTTTAAACTGCTAGTTTGGCAGGAGCTGGGGCTAACAGCGGGAGCTCACGCCGCTCCCAGAGTCGAACCTGCGACCTTTCGGTCAGCAAATTCAGCAGCTCAGCGCTTCAACCCACTGCACCACCAGGGGCTCCATAAAAATATACAATAATAAAACTGCATTACCATTATATATTATGCATTAGCTGTCCCCTGCTACCCGTTGCTGTGGCCCAGTCTGTATATATGTGTTTTGTGTGTGTGTATATATGTTTATATGTGTGTTTGTGTATATATATGAGGTTTTGTGCATGTGTTGTAATGTATTTTTTATTTTTGGCTTTTTAAGTCTCTTTTGCTGTGTTTTTTAGTGTTTTTTGTGAGTGATGGTCACTCGTTGGCCTGACAGGTGTATTGTGCCCAAATTTGGCAGTCTTTAGGAAGAGTTTGAAGACCTGGCTGTTCCGATGTGCCTTTCCAGAATAGGAAACTCCAGCAATATGTCCCAGAAGCACTTTATCAGAGATTTAAGATTGTGTGCACATCGCATTTACCCTAAAATCCTACATTTCACCTGTCATACCCAGCACTTTTTAATCTGTACCCATTACATTCGGCCCGGCCCTAATTTTATTGTGTTATGGTGTATTGTTTTATTGTTTACCGTTATTGCTTAACGTTTTGATTTGGTTCTTGTAGGTTTTTTCGGGCTATAGGGCCATGTTCCAGAGGCATTTCTCCTGACGTTTCGCCTGCATCTATGGCAAGCATCCTCAGAGGTAGTGAGGTCTGCTGGAAATAGGAAAATGGGTTTATATATCTGTGGAATGACTGGGGCGGGGCAAAGAGCTCTCTGCTGAAGCTAGGTGTGAATGTTTCAGCTGACCACCTTCATTAGCATTTGAAGGCCTGGCTGAGCCTGGGAAAATGTTCTGTTGAGAGGTGTTAAGATGTGCCTGGTTGTTTCCTCTCTGCTGTTTTGCTGTTGTAGTTTTGATTTGCTTTATAATGTTATGTGTATTGTTATGCTGTTGTTTTTATTGAGGCCTCGGCCTTTGTAAGCCGCATTGAGTCTTTCGGGAGATGTTAGTGGGGTACAAATAAAGTTAATAATAATAATAATTCGCCCAGTGGTTTTGAGGTTATGTTAATCCCACAAACTAACATTACATTTTTATTTATATAGAAGATTATCAGTAGCATTCTAATTAATATATTAGTATTATTATATTACAATATTATTATGTTATTATATTGTATTATTGTTAGTACTCCATTGTATTACATTACAATAATATTATCCCTTCGTTGAGGCAGCCATCTTCCAACCAAACGCTGCCATGGAGTGAGGGACCAGCTGCCAGGTATCTCAGCCCCCTCCAGAAAGACAGTCCCCTCGCCCCTAATGTAGCCCCGCCCATCAATTTGCATACCTAACACCCCTGGCCAATAGGAGAGCCTCAGAACGTTCGGCAGCCACGCCCTCACCTGGGCCATACCACAATGGGGTGCCCCCCTCCCCTACTCCTGGAATGGTTCATTCCGTCCTCACCTTCGAGCGTGACGGCGTCCAGCTCGCGCTGCGACTTCTCGGCCGAAGCGGGCTCGGAAGGCGCCGCCGAGGCCTCCTCGTGCATTTCGACGTCGGCGGGCGGCGGCGGGGGCTGGGGGGGCTCCGCGGGCGGGGGCTTGGCCTTCTCCTGCCCGGCGCGGCGCCTCGAGCCGCCTTCCTGCTTCATGGCTGCGCCTCTCACACGCACCGGCTAGCACCGTGACAGAGCAACAATCGCGGGGCACGACGGGAAAAGGCAGGCAGGCTCAGAGAGTCGACGGCCGAGAGAATAGATAGAGCGTCGGGTGGGTGGCTCGGCTTCCTTCAGGCGAGGAGCACCATAGAGATAGGAAAGGTTGAATGACGTACACATCCCACGACTTCCGGTTCCTTTTGGGCAAGGGGAACTATAGAAGTAGGAAAAGTATAAAGAGGAACGCCTTCCACGACTTCCGGGTTATTTTACTGTCACAATCCAGCTGTACAGCCACCAACCAATCCCTCTGCAATGCCAGAAGTATTATTGTATTGTCGAAGGCTTTCATGGCTGGAATCACTGGATTGCTGAAAGTTTTCCGGGTTCCAGAGTCATTCTCTCCTGACGTTTTGCCCACATCTATGACAGGCCTTCTCAAACACTGCCTGAATATCAAGCAAAAAGTGGGTGCTAGAAACAATATCATACAAAAGCTGGCTGGCACAACCTGGGGATCACAACCAGACACAGTGAAGACATCTGCCCTTGTGCTATGCTACCCTGCTGCTGAGTACGCATGCCCAGTGTGGAACACATCTCACCACACTAAAACAGTAGATGTGGCTCTTAATGAGACATGCTGCATTATCACAGGGTGTCTGCGCCCTACACCACTGTAGAAATTACACTGCTTAGCCGGTATTGCACCACCTGACATCCACCGGGAAGTAGCAGCCAATAGTGAAAGGACCAAGGCAGAGACATCTTCAGCTCATCCCGTTTGGGTATCAGCCAGCACGTCAACGACTTAAATCAAGACGTAGTTTTCTTAGATCTATAGAGACACTCACTGGAACACCTCAGCAAGCGAGAGTCCAAAAGTGGCAGGCCAAACCCAGCACCTCAATCCATGGGTGATACCAGATGAGAGACTCCCCCCTGGGCACACAGAAGACTGGGCGACTTGGAAGGCGCTGAACAGACTGCGCTCTGGCACCACGAGATGCAGAGCCAATCTTAAGAAATGGGGCTACAGGGTGGAATCCTCGGCATGCGAGTGCGGAGAAGAGCAAACCACTGACCACCTGCTGCAATGCACCTGAGCCCTGCCACATGCACAATGGAGGACCTTCTTGCGGCAACACCAGAGGCACTCCAAGTGGCCAGATACTGGTCAAAGGACATTTAATCAACTACCAAGTTTGCAAAATCTGTGGGTTTTTTTTAATCTGTTAGTTTGTTTTGTTCTGTTAGAAATGTAATACAATGGTATGGTTGCTGATGACACAATAAATAAATGGCTGGAATCACTGGATTGCTGAAAGTTTTCCGGGTTCTAGAATCATTCTCTCCTGACGTTTAACCACATCTATGACAGGCCTCCTCAAAGATTGTGAGGTCTGTTGGAAACAAGGCAAGTGGAGTTCATATATTTGTGCAATGTCCAGGGTGAGAGAAAGAACTCTTGTCTGTTTGAGGCAAGTGTGAATGTTGCCTCAATTAATATACACAAGTAAATAAAGAAAAATTGTCAGAAAACAGGGAACTCCAGACAGGAAACAATCAGGGCCAGCTAACACCTCCCAACAAAGGATTCACCCCAGGCAGAAAGCAGCCTGGCTTTGAAGCTGCAAGGCTATTCAATGCTAATCATTGCAACATTCACACTTGCCTCAAAACAGACAAGAGTTCTTTCTCCCACTCTGGACATTGCACAGATATACGAGGAGTGTTCATTAAAGATTTCCCCTGACTCACTACTTTTTATCACAGGACACTAAAACTGCACATGTGCAATGATATAAGTCTCTATAGGTTACGTGCCAATTTAAAACTTAGAACCATTTTAAACGGTTCTGTCCGAATGTATCTCCCCTTACGAACCATCGAGGACCTTAAGATCGTCTGGGGAGGCCCTGCTCTTGGTCCCGCCATCATCACAAGTACGCTTGGCATGGACGAGAGACAGGGCCTTCTCAGTGGTGACCCCTCGGCTTTGGAACACCCTGCCTAAGGAGATCGGATCTGCACCCTCCCTCTTAACGTTTCGGAGGCAAGTTAAAACATGGCTGTTTGAGCAAGCATTTAGAAATGCAGAGTAGCTAATATAGGAAATCAAATTGACTTGGCAATGGAACTGGACAATGCTTGATAATGAGGAGATGCTAATGATGTTTTTTATTGCTGTTGTGATGTTTTATATTGTTTATTGTTTTAATTGGTATTATGTTTTTATGTATACTGATTTGTTGGAAACCGCCTTGAGTTGCCGATTGGTTGAGAAAGGCAGTATACAAATGCAGTAAATCAATCAATCAATAAATAAACTGATAACGATTTTGATTTTACAGGTGAAGTAGTGTGAGGTTTGATAATGGACCCAGTGGAATACAGAGCAGTCATCAAGTTCCTTGACTTGAAAGGCTGCACACCAAAGGAGATGTTCGACGAGATGAAAGGGGTTTATGGTGATGATTCCCCAGCATATGATGTAGGGTGTGGTTGGACTTCGGTGCAAACAGCTACAATTCCTGGGCAACTCCATTCTGCTATTGATGAACACACCACCCAGCAAGTGGAGGTCGCCATTTTGGAAAATCACCACATAACCATTTGCCACCTGTCAAGATTAGTGTGGGGTCCGTGGAAAAAAATCATCCAATACCATCTTCAAATAAATAAGGTATCTGCTTGCTGAGTTACCCCGGCTGCTCACACCTTTCCAGAAGCAGGAATGAGCCGAATGCTCTCAGGCTGTATTGACAATGTGCCATGGATACCAGGAGGACATTTTCAACAGACTGATCACACAGGATGAAAGCTGGGTCCATTAATATGATCCGGAGGCAAAAGTCCAGTCGATGCAATGGAAGCATCATGACTAACCGCCTCCAAAGAAGGTGTGTGCCCAACTCTCGGCAGGCAAGGTCATGCTCACAGTATTTTGGGACCAGCACAGAGTAGCAGTGCACACATGCTTTTATTCATACTAAATTCTTCATTTTTTTTATCCAGTCCCTGACCTTTGGTCTTTTCTATATTGAATAAAAACTATAAACCAAACAGATAATCAGCAAATGGAACTCAGTAAGATTTAACTAGTGTTTATTTTATTCAAATATGGCATAAATTGGAGGTACACACCAATTTCAGTATCACCAACAGAGAGAAAGCTTTATATATACACACACATATAAACATACACACACATATATAAACATGCAGAGAGGTTTAAAAGGGGGAAAGTGTGTCTTAGAAATACAGGAATGATGTAATTTTAAAGCAATCAGGATACTGAAAAGAGAAGTATGTCATACATGCAGGACTTGTACATGGTAAAACAAGCATGTGACAATTACTATCTACCCATCCATCCAGTATTATTGAGACTGAATGGTTCTACCTGAGAACAAAACAAACCGTAATTCCCAGTGGCCATTTAGGATGGATGATCATGATGGCCAGCATCATCAGGAGATATAATTTCTATCAGAGCAAGTAATAATGCAAATGGTAAGGGATGAATAAGGAATGCAATCTGAGGTCCTGTGCAAAGACAACACATTATTTTACTACTACTTATTTTCATTCCTAAAGAGAAATGTGTATAGGCTATACTTTCTCGGACACTACATGAACTTGTATTGACAAGGTATGTTTCTGCTTAGCATTTCTGTAAGCCAATAGGTTGCACAGGCTCAGTAAAAGTGCTTCAGGGTGTGTGGCCTCATCAGGAGACTTGGAGATAGCTAATAGACAATATTTTACCAAATGACCAGGAGCCTCTGGCGGCGCAGTGGGTTAAACCCTTGTGCTGGCAAGACTGAAGACCGACAGGTTGGAGGTTCGAATCCAGGGAGAGCACGGATGAGCTCCCCCTGTCAGCTCTAGCTTTCCATGTGGGGACATGGTAAAACATCAAAACACCCAGGCATCCCCTGGGCAACGTCCTTGCAGATGGCCAATTTTCTCACACCAGAAGCTACTTGCGGTTTCTCAAGTTGCTCCTGACACACACAAACACACACAAAAAAACCCCAAATGACAATGGAATGTTTGTACACATGCTAACTATATAACCCATTGTAACTTAAGATTTAACTTAAGATGGCATCCTTGAAGTGACTGGACTGACCTTGAAGGAGCTGGGGGTGGTGACGGCCGACAGGGAGCTCTGGCGTGGGCTGGTCCATGAGGTCACGAAGAGTCGGAGACGACTGAACGAATGAACAACAACAACAACAACTTAAGATTTTGAGCACCTGAGACTGAAAGAGTTACCCTACTTGGGGAAGCCCAGCTAAATAAATCTGCTTTTTTTCCACTCCAGAAGACTGTGTTATCCTTTAATCATTCTAACCATTACATTTCTTTGGGTCATCCAGAATCGAGTAGTCCAGGATCAAGTGGCTCAAGGATAACACAGAGCCTGTGCAACTTACTGGTTTACTGAAAAGCTAGGCAGAAACGTACCCTTTCAATCCCCCCATGGAGGCCCTGACCTTCAGAGAAAGGAAAGCCACATCACCCTTTATTTATTGCAGATTTGCTAACAAAGCTTTCTTTTCTTGTTCCTGGAAAATGAGCTGTGTAATACAATTCTTAAACAAGTACAAAAGTATAGGCACGCAACAGATGAAGAGAACCAAAATCAGCCCTAGAAAGCAAAACATGATAAACAAACCTTTAACCCAATGGATGGCAGGTAGCCAGCTAGTAAGCCAGTAAAAGAAAATCAACCCCTGCAGTGTTGTGTTGTTGTATCATTTATTGTAACTTTGCCAATTCATCTTCAGTGGTTTTGTTCAAATCATGGAAGCTCACCACACATTGTATCCTGATCATTTTATAGAACCCTCTCTGGGCTGCCAATAGATAATCTAGGGCCAGGCGATTTTGCATAACCATTTGACTCAAATCTCCTATCTCTGCCTGCATGGCCCAAATGATCTTTCCCGTAGCACTGATAGTCTTTTCTAGGAGACAGGTGGGCCCTATGATGCTCTTACGGTTGTCTTGGGCTATGATCCCCGGGTTTTCCCTAGGGTGAGAACTTCCATGATCAGGCCCCCTCCTTCTCTGTAAAGTTCTGTTTCAGACAATTGTGAATGTAATATTACCTTCTTTGAACATTTTGGACCAAGGGTATCTGTTGATAGCAGTCGGGCAGATCGTCGTTTGCAGATGGGAGTGTAGGCTTCTTGCACGGGCATACTAAGGTACCCAAGTCCTACACATTGGTAACCTCCTGGATGGTAGTTTGCCATAGGTTGGGGTCTCTAGCCTGTCACCCACTACAAATGCTTCACTCCATTAGGCTGGCATAATTAGGGTGGAACATAGGCTAGTTTAGATATAGCTGTGCCATATCGGTTTCGTTTAGCAGGGTAGGGGAAACATAGGATGAATTATAATTACCATGTCAATAAAAATAACCATTACATGCAGTATAGCTTTTCAAATGGGAGAAAAACCTTTGTTTCTTCAGATGATGCTTCCATTTTGCATTCCAGTTCCCATAGGAATGACACCAGACTATCTGGTGCCTTTGAAAACATATTAGGAGCTCCTGTCAAAGCTGCCTGCAGTCTCCCTAATATCATTTCAGGACATTTCAAATGAGAGCAGTCATGAAGGACAAATCTGCCATCTTTTCAGGATGATAAAAGCTATAGTGAGCATTGTCCCAGACTGATAGATTAAATATCACATGCCCTCTAATGTTTTGCAGATGAAACATGGTGCATCTACACTGTAGAATGAATGCAGTTTGGTACTACTTGAACTGCCGTGGCTGAAAACTATGGGATACTGGGAGATGCAGTTTGACAAGGAACTAGCACTCTTTGGCAGGGAAGGCTAAAAACCTTGTAAAATGAAACCTCCAATACTTGCAAAGCAAGTTTTAGATAAATGCTAAACAAATATGACACATGACATTTATGCATTTAAGAAGCAGATAGAAAAATAATAAGACAGGTTCAACAAATGAAAAATGCAGGGTACTGGAATGAAAAAGCTCAGCATAGTTGTTAGATGTGACTATAAGACATAAGTTAATTTATCAAATAACCTCATTAATTGCAGTATTAAAGTTCCTTTATACAGTGTCTTAGTGTCCAATCCCTTGGAAGTGTTTGATATGTTTGTAACAGGTGAGATATAGATTCAGGTTGAATATACCTTATTCAAAATGCTGAGATAAATATTTTGGATTCCCCCCCCCCCCCCCCCCCCCCCCCAGATTCTGGACTATTGGTTGCAGGATATATGTACCATAATAAAATAGATTGGAGATGGTGCCGATGTCTAAACATGCATATAAGATAAACATCTTATACACATAGCCTGAAGAAAAAATTATACAGTACTTTAATAATTTTGTGCTTGAATATGTAACTATCATAGAGACCCAAACAGACAATTTTGAATTATTTTGGATAATAGTATGCTCAACCTATATATCGATTTGGAAAACCAAATTTTAGAAGACCAGAAATATGACTGAAAATAGGCTATAAAGTGCAAATAAGGTTAGAGAGTAAGGTTGCATATACCTGTATGCACTACAATACAACCCTATACATGTTTTGTTCAGAACCAAGCCCCACTGAGGAAAGACTGAAAAAAGTTACTTTTCTGAACTGCAATTTGCTCAACCTATGATTGTGGAAGTTGCAGCCCAAAAGATTTTTTTCCCAAGCTTGGAAAAAAAATTGACTTTCCCAGATAAATGTGTACAGCCTTAGTCATTCAGATATGATGAATTCACTTGCCTTCTTACTTAGTTAGAAGATTGAGCACATAAAGAACCACATACAAGGGGATCAAAGCTTCAGGTTCTCCTGTTCCAGAAAGATGAGCTTCAGTTTTCTGAATGGTCACTCCACTCATTTCAATCATTGCTCCCGTTATAATAATCTCATCTTTAGGTAACAGCTGGGCATCTGCAGTAAATTTCATTTCGTCGTTGCTTAGAATATTGCCTAAAATGATCTTGACCTTTGGAAATATAAAAGAAACGAAATCATAGAATCATAGAATCAAAGAGTTGGAAGAGACCTCATGGGCCATTCAGTCCAACCCCCTGCCAAGAAGCAGGAATATTGCATTCAAATCACCCCTGACAGATCACCATCCAGCCTCTGTTTAAAAGCTTCCAAAGAAGGAGCCTCCACCACACTCCGGGGCAGAGAGTTCCACTGCTGAACGGCTCTCACAGTCAGGAAGTTCTTCCTCGTGTTCAGATGGAATCAAAGCACACAAGTCAAAGTATTCATTGTAAAAAACCCCAAAAAACAAAAACAACCCACCATTCTTATTCTCTGGAAAAACTATAGCGTACTGCCATGGATCACAATCTGATTATAGAACTCTTTGCTATAGTTAGCTCTGCAAGTGCCAAGATCTTACTCATGCTGAGAAGCTGTCAATTAGGGGTGTGGAATTTGTGTAAATCTATTGCTATTTTTGATATCCTGATTTCAGTGACCCTGGCCTCCGTTCCATTTTTTGAGAACTTCCCAAATTTGGGAGGGCAAAACGCCATTTTTTAATAGGTTTTCGCAGTGGGAAGATCCGGCCCATTGGTGGCAATGGGGGAACTTCTTTTCCGTCATTTTTAGGGCTATCGGGATGAAAATGGCACCCCCCCACACACAAACGGGGGGTGGGGGGGTGGGATAGGCTTCTTGTGTGAGAGAAGGAGTGCACATGCACAGAAGCCAGTAGAAAAATATGAGAGAGAGAATCGAAGGATCTGGGGTTGTTTCCCCTAATATCTTTCAACTTGACCTGGGTTAAGGCATTAGAGTTAAGGAATCACTATTTCTTGGGTACTTTCCTCCAATATCCTTTAACTAGACCTGGGGGAGAAATTAAATTCTCCCTGTGGGAACTCAAGGGAGTCAGCTAGTCCCTCCCTTTAGTAAAAAACTCCAAAATTTAAACAAACACTCCCAAATGCAAACTTACCCTCTTTTCCCTAGTGAAATAGTAAAAGAGGAAAGAATGAAAAATATTGAACTAAGAAAAATAAATGAAATTGCCAAAGAAAAAGATTGGAATTGAGCCCAAAAGCAAGCAAAGTGGCCCTAAGAGCAGCAAAGGAGCATGTGAATGGCTTTCTTCTTCTGATTGGCTAAGGCAGGCAGCAGGGTTCACAGCCTCACAGGGACACCCGTGTGGGCATGTGGCTGCCTGTCAGTGCTCCACATGTAGAAACAGGAAGCAGCCATTTTTGGCAGCTGCATAATCTATTTCAGCCGGGGTGCCCATGCCGTTACGGCCAGCTGAATGAGCCGAAACAGCCGGAGCCCATTTTGAAAAACAGATCTATGCACAGCCATACTAGCAATCATATGATATTTTACAAAGGCACAGGTATATGATACTTCTTTATTACAGTCACAGACCATGGCACAGATATATGCAGAAGGCTCATATGATCTGATGCCCTCTCGCACCACACAGATACTTACTTACTTACTTACTTAGGCGATCCCTCATTGGCCGAGTAGGATAGTCTTCCAGGATCAGAATTCTTGTGAGTCTAGGTGGCTGTGGAGCCCTGTTCTTGATCTACATCTTCTTCCATAGTGAGGGCATTGGTTTCCAGGTGGAAGGCGGTCCCGGTCGGGGTTGGCTTGACACGCCTTCCTCTTGGCACGTTTCTCTCTTTCACCCTCCATTCGTGCCTCTTCAAATTCTGCAGAACTGCTGGTCACAGCTGACCTCCAGCTGGAGCGCTCAAGGGCCAGGGCTTCCCAGTTCTCAGTGTCTATGCCAGAGTTTTTGGGGTTGGCTCTGAGCCCATCTTTAAATCTTTTTTCCTGTCCACCAACATTTCATTTTCCGTTCTTGAGTTCGGAGTAGAGCAACTGCTTTGGGAGACGGTGGCCAGTCCAGCGGAGTTGATGGCGGAGGTCCATCGCTTCAATGCTGGTGGTCTTTGCTTCTTCCAGCACGCTGACATTTGTCCAGCTTGTCTTCCCAAGAGATTTGCAGGATTTTCCAGAGGCAGTGCTGATGGAATCGTTCCAGGAGTTGCATGTGACGTCTGTAGACAGTCCATGTTTTGCAGGCATATAGCTGGGTTGGGAGGACAATAGCTTTATAAACAAGCACCTTGATATCCCTACGGATGTCCCAGTCCTCAAACACTCTGCTTCATTCAGAAAAATACTGCGCTCGCAGAACTCAGGCGGTGTTGTAGTTTGGTGTCGATGTTGACTTTGGTGGAGAGGTGGCTGCCAAGGTAGTGGAAATGATCGACATTTTCTAATGTTACACCATTAAGCTGTATCTCTGGCATTGGAAAGGGGTTGGCTGGTGACTGCGCGAAGAGCACTTTGGTTTTTTCAGTGTTCAATGACAGGCCGGGCTTCTCGTATGCTTCTGCAAAGGTGTTTAGAGTGGCTTGTAGATCTTCTTCTGAATGCACACAGAAGACGTTGTCATCAGCATACTGGAGTTCTATAACAAATGTTGTTGTAACCTTGATTTTGACTTTCAGTCTGCTGAGGTTAAACAGCTTGCCATCTGTCCAATAGAGGATTTCCACTTCGGTGGGAAGCTTCCCATCAACAAGGTGAAGGACCACACAGATATAGAACCATAATTCTACTTTAATCGGCATGGCTGCATCCTATGGAACATATCTGGCGAAACATACGGGGAATGTTTGATCAGAGTCCTCACTTACCAGTTCCAGCTGCCTGGACACAATCTTTTTCCCCATAGATTCTTCCAAGAGCATCAATTGTTCTTCTTGCAGTTCTGAGAAAGAGAGCAAAACAATCAATGCAAGGGAAGCGTACCATACTAGCACAGAATGACTGAAGCAGGAAGCTGGCAAGATTATTCTTATTAGCAGTAAGAGAAGAAAGAGCCATAGTTTGCTCTGGCATGCTGGGACATGCAAACGAAGAGAAGGCATTATCCAGTGTTCTTTTTCACTGAGTTGTTGACCTCTTGCAGTAGTAACTGGGAGAGATTGGGCAAATCTGTGAGAAACTCTAGGAAAATGTGACTTGGGTTACTTACATAAAATCATAGAATCATAGAATCAAAGAGTTGGAAGAGACCTCATGGGCCATCCAGTCCAACCCCCTGCCAAGAAGCAGGAATATTGCATTCAAATCGCCCCTGACAGATGGCCATCCAGCCCCTGTTTAAAAGCTTCCATAGAAGGAGCCTCCACCACACTCCGGGGCAGAGAGTTCCACTGCTGAACGGCTCTCACAGTCAGAATGCCTTATCATTAAATATATGCCTTATCATTAAATATATCTAGATTCCCTTCAATAGTACAGTGGTATATCACCCCTAAGAAACTTGGCCTTATGTACAAAAATGTGGGGGGGAAACTGCTGGAAATGTCACGACCATGATGGGAGTTTTTTCCACATGTGGTAGTCTTGTAGAGAGGCCCAAAAAACCAGGTTTCCAAGAAAACTAGAATATTACTTACTAAGCCTCACAAACTCAGAGCTAATCCTGGACCAAAATAAGGACCTTTTATTTACTTATATGTCTAGGGCAGCGAGAATTCCTATGTGAAACTTTGAAAAATGGATAAGATACCAGACATTGATAATTGGATAAGTAAATTAAGAGAAACCGGAGACATGGACAAATAAACTTTTTTTTTAAAGAATAACTTGGGAAGTTTAATAAAAAGGACGGACTGGAATCCCTTTGAGGAATATGAAAGGGGGAAAAAAACAAAAAGACAGCATTTAACAGTGGGATTTTTATTTTTCTTTATACATGAATTTATAGAGTAAGAAAAACAGAAGCCCAGAATGGAAGTCAATGGAACTCTTTTTTTTCTTTTGTCCTTTTAATGTTGTATCTATCTTTCTCCTTTACTACTTTCCTTTTAATTTAATGTTCCCCCACTTTTTGTGTAAAAACAATAAAATGTTCCTTTTGTGGACAATAAAAATCTATTTTAAATAAGAGTACAGTGGAAAATTTCAAGCAGTTTGAGATTTGAAATCCAGCACTTACCTGCAAGATCAACACCAGTACAACCGAATGAGCAGGGCTGAAAGGTCCTTTACTGAAATACATTCAAATGGTCACTGTATTTTGGAAGTTGTGATCCTTACCATCTAAGGCTTCAAGAAAATAGACAACTGCCTCCGCAAGTTCAGGGATGATAGCTCCACTGCGATCTTGTAAATTATCCACCAGATCTTGCAATTCTGGGTTGTCAGCCTTCAGCTTGCATTGGCCGGGGGCTTCAAGTGCCTCCTCCAGCTAATAATATAAAGAAAAAGATGTTAATGCCAACCAGTTACATGGGATAAATGCAGGGATTTAGTGACACACAAATGAAAGCAAGCGTTGCTATGTGATGATATTAGAATGAAGAGCATGGAGGAGTGGGAGTGATATTGAAGATGAATTTGGTTCGGTTCTGCTGTTTAAATCATTCCTTATGTGAGAGGACTGCTGAAATATGAAATAGACAGCCACTGGCTAGTTTTAACTTTCCTGCCAGAAAGGTTATAAATTGGATAATTCCAAAACATTCCTGCCAATAAGATTCCCTTGAAGGATGTGTGAAGGGCTTCCTTGGAATACTATTATTCTGTGAAAGAGCAGCAATGGCTGCTGTGGTGCAGAGAAGGGAATCTGCACATATTTCATCCACCAATGCAAGAACAAGAGCTACAAATCAGTCGGGACCCTGGGGGGGGGGGTCGCGATGGGGTGTCGGGGGGGGGGTCGCCCAAGACCATCAGGATACACAGTATTTTCTGCTGATCATGGGAGTTCTGTGTGGGAAGTCTGGCCCAATTCTATCGTTGGTGGGATTCAGAATGCTCTCCGATTGTAGGTGAACTATAAATCCCAGAAACTACAATCCCCAAATGTCAAAGTCTATTTCCCCCAAACTCTAACAGTGTTCACATTAGAGCATATTGGGTATTCATGCCAAGTTTAGTCCAGATCTATCATTGTTTGAGCCCACAGTGCTTTCTGGAGATAGGTGAACTACCACTCCCAAACTCAAGGCCAACGCTCACCTAACCCTTTCATTATTTTTTGCTGGTCATGGGCGTTCTGTGTGCCAAGTTTGGGTCAATTCCATCTCTGGTGGAGTTCAGAATTCTCTTTGATTGTAGGCGAACTATAAATCCCAGCAATTCCAACTCCCAAGATCCAGAGAATGAAAATACATCCTGCCTATCAGATATTTACATGACGATTCGTAACAGTAGCAAAATTCCAGTTATGAAGGAGCAACGAAAATAATTTTAGGGTTGGGGTCACCACAACATGAGGAATTGTATTAAGGGGTCACGGCGTTAGGAAGGTTGAGAACCACTTCTTAAGAGACCATTGTTCACAGAAAGGTTGAGAACCACTGCATTATATTAAATGCCCTTTGACCAGTAGTTGGCCACTTGGAGTGCCTCTGGTGTTGCTATAAAGGGGTCCTCCATTGTGCATGTGGTAGGACTCTGACTGCATTGTAATAAAATTATAATGTTATAATGTTAGGTTTGGGGGAAAGGCAGCATTTTTAAAAAATGCTAATAAAAACCGTAGTACTCGTTTTTGGACATTTTGCAACCATTCTTCACATTTGGAGATTTCATTTTTTTTTTACCAAAATTACATTCACTGGACTTTGCATGAAGAAAAACACCGTTGCCTTAATGAAAGACAACTGTGTTGAACATTTTGTGTTAAAATACAATGGTTTCTAAATGAAATTGTTCAGTTTTAGGCAAAAATGTTTGGGGGGGGGGGTTGGGGAGGGGGTTGCAAGTTAATTTTTTTCCTGAAATGCTCATAATTAAGGACAGAGAAGACAACAGGACGGGAGAGAAATCTACCCCTAGGAAGGGAAATTCACTTTTGGAAGAGTTATCATGGGGAAAAGGTATCTCCACTGAAGCTTTATCACCAATCCTTGTTTCCACAACAAGCCACATTTTTCAAAATCCAATAATCACTGGGACAGAAACTGAAGTGAAATCTTCTGAATAGGAGCAGAGAACAAAACAAATTCCACAGGAGTCTTAACCCTTCCCTGTTTTGTCCAAAGCTTTAAAAGATATACCGTATATACTCAAGTATAAGCCAACCCAAATATAAGCCGAGGGACCTAATTTTACCACAAAAAACTGGGAAAACATATTGACTCGAGTATAAGCCGAGGGTGAGAAATGTAGCTGCTACTGGTAATCGTCAGTAGGTTAAATGTTTTTGAGTATTTACACAAAACTGTAATTTAAGATAAGACTGCCCAACTCGGATTCAACCATTATTCTAACCTCCTTCAATGTAAATGTGCTTACCTATTACCTATAATGTAGAATAAAATAATAAATGTAATAACATGTAATAAAAATAATAATAGAGTAAATAATGGAAATTTAATAACAATAGTAATAATAAAGCAATACATGTAATTTTTTTGTCGTGTCAGGAGTGACTCCTGGTGTGAGAGAATTGGCCGTCTGCAAGAACATTGCCCAGGGGACGCCTGGATGATTTGATGTGTTTATCATCCTTGTGGGAGGCTTCTCTCATGTCCCCGCATGAGGAGCTGGAGCTGATAGAGGGAGCTCATCCACCTCTCCCAGGATTCGAACCTGTGACCTGTTGGTCTTCAGTCCTGCCAGCACAGGGGTTTAACCCACTGTGCCACCGGGGGATCCAATAAATGTAATAATAACTATAAGAGTAAAATAATAAATGCAATAAATATAATACAGTAAAATAATGTAAATGTAATAATAATAGAGTAAAATAATAAATGTAATAAAAGTAATACTAATAGCAGAATAAAATAATAAATAACCTTGACTTGAGTATAAGCCAAGGGGATTTTTTTCAGCCTAAAAGGGGGACTGAAAAACTAGGCTTATTCTCGAGTATATACAGTATTTTTGGTTGGAGCTACATTTTAAAAAATGTATCTGTTTCAACTTACACACAAATTCAAACCTACAGAACCTATCTTGTTCCTAACATGGGGACTGCCTGTACTGAACGGACTACAAAGATGCCCCCATTGTAATCTGGACTGTGTAACAAGTAATAATGCTCAAGTTTCATAATGGCAATCGGAGATTAATCTTGAATTTTTCTAATTATGACAATGAGCTGAGAAGACACTAATGGGAGAGACCCACAAAGACAATATGGCAAAGGATATGTGAAGGGAGGGCCAATGCGCTGGAAACAAATGATGAGGAAACACTTCGGCACCACAAGCGTATCCTTACCTGGAATACTAGCTTTTGTAGAAGGTCCTTGTTCCTCATTACAGCCACAAAGCCAGATAGAAACAAACCACACAGATTTGTAGATAAGAATGAGAAGTGTGCACATTGCATTTCAACCTCCATCCACATGTTTTCCTCACTAGGTCTAATGCTCACTGTAGACACAGATAAAGAGAATTGAGAGCTCAGAATCAGATGCTATGAAACCATTTCAGGAAAATGTACCCCAGAGCGAAGTATTTGATATTACTGGTATTACTTAATGTCATTGAAAATATTGTATTCATGTCACCTTGCAAACCCAGCATAAAATGTTCTCTTATTTGACAATAGTAGCAAGAATTGTGTTTGCGAGAAGTTGGAGAGAAAAAGAAATACCTTCAATCCATCAATGGCTTGTGAAAATTCTAGATATTATGGATAAACTAACACAACTGATAACAAGACATGAGGGGAAAGTGAACAGTAAAATTAAGGATTGGCAATCTTTTAAAGACTACTAGCTGTACCCGCCATGCGTTGCTGTGGCCAACCTTCTCTTTCTCTCCTTCTTTCCCTCCTTCCTTCCTCCTTCCTCCCTCCCTCCCCTCCTTCCTTCCTTCCTCCCTCCCTCCCTCCCTTCCCTCCCTCCTTCCTTCCTTCCCCATAGTCACCTATGGATGTGAGAGCTGGACCATAGGGAAGGCCTCCCTCTTTCTCTCCTTTTCTTCCTTCTCTCTTTCCTTCTTTCCTTCCCTCCCTCTTTCTCTACATCTTCCCCCTTCCTTCGCTCCCTCTTTCCTTCCTTCTTTCCCTTTTTTCTTTCCTTCTCTCCTTCCTTCCTTCTCTAACTTTCCTTCCCCCTTTTTTCTTTCCCTCCCTCTTTCTCTCCTTTCTTCCTTCTCTACCTCTTTCCTTCCTTCCTTCTCTTTGCTTCCAGGCTTCCTTCTCCCTTTCCTTCTTTCTTTCCTCTCTTCCCTCCTTTCTTTTTTTTCTTTCTTTCTCCCCTTCCCTCCCTCTTTCTTCCCTTTTTTCTGTATTGTCATTTAGCTTTTCATCATTTTGGGGCTTTTAAAGTCCCTTCTGCTGTGTTTTTCAGTGTTTTTATGAGTGAAGGACATACATTGGGTTGTTAGGTGTGTTGTGTCCAAATTTGGTGTCAATCCCCCCCAGTGGTTTTTGAGTTCTGTTGATCCCACAAACGATTATTTATATAGATGATCCAGGAAAATAAAAGCTTAAGAATTTAAGACAATCCAACCAGGAAAAAAGATTATCCCAAAAAGGCTAGAAGAAAGGAGAAGCAAAGTATGAAGAGAAGAAAGAACTGAAATGGAAAAGCATAACTACCATGAAGGAGATCGGAAGTCAACAAACTTTACCCCTTTACTTCCCATTCTTTCCTTACACAGCCCTACCTCCCCCACTCTTGCACCTTTATTTTTCCCATTAATGTCTTTATTTTTAGTTAAATATTTAAAATAGTTTAATTAAAATTATTGAAAAAATGTTCTCAGCACAGAGCACAAGCACAAAGAGGTGTCTCACTAGAAAATTACATTCCAGATCTTTTAAAATAGGACAGAGTTTTGAAATCCATAACCTCTTCAGAAGTAAAGGTGTGACTAATTTATTGTATTGAGATAAATTAATATTTGATTTAGAAGACTTTTAAGATAGGGCATCTTCAGAGACTACTGTGCCCAAAGATACCTCCTTCGCTATCCTGTGTCTAACTGACATCATTCCCCTTGACAGACATGGACAAGTCCACTCCTATGGCAGCAATCTGCTATGCTGGTGACTCAAATTCCTAATGAATTCATTTTGAAACACATGGGTGCTTCAAAATGTTTTAAATCACATGCCCTGTCTCTTCTTGGCATATGGCTATCAATACAAAGATTTGATGCCATTTGCTAGGGATATTAAATTATTTTCTGACTTGAGTATCAAACTAGAAGATCATTCACAGAAGTGATAGAAATATGTATGCCTTTACTTTCCCCTGAGGGTTTTAAAAAATCCCACCCTCCAGAAATATGTATTATTTTAGAATCCCCATATTTATTAAAATGTTATTGCATTGTGTCAATATGTTCAATTACAAGGCAGATAATGGACTCTGTTAAAACAGTGGTCTTCAACTGACTCACTTCAGAGCTTGCATTAAACTCCAAATTCTGAAACATGAACTCTACTTACATGTGCTAATTTCTTCCTCTGGCATTGAAATTACTATGGAAAAAATAAGTATAATAAGAAAAACAGAGTCAGATATTTCATATAATCGGAATTAAAACAGAATGTGAATAGATCCTACTGAATTTTAGTGGAGCCCAAAGACCACCTAGTGCAGCTATGATGTTTTTAGTTGTGTACTTTTGGAGTACAAAAAAATGTCCAAAGAACAGACCCCCCCTACTTTGTTTTAAAAACCATCCCATCTTCATCTTAAATGACTATGGAGGCTGTACTATACTATTTATTTATTTTATTTACAGTATTTATATTCTGCCCTTCTCACCCCACAGGGGACTCAGGGCGGATTACAATGTACACATACATGACAAACATTCAATGCCATAGACACACAACACATATAGACAAACAGTCAGAGGCTATTTAACATTCCAACTTCTGGCCACCAGGGGAGCTGTTACTTCACCATCCATCTGCGACACTGATGAAGTACTTTCCGCATTCCCCGCATGCTTTTGCTGGAGACTTTTTATGGCCTCGTAAGTTTTGTTTAGTTAGTCTCCCCACACATAGGTGGTACCTAAATTTCCTACTTGACAGATGCAACTGTCTTTCGGGTTGCAAAGGTTGACAACAAGCTACACAATTGGCTGGAAGCTTACTCCAACTCGGGTTGGCTTCGAACTCATGTAGTGATCTTTAATGCAGCTGATACCCACCCAGCTGCGCCACAGTCCCGGTGCAACATCTACAACATCTAAGCTTTATTTCCTTCCCCAGCAAAAGAGCGGCTCTGTAAATGCGGTGGCACTATGACTGTTGCGGGTCACCTCCCCAACTGAACATGTAATGTGAGGTGAAAACTTCCCCCTACACATTCATGCACTCATGTCCCTTCTCTCTTCCACCTCACCATCACTTACCTTGGGGAAAAGGCCTGCCAATTTTGCCATCGCAGACTATAGACTTTGTAGCTAGAGAGAAAAAGAGAACAGTGAGTTGTGTTGATGTGATGATGGGGTTTTGAGGAGAGGGACAGAGAAAAATGGATAGACTCCTGCTTCTGCTCATTACTGTGGCAAATGAATTGTCTCCTGTGGGAGCCACTATATTGCCAACCTGGCAGAGTCCCCTCTAACAGCTTTCACTCTAAGCCCTACCAAGTGGGAAGCCCTGCCTCTTCAAGGTAATCTGCAGCAGGGTCTCTTGTCGCCTCTGCCCCCTCCCCACTGGGCATGTGAGCATGCTTAGCATAGACCTGTCTGGAGGAGTTCCATTCACACGTTCCCATTAGACAAAAGGCAGGGAGAGCCATCTGGTGTATCTTGTAAGCACCTTTCATCGAGAAGTTTCGACAGAAAGGAATTTGACTGTTCTATCGTTATCCATATTGTGGTGACATCTAAGTTATTCCTTTATCAAACTGGACTGCTCTAGTGCCCTGATACGATCCTGGGTTTCATAGCTTAGTGAGGCCCAAGAACTCCCTGGATAAGACTTCACAGCTCCTCTCTGTAAACTGCACATCCCAGAATAATAATAATAATAATAATAATAATAATAATAATAATAATAATTTATTTATATACCGCTCCATCTCCCCGAGGGGACTCAGAGCAATTCCCGGGTAACATCACAAAACATACAAAGTAAAAACAACATAACCGTAAGATTAACAAAACAAAATATAAACATAAAAATTGTCGCCATAACACACATATATTAGAAGTAATCCTGCCTGTTCAAGGCAATTTAAAAATGTAAAAGGCCGGGCCAAGATTTGTGCAAGCCCAAAAATTCTAGGGGGCCCGAGAATTAAGTGCAATGCTATGGCAGGCAGCAAGAATATTAGGTACGGGTCTGTGGCTGTTCACTCCGGGGCCGATTAGAGGAAAGAATCTGGGTAATTGGTAGGAAGAATAAGGCCGTATTCAACAATGTGTAGAGCTGAGTTAGAACTGGCCATTTTCAAAGGCTTGTTGAAACCAACAGGTCTTCAAGCTCTTACAAAAGGAGGGGAGGGATGGGGCCTGTCTTATTTCCCTTGGAAGAATTCCCTGGTAATTAAAATGGATTCTTCTTCTTCTTCTTCTTCTTCTCCTTCTCCTCCTTCTCCTCCTTCTCCTTCTCCTTCTTCTCCTTCTCCTTCTCCTAAGTGTTTGTCCCCCAAATGTGCTGGGTTCGCGTGTTTGCTTTGCGTTCTCCATTTGTTTCTATCGGTCGTGTCTCTCATTGCGAGTCTTGCTTCCGTCATGTCACATTTCAAACAACTAAGTCAGCGCATTTTAGGTTTGCCGAGTGGTTTGTGGCACCTGCAACTTCCATATTCAGTGTGGGTTTAGCCATGGAACCCTTGTCACTTTGTTGCACATGTCCAAACCATCTCAGATGGAATTCCTTCATCATCTTGGTGACTGGAGCAACTCCAAAGATGGAGCGCACTGTATATTTTGCAATCCTGTCAAGAGGCGGCCCTAGGTAATTTTCAACGGTTCTGTTCTGTGTATTGGCAGAGGCGACCCGAGGTAATTTTCAACGGTAAGCAAACAGTATTTTGCCCCCCCCCCCAACCAATCACTGATATATATTTTCTGTTCGTCATGGGAGTTCTGTGTGCCATATTTGGTTCAATTCCATCATTGGTGGAGTTCAGAATGCTCTTTGATTGTAGGTGAACTATACATCCCAGTAACTACAACTCGCATATGTCAAGGTCTATTTCCCCCAAGAGCGCCTCAAGGGCGCCCCTGGGCAAAATAACTATACTGCAAATGCTTACCTTTACGTAATAGGTTGAGCCGCCCCTGATCCTGTCCTTCAGGGTAACACCCATTGACCACCTAACCATCCACATTTCCATAGTGTGCAGTTTGCTTGACGGCCTTAGTGGTCGGCCAGCACTCAGTGGCATATAGAGTTACTGGTATCACCACCGTCCTGTATATTTTCAATTTTAGGTGGATTAGGATCTTCTTATCACACATTACACCTATCGTTGCTCTCCATTCATGTGGCATTTACATGCCCGTGAGCATCTGACAGTACATTGCCAGTGGAGGTGATCTTTGAGTTGAGGTATTTAAAGCTGGTCACTTTGTTGATGTCAGTGCCATTGATCTTGATGGAGAAATCCTCTACCATTGGTCCACATTCCATGCACTGAGCTTTAGGTAGTTAACATGGAATATAGAGCTATTAACAGCATAGTGTGATAAGATATCAGGTAGCTGTGGATCTTGACTAGGAAGAGTGTGCAAGAAGTATCAACAGGTTTAGAATACAGCAGTGACAATATTGGGTTGTTGTAGTTTTTTTCAGGCTATATAGCCATGTTCTAGAGGCATTCTCTCCTGATGTTTCACTTGCATCTATGGCAAGCATCCTCAGAGGTAGTGAGGTCCTCACTACTCTGAGGATGCTTGCCATAGATGCAGGCAAAACGTCAGGAGAGAATGCCTCTAGAACATGGCCATATAGCCCGAAAAAACCTACAACAACCCAGTGATTCTGGCCATGAAAGCCTTCAACAATACAATGACAATATTGATGAAAGGTATCCCAAGTCATCATGTTCTTATGTGTTAAAGACTGAAATTAAATACCATTATGCTTCTAGGTAAATTTTAAATGGTGGCTTCTTTTTTTAATTACCTAGAACCAGACCAAATTAGCTTTAAGATACCACATATGATCTCCTGAGATTGAATTTAGTACTTTCAATTCAGACTAAAATGACAAATGGATCTACTATGTATATGGCCTTCCCACCTTCTCATTTTATTAAATCATTGAAAAATTTGAAATGCCTTTTGGCTCGGGCAAATGTCTATAATACTGGTTAAAAGAATCAGATGAAAACATGATATTTGTCTCTCTGAGATGCTTTTGGAAGAATGCTTGCACTATGAAACCACCTCTATTAATGTGTGAATGATTTTGAGAAATAAAATACTGAATATTAAACAAATTTGCTAAACTTTGCTTACGTTTTTTGCCACCTGCATAGAACGGCACATCTGAGGAAAACCAAGTTTCTGATTTATCATCTTTATAGTAGGAAATACCTGAGAAAAACCAAAACAATTTTTGTAACTGTAATTAATATGAGTTTTGAAAATTAACATTTGAGTACATACATTTCTTAATTTGGAAATGACACCAGGGCAGGAGTATCATCCAAAAGTTTTTAACCTATTAAGCTGTTATGTGGGACCAGAAGCAAATACAACTGAACTCAAATTGATTAACTTCTGCATAGACAGCATGGTTAGATATTTTAATATGATCAAGCATTTTATTAATCATTTTATTGTTTTATTGATACAGGGCAATGGATGCCAATAGCTCTACCTGCCTATTTTGTAACAAATTCCAAGGTCTTGGGAGAAAAATCAGCAATATTGTTAGATATTGTTAGATGTAAGGAACTCCTCCAGATCAGACAGTAAAAACAGGTGGCTTTTGGGATTTTGGGAAATCATTTCCTATTGCAAACTACCCTTCTATTCCAAGGACCTGTCGACTTTTTTATACCTCCCCTTGATTCTCTAATTAGGTGACATCTAACTATGTTCCTGACTTTGTCCTGGGACTCCCATGAGAATCTTGTTTTTGAGAAATACCTACAGCAATGCTTTACTAGTTCTCTCATATATGTAAGTAAAGTAAGCAGCAATGTTTGCCACCCCCAATGGGCATTGCAATGAACCAAATGCTTCTTGTCACATAGACAGGATAATCGCACCAGGATTGTGGCGCAGCTGGCTGAGTGTCAGCTGCATTAAGATCACTCTGACCAAAAGGTCATGAGTTTGAAGCCAGCCCGGGTTGGAGTGAGTTTCCAACCAATTGTGTAGCCTGTTGTCGACCATTGCAACCCGAAAGACAGTTCCATCTGTCAAGTAGGAAAATTAGGTACCACCTTAAAGTGTGGGGAGGCTAAATTAACTAATTTATGAGGCCATAAAAAAAAGACTCCAGCAAGCACTCCAGCAAAAAACATGCAGGGAATGCGGAAGTACTTCATCAGTGTCGCAGATGGACGATGAAAGCGACAGCTCCCCTGGCAGTCAGAAAAAGTTAAATAGCCTCTGTTTATGCCTGTATATGTTGTATGTCAAAATTGGCATTGAATGTTTGCCATATATGTGTACACTGTAATCCACCCTGAGTCCCCTGCAGGGTGAGAAGGGCGGAATATAAAAGCTGTAATAATAATAATAATAATAATAACAATAATAATAATAAGCATTTGCCAAAAGAAAACTGTCATGCCCTAATGTCCCCTCAAAAGTTATTTGCAATGAATTTATTCCAAGTTCTTACCATGCTAAGGATTAACATAAAAGGAAAGAGAGGACGGAAAACTCTCCTTCTGTTAAGGATCAGATTGTAAATCAACATATCTATTACCTAATGATTCCTTTCCTACTTGTAGTTTCTTGGCTCTGAATGCCAGGATGCAAGATTTTGGGATATGAATTGTCTTCTTACTATTGCTGGTACCCTAGAAGAGAGAAAAATCCACCCTGCATCAACTGCAAGTAATGTGAAAGGAGACACTAGGTTGCTTTCCTTGAAAATTGTGAACGATAGCAAGCAATTCAGCTCTGACCTTCAGCCCCATTTTGAGATAGGCTTCATAAAAGATGCTGCCTTCCATTTGGCTGGACACCTTAAACTGTGCATCTTCCACAGCCTCTATTGCCTCAGTCACAATGTACAGGTTGTAGTTATGCTTCTTTGATTGTTTAATGAACTCATGATCCATGTCAATTTTTCTGAAGCAGAAAACACAGACATCCATCATCCAAAATATAAGTAACAGCACAGATTGCACAGAACAATGGTTACATAAAAGCTAATGGTGGGTAAGAGACCCACCATTTGCCAGGTGTTACTGAATGGAGTTCTTGACCATCAATGATTTGGATTCTAGTATATATCACAAATATATTGTGATACCTTGTTTTAAGAGTTTAATTTGTTCCATGACTGAGCTCTTAACTCAAAATCCTCTTATCTCAAAGCAAATTTTCCCATTGAAATGCAATTAATTTGTTCCGGCACCCCGAAAATTCCTCCACATTTTTTTACGTGTTTTTAAATACACATAATGAATCCCATCAATAAAAGGATTCACTTACGCAAAGCAGACTTTTATTCCAGATGTTAAAAACACTAAACTTCATTTAAATTGTCAGATAACATTCAAAACATTAAACCAGGGGTCCTCAAACTTTTTAAAAAGAGGGCCAGGTCATAGTACTTCAAACTGTTGGAGGGCTAGACTATAATTTGAATATACCTTAATTTTAATGCAAAAAAAGAAAAACACTTACAAATACAATAATTAAAACAAAGAACAATTTTAACAAATATAAACTTATTAGTATTTCAATGGGAAGTGCTTTTGGCTGGTTGTTCTTGTTGTGTGCTTTCAAGTGGTTTCAAACTTAGATTGACTCTGAGCGAGGGCCGGGTAAATGGCCTTGGAGGGCTGTATCCGGCCCCCGAGCCTTAATTTGAGGACCCTGGCATTAAACTATCTATTATGAAAATTGGTAAGGGAAAAATGTTCAAAAATAGTCAGTGCTTGGTTCCATCCAGCCGCTGTTGCAAGGAGGCACATTTGAGGCAACAGAATATATATTGACCAGTGTAAGAGCAAGGCAAAACCAAAACATTGATATGCAAGAGTAAACAGAAAAATCTACTTTAAAATGTGTGTTGGCCAGTGTGAGACAAAGGAAAAACCAGAACATTCACACGCAACAGGAAACAAAGAAAGATCAACTTTGGAATGGTTAAATCCTCCCTTCTCTTGCTTTTCCATCTCTCTCTCCATGAAGCCGGAATAAAAACCACACAAAATCAAGTGCAGTACCTGTAATCCAAGTTCTTCTAAGCCAGTGGTTCCCAACCTTTTTTTTTTTGACCAGGGACCACTTTGACCAGGGATCGCTCTCCAATATTAGTACCATAAGGGTTACGAATCAGTTTTTGGTCAACTTTAGATTCAGTTTGGTTATTTGGGGTGTTGATTCAGAGAATTGTATTGAGTAGTCAACATCTGCTCTAGTTTCTGATACAGAACATATGCCATCCAGTAGTCATTATCTGCTCGCCCACCGAAAACCAAATTTAATAATCTAGAGCTGATGTGGTCTATCCAAGGGGGCGGGGCTGGTCTGCGATAGGGAAGGAGTGGCAGGCAACACAAAAGGAATGGGAATAAAATAAATAAATAAATAAATAAATAAAGAGAAAGGAGGCTCGTGGACCAGATTTTTGTCCTCATGGCCCACTGGTAGTCCGTTGCCCACTCTTGTGTGAGTGCTCCCTCTGCCTAGCACATACATCAAAACCTTACTTGTATGTAAAAACAAAACTCAGGATGAATGAAGGCTCATAGATTGAAAAGCCTGTTCGTTGGGATGCTCGTAAGTAAAGGTTCCACTGTATTTCTGTTTGTTTTATTTTCTTAATAAAACTGTGATTTGTTCTACATTATTGCGTAGGGCTTTTAAGTTACTTTCTCAGATACATTTACACTAATATTAGAAAGAATTAGAAGAAAACCTTTGGTACTGGAAATCAGTTCTACTGGATTTCGGAATTAAATCATAGCTGAGTAGAAACATTACACATCAGCACAAGGTATCATGTGCTTCTGAGTTTGAACCGTGCACAAGATCAATATACTTACAACTTTTTCACAGAATTGAGGATAGTGGGACATAACTGTATCTTTTTCATCTTCACAGACATCACATGGGATGTACTATAATTGGACTTTGCTTCTATGGGAACTATATCGCGTCCAGAAAGTTCTCCTTGTAGTTTTCCATCTACCTGATCCTCAACGTCAAACTGGCCTCCATCTTTGACATCTGGAAATTAAAAATGGATAAATAATGTGATTTTAAAAATCATTTGAATAAATGAAGACAGCTGTGGGATTAGGATGTCTTTTTCTAATAAAGTGTAGGAAAATGGCTGGCTCTACCAAATTAGATGAATAGCCTCACACCAGGAATTTCTGAAGATGCTGGGGACAGAAGTTTACTGAACATGGCTGGGAAAGACATGGGTGGGACCCTTTTGGGCCTTTGGACTCTATGAGTTTTATGAGCCTATCAGAGCTACAAAATCTTTTGGAGAGACCTTTCACCAACTTCTCAGGCTCACTTGGTGAAAGCATGTGAGAAGGCCTTCTTGGTGGCTGCTCCCAGACTTTGGGACTCCCTCCCTAGAGAGATCAGGATGGCCTTATCCTTCCTCTCCTTCAATCAGTATATCAAAACATTTGTATGCTTTAAGGCTTTAAAACGTTTTAATGCTGTGCAGTACTGTTGTTGGACTCATATAATTTTATAAGCCATCTTGAGGATGACAGAGAATAATGACTTCCTTATTTACCTAAGACCCAATAAAACAGAAAATATTAACTTTATCCATGGTAACAACATAAACATTTGTGGGTTTTCCTACAGTCGTTGAGGTTGTCATGTTGAGTGTAAGAAAATCTTCAATGCAAAGTAGATCTGAATGCCAGGTTTCTCTCTTATTCCTTTTAATGCATTCTTGGGCAAATATTATTGTATTGTAAGGACAATTCAGACATCCCTGAGTAAATAAATAAATCTGACTGTACTGTAGAGTCTCACTTATCCAACATAAATGGGTTTGCGGAATGTTGAATAAGAAAAATGTTGGCTAATAAGGTGGGATTAAGGAAAAGCCTATTCAATGTCAAATTACGTTATGATTTTGCAAATTAAGCACAAAAACAGGATGTTTTACAACAAATTGACAGAAAAAGCAGTTCAATACACGGTAACGTTATGTAGTATTTACGAACATAGCACCAAAACATCACAATGTATTGAAACAGCTGTGGATCTGGGCAAGAGGCAGACTGCGCCGGATAATACAGAAAGTTGGATGAGCGAAGGTTGGATAAGCGAGACTCTGCTGTATTAGCTTCCCTTTAAGGTTCGAATACCTACCCAGTGATTACATGAGGAGGACATATTAAGTCAGGGATGTTTTGGATTAGCCATGTGCCACATATATAATGTGCTCTGCTGTTAAATGAACTGTGAAATCAAATTTAAGAATACCTTCCTCTTTTGTAAATGAATCAATGAAGGGGACAGAATGTTGAACTAGGAAGGTCTTTATTCGGTACCACCTCTATGTTCTCACTGAAATTACCCAGATCGGTTTCCCATCTGCCAGACAGCTGATTATCTCTAGTATCCAAGTCCTAAAATCTCTGTTTAGTGAGTTTATTTGAGTGGATTAATGCACGGTGAGCTTACAAACAATGGAAGCGCCTCACACTCCTTGGTCCAGCTTCTGTTTATATAGACAATCTTAACTTTTGTTTCCCAGAGAAACTTTTCCCTTTCTGCGAGCATGCGCCATAAAGCCATTATGTCATCTTTATTGCTGGAGCATGCGCGTTGAAACCCATTATGTCAATGCTAGTTTCTCATTGCCTATGAGAAGATTTATCACTTTGCTGTGTCAACCATTTTACTCCCCACTACATCACCCTTTGCTACACAGTCTTATCAAAACAACTCTTTAAATCTGTTCTTTTGCAGTTCTATGCTGGATCAAGCTGCCCCTTCTTGGAGACTGTTACAGCTATTTAAAACTAACTTTTTGGTGAGGCGCAGAGCAGTGTTCAATATCAATTTGTATTATTGATAAACTATTAGGCAATTGTATTGTCGAAGGCTTTCATGGCTGGAATCACTGGGTTGTTGTAGGTTTTTCGGGTTATATGGCCATGTTCTAGGAGTGTTTCTCAACCTGGGGGTCGGGACCCTTGTGGGGGTCGCGAGGGGGTGTCAGAGGGGTCGCCAAAGACCATGAGAAAACAAAGTATTTTCTATTAGTCATGGGGGTTCTGTGTGGGAAGTTTGATCCAATTCTATCATTGGTGAGGTTCAGAATGCTATTTCATTGTGGGTGAACTATAAATCCCAGCAACTAAAACTCCCAAATGCTGAGGTCTATTTTCCCCAAATTCCACCAGTGTTCACATTTGAGGATATTGAGTATTTGTGCAAGGTTTAGTCCAGATTCATCATTGTTTGAATCCACAGTGCTCTCTGGATGTAGGTGAACTACAACTCCAAAAATTCAAGGTCAATGTCCACCAGACACTCCCAGTATTTCCTCTTGGTCATGGGAGTTCTGTGTGCCAAGTTTGGTTCAATTCCATTGTTGGTGAACTTCAGAATACTCTTTGATTGTAGGTGAACTATAAATCCCAGCAACTACAACTCACAAATGACAAAATCAATCCCCCCCAACCCCACCAGTATTCAAATTTGGGCGTATCGGGTATTTGGGTCAAACTTGGTCCAGTGAATGAAAATCCATCCTGCATATCAGATATTTACATTACGATTCATAACAGTAGCAACATGACAGTTATGAAGTTGCAATGAAAATAATGTTATGGTTGGGGGTCACCACAACATAAGGAACTGTACTAAGGGGTCGCAGCATTAGGAAGGTTGAGAACCACTGTTCTAGAAGCATTCTCTCCTGACGTTTCACCTGCATCTATGGCAAGCATACTCAGAGGTTGTGAGGTCAATTATTATTGGGCAATTATCAATACACAGTGTTGTTTGCAAATCAAAGCAGTGATTAATGCACATTATGTAATTATTGTTAAGTTCACTTGTTAAGCAATTATCATTAGCAAATATTTATTATTATTTATTTAAAGCATTTATATTCCGCCCTTCTCACAACATACAAATGGCAAACATTCAATGCCGGGACAAATAAATTATGTGCATACATAAACATTAAAATCATTGATCTCAACATTTAAACCACTGTCTAAAACTGTCTCGGTCATCCGCGCCAAATCTACCACTTCATCACACTAGAGCAGTGGTTCTCAACCTTCCTCATGCTGCGACCCCTTAAGACAATTCCGCATTTTGTGGTGACCCCCAACCATAAAATTATTTTCCTTCCTACTTCTTAACTGTCATTTTGCTACTGCTATCATTCGTAAATATCTGATATGCAGGATGTATTTTCATTCACTGGACCAAATTTGCCACAAATACCCTATACGCCCAGATTTGAATACTGGTGAGGTTAGGGGGAGTTGATTTTGTCATTTGGGAGTTGTGGTTGCTGGGATTTGTAGTTCACCTGCAATCAAGGAGCATTCTGAACCCCACCAACGATGGAATTGAACCAGTCTTGGCACACAGAACTCCCATGACCAAGAGAAAATACTGGGTTTGGTGGGCATTGACCTTGAGTTTTGGAGTTGTAGTTCGCCTACATCCAGAGACCACTGTAGACTCAAACAATGATGGATCTGGACCAAACTTGGCACGAATACTCAATATGCCCAAATGTGAACACTGGTGGAGTTTGGGGAAAATAGACCTTGATATTTTGGGAGTTGTAGTTGATGGGATTTATAGTTCACCTACAATCAAAGAGCATTCTGAACCCCACAAATGACAAAATTGGGCCAAACTTCCCACGTAGAACCCCCATGATCAACATAAACTGCTGTGTTTTCTGATGGTCTTCAGTGACCCCTCTGACACTCCTTCGTGACCCCTCCAGGGGTCCCGGCCCCCAGGTTGAGGACCATTGCACTAGATAATGAATCCACTTTAAATCTGGTTCCTGCCTCCTGTAGAATTCTGGGGTTTGTAGTTTAGTGAGGCTGTTAAAGGCTCCTCCCTAAACTACAAATCTCAAAATTCTACAGGAGACAGCAGCCAGATTTAAAGTGGATTCATTATCTAGTGTGATGAAGTAGCTACTAGTTGGCAAGGTGAGGTTTCCAATTGCTGTCTTATTTCATTGTCCCAAAAGCTTGGTCCCACAGCCATCCTTCTGAAGGACTGGAGGGAGGGGGCTGATCTAATCTCACCAGGAAAGAAGTTCAATATCAGAGAATTCAACTATTCCAATCTATGTCTCTTCATTATTACTTCATCTTAGATGTTACCTAATTTTATAGCATGGCCGCCAGAACAAAGTACATCTGTGAGTTTGTATTCAGTTTTACGAAAAGAGTTCGCCTTCCACCATGAAGACTTTGCCTTTCTGTAAAGCAGGCAAAGAGGCCGATAGTGGTCGTTGTCTACAATGCTGCATACGGGGATCAAATCTCCTTCTGAGTTCAGTTCTTTTGCCAAAGATTTGGTTGTCTTGTAGAACGACATTTCAAGGAGATAATTTTGACCTAAAAGAGAGAAACGATGAGAAAAGGAACAAAGCTATGAACCAAACTGCATTGTGTAATTGGCAGAAAAATGACTTCCTCTTTGGAAATGGTAATTCCTTCATCACTTCAAATGAATTTAAAGAAAATATGTTTTATTTACTGCTTCCCATGGTGTAATTATGCAGTTAATACAATTAACCTCCAAATGTGAACAACAGCTCTACCCAAAATGTTTACGAAGTTTGATAACTTATGATTGTAAAAGACAAGTTTACTGAATAGTGGTTTGCTGATCTCTATTATAACTTATGCTAATACTGGCTCTATTGCTACCATGTAATAATAAATAAAATAAAACTTTATTTAGATACTGCCCTATCTCTCCCGAGAGGACTCAGGGTGGTTTCCAACAGAGAGCAAAACATTCAATTGCCGAACGACACAAAAATCATACAGAAATGAAACATTATAAAACATAAACATAATCCAATGAAAATAATCCAGTGAAAATAATAACAAACATTTAAAAGCCAGTGCCTTCAAGTCAACCGTTACTTGTGTCAAAACATAAGTTCTGAAATATAATTAAGGGAACTATATAAATAAAATGTAATGTTCGTTTGTGGGATTAACATAACTCAAAAACCACTGGACGAATTGACACCAAATTTGGACACAATACACCTATCAGGTCAATGAGTGACCACCACTCATAAAAATACTGAAAATCACAGCGGAAGGGACTTAAAAAGCAAAAAAATTAAATAAAATTCCAACGCATGTGCAAAATCACATATGCACATAAACACATATATACACATATACACAAATATATGCAGAAATATATACGCACATATATGAACACACAAAACATACACAGAAAGGCAGAAGGAAGGAAGAAGGCTGGAGAGAAAGAGGGAAAGAAGGAGAGAAGGAAAGAAAGAAAGGTAAAGTAGGAAGGAAGGAAAGAAGGAAATAAAAAAAGTGAAAGAGGGAAGGAGGAGAGAAGAACGAAAGACAGAAAGAGGGAGGGAAGGAAAGAACCAAAGAGCAAAGGAATCGAGAAAAGAAATAGAGAAGGAAGGAAGAAGAAGGGGAAAAAAGAGGGAAGGAAGGAAAGAGGGAAGGAAGGAAGGAGAGAAATAAAGAAGGAGAGAAAGAGGAAGTCTGGCCACAGCAACGTGTGGCGGGTACAGGTAGTCTATGATATCACAGAACAGCAACAAATCACACCCTAAAACTTTGCCTTTTCCTAACTACCCTCCCTTCACTGGCTGAGTCACTGATATTTACAAGCTACTTCTGTCAACCTTCTCACCAATAAATTATCCTCTAGTGTCTAATTTTATTAATAACTAGTATGATCTGAGGATCATACGAATTTGCTATTACTTTGGCTGATGAGGCTGATAAATGGTTTCCACTGGGAACATGTGCAGGTAGATAAAGGTAAAGGTTTTCCCCAGAAATGAAGTCCAGTTGTGTCCGCCTCTTGGGTGTGGTGCTCATCCCCATTTCTAAGCCGAAGAGCTGGTGTTGTCCGTAGACACCTCCAAGGTCATGTGGCTGGCATGACTGCATGGAGTGCCGTTACCTTCCCGCCGGAGCGGTACCTACTGATCTAGTCACATTTGCATGTTTTTGAATTGCTAGGTCGGCAGAAGCTGGGGCCAACAGCGGAAGCTCACACCGCTCCCAGGATTCGAACCTGCGACCTTTCGGTCAACAAGCTCAGCAGTTCAGTGCTTTAACCCACCGTGCCCCCGGGGCTCCTAACATCTGCAGTGCACTATAGCAGTGGTTCTCAACCTTGGGTCCCCAGATGTTTTTGGTCTACAACTCCCAGAAATCCTAACAGCTGGTAAACTGGCTGGGATTTCTGGGAGTTGAAGGCCAAAAACATCTGGGGACCCCAGGTTGAGAACCACTGCACTATAGAATTATTCCTGTTTGACACCATTCTCACGGCTGTGGCTCAATGCCATGGACTTCTGGGAATTGTAGTTTCACAAGGTCTCTAGCTTTCTTTGCCATGGAGTGCTGTGTCTCCCCAAACTACAAATCCAAGGGTCCCGTGGCAGTGAAAGTGGTATTAAACTGCATCCATTGCAACACATACCAGAAATACTTTTCAGTCTTTATTTGAGAGATTTTAATAAGGAGATAATGACTTTTAATAAGATCATGTCCCACTATACTGGACTTTTTCTCCTATTATTTGGCCCTTAGCAAAACCTTATCATCTTTTTCTTCTTTTTAGAGCCCCTATTATTGCCCCCTCCCATCCTAAACGCATTCCCCCTTATTTGCTTTCTCATCTCCATTTAAGCACTGAGATTTACACAGAGGCAGGAACCTGCCAAGCAGTTGCTCTGCACGCCTTAAAGTGCAATTGCGACTTTTTCACCAGTCTTACCTCTGGCTCTTAAGGATCTGTCAAACTCGGGTCCTTGATTGTAAGTGCTGGAATCTGAAGCCTCTTTCCTAGTGTCAACACCTCTGTTTCAAATAACGAGCAAGAAGGAAGCCAGCCCTCCCTGCTTCCTGTTGCAACAGAATGGGATTGTTGCCTCTGAATGTAGTTTCGTTTTCAGCTGAAGGCTCAATTCATCCCCTTTCCAGGAAAACAACTGACTTCTTAGGAAAGCCTGGATCAACTCAGAATAATGCACCTTAGCTGCCATGCCTTAATACAAGCAGTTCCCAAGTTAGACCAACATAGGTTCTGTAGGTTTGTTCTTAAACTGAATTTGTATGTAAGTTGGAACAGATATATGTTTAAGTGTAGCTCCAGCCAAATATATGTAACACCCTTGTGTTGTTTGTTTTCTGGTCTGTCAATTTCATCGCACTAGAGCAGTGTTTCTCAACCTTCCTAATGCTGCAACCCCTTAATACAGTTCCTGGTAAAAGTATAATAGCTGGTACCAAGTGCTGATAGCGCTACGCTGATTCCGCAACTGTGGTTGTGAATGAGGAACACGTGTGTGAACACGTGGTTGCGAGAGTGGGCGGAGTGAGAACGGGCAGAGTGAGTGTTCTGGTACAGCTGTACCAGGAGCCCCAATTTTATTTGCTTTGTATTAAATGTTTGCTTGCAGTCCTAGGTTTCAGACACTCTGCAGATAGGTGGCTTCTTTTGGTTGCAGTCATAGGGCAAGTCACCTGTCCATCATCGTTAAGTTTTGATTCCGCCCCTTGCTCAGGGCAATTGGGAAGGGAAGGGAGCCATTTTTTAGTTAGTCTCAGCAAGGAAAGCTAATGTACAGGACGTGTGCAAGCTTCCCCTGTACAAAAGCTTCAACCCCTGAGGACTTTCCGGGGGAGAACAGTCTTAAGGCTTTCTGGGGGGGAAACAGTCATAATAGCAAACCAGAGAACTCCAGGGAAGCTTTGACGAATTTCCGGGGGAGAACAGTCTTCAGAGTCTCCAAAGACTTTCCAGGGAAACCGCGTTGAGTCGCCAATGTAGGCTGAGAAACGGCGGTATACAAGCGCAGTAATAAACAGCCCTAAAGACCAAACAACTCCAGCTGGAGAACATCTAAGCCTTTACTGGTAGGTCCACTCGGCGTTCGAGAAGCAGTTCGACCCGGTAGCGGAGCCCACATCAGTAAGGGTTAGATTACAGTCAGCCTGGAAGAAGTTAAAAAGGGGATTTTCCTTTAAAGAAGAAGTTATTGAAGACAGTTGCCTATCCTTCGTGGGCAAGATTAGGAATTCACCAGTTGCCTAAAAGCTTGGAATCATTTGCTTAACTTTACTGAAGTCAAGAGAAGTTTCTGTTTGATTGTTCATTAATAAAAGACTTTGTTATACTTCACAAGCCATCTAAAGATCATTTCTGATGGAAAACCTCTGAGAACTTCTCCTGGGCAAAGGGCTTAAAGGAAATTCTTTACAGGCCCAACGCGCAACAGAACAGTGAGAGATGTAGGGGGAGGGGGGAGAAAGGGGAGACAGAAAGTGGGGCAATAAACAGGGAAGGATTACTTCACTGTTATCTGTGTTCTGTCTGTGGTAAATAAGTTCAGTGGTATCCTGCCGCTGGGTTGCGCTATGAGTTCAGTGCTATCGTGCTACCAGATTGCGCTATCTGCATTGGCGTAATGCTACCTGGACTCAGTACCAGCTATCATACTTCAACCTAGTTCCTCGTGTTGTGGTGACCCCCAACCATATATAATTATTTCCGTTGCTACTTCATAACTGTAATTTTTCTACTGTTATGAATCGTTATGTAAATATCTGATATGCAGAACGTATTTTCATTCACTGGACCAAATTTGGCACAAATACTTGATACACCCATATTTGAATACTGGTGGGGTTGGGGGAGAGATTGATTTTATCATTTGGAAGGTGTAGTTGCTGGGATTTGTAGTTCACCTTCATTCAAAGATCATTCTGAACTCCACCAATAATAGTATTTAACCAGACTTCCCACACATAACCCCCATGACCAACAGAAAATACTGGAAGGGTTTGGGGGGCATTGACCTTGAGTTTTGGAGTTGTAGTTCACCTACATTCAGAGAGCACTGTGGGCTCAAGCAATGATGGATCTGGACCAAACTTGGTATGAATACTCAATATGTCCAAAGGTGAACACTGGTGGAGTTTGGGGAAAACAGACCTTGACATTTGGGAGTAACGGAATGTTGTTACTTTTTCATTGTAGTAATTGTGCAAGTGGACAAGATTCAGGTGTAGGAGCAAAGAAACCAAAATAATTCCCAAAACGGCAGAAGCCCCCTTTCTAATGGGGAGGGCAAGGATGGACACCACAAAAGTTGAATCTTTTAAACTGCAAAAAGTTATTTATTGCGTGGCCATAGCAATAACGACAAACAAGCATACAGGAATGCAATCAAAAGGTTTGTCGCAACCCCCAATGGGGCTGCAGAGCTTTTATAGTAAATGGAATATACATTTTCATTGGTTCCCAAAGACAAATCATTTCATTGGTCTAAGCTAGCTATACAGGTGTTCATTTGTTGTTTATGATTTTGATTGACATTATAGCACACGTAGGATCCTAACAATTACACAACTATAACATAGCTATGGTCCATTGTTCTCTGACCATGACAGTATCTTATCTGTTAGTCTGTTGCAAACACTGCTTATGAGCGACTGGGAAATTTGGGGGGTACTAACTAGCCATCAGCTAGCTGGCTTTTGCCCGGATATACTGTTATCCTTGAATAGTAACTTTTTCTTTGGAGCACTGATTTCTCAAACAATCAGCATTTTCTGTAAACATAGGCCTAAATCGTGACATATAGGCATTGGGAACATCTCTGAAACTTCCTTTTTTTAAAAAACCATGTACCCTCCACTGTAAACTCAGTCTCAGAGAGCGGTCGACATCCCAAGAGACTTTCCTCCCAGTTCGAAAGGCGTCCTTTGCCTCTCAAGCGCCATTTCGCTCTTCTCCGTCTCCCTTTGGGAATGGCCCGCCTCCTGACCAAGAAGGTCCCATTGAGGCTGATCCTCAAAGAATCTCAGGCCTGAAGTTTCCGTCAGGAAAAATCACAAAGGGATCGGCTGACAGCAAAGTGGATACTGTATACTGTGAAGTGTCAAAAACCTGCTTAGCTTTAAATGATTTTACTATTATTAAAATCAAGCACTGAGGGTTGTGACTGCATTTAGAAATGAACCAAGTCATTATTTCATCGTTTGCAATGGGATCTCCCCCCCAGGAGTCACACTTCTGCCTCTTTGAACCTCCTTGGGGTGTTTTGTGTTTTCTCTTTTGGGATCTCAATTCAGTTTGATCAGGAACTCGGCTCTCTTCAAAAGGAAGTCTTAAATCGCCCTTCTTTAATAAGGGCACTTCCAGATTTGTTGGACTGTGACTCCCATCATCCAGGAAGGCAGGGTGGGTGAGGACAATGGGTGTTGTGATCGACCCGTCAGAAGTTATGGTCTTGTGTATGGGGCCTAAGTTCATGGTGTATCACAATGATATCATCACCTGAAGACAAACCCCCTTGGCAGCCTCTGGCCTTGGGAAGAACCAGGGAGCCTCCAGAGCGGGAGGGAGAGACCTTTCCTCCCAGAAGAGGAGCCAAGGGGGTCTCTGCGTGGGGCTCCAGGGGTCCCTGTGGCCCCTGAATCCACCCTCCAAGGTAAAGGGCAGGAAAAGGGAAGGCGCCAGGGCCACTCTCCCCCCCTCCCTGCCCCTCCCTCCCTCCCTCCCTCCCTCCCTCCCAAGAGCATTTCCTGGCTGTTGGTTGTTTTCCTTTGAAAAGGTTCCATTCCTGCCCAGGTTCCAAGCCCGGAGGTGTTTACCTGGTTGCCATGGAGACCGAGGGTTCCAAAGGGCCAGGAGTCGGTTGGCCCTGCCATTGCCTTCCTGGGCGCCATCATGGGCAGAGGGCTCTCCAGGCAGGTCCGGCCGGAGCCGCCCCCCACAGATGCCCCTCCGACCCAGGCCCCTCCGCGCGCTCCCCTTGGGACGGCCCTGGTGACATGGCTCAGGGTAAGGGCCACGCTCCCTCGGGGAACCCTCCCCTCCCGCTCCCTTTGGGGCCCCGGGGCCAGCCCTGCTCTGGCAGGGAGGGCCCCCTTCATTGCCTCCCTCCACTTTTGCAGAATGCCTGGATGAGGCGCCCACATTTCCGCCACGTGGGCCCCGAAAACACAGAGGAGGTTCCTGTGGCTCTTCCAAGGTAAGCCCCTGGGGCCCCTTCCCCTCCCTCCCCCCCAAATGGAAGCCCTGGCCCAAGAAAGGAGGGGTCCCCAGAGGAGGAGGGGGGCTGCTTGCTGCCTTTGGGTCCCAATTCAACTGTCAGGGAGTGCCTTTGGGGGTCCGAGCCCCAAGGGAGGGGTGGGAGGAGGGGATTGTGAGGGACATTTGCATGTGAGAGGTGATTGGCCAGTAAGGGGGAGGAGGGAGGGGCTACTGGGAGGGGTATATGCAAAGTGTGACATGTGGGGATTGTGAGTTAATGCAATTTGCATGTGGGAGGAGATTGGCTGGGGAGGGAGAGAGACAGGAGGGAGGGGCCCCTGGGAGGAGGGTATATGCAAATTGTGGAAAGAGGGGATTGTGAGTTTAAGGGAATTTGCATGTGGGAGGTGATTGGCCAAGGGAGGGGAAGGGAGAGGAGGGAGGGAGAGGGAGGGGGAGGGAGAGGAGGGAGGGGCCCCTGTGTGAGAAGGGTTATATGCAAATTGTGATAAGTGGATTTTCTTGATTTTAAGTGAATTTGCATGTAGGAGGTGATTGGCTGGTGGAGGGCAGAGGGAAGGGCCTTTGGGAGACGTATTTCAGCACATAATAGTTTCATCATGCAATAGTCGCACCTCCCTTTTTGACTCCCAAACTTAGCATTTTGGCTTTTTTTCCATAAGTTTGTGTTGAGCACTAGCCGTCCCCTGTCACGCGTTGCTGTGGCCCTGTCTGTGTATATGTGTTGTGTGTGTATATATATTTGTGATGATCTGGATGAGGGTGAACAAATTGAAATTGAAATTCAGACCAGACAGAGGTACTCCTGGTCAGTCGTAAGGCCGAACAGGGCATAAGGTTACAGCCTGTGTTGGACGGGGTTACACTCCCCCTGAAGACACAGGTTCGCAGCTTGGGTGTGATCTTGGACTCGTCGCTGAGCCTGGAACCTCAGTTTGGGTGACCAGGGGAGCATTTGCACAGTTAAAAGCTTGTGCGCCAGCTGCGCCCGTACCTTGGGAAGTCTGACTTGGCCAGGTGGTCCATTGCTCTGTTACATCCCGAATAGATTACTGCAACGCGCTCTATGTGGGGTTGTCTTTGAAGATCTTTCGGGCGGCCGCCAGGTTACTAACAGGAGCAGCATCAGGGAGCACACTACTCCTCTGTTGCGTCAGCTCCACTGGCTGCCAATTTGCTACCGAGCACAATTCAAAGTGCTGGCTTTAGCCTATAAAGCCCTAAACGATTCCGGCGCAGCTTACCTATCCAAACGTACCTTCTCCTATGGACCATCTAGGAGCTTAAAATTGTCTGGGGAAGCCCTGCTCTCGACCCTGCCTGCCTCACAAGTGCGATTGGTGGAAACTAGGACAGGGCCTTCTCAGTAGTGACCCCCCGACTATGGAACCCCCTCCCCAGGGGTATTAGATAGGCCTCTTCCCTCCTGACTTTCCGGAAAAAAGACCTGGCTCTTTGAGCAAGCTTTTGAGAATGCAGCGGAATAGATAACACGGAATTATGAGTGATGAACACGGAATGGCCAGACAATGTTACTGGATAACGTTTGTAACAGGATGACACTGATGATTATATGTTTTAATGGTTTTCATATCTGTTTTATATTGTCATGTTGATTGTTTTTAATTGCACTTTTATGAAGGGCTGGCATCAAATTATGCTAATCTATAACGCGCCTGGAGTCACCGTATAACTGAGAAAGGCAGGCTATAAATATTGTAAATAAATAAATAATAAATATGTGTATATATGTGTGTTTGTATATATATGGGGTCTTGTGCATGCATTGTAATTCATTTTTTGTTTTTTGGCTTTTAAAGTCTCTTCTACTGTGTTTTTCAGTGTTTTTATGAGTGATGGTTACTTGTTGGCCTGATAGGTGTACTGTGTCCAAATTTGGCGGCAATTCGTCCAGTCGTTTTTGAGTTATGTTAATCCCACGAATGAACATTACATTTTTAATTATATAGATTTTCAAGTTCCATTTTTTTCAAACAATAAGTAAAGAAAGTTCTGGGTTGTTGTAGGTTTTTCTGGGCAAATGGAAGGTTCTGTTCCATTATCTGGGCGGAGGCCAAAAGGGGACACTAGACAGAGAAGGATAGTCTATGGGGAGGGGGGTATTTGAAGAAATAAAAGCATTTCCCCCTGTTTTTCTGTTATCCCCCCCCCCCATGTCACCATCATGGAAATAGCCCTCGTTGATGAAATGGGAAGTGGGGAGGGGTGATAACCAGTGAAAATGGGGAAAATGGTTTTCCTCCTTCAACTCCACCCAGGTCCTAAAATGGAGTATCCCTCTCTGTCTAGGCCCTCTTTTGGCTTCCGTCCGGGTAATGGAGGTAAAAGGTAAAGGTTTTCCCCTGACATTAAATCCAGTCGTGTCTGACTCTGGGGGTTGGCGCTTATCTCCATTTCTAAGACAAAGAGTTGTCCATAGACACCTCCAAGGTCGCTTCTGGTTGCTTCTGGAGTGACAGAATCAGCCGTCTATGAAGACGTTGCCCAGGGGACGCCCGGATGTCTTGCAATCCTGTGAGGAGGCTTCTCTCATGTCCCCCCTGGGCACACAGAAGACTGGGCGACTTGGAAGGCGCTGAACAGACTGTGCTCTGGCATCACTGTATAGAGTGCCATTACCTTCCCACTAAAGCGGTACCTATTCATCTATTCACATTTGCATATTTTCAAACTGCTAGATTGGCAGAAGCTGGGGCTAACAGTGGGAGCTCACGCCTTCCCTAGATTCAAACCTGCCACCTTTTGGTCAGCAAGTTCAGCAGCTCAGCGCTTTAACTCACTGCCCCACTGGGGGCTCCACCTGGGTAATGGGACAGTACCGAAAAGAGAAACAAAACAAAAAAAGAGGATTTGTGGAGTTCTTGTTTCTAAATTAGGTCTTTACAAAGGTTGTCTAATATTACCATATGTCACCGAGGGAGAGCGACAGGGTTGGGGGAGAAGAGAAGCCTTGTATTTGTTACAATTATTACATCTCTTTCTTCATCTCAGTTACTATTACACACACTGTCTAAAGCAGTGGTTCTCAACCTTCCTCATGCTGCGACCACTTAATACAGTTCCTCATGTGATGGTGACCCCCAACCATAAAATTATTTTCCTTCCTACTTTATCACTGTCATTTTGCTGCTGTTATGAATCGTCATGTAAATATCTGATACTGGACCAAATTTGACACAAATACCTGATACGCTCACATTTGAATACTGGTCGGGTTGGGCGGTTGATTTTGTCATTTGGGAGTTGTAGTTGCTGGGATTTATAGTTCACTTACAATCAAAGAGCATTCTGAACTCCACCAACAATGGAATTGAACCAAACTTGGCACACAGAACTGCCATGACCAACAGAAAATACTGGAAGGGTTTGGTGGGCATTGACCTTGAGTTTGGGAGTTGTAGTTCACCTACATCCAGAGAGCACTGTGGACTCAAACAATGATGGATCTGGACTAAACTTGGCAAGAATACTCAGTATGACTAAATGTGAACACTTGTGGACTTCGGGGAAAATAGACCTTGACATTTAGGAGTTGTAGGTGCTGGGATTTATAGTTCACCTACAATCAAAGAGCATTCTGAACTCCACCAATGATGGAATTGAACCAAACTTGGCACACAGAACTCCCATGACCAACAGAAAATACAGTGCTGTTGGTTTTCTGGTGGTCTTTAGTGACCCCTCTGACACTCCCGGGTGACCCCTCCAGGGGTCCCGATCCCCAGGTTGAGAATCACTGGTCTAAAGTATTTAAAATTCCATATAACGTCAATAACAAAATAGAGCGTAGCCTTGACATCTGACGTTAAAGCTGGTAATCATTTCTTCTTATGTTGTCCCATGTTCTTCCTGTCTTCTCTTCCAGATCTTATCAATAAGGGCTCCCCTTAATTATTCTTATTAGTTTATGTATTTAATATGTTATTGAAGGCTTTCATGGCCGAAATCACTGGGTTGCTGTAAGTTTTCCGGGCTGTATGGCCATGTCCCAGAAACATTCTCTCCTGACGTTTCGCACACATTTATGGCAGGCACCCTCAGAGGTTGAGAGGTCTGCTGGAAACGAGGCAAGAGAGGTTTATATATCTCTGGAATGTCCAGGGTGGGAGAAAGAACTCTTGTCTGCTTGTGGCAAGTGTGAATGTTGCAATTGCCTACCTGCATTAATTAGCATTGAATGGCCTTGCAGCTTCAAAGTCTGGCTGTTTCTTGCCGGGGGAATCCTTTGTTGGGAGGTGTTAGTTAGCCCTGATGGTTTTCCTTATGTACTGTCCTGATTTTAGAGTTTTTCAATACTGGTAGCCAGATTCTGTTCATTTTCATTGTTTCCCCCTTTCTGTTGAAATTGTCCATATGCTTGGAGATTTCAGTTACTTCTCTATGTAGTCTGACATGGCACTGAATGTAGCACAAATCCTATGTAAAATCATACTACGATTTTTGATATTAATTTTGAAATCTGAAATATATACAGAAAGCCTCGAGTTTTGGAGTTGTAGTTCACCTACATCCAGAGAGTACTGTGGATTCTGTGGATTCAAACAATGATGGATCTGGACCAAACTTGGCACGGATAATCAATATACCCAAAAGTGAACACTGGTGCAGTTTGGGGAAAATAGACCTTGACATTTGGGAGTTGTAGTTGTATGTACAGCAAGTTGTTGCTGGGACCTACAGTCAAGACGCATTCTGAACCCCACCAACGATAGAATTGGGCCAGACTTCCCACACGGAACCACCATGACCAACAGAAATTACTGTGTTTTCTGATGGTCTTTGGTGACCCCTCTGGCATCCCCTCGCGACTCCTTCCCTCAGGGATTCCGACCCCCAGGTTGAGAAACAGTGCTCTAGTGTGATGAAGTAGCCAGTTGTTTCATCAAGTGCTTTGCTATGGCTGACTTCTCTAGTTAAATAAGTCTGTAGTCCCTTTCATGGTCCTCGATTCATGCCTGGGCAATGCTGCATTTGGTGGTCCCACAGCTGCATGGTATATGGTAGACTCCTGCAGAGGTGAGAGGATCCCTCTTGTCCTTTGCTGAACATAGCATTTGTTGGATTTTCTTTGTGGGTCTGTCGATAGTTTGTAGGTTGTGTTTGTTCATCAGCTTCTCTCTGTGTGGTCAGTGGTTCCCTTGATGTATGGCAAGAACACTTTTCCTCTGGGTGCATCTTGGTCTTTACTCGCGTGGCTTGTTGTTGGTCTTGTAGCTCTTCTGATCTCTGTGGTGGAGTAGAGATTGGCCTGTAGAGCTCAGTTTAGGTGGTTCAATTCACGTTGGAGGTGGTGAGATTTGCAGATTTAATAATGCTATCAGTTCAATATATGAGATTTAAAAGGCCAAAATTTCAATGGCAGTTTTCCATCATTTTCTTTTTCTATGGTGAATTGGATGTTTGTGTGGATGCTGTTGAGGTCGTCCAGGAACTTGTTTAGTTCTACTCCTCCATGGCTCCAAATGGTGAAGGTGTCATCCACATATCTGAACTTTTTGTGGCTGTTTCCAGGGCTTGTTTTTCCAAGTGTTCCATGTAGAATTTTTCTACGACCGGGATGAGAGGTCTCCCCATGGCTAATCCATCTTTCCGTTCATAATTGTCCCACCGGAAGTAGCCATGTTTCTATGAACAGAAAAACTGGTCTGTGATTGTTAAGGCCCAGGGGATCGAGGGAGGGCTTTTCCAGCAGAGTTTAAGTTGTGTATGTACCGAATTTCCCCAGAAAGATGACTGGCTCTGATATTAATTTTTGCTCCAAAAGACACATTAGACTTATTTGCAGGGGGTGTCTTGTTTTCTCATGCACAAAAATCTACACATTCAAATCTAGTCATTTCATCTTCTGTTACATTGTCATAATATAATGTCAATATTATTATTTATAAATATTTAATTATATATTAAAATTAATATTTTAGCATGCATTGAGTCTATAATAAATCAAGTCTGGCAACAAAGATCCGCCTAGTCAAAGCCATGGTATTCCCTGTAGTAACCTACGGATGTGTGAGCTGTACCGTAGGGAAGGCTGAGTGAAGGAAGATAGATGCTTTTGAACTGTGGTGTTGGAGGAAAGTTCTGAGAGTGCCTTGGACTGCGAGAAGATCCAACCAGTCCATCCTCCAGGAAATAAAGCCCGACTACTCATTGGAGGGAAGGATATAGAGACAAAGTTGAAGTACTTTGGCCACATCATGAGGAGACAGCAAAGCCTAGAGAAGACAATTATGCTGGGGAAAGTGGAAGGCAAAAGGAAGAGGGGCCGACCAAGGGCAAGATGGATGGATGGCATCCTTGAAGTGACTGGACTGACCTTGAAGGAGCTGGGGGTGGTGACAGCCGACAGGGACCTCTGGTGTGGGCTGGTCCATGAGGTCACAAAGAGTCGGAGACGACTGAACGAATGAACAACAACAACATGTCTGTCTTGTATTGTAATGGATGTATTACCAGTAAATGCCTCAATCTGGCTGACGATCTTAACTAGGACTTATTATGGGGGTAGTTCTTATTTACAAGGATCATGAAATATCATACTAGGGCTTATTTTATGGTTATGTTTTATTATAGATAGCTTTTGGGTGATGCTGAAATTAGTGTGAGTCTTAAAACCGATGGCATCTTAGAATGTTTTATGTGAGAGAGGCCTATAGTTTGGGCCAGTGATTCCCAAGCCTTTCCGGTCATGAACCCCACCCCCCTTTTTTTGTGTCAGGAGCAACTTGAGAAACTGCATGTCACTTCTGGTTTGAGATAATTTGCCATCTGCAAGGACGTTGCCCAGGGGACACCCGGATGTTTTGATGTTTCACGATCCTTGTGGGAGGCTTATCTCATGTCCCCACATAAGGGAGCTTGTGCTGACAGAGGGAGCTCATCCATGCTCTCCCCAGATTCGAACCTCTGACCTGCAGGTCTTCAGTCCTGCTGGCGCAAGCGTTTAACCCATTTGTGCCACCGGGGGCTCCTATGGAAACTTTTAGAAGACATTTATTTCCTGCAGAACCCTAACTCTTGCTGTATTTTTTAAACCATTTAAATTGGGATTCCACAAAGTTCTTCCTTTTTTCTATTCCTATTGCCTGAGTTTTCTGTATAATTCAATAGGTATGGACATGAAGAGAAAATATTCAAAATATAACCACAAACCATCGTTTTAGTTTTGAATGAAGGCTTGATGTCTGACAGCTGAGGACATAAATCAAGGGTGGTATTCAACTGCCAAACCGTGTTTGGTGGAAGCATAAGCAAAAAAAGGATTTGGAGATCACCTGCGTTCCCCCTTCCTTCTCATTAGAGACAATCCAATATTGAGTTGAGTGTAGATTGATTTTAAAATCCCTTTCAAATTTGATTTTAAGATTATTTTTTGTGTAGAACCCCTATGGTTCCATGCAACAGTTTGGGAGCCAGTGTGAGTCTAGGCATTAATTAAGAGCTTGTGGGAGGAGCTTAGCAGTGGGAGGGGCATGAGGGAGGGGCCTCAGGGAGGGAGGGGTGTGTATGCAGATTAGGTTGCAGAAGTGGGTTGTGAGGGGAGAGGGAATTTGCAAATGGTTGCTGATTGGGTGATCTGAATGTGAGTGTGGAAAGGGCCAGCCAGTTGCCAGCCACATGCAAATCCCTCTCCTCCTCCCAATCCCAAACTGCCACTCAGTCTGCATGCAGACCCCAGTTGCTAGTGCTCTTCCTCTCCCTCCTTCCCAGTGGCAGCCAGTTCCAAGGGTCAATCCCTTGCTAGAGTCCCTCGGAGTGGAGAATAAGGATGTCCTCATGGTGCCCTGTGGACTTCCTGGACCATCAGCCTGACCCCTGTTGGAGGGAGGGAGGGAGTGGATGGGGGGTTTGCAGGACCCCTGGATGGGGTGGGCTGCCCCAGTCTCTCACACTTTGTGGCCTTCTCTTGCCCCTTTCAGCTCTTCGGAGCCACAAGGAACCCGCGCGGAGGAGCCCTCTCTCCGGACATGCTTCATCCAAGTACTGCCAGCATTTGAGGTAAGGAAGGCGGCCTCTTAGATATACAGGTAGTCCCCAAGTTACAAACAAGATAGGTTCCGTAGATGTGGGAACATTTCTTTAAAAAATTGATTTTTATTATATGCACACAAAGAAAACAATTTTTATTAGATTTACATTGAAAATGGGAGAACATTAAGATTATAGAAAAGTAGGAAAATATATAAGAGGAGATAGAAATGGACTTGAAAAAAAATGTAAAAAACACATATATACCTAAAAAATAAAAAAAATAGAAAAAATTTGGAAAAAAGAAAAAAGTCTTTGACTTCCATTCTGTGTCTTCGCCAATATTATGTAATTACTGTATATACTCGAGTATAAGCCTAGTTTTTCAGTCCTTTTTTTAGGCTAAAAAAGTCTCCCCCGGCTTATACTCGAGTCAATGTTATTTATTATCTTACTTTGTTATTGTTATTATTATTATTACATTTATTATTTTATTATTGTTGTTATAATTACATTTATTATTTTACTCTTATTACTGTTATTACATTCCATTATTTTATTATTATTATTATTTTACTCTATTTATTATTATTGGAGGACATGTAAGCATATTTACATTGAAGAAAGTTAGAATAATGGTTTAATTCTTATTTCTTCTTGCGTACCTGTCTTGCGTACCTGTCTTGCAAGCCATCTGCCCAGTTTGTTAGCATTTTCAAAATGAGATTGTTTAAGGAATTTCAATTGCTTTGCTTGGGATTCTAATTCTAAATGATGTTTTTTCTGGTTCAGTTCTCGTAGCACCTTTACTAATAAGCGGTTTGTTAGATCCCTCTTAAGGTTCTTTCCTTTTAATTGTATTTGTCTTTCAATCTCCTTTATTTCCTTATTTTTCTGTTTATTATTTCTTGCATTATGTTGTATGAAATGCCCACGTAGGACTGCTTTGAACGTGTCCCATACTATTTGGGGCTTCACTTCATTTGTATCATTCAGTTTTATATATCCCTGGGTTATTTCCTTATATTTCTTAATATCCTCCCCCTTTTAAAATAAATTCTCATTCAATCTCCATTTTCGAGACCGTTTTTTCTGATTAATTACTATTTCTAAAGGACAATGATCAGATAGGTCTCTGGTTAGGATATTTATTTCATCAATCCTAGTGGATAAACTTTTTGTGGACCAAACCATTTCGATCCTTGACCATGTTTTGTACCTATGAGAATAGAAAGTAAAGTCTTGTTTTCCCCCAGCTAGTTTATACTAGCTGGTTATAATCAGTTAGTATAAATGTAGTTTTGGTCGCTGCATCCCAGCTCGTTTTATGACAAATGAAAGGCCATAAATGTTGTTTCCTTTGTTTTTCATACAAACAGCAGTTATGTAATATGTGGTTCAGATTTTCAACCGGTGTTGGTGGTGCCACAGACACAGAGTCTTTCTTTGGGTAGGATATGATTGATTGAATGAAATGAAATGCAAAGATACAGAATGGGGGACGCATGGCTCGAGAGCAGTACGTGTGACAAAGATCTTTGGGTCCTCATGGACAACAAGTTAAACATAAGCCAACAATGTGATATGGCGGTAAAAAAAGCCAATGCGATTTTGTCCTGCATCAATAGGAGTCTTGTGTCTAGATCCAGGGAAGTCATGCTACCCCTCTATTCTGCCTTGGTCAGACCACATCTGGAATACTGTGTCCAATTCTGGGCACCCCAATTGAAGAGAGATATTGACAAGCAGGAATGTGACCAGATGAGGGTGACTAAAAAAAGAGCTGAACATATTTAGCCTGAAGAAGAGAAGGCTGAGAGGAGACATGATAGCCATGTATAAATATGTGAGAGAAAGTCATAGGCAGGAGCAAGCTTGTTTTCTGCTGCCCTGGAGACTAGGACGTGGAACAATGGCTTCAAACTACAAGAAAGGAGATTCCACCTGAACATTAGGAAGAACTTCCTGACTGTGAGAGCCGTTCAGCAGTGGAACTCTCTGCCTGGAGTGTGGTGGAGGCTCCTTTTTTGGAGGCTTATAGACAGAGGCTGGATGGCCATCTGTTGAGGGTGCTTTGAATGTGATTGTCCTGCTTCTTGGAAGGGGGTTGGACTGGATGGCCCAAGAGGTCTCTTCCAACTCTATGATTCTATGATTCTATTTGATTTTAACTATGTTTTAATTTCTGTATTGTATGTTTTATATGCTGTAAGCCACCTTGGGTCCGCTTCCGGAAAAAGGCCGGGTAGAAATATATTAAATAAATAGATTAATAAATAATTACATGGCCGATTCATGAAATTAAAAAATCACATGAAAAAGGGACCAAAAGGAAAATAAGAGTCCCTCAAGAGAGGTGAGAAGGCCAGTATACAAAACTTTTAAATAAATAAATAAATAAATAAATAAATAAATAAATAAGAGAGTCAACAGGTGGGCCAATGTTAATAACATGGATTTCAACAGGGAGAACTATAGGGTACTAGACTTGGGCAATAAAGATGAAATGCCTAGATATGGGATGGGTGACCTCTGACTTGACGACAGTCCATATGAAACGGAATTAGTTGTCTTAATAGGCCACAAAGTGAACATGAGTCAAGAGTATATTGCAGCAGCTTTCCAAGTCCACGCTGTTCTAGGCTGCATCAATGGAAGCCCAGTGTTGAGATGGAGGGACGTCCTAGTCCCACTCCCTTCTGCTTTGGTCAGACCTCTTCACCTGGAATAACCCTGTGTCTAGTTCTGGGCAAAGCCATTGAAGAAGTGGATTGCTTGGAGTTTTCCGGACTGTATGGCCATGTTCCAGAAGCATTCACTCATGACGTTTTGCCCACATCTGTGGCAAGCATCCTCAGAGATTGTGAGGTCTGTTGGAAACAAGGCAAGTGGTTTATGTGTCCGTGAAATGTCTCGTGTGGGAGAAAGAACTCTTTTCTGTTTGAGGCAAGCGTGAATGTTGAAAATGATCACCTCGATTAGCATTGAATAATCTTGCAGCTCAAAGCTTGGCTGTTTCCTGCCTGGGGGAATCATTTGTTGGGAGGAGCTTAGCTGGCCCTCATTGTTTCCAGTCTGGAATTCTCCTGTTTTTTTTAGTGTTGTTCTTTACTTACTGTCCTGATTTTACAGTTTTTTAAATACTGGTAGCCAGATATTGTTTATTTTCATGTTGAAATTGTCCACATGCTTGTGGATTTCAATGGCTTCCCTGTGTAGCCTGACATGGTGGTTGTTAGAGTGGTCCAGCATTTCTGTGTTCTCAAATAATATGCTATGCCCAGGTTGGTTCCTCAGGTGCTCTGCTGACGTCTTGGGTTGAATGAGTCTGCAGTGCCTTTCATGTTCCTTGATTTGTGTCTGGGCAATGCTGCATTTGGTGGTCTCTATGTAGACTTGTCCACAGCTGCATGATAAACGGCAGCTCCTGCAGAGGTGAGAGGATCTCTCTTATCCTTTGCTGAACGTAGCATTTGTTGGATTTTCTTAGCGAGCCTATAGATAGTTTGTAGGTTGTGTTTGTTCATCAGCTTCTCTCTCTGTGGTCAGTGGTTCCCTTGATGTATGGTAAGAACATGTTTCCTCTGGGTGGATCTTTGTCTTTACTCTCGTGGCTCGTTCTCGGTCTTGCAGCTCTTCTCATGTCGGTGATGGAGTAGCCATGGGCCGGTAGAAGCCAGTTTAGATGGTTGAAGTCACCTTGGAGGAGGTGGGGTTTGCAGATGCTTTTTGCATAGTCTGCCAGGGCTTTAATGGTGCTTTTTAAAAAAAATATTGGGTAATGGTTGGAGTTTTTATGTAGGTATCTATTTGTGTGTGTAGTTTTCTGTAAACTGTGTGGCCCAATTGTTGATTGGGTTTGTGGATGACTAGAACATCTAGAAATGGCAGTTTTGCTTCATGTTCTTTTTCCATGGTGAATGGGATGTTTGGGTGGATGGGATTCAAGAAGGCTGTTGACAAGCTGGAATATGTTTAGAGAAGGGCAACGGATACAATCATAGATCTGGAAGCCAACCCCTTTCTGCCACTCAGGTCTCTTTCTATGAGGCCTGTAAACCATGAATTCCTATGAAGAGCAGCTCAGGAAATAGGGTATGTTTATCTTGGAGAAAAGAAGGCCGAGAGGGAAATGAGAGCCATGTTGAACTATCAGAAGGGGGCTGGACTAGGTGGCCTTTGTGGGTGTCTGTTAACTGTATGATTCTATGAATGTATGAATCTATGCTCCAGCAGCAGCTGTAGCCACAGAAATCAAACCTGCCACCTCCCCAAATGGGACACTCTTCCAAATATTTAAACATGGCCCTCATGTCCCATCTCCGCCTTTTCCTTTCCAAGACAAATATTCCTGGCTTCCTCAGCTGCTCCTGCGGGAATCATAATTTCCAGGCCTTTCACAGTTTGGGTCGCCCTTCTCTGGACAGATTTCAGTTCGTCCATATCTTTCCTGACCTTTGGTGCCAAGAACTGGACACAGTCTTATTCCAGGCAAGGTCTGACCAGAGCAGAACAGATGTCCTCCTCTGGAGGGAGACAAAGCTTTATGAAGAGGAGACATGTTGCTGCCTGTCTCTCAGAAGCTGGGCCAAGGCAGTGGTCGGCATCCAAGAAAGTAGGGCTATTCCGTTGTGGTCCCCAGGTGGGCCTTCTCTGAAGAGGGGTGGGAATCCTGGAGCCCTCAGGAGTTGTTTATCTGCAAATCCCAGCAGCCTCTGGCAGCAGGGTCAATGGAGAGGAATGTTGGGGGTGGGAGTCCAGCACTGTCTGGGAATTCCAGCCCTGAGAGAAAGAATGGGATGGAAGGAGAGAGATTGTGGCAGAAGGAAAAGCCCTTCTTCGGTAGAATCTTGAGACCCCCTTCCTTTCTCTGCAGTTTCTGGGGAGAGAGGAACCCCCCTTGGAGTCTAGCAGCCTGGTGGCCATCTATGAGACTTCAGAGAGGTACCTCCTGTCCATGTTTATGGGGAGAGGGCATGCTGGGGTCTGGGGGGTTGGGGCCCGGAGATCTGGAGGGGGCCTTCTCAGGACGTTGCCTTCTTCCCATGGGCTGGCAAGACCCTTGGGATGGGGCTTGCCTCTCTTGGGGGAAATAGAAGGGAGAAGCTGAGTTCCTCTTCTGCCCCTTGCCTTTCTAGCAGCTTCATATCGGAGAGAATCCCAACTCCTCCACAGAAAGAACTACCCAGGGAGTTGGTGAGTGAAAAAAAGAGGCTGGAAAGGGGGGAGATTGCCTCTCTTCGTCCTTTGGGAAATGGATTCGGGCTCAGGGCCATCCCAAGACCCATTGAGTTCTAGGTGGCCCTTTGCTGAAGAGGCCTCCTACACTGCTAATCTGTTGTTGGAGTTCAAGTCCCAACAGCCCCGGGCAGTGTGTCACTGGGGAGGAAGGCTGGGGGTTTCAGTCCAATTCTCTCTGGGAGAAAGAGCGAGGGGGGCTTGGCAAAGAGCACAGCCCTCACTTCCCTCTTCTTCCCCCTCAACAGGGCTCCAAAGAAGTTGGTGTTCCTTCGGAGCTGTTCGTGCAGGAGGGGGCGGCCCAGGACCTCGAGAATGAGAGGTACATCCCTTCCCAGGTTCAGGGCCACATCGCAGTCAGAGATCCCCTCCCTCCCTCCTTCCTTCCTTCCCTCCTTCAATTGAGGCCAAGGGGGCTTGAGCCTGCAACCCTATTCTAGGGGGTTTGGGGGGGAGAGAGAGGAGAGGATGCCTTCTGATCTTGCCTTGTTCTCTCTCTCTCCTTGCAGTGTCGATGAGCCCCCTGAGAAGACATCAAGGGTAAGGAAGGGAAGGGAGCAGAAAAAAGGGGGGTTCCTTCCTCTGCATCCCCCTCCTCTTTTCCTCTCCCTGCCCCTCCTTTAAGCTTCTTCCTCCTACTCTAGTCTTCCTCCCCTGAGCTGTCTTCCCATTCCTTCTCCTTTGCCCCTATTTCACTTCTCTATCTAATTGTCTTTTACAGGACCCCGAAGAGGCAACACTTCTGGATGTCCCCAGCCTGGAGGATGAGGTGTGGGACCCTCTCCCCAGTTCAAGCAGGTGTGTTGCTCTTTGCCAGGAAGGATGACCATTGCACCCCTCCTTGTCCTCAGTCCCTGGCCTATCAGGCCTCACCTCCTTATGCCTCCTTATGCCTCTCTTCCAGCTCCCTGGGCCACGAGGAAGGGGAAGATCTGGCCCTGAAGCCTCGGAGATGGTCCTCCATGGACCTAGAGCAGGTAAGGCCCAGAGTTCCCCCCACAAGTCCTGGGACCACCACCGAGGAGGCATCGCCCAACGCCTTCCTCAGGACGCAGAGAGGGGCCTCCTGCATCGACCTTCCAGGTGGCAGGTGTGTCCTAGAGATGTTCTGGTAGGCTGCTCTTTAGCCACAAGAAAGGTATGTTGGGACCCCAATGCCCCATTCCTTCCAACAGGCATCCTACACATCTTCACTCACCATCCCTCTCCTTCCACTTTTGGTCCCAGGAGACTTTCCATGTCTCCCGAGTGCCACTGTTTCCCTTCTTTCTTCCTTACAGGCGCAAGAACACCTTCACCGTCTGTGCCAGCTCCTCTGCAGTCCCTCCTCTGCAGAGGCTATGCCGGCTGTGGATTACGTGGCCCGCAAACATCTCAAGATGGCCACGGACCACTATCTGGAGTCCAATGGGAGGTAAGAGAGCAGGGCCTGGGGGTGCCACTCCCCTGTCCCCATGGGGTTGGAGACAAGCCTGACCCTGACCCTGGCTCCCTCTTCCCTCTCTTCATTCACAGGGAGTGTGGTGAATTGATGTGCGCCGTTCTCAATTCACCTTACTGCTCCGCGGAGGCGGCGCTCGACCTGTTCCTGGCCAAGGTGAAGGAGGGCCCTTGGCTGGCCGAGGAGGGCAAAGAACAGGGGAGCCCCACTTTGGATGCGGCCACAGTAAGGACATCCGGTCCCGCACCCTGTCTTTGGGGGACTTGGGAAGGAGAGGGGGCCCTCTTTCCTGGCCTTCAGCAGGAGCCCTCCTGGCATGTAACCCTCCTTCTTTCTCTCCGCAGGCAAGAGCGACGCGGGCCATCGGGAAGATCGTGACATACATCAAGGACAGCACTCGCCTGGAGGGGTGGTTCCTGGAGCTTCTGCTCGCCTTGGTGACCAACTACATCGAGGTCACAAGGCCTGGGTTGGAGGCGCCCAGCAGGGACCAGAGCAGCACCTACGTTCCTCCAGAGTAAGGAGGGGGGGAAGGCTCAGTGGGGCTCCCAGGCCTTTGGAGAGGCCAGATGGGGGACTCAAACCCTCCACTTTCATTTTCCTGCAGAGAACTGGCGAAGATAATCATCGTGCTGCTGAAGAGGGTGGCCCGGGTGTCTTTCAAGGAGACCTCCAAGGAGATGCTAGAAGACCTCAGCATCTGCCCTGAGGGAATGGCCCTCCTGTTGCGGTAAGGAGCCAAGGGCCGGAGGAGGTTCGGGGAGGAGGCACAGCCTGGTCTCTCTGGCTGGCTTCCCTCATGGGGTCCCTCTTGTCTTCCAGGAGCTTCCTCAAGTCCTCCTCCTCCCTGCTCCAGCACCTGTCTTCGACTTGGGAAACAGAAGCGCCGCTGGAGCATTCGGCCGGAGTGGTGGCCTTCTATATCCAGGTGAGGAGGGTTAGTCAGCCTGGGTTTTGGGCTGGAAGGGGGCCTTAGGATAGGACGGGGGAGTCGAAGAGGGGAGAGGCAGTGCTTCCCTTCCTGGCTCCTGCTCTTCACACTTCTCCTCTTCTCTTTCAGCTGCTGCACACTGGCCAACGCCCACACTCCCCGGAGAAGACCTGGGCACTGCTCACGGCCTGGCTCCAACATCACAGCCTGGCCGTACAACATCAGAGCAGGCAGGGCCTTCTCCTTCTGTGCAAGACCTACAGGGAGGTAAGTCAGGCACAGCCCCGGCTCCACACACCACACAGAAGGCCAGCTGAGTCTAGATCCAGCAGGCCTTGCTCTTGCAGTCGTTGGAAGAACATACGATGCGGAAGGTCCTAGGAGGTCCCTTCCCCATCCAGGGGGGAGGCCTGTGTCTAGGCGTTCTCTGCAGGGGACCTCTTAGGCATGGCCCTCCTTTCTCTCTCTTTGCAGACCATGAGGCTCCAGGAGCTCCTGGACGGGGTCCTTGGGGGGCTGCAATCCCCCCACATCAACGTCGTGCTGGAGTTCCTGGGCCTGGCTGGCCAGCTGGGGGCCCTGCTGCACAAGGAAGACCAGGGCCCTGCGAAGGCTCACCTGGCTGCCGGATGCCGCCCTCTCTTCCACCACGTGAGTCTTGGCCCCTGGTCCATTTTGGGGGGGGGGTGTAGACTTCCCCCTCTCCCCATGAGAAGGGGCTTCACACAAAGAAAGGGGGAGAAAGTCTCCTTTTCCTTCGTTTTTTCAGGAGGCAGCCAAGATCCGGAAGGCAGCCCTGGAATGCTTTCAGCAGCTTCTCTGGCGCCCAGAACATCAACATGAGGAGCGCAAGACCATCCACGACCTCCTTACGGTGCTGGTTCACGTGGAGGATGAGGACGAGGAGGTGGCCAAGGTGGGAGGGAGGCCCAGTGCTGGCCCCTCAAGGCCTTGGGGCTCAGGACAGGGGTCAAGGGAGCGAGGAAGGGGTCACTTGCCCTCCAAGTGAGCCTGACTTCTTCCCTCTTCCTCCTCCTCCTCTTTGAAGACTGCGAGGATGACCCTCAGGGAGACAGCGGAGGTCCTGCGATGGCACCTGAAGGACAGCGTTCTGGCGGGAGACACCTTCAGCCTGCAGGAGCTGCTGCACAAGATCTCCAAGCGCCTGGTCAGTGGTCACCCTAAGGCCTGGCAGTCAAGGGCCCTTCTGCCCAGCCTCTTTTGACCCCGCTCTCTCCTCCAGATCCAGCACTGTAGTTCCAGGTGGGAGTTGGAGGAGAAGGTGTATGGCTTCCTGCTTTTCTTTAAGAGCCAACATTCATCAGCAAAGAAGGCGGCAGCCATGTTGCTCGGTAAGGGACCAAGAGGGTCTTAGCCCCCTTCGTGCCCACCCCTGGCTTCGGGGGGGGGGGGGGGTGATCAGTGCCTATTCCTGGCTTCCAGCTCACTTTCTGGGGCAGTAGGAGTGCCCTCTTCCCCAGAGGACCCCTCTCCTTCCACCCTGGGCCCTTCGAGCTCATTCTGGGAACCCAGAGCCTTATTGGGGGGGAGAGCAAAGACCAGGGACCTCTTCCTCCCCTTCTCTCCCTTCCTTCTGCCTGCAAAGCCCCCTCCCTGTCCTCCTCTGGGGCACCCCCCTCCCTTGGGTGTAGCATTGGGTTCAGGGAGCTCCAGAATGCTCTTTGCTCAGGGAGATGGTCCCTCTCTTCTCTGCCGCCTTCCTTCTCTCCAGGTCACGTGCTTCACAAGAACAGTAACATCTGCACTGAGAGGAACACCTGCACCTACGAGGCCTGTAAGTCAGCCCAAGAGGGACTGGGCCTTGGAAGAGAGGGTCCTGGGGAGTCCGTGTGCCGTCCCTCACCTGCTGACCTCCCTCCCTTCCTTCCTTCCAGGGTTGATTGATCTCCTCGCCGACCATGACCCTGAAGTCAGGAGAGTTGGCTGGCAGACCAAGGCCATCCTCGCCAGGGCCTCCGCCCTCCACTCCCGACACGGGCTGCGAGCTGCTTTTCGGCGCTTGGTGGCAGGCTGCGGGCGAGAAAGGTACCCCCCAGAGTACGCAAAGGACCCACCCGCCTGATGGACAGGTAAGCAAGGAAGGGAGGAAGGAGAAAAGGAGGGAGGAATTGAGGAAAGAAGAAAGGAGTCTCCTTCACCCAGTCCTCCTCTCTCTGTCCTTTGCAGGAACACCACGATCTCCCCGCGTGTCACAGGAAGACCTCTGCTTTGCTCCAGCTGTGCCGCAGCCCCAAAGGGAAGTAGCGTTAAGGAGGCGGGAGTCTGCCCAGCCCTGGCCCAGGGAATCTCCGCCCCTTTGCAGAAGGCCCGCCCCCGCTCTGGGCCCCATTGCCACCAGAGGCCCTTGGAGCAGAGCAGAGAAGGAAGACTGCTTGGGCCCCCTCAGGCCCCTCTGTTGAGCTCTGTTCTGTTCTGTGGGGGATTGGGGGACCTGGAGGGGAGGGACCACCACCTGCTCCCTGGGCCTTCATTCCAACCCTTGGGCTGGGCCCCGCCTCCTTTGACCTCCGGACTCCCCCACCCTGACCCCTCCCTCTCGGCCTGGGATGCCACCACCGCTTCCTTCCTCCCCCCAAGGTGGCATCCCCACAAGGGCGCCTCCCTACTTCCCTCCCCTTGCCCAGCCCAGGGGTGCCGCCCTTCCTCTCCCTGCCCTCCAGGCGCAGCCAGGCCTCCCTCCTCCTGAGCCCCTCCCCTCAAACACCCCATTGTCCCCTGTCTCCACCCAGTCAGAAGGGTCAAGAAGGCAGGGGTCAAGAGGAGAGTCACGGGGTCACAGCCCCCACCTGTCCCGGGAAATCAAGAGGCCACACTCCACTTGGTGAAAGGCGGTTTCACCACTAATGGAGTTGGCCTTTTTGGTGGGATGCACTGATAGGACAAATGTGATTCCAAGAACTGCAGTCCAGACACCGGAAGAACTAGTTTTATCCCACGCCTTCCAGGAAGGAGTGGAATAAATCCACTATCTCATTAATTCACCAGAAATCCACGTTTTCCTGGTTTGTGGTGAATTAATTGCGGGTTGACCGGAATGTAATCTGGACAGCCCACTTTTTATTGTGGAAGTTTCCGCAATAAAGGGCCTGTCTGGATGGGCCCCAAAACATCTGGAGGAGCAGTTTGAGAAACTGGTAAAGGCATCCTTGGAGTGGAGAGTCACAGGGTCACAGCCCCCACCTGTCTGGGGGAATATCTAGAAGTTCAGACTGCATTATTTAGCAACAGAGATCCAGCCACAGGTAACATATGGGGTGACTGCATCAGGTCTTCAGAGGCAACCTTGGCTCCAGACAGGCCCTTTATTGCGGAAACTTCTGCAAAAAAAGGGGGGGGGGCTGTCCAGATGACATTCTGGTCAACCCGCAATTAATTTGCCACAAACCAGCGAAACCTTGGTTTGTGGAAAATTAATTAGTTAGTGGATTTATTTTGTACCTCTTGGAAGCTGTGGGATAAACCCACTACTTCCGGTGTCTGGACTACTGTCATTTTTCCGGACTAAATTAGTCCGGAAAACTGTGGGAATCCCATCCTCCTCCCCCACATCCCTCAAACCTCCTTTAAAAGTAAAATAAATTTAAGTAAGTTTATTTTACTTTTAAAAGAGTTTTGGGGGCTGTGGGGTAGGAGGCTAGGGTCTGCAGATGTTCACCTGGACACCCACCCCAGAAAGCATGCGCTTTCAGGGATGGGTGTAGACAGGCCCCCAGGAATATCCACGTATTTTAATCGCAGATGCTCCTGGGAGCACTCTTGAACTTTGACTCATAGCATCCTAATAGGTAGTAAGCTGACTAGGATTTCAGCAAACTGAATTCCAGAACACGTTGAGAAGCACAATTTGAAGGTCTATCCAGATAGGACACAAAATGTGCGCCCTCCTGCATTTTTCTGAGAGGTGTCCAGATGACAGCTCACGTAAAGGCGAATGCATTTGGCACAAAGCAGAAAAGCTCTGCTTTGTGCCGAGGTAACTTAATTGCTGGAAAGACATGGGCCTTTCAGTAGACCTATGTCTTTCCAGGTGAGGGAGCTGTGTAGATGGGACCGGAGATTGCGCTGTGCGACATCCAGTTCCCCTCTATACAATCTACCTCGGGTTTCTTGGGCTCCTGGAGCCACAGAAATGTAAGACACACCCTCCCCAAACCCCTTAAAACTGCCTTTCTAAAAGGAAAGCAACCTGCCCCCATTTTCCTTTCTCTGGAGTTCTCCTGGGTCGTACCAATGATGCACAAAGGGGGGGGGGGAGGAAAATTGCTCCTGTCCTGTCCTGTCCTGCCTCCTCCCCCTTGGTGCACCATTGGCATGACCCAGGAGAACTCCACAGAAGGGCAAATGGTGGTAGGGTGAGTTATTTTCCTTTTAAAGGGATATTTAAAGAAGTTTTCTTCTTTGTCCTGGTTTCCTGCGGGAAATCCTGGCAGGGCATGTGGACACTCTCCTCATCCCCAGGAAAGCACACACTTTTGGTTTTTTTTTGGGGGGGGGGGCAGGTAGACTAGAACTGGGGAACATTCGCGTTTTTAAAATGTCATTGTTCCTGGTGTCTGGAACTGCCCTGAGAAACACTGCTTTAGACTGTGAGTGACTACTTTGGGGTTGTCCTTGTTCACAGGTTTGTCCAGGCAAGTGACAGCCACTGATGGGCCCGCTTTCCCCAGGAGCTGCATTGGAATTGCATTTGTATTTACCAGTGTAGCCCCTGAGGAAGGCCGGCCCATTAGTGGCTGCCAGTTGCCTGGACAAACCTGTCAAGCAGGAAGCCATTCCCCCCTCCTCTGGGGCTGTGTCTCCCGATGGGCCTTGATGCCCCTTGGGTTGCCCTTGAGTTCCCCTTGGGCCCCCCACCCACCCCACCTCACCTGGACTCACCCGGAAGGAGGCCTGGCTGCTGGGAGCCATGGAGGAGAAGCAGGAGGAGGAGGGGCAGCTATCCCCACTGACACCGTTTGTGGTTCTTGCAGGGCCTTCACGGATGGAGGACGCCAAGGGACAGTGACCCCTCGAGGGACCTGAACATCGAGGGACATGAACATCAAAGGACCCTGACCAGCGAGGGAGTCTGACCATCGAGGGCCGATTGACATTGAGGGACCCTGATCAGCGAGGGAGTCTGACCGTCGTGGGACGCTTGACATTGAGGGACCCTGATCAGCGAAGGACCCTGATCAGCGAGGGACCATGACCGTCGTGGGACGCTTCACTTTGAGGGACCCTGACTGGCGCCTGTAAGAACAAGAAGAGAGAAGACAGGACTTCAATAAATGTGTTTGGATATCTCGCTTTCTTGTAAATGTTTAAAGTGTATGTTTGTTGTTATTTACCATGTAATTGATTGTCTTTCTTGTATAGGAGAGGATCCCCCTGCCCTGTGGAAGCGCTGCTCTTCCCCTTTGGCTGCTCTGGCTGCCTCCTGTGGATCTGGGGCTTGCAGGGGAGGGAGGCCCAGGCCTCTCCGGCAGAGGAGGGTCTCCAAGGCCCCCCTTCCTCCTCTGCAAATCCCAGGACTCACAGCCCAGCCGCTGGAGGGGAAGAGACGCCCTTGGACAGCGGAGTGAGAGAGGCCCCCTAGTCTGTGTATTGTAGTTTTACCTTATGGATTTGTGTAGTCTAATATTGTATTCTTTAATGTCTGGCTAGAATAAATGTACCCCTTTCTTTTTAATGTGGCGCTTTCCTTAGATTCCTTTCGGGAGGGAGACCCAAACTGCCCAGGACTTGCAACTCAGCCCCATCCACACTGACCCTTTCATGCAGGTTGAATGGCATATGAGGCTGGATCTATACTACCTTCTTTCCTAGGATCTGATCCCAGATTATCTGCTTTGAACTGGATTATATGAGTCTGTACTGCCAGATAATCTTTGTTAAACAGATAATCTGGGATCACATCCTGCTACGTAGGGCAGGGTAGATCCAGCCTGAGTCTGCACTGACCATCTTATACAGTTCTACCAGCATGAAATGACAGTGTAGATAAAGCTATAGGCCCCATGTACACTGACATATAATCCGTTTTCAGAATGCATGTTAACTGTGGTTCAACCTGGATTATATGGCAGTGTACACAACTTTATAAAATCCGGGTTCTCTGTTTTCAACTGGATTATTTTGCAGTGTAGATTGATTTAGATAATCCAGTTCAAAGCAAATAATGTGGAATATCTGCCTTGATATTCTGGATTATAGGGAAGTGCAGAAGGGCCCAAAATGGGGCCTAAGAGGAGGAAGTGAGAGATGACAATGTTCCCATGTAGGCCGGATCTACACTGCCCTATATCCCAAAATCTGATCCTATATTATCTGCTTTAAACTGGATTATATGAGACTACACTACCAGATAACCTGGAAGAAGCAGATAGTCTGGGACCAGAAACTGGGATATGGGGCAGTGCAGATCCAGCCTAAGTTCATACTACATGAAATTATAATGAAGATAAGTTTCTATGACACTGGCATAGATTCTAGTTTCAGAATACATATTAACTGTGGTTCAAACTGGATTCTATGACAGTTAGATGGGGCCATAGTGTATCATCTCTGTTGTATAGGCTTTGTAACCAGAGTTGTCATGTAGGGCAACCCTGACATCAATTGTGACAATATTATATTACTCTATAGTCTGTTTTGTCTAGTTTCCTGTAACCATTTATATAATGTCTGCTGTATAGTATTAAAAGATCTTTGCTTAGAATAAATGTATCCATTTCTTTTGAAAGTGGTGCTTTCCTTGGATTCCTTTGGGGAGGGAGACCTCAACTGCCCAGGACTTACAACTCAGGCCCCATCCACACTGACCCTTTCATGCAGGTTGATCTGCACTGTATGGTGAATGTAGACTCATCCCTGTATGTCTGTAATGAATATATAATCCAGTTCAAACTGCATGCAATGTACAGTTTAGATGGAGCCAAAAGCCTCATTTGCACTGCCGTATAATCCAGTTAAAATTCAGGTTAACTGCAGTTCAAAATGGATTATGTGGCAGTGTAGATGGGGCCTACAAGGAAGAAGTGAGAGAAGACAACAATGCTACTATGTAAGATCGATCTACACTGCCCTATTCCCCAGGATCCAAACTCAGATAATCTGCTTTAGCCTGGATTATATGAGCCTGTACTTCCAGATGATCCGGTTTAAACAGATTATTTGGTATAGGATCCTGGAATATGGGACAGTGTGGAAGGGATCGTAGTCTGTGCAAATGTGTGCGTCATTAAACTGTTTCATGTTGAGATCATGTTGTGACCAGGATGACATGGCTGTGCCAATAAAGTTTGTTAAATTTTGTTAAGAAGAACTGTTTGTGTGTGTGTTTTAAAATGCTTTGCTGGGGGATCTGCTCTTTGTGGAAAGTGTGGATAGTAGCAAACCCTGTAGTCTGCAAAATGGAGAATGCGTCCAAGGAGTGAAGCTGTGACTAAAAAGACGGCATCAGCAGGAATCGCTTGTCTCGATGGAGGGGAGTGACAGTCCCATCCTGCGTCCCTTTCTGGAGACCACAATCCAAGAAGAAAAGGGAAAGGCGGAAGGGTCCAGGAAAGGAAGGGCCACCCAAAGGGCCAAAGATTGTTTGCAGATTGTTCTTTTCAGAGCCAAACTAGACATCCCAGGGAAGAATGAGCAGGATGCTTGGAGCCGGCCGATGCCAGTCTCTTTGAGCAAACACCTCAAAAGGGCAGAGCAATGAAGATGTGCCTTCCCTAGTCATAGGGTGACTCCACACTGTAGAACGATTGCCTTTTGAGCCCATGTGAACGGCTTTGGCTCAAGGCTATGGAATCCTGGGAGTTATAGTTTGGCCGAGAAGGTCAGTGCCGATGTGGCCTACAGTGCATTTGTGCTATAGAATTAACTCGCTGTTGAAGTAAACAACAGTCTTTTTACTTATAGAAATATATATTTTGAAGAGGCCACGTGGTCATTGATTGTATTGTACTGCCAAATAATACAGAAGATGGCACGGTTCAAACGCCCGCACATGTTCAAGTCTCTATGTTACAGTTCAAGTCTCTATGTTAACAAACATACGTTACTTTCAATAGCACTAATGTAAAAAAGTAACACTTAAATGCAACTATTTCATTACTTGTTTACTTTCTAGGGAGGAAGTTTTGTGATTGTTACTAAAGACTCTTCCAAAGTAACTTCCTACAACAAAATATGCCAGCAGGATGACATTAGCCAACATTGTCAATAATCATGCAAATATTTGAAGAATGTATCTACACTGTAAAATGTATGCAGTTTGATGCGCCTGCACTGTGGAACAGGTGCAGTTCTACCCCAGTTGAACTGCCATGGTTCCATTTGACGGAAATGCTGGAATCTGTGGTTTGACGAGGCATCAACACATTTTGGTGCAGGAGGCTCAGGGCTTTGTCAAATGAAAGTCCACATCATGATTCCACAACACTGAGCCGCCACAGTTCGAGGGGTGCTAAACCAATGTAGACTGGCCCTGAGATCTTCTTCACTCATTATGATATGAGATTAATGGGAAGTGGAACAGATTTAACACACCCAATGGCCTTAAGGAAGAGAGGTGTTTGCCTTTCGGCCTCAGGCGGTGAAGCCTCTGGCCTCAATCAGGAAATAGGGGCTAGAAATCAAATCTGGGTGTGAACGATTCCCCCAAATTCCCTTCCGCCCCAAGGCTCCTGAAATGCCTCTTAAGCATTTCAATCCAATTCAGTAAGCCTTTATTGGCATATACATAGAAAAAAGGGATAAAATACAGTACAAACCATAGAAAAGGCAACTTCACATTTGCTACACATTCAGTTTACAGATTTTGTTCAGGAATCTTGCCACTGAAAGGCAGCAGTTACAATCATGACAATTTAGAAGCATCATTACTTTGTCTGGGTCACGGTGATTTTTCAAGGAATCTATAACTTGTGGTAGTAAGCTAGATCTTGGTTCCTGGTAAAGTGGGCAGTGCAGAAGAAGATGCGGGATGGAATCCAGCTGTCCTGTGCTACAGGGACAAAGGCTCTTATTGCTTGGTAGACCGTGAAGTCTTCCTCTATGGAGCGGAGATGGCATGATATTAAATGTGGCCAGTATGCAGGCTCTCATGGACGAGGGGTTGGTGAGTGCTGCAACAGAAAAGGCTGGATTTCCCTGTATGAATGGAATTGCCATGTTCATAGGTGAACAGGATTTATTGCCCAAGCACAACAATAGGTTAGAATCCCTTTCTAGCAGCCTCTTTTTAATAAGGGGAAAGATCTCGGTGAAAGTTAGCAAGTTCAAGAAGTCACTATGATAGCCCAATTCCCTGATCTTTGCTAGAATTGTTGAGCAGCATTTTGAGTGATGGAGTTTGCTCAAGGTGAGTTGGGTCAGAAAGCTGCTCGGGCTTTGGTAGTGGATAGATAACCAAAATTTGATGACGTTTAGCCAGATAGTGGCCTTTATGGAGCACTGGTCAGATTCTAGGCATAGAACTGCATACGGGACACTAAATAATTTGTAGAGGAATTTTGAGTGGAAGGATCTGATGGCACTGTTCTTAGGGATTAACCAAATGGACACCCCATAGAGTAGTTGTGACATCGTCTTTGCTTGAAAAACTTGCAAAGCAGGGGGGATATATTGGTTGCCCCTGGAATGGAGAACCTCCTGATAGCACTGTCGCTTGATTGGGCCCAGGTCAGTGTATATTTTAAGTGAGTGGACCATGACAGGTTGAACCAAAGTCCTAAGTAGTTGATATAATGCTCGATATAATGGCTCTTTATCTTCCAGACTTGTTTTTTATTGTTTTCTCCAAAACCAGGATCTGGTTTTATCATAATTCACCTGCAGATCATTCATCTCACAGAAATTTGTGCAGTAGTCTTTTTAAACCCACATGGGAGAGGGATAGTAGGGCTGCATCATCTGCAAATAGCAAGAGGGAAACGTGCTTTGGGCCAATCTTGGGGCTATGCCCATCCACTAGTCAGGCGAAGCTTGGCATACATCTTCCCTATTATAGAGAGCAGGTTTTCTTTGCATTCTTTAGCACAAAAGGAAGCAGGCCTTGCAAATCTGGGTTTTAGCCTGCCCCTTTAGGACTCTCACTTGCTGAGGTGTTCCTGCAAGTATCTCTGTAGATCTTAGAAAACTATTTCTTGATATAAATTGTTGGCTTACATCTGAACAGAGGATGGGCCAGAGATGTCACTGCCTTGGTCCAAAGGTGACCAGCAATGACTGGTACCAAGACAGTGACATAAATCATTTGGCTATGAGTATGGGTTAGACATATATAATAATCTAAACTAGCCATGGCCAAAACCCTATTTATCAATGTTATACAGGTTGAGTAGCCCTTATCCGAAATATCAACATATTTGAAAATCCCAAACTGTCTAAATGGATAGCTAAGATAGTGATGTGTTTACTTTCTGATGTTTCAATGTACGCAACCTTTGTTTAATTGACAAAATTATTTAAAATATCACATAAATATGAAAAACTATTGTGTAAACAAAATTAGAGTGACTAGGAAGTAAGTGTATACAGTGTAAGTAATCCCCCATAATTTCAACTATTAATAAATCTGATGCATTATGGCTGCTGTGATTTTCCAGGAGAATTTGTTTTTTTTTCTTGACATTTCTTGAATGTTACTTTCTGAACTCATAATTACTAAGTTTTCTTTTTTCTGATGCAGCTTTGATCAAGAGTGTCATGTCTGCATGCATTTTCACACCCAGCTGTGGACACATCAAAAACGAGTCCAAAGATGCAGTATACAAAGTATACATGAGTGGAAAAGGTTCCTTGTATAAGTACAAGAGGTTATTCTATTAGTAACTCTCATAGACAAGTCATTTTTGTTATTTCAGAACTTGTAGATTTCTACTGACCTTGACCAGACTTTTGCCCTAAACCCCACGTTTGATCTCCAGCAGCGCATCCCTTCCCCAGGGCAATTTAACTCGCTGCTAGGGAAGTATCCAGCTCTGTTCCTATAGCTAGACATTAGGCATGTGTGATCAATAAATAAAATATTTCAAAAGTCATGATAAAATTGGGGGCACCAGCATTTCATTTCTAAAGTGTTTCTAAAGTATCATTAGTAAAAATTCCGTTGCCATAATGAGTGTAAGAAAATTTTGTTACTTTTTCGTTATAGTCATTGTGCAAATGGATAAGCTTCAGGGGCTCCTTTTTCCCTCATTTTTACAGCTGTTGGGGTGAAACTTGCTACAATGGTAGAACACATTTACTACTGTTAGCCCATCAAGTTTCAGAATGTTTCACTTATCCACAGAGTTTTGGGAAATTTTCACTTTTTAAAAAACATTTTAAAAAAACCAGTTGGCAGTTATCGCCTTGAATTTTCTATACAATGACACAAGATAACAGGGGATTATTCCCTCCAACTTTAATAAATATTCATACATCTACTGATTTTAGCTAATTTTTAAAGCCACAACAGCTATTTCATTGAATGTCTCTCATATTAATCAACACAACTTCCACTTAAGGGTTTCTTCCCAGCCCAGAACAAAGATGTACTGACTAGAAGTATCAGTCAGTCCTTTTTGCAGATGCAACAATTTATTGGAACTCTGTCTGGCTGCTGCTAAGGAGAGACAGATCTCTCCCCTATCCTGATTGGGGATTTCTGATGCTGAGCAGAATTCTGGGAAATGTAGTTTAGGGCAGGGCCTTTTGAATTGTCAGGCATTGGTCTCCTCGCCTTCCCAAACTACATTTCCCAGAATCCTGTGCTTTCTCAGGCCCCTTCGACACAGCTGAATAAAATCTCACATTTTCTGCTTTGAACTGGAATATATGGCAATGTAGACTCAGATATACCAGTTTAAAGCAGATATTGTGGGATTTTCTGCCTTGATATTCTGGGTTCTATGGCTGTGTGGAAGGGCCCTCAGTCTCTTTCCCACCAAACTCTGCTTTTTTCCTGCTGCTTCCCTCTCTTAATGGTGAGAGGCCATTAATTAATAAAGAGGAATGGCAGCCTTTTTGATTTTGCTTTGCTTGCTTGCGCTAAAAATAAAACTGATAAGGTTGACGTTAAATTGTTTCCCCTTTTGCAGAAGTGATTTTCAACTATTGGGAGCATATTTTCCAGCATTTGACAGATGAAAATGGGGACACCTGTGCCTCTGCAATATCAGAGGGCAGTCAAACTTATTCATGTTGTTAATGGTGCAACATGGATAAAGGCCTAGAATTGAAAGACCCCATAAGTTTACAGATGGTTTTTTCATTATCAAGTTGACTGGTGAAATAGTGGAATCGTATATAACCGAAACATGGGAAAAACAGTTTCACAAGACGACATGGGGAAGCAGCTGATATTTAAGAGCTGCTTGAGGTTCAGGTTTGCTCTTGGTATTGATCCCCAATAGGGAATTTGGCCATTCAGAGGATAAACATTGATCACAGCTTTGAATGGTTGGGGAATCATGTTGTCAAACACAGCACTCCCTTTCTTAGGGCCCTTCCACACAGCCCTATATCCCAGAATATCAAGGCAGGAAATCCCACGTTATCTAAGTGTGGACTTAGATAACCCAGTACAAAGCAGATTTTTGCCTTGATATTCTGAGATATAGGGCTGTGTGGAGGGGCCCACAGATACTCTTTCCCCTCTGAAACATGGAGACCCTTCTCCTGCCCCTCTTCTTCCCCTGAAAGGAAGGCCAGAGGCAGCTCTTTCCCAATGGCTTGTTTGCTTGCTTCCTACAGGACAAAATGGATGCTGCTTTCAGGGGGTGATGGGGAACAATCCCAGGATCCTCCAGGTCTGAGGAGGGCCTGCCAGGAACCCCAGGGCCCTGAATAGGGAGGAATGGAGGCCTTTCCTGCCCACATTGGCTTCACAACCCAGTCTTCCTCGCCTGCAGCAACCTTTCAGATGTTAATGCCATTTGGGAGTTTTTACTCTTCTCCAGTGTGGAGGCCTTTAAGAGAAGAGTCTATCCCCGGAAGGGTCTGGGGCCACTCTTGGGCCCCATTTGGAGGCTCTTCATTCTGCCTCGGTCCCTTCAGGAGGGACAAAATGTTTGCCAAGGCTCCTTCCTTGAGGGAGCACAAAGAATAACCTTTATATTTTTATTTCAAATATATTTTTATATTTTTTATTTCTACGCTGTTTTAAATTGCATTGTGATGCTTGTTGCCAGCAGTCTTGAGTAAAAATCAAGGAAATAAATGCATAAGCAAACAAACCCCTAAAATGAGTGTTTTTCAGACTTTGGTCAGGAATGTGTGGAAACTGTGACCTGAAACTCCCTTTTTCGAGTGTGAAGCAGACTCCTCCTGTTTTCAGTCCCGAGAATAAGACCTGGATTTGGGGCAGAAATGCGTGTGAAGGGAACATCTTAAACAGGTGGATGCAGGATCTTAAACAGGTGGATGCAGACTTTTCTGGAATGAATAATATCACTAACATCGTGAATAAGAGTGCATCTACACTGGACAGTAAATGCTGTTTAGCACCACTTCAACTGCCGTGGCTCAGTGCTTTGGAACCCTGGGAGTTGTAGTTTTGTCAGGGCCCCACAAAGAGTGTTGTTGATTTGACAAATTACATCTCCCAGGATCCCATTGCATTGAGCTGTGGGAAATCAAGGGGAATCAACCAGGCTCCATTCTGTGCTGTAAAGCCTCTTTGAACCTCCTTGGGGTGTTTTGTGTTTTCTCTTTTGGGATCTCAGTTCAATTTGATCAGGAACTCGGCTCTCTTCAAAAGGAAGTCTTAAATCGCCCTTCTTTAATTTGTTGGGCTGTGACTCCCATCATCCAGGAAGGCATGGTGGTTGAGGACAATGAGAGTTGTGATCAACCCCTCAGAAGTTATGGTCTTGTGTATGGGGCCTAAGTTCATGGTGTATCACAATGATATCAACACCTGAAGACAAACCCCCTTGGCAGCCTTTGGCCTTGGGAACAACCAGGGAGCCTCCAGAGCCGGAGGGAGAGACCTTTCCTCCCAGAAGAGGAGCC